>CM075884.1:6261483-6861483 GCA_038021265.1 Cyprinella venusta | reverse complement strand
GCTCTGGATGCGAAAAACGCAGAAAATCGAACCCGATCCGATGAATTTTATGACGGACGAAAGTTTCGGAGGCGGTGTGCAAGCGTGATTGACATAACGTAAGGTCGAATTTTTTTTTTTTAACGTGCGAAAATTTCGGAGGCGAATTTCGCACTCAGTGTGCAATGGCCTTTACTCTTAAGCGTACCTGCACTTTTTGTTGCGTACCGTTACTTCTTGCATGTAGCCGGTACTCTATTCCACTGACAGAAAAAGCGCGACGGCCGTTTTTAACCCCTTATTTACTACACACATCTGCGGCGCGTTACGGCTGCAAAACGGCATTCAGAGCTGATCACGGGATTCGCGGCCACCGCAAGCGTGAGTAGCGCGTATTTTTTTCGGCTCTCATGTTAATCAATGAGTGCATAATGCATTCACTCCGCAATAAGCAGCAGTGAAGCGGGGACGGCGCCGAGTGTATTTTTGTTGTGCTCACGCTCATTTATGGTGAAAGCACTCTTTTGATGGAGAAAATAAATATGATTTCACACAAAAAGTGACCAAAATGCACAGAATTTGCATGTCTAGTGTGTTTTAACAAGAACTGGAGTATGCTACGTCAGAAAAGAAAAAGACTCAAACATATTTATACAAGATTTAGCCATTTAAACTTGTCTTAATTATTCAGTTTGGGTAAAACTATGTTTTATAAATAAATAAAACGTGCAAGCTAGTCAGAATATAAGCTTTTCTTTTAGTTTATGTAATAGCCTACACAGACAGGTAGCCTACATATCCAAATCAAACCTAGTGTAGGCCTACTTATTTTATGTTTGCTGTCTTGTAAACATATCGAAGTATGACTGAAAAGACAATATCGAGAGCTGTTTTCTTGGTTGTTTCTGTTGTTTACCATTTACATGCAATTGTTGTATACTTCCCATCTTAACAAACTTCAAGAATCAAGTTTATTGCTGACCAGCAACTTCTAAAAAGAGAATGTTTCTTTTTAAAGAACTGCGCTCGCACACACGACTTGTTTAAATACATTTGTGTTGTTAATAAATAACAATAAATTGTTGTTGTAAGAGCAATATTTTCAACTTTTGTTTTCCCTGTAAAAATTTCAAATGTCATGATTTGCCAATGCAAGAGAGTACCGGCAACTTCAAGCACTGCAAAAAACTGACAAAAACAAGTTGTCAGTAATAAAAGCGTTTCTTATGTATACCCCCATTCAAGTGTTGGTAAAAAAATAATGTATGCTAGAATAAAATAATTTAATTTAGAAGCTAGAATAAAAGTGTATCACAGGAATAAATTTGACTTTTGAATAAATATATTCGCATAGAAAACAGTTATTTAAAATTACAATTATATTGCATGAAATTATAATGTACACTCACCGGCCACTTTATTAGGTACACCTGTCCAACTGCTCGTTAACACTTAATTTCTAAGCAGCCAATCACATGGCGGCAACTCAGTGCATTTAGGCATGTAGACATGGTCAAGACAATCTCCTGCAGTTCAAACCGAGCATCAGTATGGGGAAGAAATGTGATTTGAGTGACTTTGAATGTGGCATGATTGTTGGTGCCAGAAGGGCTGGTCTGAGTATTTCAGAAACTACTAATCTACTGGGATTTTCACGCACAACCATCTCTAGGGTTTACAGAGAATGGTCCGAAAAAGAAAAAAACATCCAGTGAGCGGCAGTTCTGTGGGCGGAAATGCCTTGTTGATGCCAGAGGTCAGAGGAGAATGGCCAGACTGGTTCGGGCTGATAGAAGGGCAACAGTGACTCAAATAACCACCCGTTACAACCAAGGTGGGCAGAAGAGCATCTCTGAACGCACAGTACGTCGAACTTTGAGGCAGATGGGCTACAGCAGCAGAAGACCACACTGGGTGCCACTCCTTTCAGCTAAGAACAGGAAACTGAGGCTACAATTTGCACAAGCTCATCGAAATTGGACAATAGAAGATTGGAAAAACGTTGCCTGGTCTGATGAGTCTCGATTTCTGCTGCGACATTCGGATGGTAGGGTCAGAATTTGGCGTCTACAACATGAAAGCATGGATCCATCCTGCCTTGTATCAACGGTTCAGGCTGGTGGTGGTGGTGTCATGGTGTGGGGAATATTTTCTTGGCACTCTTTGGGCCCCTTGGTACCAATTGAGCATCGTTGCAACGCCACAGCCTACCTGAGTATTGTTGCTGACCATGTCCATCCCTTTATGACCACAATGTACCCAACTTCTGATGGCTACTTTCAGCAGGATAATGCGCCATGTCATAAAGCTGGAATCATCTCAGACTGGTTTCTTGAACATGACAATGAGTTCGCTGTACTCAAATGGCCTCCACAGTCACCAGATCTCAATCCAATAGAGCATCTTTGGGATGTGGTGGAACGGGAGATTCGCATCATGGATGTGCAGCCGACAAATCTGCGGCAACTGTGTGATGCCATCATGTCAATATGGACCAAACTCCCTGAGGAATGCTTCCAGCACCTTGTTGAATCTATGCCACGAAGAATTGAGGCAGTTCTGAATGCAAAAGGGGGTCCAACCCGTTACTAGCATGGGGCACCTAATAAAGTGGCCGGTGAGTGTATGTTTGATTAAAAAAAATGCAGTCTTTTTTGTTCTTTAAAAAATCTTACGATAATGATAATCTTACAGGGGGAAAAAAAAAACGATAATGAATGCTATGCAAGTATAATCGCAAAATTCTAATAGATGCCACATTTTCAAAATATCCGGGTTGAATAAAATAAGACCAAGTTGGAAAAATCAGCATGTAAAAACAGGTATGTTTAAAGTTGGCATGAAACGGAAGTTGCGATTTTTTTTTTTTTTCCTTTCAAACAAGAATAAATGTCTTGATTTAGTCCATAAGAGGAGTGGATTTGGATGGTTGTGGTTTGCTATTGGTGGATCTCATGTGAGGGACAGGTTTTCCCGCCCTCACACCAGTAAACATCATCAGAGAAGAGATCATTTAGATTTCATGGTGACATAAAGATTGTTCGATGTTGTTGCAGAAGAATCAACTGAAAGGAATGAACTGATGGTTGGATCAGAGGAGAGGTGTGTTGCGTTTAGGAGGAGGAGGGCGTTTCTCTGCCTGTCCCGTGATCTCTAACTCCTGCTTTTGCACTATAATGATGACGACGACTCGAGAATCAGCGAACGGAAAGACTGAGTGAATGTACAGCATTACAGATTATCAACTTTTTTTTTTTTTACTTTTTGTTTTTGTGTAAAATTTACAAAGTGTGAAATCCCTGATTTGGGTAATTAAAAGTAGAATTATTATCTTTCATAGTACCCAGTTAATAGAAATGCATTATTATAACTTTTATGTCACTTATATATCATTCAGTGTTCTGTGCTCATAGCTGCTAACTGTCATTAATACTATAGCAAAGATTAAGATGCACTGATGAACCAGAATCCGGCCCACATCAAGGGCTTCGAATAGCAAATTTGTTAGAGGTACTAAGAGTAACATTTTTAATATCTAGTCTTGACATTTGCTCAAGTGATCTGTGGTGCTTATCAAAGCCATAATGAGCAAAATCATGCGTATTTTAAGGGTCAGAAGGCAATAAAGAGATTTATGTTCTTCATCCGTTCAACATCCCATCATGATTCCTGAACGATCTGGCCTATCAGACACCCTTAAAAGTGTGTAGACGCTGAACCACACGATACAAAAATCGGCGCATCACTGCAAGATACCGTGTCATTTATTTTAAATGGAGATAACAAGCACACTTTAAGAACTTTTTGCCCCCGAAAAAGTCTAATTTCAAATAACACACTTTTCTCAACATGGCAGCGTCGTTACAGATGTTAATTTGTGGCTGTGGTGAATTATTTGAATGTTACTACAAGGTCCATGTGTGCATGAGAAATCCTAAACCTGTGTCAATGTTTGCAGGGTTGAGATTGCCCAGTTGAAATTTAAAGCACTTTAGATGAATGAACACAGTGACTAAAACTAATGCAAGGCTGAAATCTAATGAATCATTTACGTAGGCTGTTTTTTTTGTTTTGTTTTTTATTGAGACATACAAGTGTTTTGTTTCATTGTAGTTTGTGTAAATGAGTCAATAATTCCTTTAATAATTGTATATGAGAAATGTGCTAAAATATATACACGAAGAGTTCTATTTTAATTGTACTATACTATAATGTAGCATTTGCATATATTATTCATGTCTGTACTACTTTGAATCATCTGTAGAGCAGGAGGTTCTTGATTTGATGCTTTTGTTCTGACGAAACGTCGTTCCTATTAAAACAGTAGATGTATGATAAGCGCATGTTTCACCATTCACAATACATGTCATTCAATATGTTAGACTTAAGCATCATTAAAAGCTTTTGAAAAACTAAATGGTATTTATTTCCATCTTGTTCTGCATTTAATGTTATATTTACTCTTGCATTATCAGATGGATGTGTTTATTTTTTATTTGTTGTTTTTTATAGACCCTTTTACAGTTGGTAAACACAATGACGTTTTTTTTTGTGGGCGGAGCTTAGGTGGAGGCAGAAAGATCCAAGGGGGTAATCCATCAGCCGGAAGCTGAAGCTCCCTCCGGGGGCTGTCATTGTAGCCCACTATCACCTGCTGTTAGCATCCCATTGACTCCCATTCATTTTGGCGTCACTTTGACAGCGAATAATTTTACATCTGAGGCGTCTAAAGACTCCATGTATCCATTATTTATTTCTAAAGAAACACGACAATGTATAAAAGGCTCCATTACTTTGTATGTTACGTTATGGCCACGTAGAAGCCGTTCTTGTAAAAATAGGCTAAAAATTGCGTCATAACCCATCGACTGTCTGTCGCACAGTAAAAAACTACCGTATAGACACGAAGAGAAGCTCGCACAGCCTCGCAGGCAATCTTTTACTGTTTAAAAGTCAGCCCATGGCATAAATAGAAGCAAAATGACTAAATAACTAATCAGAATACTTACCAAAAGTTTCTCCAGGTCGCGATTCGCCGTCTCTGTGCACGATTAAAATTTCTCTTGGCACAGCTATTATGTCGGTCAGTTTGCTTACGTTACAATTACGCCGTCAAGCTCAGTTTGAGCCTGCGCAGAACGCCCTGCTATCAGGAAGTGAGTGCCCATGTTGAGCTTCAGCTCTCTCCGTTGAAATCAACGGGGTCGCTGTGTCCATTTCTTTTACTGTCTATGGAAAGATCCCTCTGGCCGCTTCACTAACGCTAGTTAGCAAGGATTGTTAGCTTGTTTTTTTTAACAATGGCTGGAGAAAATCCGATATTATCTTAATATGTAAGGTCACCCAGTGTCCAGGACCGCGATTGTTATTTCCAAAAGTTATTTTTAACGATATCCAAAATAATCGATATTGAATCGAATCGTAATCAATTCGATTACGATTCGATAACGTTAGTGACAGTCGTAAATCGCGGGCTGTTTATTCCTGTGGATGCAAGTTGCAACTAAAACAATAGAAGGCAATGGAGCAACGCTACCCAGCAACAGCTCAGTAATGGCGCCCGCTTACTTCCGCTTACTTCCGCCATTACTGAACTGTTGCTGGGTAGCGTTGCTCCATTGCCTTCTATTGTTTTAGTTGCAACTTGCATCCACAGGAATAAACAGCCCGCGATTTACGACTGTCACTAACGTTATCGAATCGTAATCGAATTGATTACGATTCGATTCAATATCGATTATTTTGGATATCAGTTACAATAAATGGCCATTTTTCTCAAGGGAATCAAATCTCTTAACTGTAAACTATGGGAGTCTAGTTGTAGCCTACTAGGCTTCATCACCCTAATATGAAGGTAATAATGAACTGTTTTGTAGCTATACAAACAATTAAATTACACTTTTATTTATTTTTATAATAAGAAGATTATATGAAATATAAACATTTAAATGGTGGCTGTCATAAAAACTTGCCATATTTATTCAAATATGCATTAAATATTGAAGAACATTAAGATTATAATGCATATGTAATATATGGAGTATATTTAGCAAAATGCTCCTCTCTAAAATTATTTTTTCTAGCTGACTAACGAGTTTATGTGGGTTTTCTGAGGTAAATATGACGATACATGACATTGATTACAAGCTGTTTAACTGACGTCTTTCCACGGTTGAAACGCTGATTGAGCGAATCAATGTGACATGATACGGATTTGGATAAGTTGTACTCTATCTTTAACACACTTTCAGATGCTCATTCATGTTTATTTCTCGCTGTAACGGGTATTATTAACCCGGAAGTGAGTTCAGCGCCGCTGTTTCTCTAGAGCTGAGCCGAGCGATCTCACGCCACAGCGCCAAAACGCTATTTATGTTTTTGAATTTCTAAAGAAAATGGACGTAATTTGAAAATTGAGACTTTGTTTCATATCAATAGTAACAAAGGACAAAGATTATTGCGCTTTTTTGGATACGCGCAGCCGCGATACAATGATCCGTTCATTCAAATGAAACAGGGCGACTAATCGATTCTTGAGATTTAAGAATCGATATCGGTTCATAAAAATGAGAATCGATTAATATCAAGAAATCGATATTTATTACCCAGCCCTAATGAAATGGTGTAATGTGTCATGCCGTTGTTCAATTGAGGTTGTTATTTACCAAATTTAATCTGCCAAGGACCAGATGATTTTTTTATTATGTCCTGATACATAAAAGCATAGAATTTAACAATGCCCCTTTTATTTCACATGACATACATACATTTATATATAAACTATATACATGTTTATCCACGGAGATCGGGCCTCTATATTGTATTGCATTTAGTTATTTCTATCTGCACTGTAAAAAAATATTGTTGGTTTAACTTATTTTTTTAAGTTCATTGAATTGGTAAAATTGAGTTAATACAATGAAGGAGACTGATTTAATCACCAGAAACTCAAAATATTATGTTATCTGAACTACATAAATTATTTAAGTTGATTTGACAAAAGAAAAAAATGTTGTGATTACAAATCATGATTTTTTTTTTTTTTTTTTACAGTTTGACAAACAGCACAGGCTTTAGGTTTCAAGTGAAAATCAGAAATAACGCTCATCTATTAATACAACAGTTGTATTTTATTTAATCATCTTAAAAATAGGAAAGTGACAAGTTATAATCCTCAAACATTTTAAGGTGTAAAGAATTACAAATGAATAAAACGGATGTTTTTGAAGCAGCAACCATGTTGAAAACCATACTCGCTGTAGACTAGTTAAAACATTTAGCATGTTAAAATTCCAATCAGACAAGTAGTTTTCAAGAAAACATGAGTTAAAAACAGCAGTCTTCCATCTAAATGTGCACTAATCAGACAGTAAATAGTACTGTTGCAAAATATATTACTTTTTTCCCCTAGACAAAGATAACTGAACATTTTCGCCACAAGCTTTGCAGCACTTATGTGCTCACTGCATTTCAGAACGCTCTCCAACATTACATCATTCTGCAGAACATAAAAACATCTGACATGAATAACAGACAAACTGACAAGGACAAACAAGAGCACTGTGGGATCTGTATTAATCAGAGCTTCCACAACACAGCTGTACCTGAACATACTGCGTGAGCCCATTGCGCTACTAGTGTGTGTGTGTGTGTATGTGTGCTTACAGACTGAAGCCCGATACAGTGAGATGTTGGGCTGTGTTTCTCGCCTCAAAGTACGAGGTGTCGGTCTCATCATCGGGCTGAGGGATGAAGGGCATACTCTTATGATGAAGGTTTTCCCAGTCCACACCCTCAAAGAACGCATGATTCTTCAGTTCTGCAGAAAGACACAACATGCATGAAAACATGCCAGTGTTGAGTTTAAAGGAGAACTCCGGCGAACAATGAACCTTTGGTCTAATAAAACATCGGTACCTAGTCAACCGTTCACTGAGATTTGTTTTCATGATAATCGAATGTAAAGAGTTTTATCTCTAAAAACTGTTTAGCGTATAATGCTAGTACTGGGGGCATTGACTAAGTAAAAAGAAATCGCTAGTTTATACCAGTAACAAGCCTAAAAATAGCCCCACACTAACACAGTAACATAATGAGTGTCCATACATGCAAAACGAAGCATTGAGAACTTTGTAAGTGTACAGACCGTTTAATAAGAAGATACTTTATGAAAACAGTTCACTTCGTGTATACAGACAGAAGCCATCTTAGAAAATAGTCTCGATAAGTCAAACCACGAACGTCGTGATGAGTGAGCTGAACTGTATGAAGTTCAGCGAACTTCTGAACTGTATGAACGGCGGTCGGGGATCGACTTATCGAGACTATTTTCTAAGATGGCTCCTGCTGTGTGTACATGAAGTGAACTGTCTTTATAACTTATCTTCTTATTAAACGGTCTGTACACTTACAAAGTTCTCAATGCTTCGTTTTGCATGTATGGACCCTCATTATGTTACTGTGTTAGAGTTTCTCTTTGCTTAGTCAATGCCCCCCATTACTATCATTATATGCTAAACAGTTTTTAGAGATAAAACTCTTTACATTCGATTATCATGAAAACAAATCTCAGAGAACGATTGACTAGGTACCAATGTTTTATTAGACCAAAGGTTCATTGTTCGCCGGAGTTCTCCTTTAAGCTAGTTTTACGAATTGTTGTCATTAACAATTCTTGTTAGTAAAATTTACAAGTTTTAGATGCAAAACTAATACTAAAAAGTTCAAAACAACAATAACAAAAATAATTTTGGCAACAGTTCTTCTAACCCTAATTGATGGAGTGTGTAGCTTTGCATTTCTTAAACAACCAGACACACCGTGGCCAAATTCCAGGATGACAATGTCAAGATTAATCAGTCTCAAATTGTGAAAGAATTGTTGGGAGGGGCATGAAGAACAATGTTCACTTCACACATGAATTGGCACATCTTAGTCCAGACCTTAAAGTCATAAAAGTGTTTGGGATGTGCTGGAGGAGACTTTACAGAGTTCTGGACTCTTGCATTGTCAATACACAATCTTGAGCAACAGTTGATAAAAATCTTCCTGGAAATAATAAATGCAATGTTATTTCCATCAAGAGGTTTTTGGTCAAGATCTTATCACACCCATAGACATCAATCACTTACTGAATACTTTTCGGCTAAAATAAATAAATAAATAACTTACAATCCACATTTGAATTTCGCAAAATTGATGTCCATCAAAAATAACGCGCATAACACACAGTAGTATTTGCGGTAGCAAAGGGTCCAGAAAGTGCAGCTATTACCTGCAGCTATTACCTATTACCAGCTATTACCACCCCGGTGATGGTGCAGTGGATAAGATGTCTTTGGTGTGAGAGATCTGGGTTCAAATCCACTGTGACACCAATGTGTCCCTGAGCAAGACACTTAACCCCTAGTTGCTCCAGAGGCGTGTGACCTGACATTTATAGCAATTGTAAGTCGCTTTGGATAAAACCGTCAGCTAAATGAATAGATGTACCTGGAAAACACACACTACCTGATGTTTTGAGTACGTTATTGCTTTCTGAGAAGGAGAAAATGGCGGCCTGGGCGGCTTCAACGTCAGAGAATAATAATACATAACGCACATGATGAGTATAAATGTATTCTTTACTCGCTGAAACTGGATCAGAATGATCAGCAAACTGAGTGAAATACTTCACACTGCATGCTAGAGAGAATAAAAGCCAATCCAATTGAAAAACTTCAATGTTTAGGAAAAAGCGGACATGAGGCCATTGACAGGTGATGTAATAAGGGATGTTACACTGGATACATTTGCTAATTTCACTGGATTTAAACATTATTGGAAACATTTGGGATAATATAAGGACACGCGTGAACAAAATGTGCTAGTGGTTTTCAGATATTTGAATGCACAAATCTTACATGTTGTGCCTTTGTGCTCACAGTCCCTCCCTGTAGTCGTTCAATTTGACTCTTTTATGCTGATATAAAATTGACAGGTGATTTTTATAAAATGGTGATTTATTTTATTATAAAAGTTTGAATACCATCTTCTCAGCTGTTAAAAATATTAACGTGATCTTCTATAATATGATTCACCTTTAAAGCCAGCTCGCTTGTTTGGATCCATGGTGAGAAGAATCTCAATGGCACTTCTTGAATTCTGGGTTAACTCCTCGCCTTCATCTGGCCATGGTATATCTGAACACATCATTAGATGAAGAACATGAAGATCAGAAACAGTCAGCACAACTTTCTTTTCATAGTGCTGAGGGGAAAAAAAAACAGAAGATCCATATGTTGGATCCAGGAGTCCATAACTTTTTAAAAACTCTTATCATCACCTTTGGCCTGTATTTATCATTGACACTCTTACCTCTGTTGAGAATGTTCTGGAACACCAGCTGTGGAGTCTCATCGTTGAAGGGTGGGACTCCTGTGAGAAACTCGAACAAACACACACCTAACGCCCACCAATCCACCATGAAATCTGTTGGAGAACAAAACCCACTTAGGTACACTGTTGCATTAGTGCAAACATGCAACATGGCTCAAAATGTGTTAGAAATGTGACCAAACCACTAATATAAAGAGGTGACAGCAGCGGGCTTAAGTTGATTTTTTGTGGGAGGAGGGAAAAGCAGAACACAAAACCAGCTTAACATGAACTCAAATCAAGATAGCTAATGTTACATAACAAAACAGAATAAAAAAAAGAAAAATCAGTCAAAAAATATATACCTTCAACACTGACAAACTGATAAAAATGGTGATAAAAAAAAGTTTCTGTGCCAGTAGCAGCAAGGAATAGAATTGTGAAAATAACTATTTTAAGAAAACAACTCTCCAGAATGAGCTGAGTGGTTGCCAGAGTGTTGCTATGCAGTTGCTAGGGTGTTCTAGGTGGGCAAAAAAAAAAAAAAAAAAAACGAATCAAAAGTTTCCACCACATCAAGTCTGTAGATTTGACTGGGTTCCTTCTTCAATGCAATTTTTTTTCTACCCGCTTTATTGTGAAAACTGTCTGTTAGTTTAGAAAAATAATGGAGATAAAGTAAGAGCAAATAGTAATAGTACGGTGAGTGGTGTTAGCTTTAATTTCGGCTGACCAGATTTTGACGCTTTTTGCACTTATGTTAGTGCAAAGAAAATACGTTTTGTTGCCATTTAGACTTCTGCAAATAGCCACGGTCTGTTTTTAATGGCTATGCGACAAACCGTGCAGGACTAACTGAATACCGCAGTTTGTTCAAATTGATAAACCTAAATTATGTTTAGTTTTAACGTAGGATATTTGTACAGCCGAAACGCATAGCTTTTTAAAGAATAGCTCATTTAATAGTATTCACAAACACAGGAGGTCAACAAGCTAAAAATAGTTTCATCTTTGCCCAACTGCTGAGCTATTTCTCTAAATTTGTGATACGCATTGTATGCATACCCTCACACACATTCAAAAACTAAAGTACACTTAATCAGGTTTAAAAAGTATACATTAGTTTTTTTTATGTATACACTAGGTTATCTGTACAGTGCGCAACCTAGGGCTTTGTGATTTCATATTTGAAATAATCCAAATCGGTTAAGCACAATTTCCATGTTAAATGCGATTAATCGTGCAGCCCTAGCACAACCAATTTTGTCATCACCATTGTACACAAGTAGGCAGATTTGTTCAACTTGTTCATAATCTATAGACTCAGCTTGCTCATGCACTCATAATAATTATTCAAAATAACTTAGCCTCCCTCTTTTCTCCGATGAAATGAGAGATCACAGCAATAGCAAAACAAACCATCCAACGATCCAATCAATTCACAAATTAACAAAAAGAAGTCCTGCTTTGCATTTTATTATTTTATTTTTTTTCGGATGAACACTTGGTGTTACAGGGCTTAAATTTCTGCAGATTTTGTGCTCGCGCCCAAAGTGTGCACTCATGAAGCTGCCTCCGGCTCTCGGTACTAAATGGAGTTTTTTTTACATTGTTTATTGCGCTTAAAGGTCAAACCGCACAAAACAATGTCAGTAAACGCAGTCACTTGTTTTAAGTGAATGTAAACAGTTGCCAAATTATGAGATAATATTAAAAATACCAATATGGTAGTTGTTGCCAGTGAAAATGAGTGGCTAGTAACTCTGGAAATCCACTTGCCACAGTAGCTGATGAGCAAACAGTTAATGTCAAGCCCTGCTCATAAAATCTGGAGACGCAGCAGAATCTGGACAGAGATGAAAAACTCTCTAATTGAGCAAATGTTGAGCACCATTGAAAGGCTATACGTTTGGCTGTTCACATACGCCAATTTGTTGCATCAAAACTTTCCCAAACCATCCCAAAGACTTCCATTGCTCAGCCATACAAGCCGTCCTGCCCCAAACTCACACCCTTGTTTGAGACGGAAGTTGACATGGACCGCTCGAACAGTGTAATGTTTCGATTCGAAAGCACCACAAAGCAGGGTTCCCACACCTTGGTTAACTTAAAATTCAAGAACCTTTCAAGGACTTCCCAGGTCCAATACCCTTAAATTCAAGGAATTAATGTGGGGACACATTTCAAGTGAGAGCAAGGTTACATCGTGTTACCTTGTAGGATACATTGTTAGTTTTGCGTGAGTGAACGTAATGGCAACGTACAAAAAGTACCTCACGCGGAAACACTTAACGTAAAGAATAAATGCACGTAACTAACGTAAATCAAGCAAGCTAGTATGCATAGGCTACGAATGCCAGAAAATATTTTACCAGATAAATATTTATCAAAATTGCTTTAGTATAATGCCCCAGAATTCCCAAGCACTGTCATAACATCCCAACAGAGTTGAGAAATCCAGCATTACTGAAGCATTAAGGGTTGATGAATCAGGAGCCACCAATCACAAAAGCTGCGCCCCATAATGGAATTAGTCAGCCATGTCCCTATCTAATGCGGGAAAGGTAAGCTGCCCACACATGCACCAACATCTCCATGGCTTAGAATCTCAACAAATACTTTAGCATACTTACCATAACGTACAGACCCTGAAACTAAAACATAACATCTGTTAATGAAGCAAAGTAAAAGATTCATTCCCACTTTTTAATTGTTCCCAAAAATTAATTCCCAAAAATTAATTGTACAATTGTAATGTTGCATTGCAAAGCCCATATGCTGCTATTGAGGTGGGATACGGGTAAAGTTAGGGACATGTTTGGTGATATTGTTAGGTTTAAGGTTGGTTGAAGGAGCTGATATAATCAACTGTGTTAATTATATATATACGTATATATATACAGTACATATTCTCTATAGTGCATGTAGAGATATGCATGTAGAGAGTAAGTGCACTATATCCAATATTTAATTTAATGACATATGCATTGCACATTTTGTATAATATATTTTAGTTTGGGATGCACCAAATATTCGGCCACCGAAAATTTACGGTTTTCGGCCGAAAGACTAAGTTTTATCATTAAATGTTGTGATGATGCAAACAGAAACCGTAACCTGCATGAGCTTTTCTGAAGCAACATGTCTTCGGTGTGGACGTATTTCAGTATATCTGAACCCACGAGGAGACGGAAGCCTTGTTTATACTTTTGCCTGCGCGAGTCTCCTCGAGAAGTTTGAGGCGTTTATTCTTGATGAGCCGTTGTACTATTCTTTGAAATGACAGGGGGCGACTCAAGTAACTGCCCTCTAACCATCAGGAATCGGCGAGAAGAAAGATGAACATTATTTATTTTTATTTTTTAGTATACCACCAATACTAAATCAAGTAAAACCTGAGATTATTACTTGTGACATTCCAAAAAAATGTATATAGGCACATGTAATTAATTTAGACATGCACACTGGGTGCTGGTGTGATGAGAAGTTCGTGCTTGGCTTTGTTTTTATGAGAGAACATTTAATTTAAAAACCTCTCTGCTGGCCAGTAGATTATTTAATGTACGCACGAGTGGGGTCAAGTTAAACATTTTAGTTTGAATTTTATTTTATACTGTGCATTGTTGCAATGTGCTAAATAAATATTTGCATAATTTGTAATTGATTTATTCTTTGAAAATGTCATACTAATTTAGGCAATTGCAATGCCTTGATTTTAGTAAAGTTTGTACACAGTCATAGCCATAAATGCAATGTTACTAATAATTGGCATAATTTATTTCTGTGTTTCGGTTTTCAGCCTTGGTTTCCTCTTTTTCGGTTTTGGGCAAGAATTTTCATTTCGGTGCATCCCTGATTTCAGTATTATATGAGCGGTTGGAAACCCTGCTCTCTCAGCCATTGCAAAAATCCATAATGGTTGACAATTACCAGGGATGGAAATTAACTTTTTTGTCCACCGGCCGCTGTGGCTGGTGGATTTCAAAATCTACCAGCCACTCAATGTTTTTACCAGCCACTTTCTTGTTTTTAACCGACAATGCATAACGGCATGTGAAAATTACTACAAGATCTACAATACTACTTAACCAGTTTATTTAATCTCAAGTCTCAATGAAATACTCAATTTATCTCTATCTTTCTTGTACACACAAAAACCATGAACTGATATACATTTCTCATTTCCCCTTGCTCTTCTCTCCTGTTCCCCTCCTCTGCTCTTCCATCTTTAAAAGACTTCCATGTTTTTTTTTTTTTTTATAAAATACCATATACTTTTACCCACACTGAATAAAAACACGTTTAAATGGGTAATTTTCTTTTCTGACATAGCCTACTCCAGTTCTTGTTAAAACACACTAGATATGAAAAATCTTTGCATTTTGGGCACTTTTTGAGTGAAATCATATTTCATATTTGTCATATTTCATATAATTTAATCATATTTTTGTGTCCATCAAAGTGTGCTTTAACTCTAAATTAAGCATGAACAGTGATCTGGCCCATTATCTGTTCACCGATCCCGACAGTGACGCATTGCAGGCGGCTTTTTATTTCTCATCATAAAAATACCTACAGTAGTAATAAAGCTAGGGGCTAGGAAAAGGAATTCTTTGCTAATACTTCCTCATCATCGTGGAGAACGCAGTTCGCACCGTTTTCTCCTTTCCACAAGCGCGTGCTCTCCCATGGCGTCTGTCGTTGCTATGCAACAATGAACTTGCGCGCCTCTAAAAACGAGCGCGCCGCGTCGGTTTTATGAGTTAATAGTAGATGCGGGATTAGCGCGCGTGTATATGTTCACGCGGCTAGCTCTTTACCACACAAGAGAGCTTTTCTTCCCTTATCGAGCCTCGACGGAAGAAACGCGCGGGTGTTGAAGGTGCGCCTCCTCTTAAAGTGGACATATCATGCAAAATCCACTTTTTAAGCCCTTAAATGCATTTTGTTGTATATTTGGAGTGTTTATAAGTACAGAAAAGATTAAATCATTCTCTTCAGGTGCTTCGTTTATATCTTTATATTCTGTTTTGGTCATATTTTTCAACCTGTTCAGATTTTTCTGTTTTCTATGACGTTTTTTGAACAATAACGTCACAGGATTTGCAGCGGAACTGCCAAATAAGGACATCGACTACCGGTCCAACACTTCGAGCAATCCGCCATTATTATTTCTCGCTCCGATTTTGTAGTCCAAGCTCAATGATGCAGAAGTTACGAGAGGGCTAGTCAAAATGTTCGGTTGTTGGATGTAGTGACCTGAAGCACTTCAAGGATCCCCAATCCAACAACCTCCGCCAGTATACAGAAGGGTTTGCCGATCGACTTCGTCTGAATGAGGTGTAAATTCCTTCTATCATTAGCTGCTGTGTTTTCTGACGCGTTCTAAACGCAAGTTATCATATTATTATCATACAGATTTTTAGTGGTAAGATCAGACCGCAGTCATTTATCTTGTCAGAGTGCTTGTTTTAACAAGAGAAATAGTCGACTTTCACTAATAGAGAGCCTAAGTCCCGCCCCTTCCGGTCGGCCACCATGGGACCTAACTTCGGAAAAATATTGAATGGTAGTCAATGGCGAGTGACAACTTATTTTTTTATTCCGTCTGAACTGTGCCCTCAATTACACATATGATGTTTGCCAATTTAAAAGATACATTTTAAAGTAAAGAAAGTCGCAGTTTGATGTAAAAGCGTTGAGGTATAAGACTGTGAAAATACGTAATTACAAAGACTACAAACCCCAAAGGCGCACATTTTCTCTCAATGACTGAAGCTAACTTTACTGAGGCTGTCTGTCATTGTTTCTACAGTCTTACGTTATAATTAGGGATGTCCCGATCAGGTTTTTTTGCCCTCGAGTCCGAGTCCGAGTCATTTGATTTTGAGTATCTGCCGATACCGAGTCCCGATCCGATACTTCTAAAATATATACCAAATAGAATAAAGAAGAGCGAAAAAACAGATCCAGATTCCAGGATTTCCTTAAATTTAATTTAATTCACCTTATTTTAACATTTGACAACTCTGTCAAGAAACAGATCACTTCTGTGAGGTAGCTTGAACAATCAGGTAATAAATATAAATTCTTCACTTTTGGACTTTAGTGCAACAGTAAATATAAAAAAAGTCTAATATAAAACAAATAGGCCTAGCACTCATTGCGATCATTTGTGCTATCTTGGCTGTGATGTCCTGCGGCTAGTTTGCTATGGCAATGTTTTTGTCATTAACTTTATAATGTTAAGCATAAATATACTGATAAAGACACTGTCAGCAGTATTGACAGCAAAATAGACCAGAGAATATTTTGTTCTGTATGACAGGTGCAATAGCCTATTTGAAAATTGATAATTATTTATTTATTTACAAATTATATTTGTATCTGAAACTATGTCAAAACCTAGACATTCAACCGTCAAAACTGAATTTATTAATATGTATTCGTGTACAAAATAACATATTGTAGCGACTTTCAATGGCTGTGTGGCTGTCAATCAGCGATGTGGAACCCCGGGCATGCTGCTGGTTGGCCTATAGGGAGAGGGGGGCGGGTTGAGGAAGTTCGTCTGTTATTTTGGTTGCGCTGTTCTGAAGCTATGTTTCTGAATGCTTGCACGTTGTGCCTGGCTAATAAACAAACAAGTTAACTGAACTTGCGTGTCGCGTGAAAAATAGGCGTCGGTTCTATAGCATGCGCGCGTTTTCCTCACGGCTCGAGCGCGCCTGAGACGCGCGTCATTCAGGCAGCCTGCAAGCTCTTACCTGTTTACATGGGAGCCGAAATAAAAACGGACACGCCACGCAGCCAGTGTGTACCCGGGGCACTCTGTGCCACCGCATAAATAGATGTATTAAAAATACTGAGAATATATTTATACATGTATCCGAGTCCTGATCGGGAGGTAACATCCGATTCCGATCGAGTCTGAAACCACGTGATCGGGCCCGATTTCCGATCACTTGATCGGATCGGGACATCCCTAGTTATAATCGTAACGTTACGCCGTCCTACCTGAGTGTTTTGTACCAGACTGCACACACACGAGCAGCGGATCTCGTTTCTCTTCCCGGGAGATGTAGTTCATAGAGCGATTTTCACATAAAACTAAATGTTACTCTTCTGTTGTATGACAAACTGCGACGTTTTTGACTTTCAGAATCATCTTTTAAATTGACAAACATCATATGTGTAATTGAGGGCACAGTTCAGACGGAATAAAAAGATAAGTTGTCTCTCCCCATTGACTTCCATTCATATTTTTTCCGAAATAAGGTCCTATGAGCCGGAAGCGAAGAGGCGGGACTTAGGCTCTCTATAACACAACATAGTTAACTTAACTTTACATACCACTGCATTCATATGAAGACGTTGTTCTGCAGGTTTGTCGTCGTCTTTTTCAAATCGCTCGCTCTGGCTCGAATACGTAACGCTTGATGGACAAGTCTTTTGTTGACATTTTGTTAACGTGTGAATAAAAATGTTCTTTGAAACTATAGTAATCGTTTATCTCTTATCAAACTACAATAATGGCTGAACGCGGGGAGTTGAACCGAACGTGAACTCAGCGACCTGGAGAGCGGGCGGGGAAAGACGCAACTCCTTTTTATTTAAAGGGGACGCTTTGAAACGGGTCGCTCACAGAAGCACATCAGAAAAGGGGTAGAAAAGGGGCCTGTTGAGCTATAATAATGAGGAATTCAGACCCAAGCATTGCAGTTATGCTTTATATAGACCACAAATGTATGATTTATAAGTAAAATTGAATGATTTAAAAGAATGATATGTCTCCTTTAAGTGTCCACCGTCCGGGTGAAACAGTAACGTTATGCTGTTTTTATTTACCCGCCACGGTGGCTGGTAGGTGAAGTGAATTTACCCGCCACAACAAAAAAAATCACCCGCATTTGGCTGGTGGCGGGTGCTAATTTCCATCCCTGACAATTACCATTAACAACTAATATTTGAGCCACATATCACAAGATAAACATATATTTTACATAGTGATCACTCAAACTCTTACCATGAGGTTTGCCTAATAAAAGTTCTGGCGCCAAGTAGTCAGGAGTTCCCAAAATAGGAGCCCCTTCTACACGTTCTGGACCTCTACGGACACTTTTTGGTGTTCTGTAGGGAGTCACAACCATCTGCTGTGGAGTCTAGAAAAGAAAAAAAAATCATTTTTAAATATTTTAATTCCAACTCAAATCCTTTTCCTCAGTTTTGCTTGAGTTCCAATAATCTCAAAAGGCTCCTCACCTGGTAAAGTGAGCTGCTCAGACTGGGCCTTTTCTTCTGAACGGGAGTCACCGCAGACTGGGCATTGTGGAAGGAGGTTGACGCAGACATCTCCATGGCATCCAAAGAGGCTAGGCTGAGATGTGAGGTACAAGAGCGGTTGATGGAGCTGCAGTAGCTCCTGAACGCAACCACGTTCTTGGGTTTGAGGAAGCCGGGTGATTTGATCATACTGTCAGAAAGCCCACGAGGAAGGTCAAGAAGAGAACGCATGGATTCACCCCTATGTTGCTCTGAGCTGCTACACTTTGGAGTAGCTATTGTGGGATGAGCTGCCGGTGTGACTACGGACATCTCGCTTTCATCCACCTCCTCGAAAGAGGACGACGAAGCCTCATGTTTGAAGTCTGTCGATTTTTGTGGCGTGTTAGCGACCAGTGACATCTCATGGGCCGAGCCGTCCGAGTCTAAACTAAGGCTTCTTTTGATACTTCGGGCATCGCCAGGTGAGGTCGGGGAGCTCAAGTTGGTCTCTGCTTTGAGCAAAGCCATCCCCTCGCCTTGATCTTCAAGATCAGATAATAGATTTTTGGCCACAGCTATGGGACTAGATTGCTTTGGGCCCATTCTCGCACTGTGCTGTTGACATATCGGTGCAGTTTTAACATCGTCAAGCCCCACGATTGAGAAAATTCCTGTCAAGCCTGTGTTGGCCGTTGGGTTGCCCTCAGGAATATGGAAGGACCTTTTGTACACTGCATTGTTTTTCTTGCAGTGGATCTCAGCATGCTCTGGGCTCTTCTCTACTTCTTCAAACGCTCTCTTTACGGAGACTGTTGGCTCTATTTGTGGCTCTGGCTTCATGAGACTGTTCCCAAATGACTGATGGGGAACAGCCTTACCCAGTGGTGTGGCATTGTGCTTGGTTGCACTGAACTGGAGCCTTTTTGCAGAAATATCTGGTTTAATATTTCTGCTATTGTCCAGTTGGTTATTGAGCGGAGTCAAGACATTGCTGTGATCCTGAGCTCGTGCAGGAAACATGTTCCTCCTCTCCATGGGTGTCCAGGACATGTTTTTTGACATTCTATTGTCCGTTTCTCTTCCGTTTCCCTGAGGAAGGTTCTCGCCATCTTGTAAATTCTAAAATTGCAAGACATTGTCAGGTTTAATTTATTATTATTATTATATACACTACTGTTTAAAGCTACACTGTGTAACTCTTTTAGTTTATTCTTAGCTAAAAACACTTAGTTCTTTCAAAAATATATGTGCTCATTAAGGTATATTTACTTCGTTCAAGTAGTAAAGTATTCTCGTGAGTGTATAATATGCCATTGAAAATACATAGGGGTAAGGGGTTCTAATGTTGGTCGCCATGTTGACCCTCCATCTTGAAAGTACATTAGCCAAAAAGGGACATACCTGTTAATTCAAGCTTCGCCTTTTGCGTTTACGTTTGAGTTAACACTCATGGACGAGGTCGAACTGGAAGCCATGTTAATCTAGGACTACATTGGCCACCGTAGGAGTTAAAACAAAATCGGAATTGAGAGGAACAGAAACTAATATTCAATGGACGGCCATATACCTTTTCACCATTACATGGGGTAAAAATCACACAGTGTAGCTTTAAAAGTTTAGGGTCAGTGTTTTTTTTTTAAAGAAATGCATACTTTTATTTAACAAGGAAACAACAAACTGATCAAAAGTGACAGTGAAGACATTTATAATTTTACTTTCAACTTATTATTTTAAACTTACTTTTCTATAAAGAATCCTGAATGTTTTATATTGTGGTTTTCAACATTGATAATAACAAGAAATGTGTACTTACAGTGTACTTACCAAAAAAATGTGCTGTGGGTGATGTGACATATATAATATAAAATATAACAAAATACATAAAATAATTAGAATATTGTATTTGAAAAAATACTTTGTTATTTTTGTACTATGTGATAATACAATAATTTAAGGATTTATTTTACATATGCAAAATATATTGGTACCGTATTGTTATTAGTTTGATTAAATATTTAATTGTGCTGCGAATTTAATCTTTTTTTAATACTTTGATTGTTTTGCATCATTGCTCATTTGAAGTTAATATCCAAAAACACTTATTTCATAACACTTAAATTTAATTTTCAGCTAATCTTAAAATGAATATCCATTTTTCATACAGTTTATTATAATGTTGTGAAACCTAAATTCACTTGTTGCTTTTTAAATGATTATAGTTTTTACTTTGTTACGTCTTATCTTATGCAGACAATATAGTATTGATCAATGTGCCATGAACCAAAAACCCTTCAACAGTAATGCTGAAACTAGGGATGAGCGAGTACAGCATTATCTGTATCTGTATCTGTATCTGTTAACCATATGAATTATCTGTATCTGTATCTGTACTCGGACTGGGCGGGGCCTAAACCCGGAAGTGGGTCGGATAGTCTTGAAATGGGCGGGGCTTTAACTGGTATGTTATTTTAAGCATGCAATTGATATGGGTTGATCAGAAATTGTTATATTTATTGCTGATAAGAAAACTATTTACATGACAGCATCAATATTGAGCTTCAGATCAATGGTTGATCACGATAACAAACAAACTACAGAACAAGTTTTGCAACAATGAATACAACACATGTGGCTGCAATTATGAAGTAAAATGTAATGAACAAGAGTTTTCATCTCAACTAGGGCTGGGTGATATGGACCCAAAAGTCATATCCCATAGGCTGAATTTCGATATACAAAATATAGCCTATCCCGATATTTTTTCTGCAAAGTGAGAGCAAATGTTCAGTCAAAGCCAAATATGACATGTCACAAGTAGTTTTATTGAAACATGAACATTTGCTAAATCAAATAAATAAATAATAAACAGGTTTCTTCACCTTAGAGCTGCATGATTATGACAAAAATCTAAATTGCAGATTATCCCCTTGGAAGTGGAATTGTGATTTATTAATTGGTTTATTTATTTTGTTAATACAAAGTTGGTATGAGCCATTACAGTCATTTAAAAAAATATAAAAAATAACACAAAGAAAAATAGGGGCATTACGGGGTTAATATGGAAACGACAGTTACCATGGTGAATAGTGAATACACAATACTAACAAGAACTGTTTATGAAACATGGAAACTGCTCCTGGTGAATGAAAATCATAACTGCATTGCTTTTATTTCGTGTAATTTACAACGTAACGGTGTTGCATGCTCATATAGTTTCTTTTAGTGAGGCGATCCAACGCGCGGCCGCGCGCCGCCGCATTTGTGCGTGCAATTGAGTGTGCGCTACGACCAACGTTACAGTATAACGGCTGACAGGACAGAAAGTCCGTTTTGCTGAGGTGAAAGACTTTATTTCATAACGTATGCTTTAATCAAGCACGCAAAGTGGAAAAGGAGTGGCTGGGGCGCGGGGAGCAGGGCAGAGAGCTCTGGGTCAGCAGCACTCAGCAGCTTGCTTGGAGCAAGGATCACAGCGCAACCTGAACCGTTATGCAATATGATCTATTTACATATCACATTAAATATATATATATTCTTTATATTGATATATCGCTCAGCCTTAATCTCAACATAACTTTCTTATTCTTTTTTTTTTTTATCCGAGCACAGATATTGACTCGTATTACTCGTATAATGTTCGTACTCGACAAAAGTGCTTTATCCGTACCGGATACTCGTTTCAGCCGAGTATCCGGCTCAACTCTAGCTGAAACACACCTGCTCATCTTCCCACATTGGGCTGGCACAGTCTTCAGAATCAGTAGTGGATGGTAACTGGCACGAGTGGGTGCTTCCAACACTCTCGAATCTCTTCCTGGATTTCATCAGCCGTGGTGTCAAACTCCTAGCCAGCAGGCCAGGACTAAACACACTGTTGGATCCTAGAGAACAGCTCATGTTAGGCTTTACATTCTCAATAGCACTGATGACACATTCCGGACGAAGATTGTTCTGACACGTACCTAAAGCTCTATTAGTGCCTGCTGGGTATTTCAGGTACTCTGTCCGTCTCTTCAGTAGAGGTGAACACAGAGAAGTATTCCTCTGCTTGAGTTTCCCACAGGACTTGGGACTGCCAAACACTGTGCTGCTGTGACGCTTGTTCTCTGTCACCGGGGTATTCTGCCATTTCAATGCAAAGATATAATGTATTATACAAGCTGTTTCAAACATGTTATATATATATATATATATATATATATGTATATATATATATATATATATATATATATATATATCATGACTCATCAATAAGAATGATCGACGGCCCAGGCTAGCACATTTAAGGCTAGTACAGTGTCATCGTCACGGTCATCCGGTTTATGCTTTTGTTTTATCTTGCAAAGATTTTTTTGTGTTGAAAACTTGCAGTGATTGTTGAGTAATAGAAGATCATATATATTTGCTTTCAAAGGGCTGCACTACTTCTTGTAACATACTCATGCAGATGGCTGTTGCATCTCACTGCTATTTTCTATATCTTGTGGTGTGAACATTGTATTAAAGGAGTAGTTCACTTTTAAATGTCATCCAAGATGTCTGATGAAAACATTCCAGGATTTTTCTCCATATAATGGACTTCTATGGGAACCAAACAATTCAAGGTCCAAAAGACAGTTTCACTGCAAAACTGTTCAAAGGGCTTTAAACGATTCCAGACGATGAATATGGGTCTTATCAAGCGAAACGATAAAAAAAAGTTTAAGTTTTATAAGCTCAAATAGTCGCCTTGCTCTGTTCTGTGATGAGCGTTCGTGACTCTCCTGTTTGAACTCGTTTATCAAAATGAACGAATCTTTTTCCGAGTCAATTCATTCATTTCGTTTGTTGAATGAACCAAATGACATGAAAAAAAATTGTTCATTTTGATAAACGAGTTCAAACAGGAGAGTCACGAACACGCATCACAGAACAGAGCAAGGCGACCATTTGAGCTTATAAAACTTAAACTTTTTTTAAAAAAATGAGCGATCGTTTCGCTTGATAAGACCCTTATTCATCGTCTTGAATCGTTTAAAGCCCTTTGAACAGTTTGCACTGAAACTGTCTTTTGGACCTTGAATTGTTTGGTTCCCATTGAAGTCCATTATATGGAGAAAAATGCTGGAATGTTTTCATCAAAAACCTTCATTTCTTTTCGACAGAAAACAGAAAGACTTGGACATCTTGGATGACATGGGGGTGAGTAAATTATCAGCAAAAGTTTTTTTTTAAAGTGAACTACTCCGTTAAGACAGCGTGAAGTTTAAAAAAAAATTAACCAAGACCCCGCAGTTCTGTTGCACTTCGTCAAGCCGTTTTTAAACAAGCACACGTTCCACATGAACAACACGCCTCAACAGGGTCCGCTGAACCCTAATCGTACACTTCTTTCAAACCAACTAGTCCAGAGAATTCAACCACTAACTGATCTTAAAACTATTTACAGCACCATTTAAAGTTTGGGGTTTGTTTGACTTTTTTTTTTTTGAAAGAAGTCTCCTATGCTCACTAAGGGTGTATTTATTTGATCAACCGCACATAAAAAAAATCTGTATTTACAAGGTGGAAAGGCTATTAACATATGAACAACAGAACTGTGAGGGGAAAAAAAAACACCTTATTGTTGATGTTATTAAAACATCACCTTATTCGTCGTATAAAATACAAATTATATGAATCTGCAAATCTACTCACGAGACCAAGAGAGCTTATCAGTGACAGAACTTGACCAGGTGTTCTGAAATAATCTTTTTGAGGTTTCACTAAAGAAGGTGTGTTTAAAATGTCCATCAGGTTTAGTTCTGAAAGAGGGAAAGGAAAAAGTTGTTAATATCACAATAAAGACCAAGCATTTTAGCATTTTGGTTGTTTAAAAAAAAAAAAAAAAAAAAAAAAAAACCTACCCCTGTCAAGTTTAACCTTGGAGAGTCCAAAGTCTGTGAGCTTAATGTGACCCTCATTCGAGATGAGCATATTGTCGGGTTTTAAGTCCCTGTATCAAATAAAAAAGGGAGTTAATTTGACAAGCAAAAGACTAAATGACAATATTCCTCAGTTTTAGAAATACCTGTGAATAATGCTGTGTCTGTGAAGGTAATCGAGAGCGAGCGAGACCTCAGAGATGTATTTCAGAGACATGTCCTCATCAAAGTACCCATAAATATGAAGAAGTGATTTCACATCTCCTCCAATCAGATACTCCATCACCTATGAGAGTATCAAACATACCTGAACCAGTTAAAATTTCATATTAATGTAGAAATAAACGCTGAGATGAACTTAATTAATAAATGTTTTGACATTTCTATTACAACAAAACATTTACTACCTCAGTTCTTTTTTAAATGTAACCTGTACACGTTTTCATGAGATTCACCCATACGTACCAGATATATTTTAGTTGAGGTTTGAAGCGAGTAAAACAGGTGCACAATGAAAGGACTTTTACTGAGAGCCAGAGCATCTCTCTCAGCTTTCATCTGATCAGTCATGTTCTTGTCCACCATGTCTGCTTTCTTCACCACCTGCCAGAAAAAAGCAGCACTTTGTTCATCAATGCTAACAGTTTCAAAATGGTGAAAACAACTTATAATAGATATCACCATTTTCCACAGTTGATTGATAGCATAAATAATAGCAAATATTGATGTCATCGAATTAATGATCAATGTAGAGATCTTTCTTATTATTTTTAAATATTGCAGCATTTCTTAGAAATAATTTAAACGTGCAGTTTAAGTAATGTGCCCTTATGGTCTTTAATAAAAATAACTCCCCCTCCCTTTTTCAGGATATTTATTATTTAAATATCGAGTTTAGGATCTCTGACTAAACGAACCCAAGCTTTTACCGGTCCTCACAATATTCTTTCTTCTCGTTTATAAAACCAGGTTTTCGACATTGTTGGCTCAGAAATTCTGTGCATTATTAATAATTGTCTCGCGACCATTATTTTTCATTTTGTTAAATAAATAACCGTTGCATACATAATCGAATATAATAAAATGCTCATATCATAATAATTATGAAATATATTCTATCTTATTTAGAATAATAAATAATTAAATCGTTGTAATTTATACCTTGATTGCATATAGTTTGGAGTTGCATTTCTTTCTGGCCAGGTAAACTTTCCCAAAGGCTCCTCGACTGATGGGTTTGACCAGCACAAAGTCCTCGATGGAGGGAGCTTTCACTGCGCTGCTTGAGCCTTCAGATGAAGATCCATGAGCCTCCATCTCTGCCGTCGCTTCAAATATCAATTTTAATCCAACTAACGTTAGACCACTTGTCTTGCAGTCAGATGCCTCATTCACATGGGACGAATAAAAACGTTATGGTGATTTCTGTGTTAAAAGTCAAATACATATCACCACAAAAGCTTTAAAACGCTACATGCATTCAAAGTGTAATAGTTTGAATAACATAGTCATGCGTTCAGTCCACTGCACCCATTCTCACTGTTGACAAGCTCGACGAGTTTGTTTTGAAATTTGAAATGTGCGACATAAATGTGGGTCCTAAAACGCGGTTGGTTAGCCGCCCAAAAGTGTTTAAAAAATAAATACTCAACTGGAGGAAAAAAATATTGTTAATGTTTATTCACTATTGTATAAGAGCTGATGTTTATTGTATAAATGTGAAACGAATTTTAATCTTACACAAGTAAATTACGGTTACATTTCTGCAAACGAGTCAGGCAAAGCTTTTGGCTACTCTGCGGGTCTTTAAAGGAGCAGAAGAACGGAAGAAGAGCAGGCGCCCTCTGCTGGCCAGAACAGAATACACAGTACTGACCAGACTGGCTGCAGTAACGCGTTTCTGTCCATGCGGGGGCGCTCGCGGTCGAGTGCAGAATGAATGGGAGTCAATGGGGTTTCACCCCCAGAAATCCACTTTTCTCAGGATGTCATTTTTTGTCAAGTAATTTGAAAGTTGTATTCAAAAGGGAGGGCTAAGATAATACACTCAGCTGAAAATTGCATTTTTAAGTTCACTTATTTGTTCTAAAAATCCGTTCAAAAATGTGATGACGTCACACAATAGCAGAATGCTAGCGTGTTCCGGCCAACAACGGCCTAACCTGTAAGAAATCAAAAGGACATAAGTACTCGTTCATTCGACTTTTGGCCTATAATCTATATTGAACTTGCGGAATCAACAATAAAATCTATGTTAATTTAATGACAAGCAGGTGAAAGAGACACATTTAGCCGTTTAGCCCCATAGACTTCCATTTATTCTGCTCTCGCCCGCGATCACCTCCAGTGGAATTCTAATGGAACTGCAACCAAGATGATACACAATGGGGCTAATAGTCGTGCCAAGGCTCTCCGTTAGACGGGCTCTGATAAAACCCTGATAAAACCATAGACAGGATAAAACTTAAAATATTTATTTATTTATTTATTTGGGACAATTTACAATATATGTGCTGTACCAGATTTAGTTAAAAGCTAATTCTCATCTCAGTATATTGTTGGAGACGTGTACAGTATACAAAAATGTAATCTTTAAAATTCCACACTACAAACAATTTTTTATGCAATAATCAAACACTGATTGGTCCATCTTCAAAGACGCAGAGGAACAGGTTCTTCGTCACATCAGTGTGTTCTGTTGCAGCAGCGTTTAAAGGGATAGTTCACTTTGAAATTAATTTTTAATATGTTTTAGCTTACCTCAAGGGCATCCAAGATGTAGGTGTCTTTGTTTCCACAGTATTTTCAATTTTGACATTTTTCGGTCAAACCGGTGTTGTCTGTCAGTCATATAACGCAGGTCTATGGAGCCCACCTCAAAGAGCATGCACAGAGAAGTCAAAATTAAACATGATTTAATGACTTGTAAATGTAAGTACACATTGATGGCCTAAGACACGAAACGAGCGGTTTGTGTGAGAAAACGAACAGTATTTATATAGTTTTTACCTCTTGTTAACAGCCGTCGAACTGATCTGAATCAGATGTCCAACTGAACTGAACTCAACCGTCTCCAATGTGACGCCAGAAGTGGTCACGTGCATATGTACGTCAGGCATTGTTTACAAGGAGATTTCGGAAGTTTTACCATTCACTAAACATATTTAGATACACAGGAAATCACATTGACACTGACAGACTTAAAAAGGTTATTTTCATAACCTGCACCTCGGGCAATTTATTTCTTAATCAGCGCTGATTTTCATGCATCATGCTTTTCATTCATACATCCGTTTTTTCAATCCATACATAGGCTATGCTAATAGCGGAAATAATAGTTTAAAAAATCTGAAAGAAGCAGTTTTTTGTTTGTTTGTTTGTTTGTTTGTTTGTTTGTTTGTTTGTTTGTTTGTTTGGACAAGATGTTTCACTCCTGCACGGGCTTATGGAAGGTTTTCAGTCAGGGAAACTGATTCTCAACAATTTATAGATTTATTTTCAATTTATAGAACTATTTCCATCAAGTCATTTAATATTAAGTTCTTTTTTTGTATAGAGATCGTGCTGATGTTCGGGAAAGCAATATCTAATAGGCTGTTGCTATTTATATTGTTATTATATTAAAACAACAGCCTACAGGAGATTTTTGTGAATAGTCTGTATCAGAAATTTGTTTTTAATACCTGTTAACTAAATATGGTTGAGTGGCCTGTTATGCCGAAGTTCACTTGCATCCTTTTATGCACCTCTGCAAAAGCTAATTATAAATAACTAATTGCTCAAGTTTTAGAATGAACAATCCTGAATTGAAGTGCGTAGTCCAGCTCTTTTTGTCAAAAACACTCATTCGTAGTTTCATCATCATGAAATTTTAGTTTGTTTTCACTACTTTTCTGTCTTTGTTCAGTTCCCGCCACTTATCAGTTCTCATGGTGATTCATTTAATTATCACCATGTTTGTCATTATTTTCCTCCTTTGCTTTGTATTTAAGTTGTAGGTCTTTTCAGTGCTTGTTTATCTGGTGACGTTAATGTATAGCGGTTGTGTTGTTTGCCTGCCTCGTATGAAAAACCTTCTGTGTTGAATATTAAAGCCCTTTGACCCCAATCTTCATCTTCATCATGTTTCCTCCAACTGCATGTGTCAGATGACCGAACCCTTAAAACTGGATAAAGTTGCCCCGAAGAGGGAAAGAGTGACAGTGTTTGTGTGGAGTGGCAGAGACTTGGAGTGTTTTGTGGAGGAGTTCGTCAGGCCACCTGCGACAATATCTGTTTGATGGAGGGTATTAAGTGTGGCTTGGACGTAGATCTCCGCTTCGTCATTCCCCGCGGAAATCTCTGCAGCCACACCTTACAGATGTCGCACAACCAGACCCAGAGCACAGCCCATCAACACCCCTTATGGCGCTTTTCAATTGCATGGTACGTTGCGGTTCGGTACGACACGCTTTGGCGCTCTTCCACTGTATGGTACAGTACGGCTCGGCTCGGTACGGCTCACTTGTGGCGCTTTTCCACTGCATGGTACAGTACGGCTCGCTACAGCTCGCTTTAAATGGTACCACCTCTGTCGAGGTTCCAAGCATACAGTACTGATACTAAGATGTGACGTGAACACACGGCAGATCACTGATTGGTCAGACAGAATTTGCGAGACATCAAACCAATCTGCTAGAAAGTGTGTCCACCAAAGCGTCTTTAGCCAGCTGAAAACTCCAGACGCTCTGCTAAAGACACCGTGCTTTTGGATACAGAATATCCGCAGCACAATTTACTTGTAAAACTGATTTCGCAGATAATTTGTTTCATACTAAAAATGTATTTTTCATCCATTTTGTTCGTTTAGCTCTGCCAGTTGATGCTGTGGTACAGAAAGAATGTTGTGACAGTTGGTCAAGGTGGTATTAGTCATGCCTGTCCTCCAATGTGATTGGACGGCTGGGTAAAAAGTTACATTGATGAGCGCTGCGTTTTATCCAAAGTTGAACACTTTTCAACTCTCGATGACCAGTAAAATAGCGCCGGGCGCTCTGCGCTTCAGCATGAAAAAAATGTTCAGCGCATTGTTACGCTCATGGCATTTAAAAAACGCGGTGAGATACGCCAGGCGCGTGGAAAAGCGCTTTGGTGGACACACGGCCTAACAGCCACCGCTGTAGCACCTGTTTTAAAAGTACTTGCTTGACTTGCTTGAAGAAAAAAGAAAGAAATAAAACTTCCAAAAAAATAAATAGCTGAATCGAGGTCAGTGGACGAAGGGCAAACGTTCCTCTCATTGGCTGCCGTTCGCGGCGCGGATAAACCATAATGATCAGAATATAATCCCACCCACTTAAGCGGTACTAACTGAACTGTGCCAGTTCATCGTGCCTAACTGTGCCGAGCCGAACCGCACTGAGCAATACCAGCAGTGGAAAAGCGCCATTAGTGAGATGACAACGCCAGAACCCCAACTGACCGGGAACTTTCACTGCCGCAAGCAAGGAGCCTGTGACTAATGCCGGAGCCGAAGCCCCAATGTGAGTCTGACTAGTCAATTTTGGTGGAGATTGATACTGGGGAGGACTGGCTCATAGACTGAGACACTGTAATACAGCCTCCCACCCTGAAATATCTGCACTCTATTCATCTTTGCTGGTTTTAACCAGCACAGAGAGGGAATCCTCGCCCTACATTAACAGTGATCTGTTATTAGTGGTCCCGCCCAACCCTCCTCTCCCACATCCACTATTTAACACTGCCAGTCCTCCTCTGAGAAGGCTCATTCCCAGCACTCAGGCTTCTCAGATGCAACACTGAAGACCACAAAGCAGTGGAGGCAGAATATGACGCAAGAAGCACCCTTCTCTTCCAAACAGGGAGCACCCATGCTCACCTCATCCAGAAACTAAGGCTTCTCATGATGCAACACTTAAAATTACGTAGCAGAGACAGAAAAGGCCACAGGGAGGACCCGTGGCAGCCAGGTCCAAGAAAACTGAGTGGAGAACTCAAGACCACGAAGCAGTGGAGGCAGCAGACACCGAAAGCACCTGTGCCTGACAGGTCTTCACAGGGAGAATGTATGCTTGTCCAGTCCCAGCAGAACTCTTCCAGTTCTAAAAAGAGGAACTTTCCTCATCCCTGGTCTTCAGCGATGCACCGGATAAAGCTCAGCACTCAAGTTTCTCTGATGGCCATGGACCAGAGGAGAAAGTGGAGGCAGAAAAAGCCACAGATAACACCTGTGCCTGCTGGGTCCCCAAAGGAAGCACCTGTCCCCAGAGGGTGCCAACAAAGAACAAAACTCAGGATCCCTGAACGTTTGACTAAACATCTGATAAAGGCCTCTTTTGAAACACCCATACCCATCCAGTCTCTACAGAGGGTACCAGTGGTGTCCTCAAAGGTGCTCACATACTCCTCACATGGAGCACCCATGCAGGACAAGATCACTATTCTGTTGGCCAAAACCAAGGGTAGGGAGGGACACACCAAACTGACGCCAAAGAACTAGCGCTGATGAAAGCCAATGGTGTTGCTTTATAGATATATCTCTATATTTGTTGTTCAAAAAAGGAAACCAATGCTGCAGATTCCTGAGGCAGGAGCTTGTTCAGGGAGCACATGCCTGACAAAAACTCAAAGAGGCAAAAACTAAAGATCCCTGAGCCGTTGAGACAGTAGCTGCTGCAGCAGAAACCCCTCACTGAAGATAGAGCCTGTGTGTTGTGCACAGGGAGCGCCCGTTATTGACAAGATCTCTGAGAGGAGAAATCTTAAAAACCCTGAGTTGCTGAGAAAGGAGAGCTGGAACAGAAGCAAGCCTCTTTGTAAGCACTCACTCCAGCCAAGTCGAAACAGCATATTTTTTTCTGTTCTATTTTTATCAATAATTGTATGAATGTCCATGTTACAATGCGAATAGTGAAATATTTCTATAAATATAGGCCTACATACACAAATATAACGGCATGTTAAAAGATCCGAAATGGCAGACCATAATTAATTAAGTAAAGAATACATTTAGCCTAATTAGAACATATTTAGTCATTAAAGCCACGAGGTAGCGCTGTAATCATCGATGGATCCCAATATTTGACAGTTAGGCTACATTAGTGGATATATTGTAGAGTGTGAAAAAAACTGAATTGAACTGAAACTGAAGAGTGAAAATTGTTACGTGTTTGGCTACTTGAAGAAAAAAACTGTAATTTTTGTTTTATTTTATTTTAGCATATTATTAAATGAGACGCCCATCTAGAGCCCTTGCGCTCTCTATTTCCCCCGTGCATGTCTTTGATCACAGGTTTAGGAAAAGGCAGCTGTCGTGCTGCTCCCTCCCACAGAGCAGAACAAACGCTATATTCATCTGCCTCTGAAACTCCCCAGAGCAACTTCAGAACAGACGGAGCACAATAATTCCATTAAATGCAGCTGGACGCAGACTGAAACACGCACATCGTCTGACCTGTTCCACCGTCCGTTCTTACAATGTGGAAGATCTGCGGTGTCCTGGTCGCCTGGGCTCTGGTGCTCATTCTGAATGTGCGAGCTCAGTCTCAAAACAGGTAAGTTTCTTCAGTCATGATGCGCGCGCACTGAATGCTCATGCATGATCACAGCTGGCGGCGCGGCGGATCTCACATGTGAAACCGCTGTATGTCATTGTCAAAGTTTTATGATTCATATAGGCTGTATTGCAAAAGTGAATTCTGCGTCGATGCAGGTGTTTATTGTTCTTTCTCTTGTCTAGACAGACCTTCACGTGTGGTGGTAATATCACAGGAGAGTCGGGTGTTATCGGTAGTCAGGGTTATCCGGGCGTCTATCCGCCGAATACCAAATGTGTGTGGAGAATAACTGTAAGTAACGTTAACTGATTATGTATTCGGATAGCTGAAATGATGACTATAACTTACATGCGTCTTAAAGCTAATATAGTTAAACCATATTTGCATTTCTTGAAGAAAATAGCTGCAGCAAAAAAAAAGAGGCTTTGGCACTGTGAAAAATTAAATTATCGCAGAATAAATATAACAGTTGCCATGTTAAAGGGACAATGGTTAAAACACGAATCAGAATTCACTATAGATTTAAATTAACTAATCAGGATTAATCATGCTAATCCAGTGACGTTATCGCGGTAGAATTGATTTTGAATGACGAGCTCTCATCGCCTACCTCTCTGTATTAAAAATACAGTATACCTCAAATAAATTTGAATATATCAGCATTATTTATGAGTAATATATGCTGGAAGCTTGTTTCTGCCACATAATACAAATATAATAAATGTAATTGTAAATTTTTGTCTCACAATTCTAAACTTTTTTCCCCTCAGAATTCCCACTATTGCGACCTCATAAGTACACAAACTAAAAAAAAAAAAAAATCAGTATTGTGTGATATAAACACACAATTCTGTCTTTTTTCCCTCTCAATTGCAAGTTTATATCTTGCAGTTCTGATTTTGTTTCTCACAGTTAGATATAAACAAAGAATTGTGAGGTATAAACTTATTGGGTCAGATTGAAAACTAAAAGTCTAAAACTAAAAGTATTAAACGAAAACTAAGTCGAAATTTGAAACTTGTCGAAAATCGAAAATGTCGAAAATGAATTTGGTATTCAGGATTGGGCATTTGGTATTTAGGAGGGCATTTATGACGCTTTTCCATTACCAGGACCAGCTCGATTTGACTCAACTCGGCTCGCCTTGACTTAGCTCGCTTTTCGCTCTGTTTTCTATTGCAGACAGTACCACCACAAATAGTATCCAATCGTCATAGCGACGACTTTCATTCCTAGTTGCCCCATCAAGCTCTTGCTGGATCTTGTCTTCGCCAACCAAACAAAGGAAAGTCTGCACCTCCTCATTTGAGAACCTCACCGGTGGTGATACTTAAAAAAGTACCCAAAAGCAGGTACATGTACAACATTTACACAGTGGAAAACCAAACAAAGGCGAGCCGAAGCGAGTCGAGTCGAGTCGAGCTGGTACTATGTAGTGTAAAAGCGCTATTTGTATTTAGGATTGGGCATTTGGTAATTTAACCATTAAGGATTTAGGATTGGGCATTTAGGGATTTAGGACTGGGATTTACACCCTCTGCTGTCCATAAGGTGACTCTGCGCACCAGCCATTTCAAACCCAGCCTCCAGTATTTGGGCCACGCCTCCTTATTTGCACACACTCCTCAATCCTCAAATGCCTAATAATAAATAGCAAATTCCCAGTCCTAAATCCCTAAGTGCCCAATCCTAAATCCTAAATGGCTAAATGACCAAATGCCCAATCCTAAATACAAAATGCCCTATCCTTAATACCAAATGGCCAATCCTAAATACCAAATGTCCTATCCTAAATACCAGATGTCCAATCCTAAATACCAACATGCCCAATCCTAAATACCAAATGCCCAATCCTAAATACCAAATGACCAATCCTAAATACAAAATGCCCTATCCTAAATACCAGATGTCCAATCCTAAATACCAGATGTCCAATCCTAAATACCAATTGCCCAATCCTAAATACCAAATACCTAATCCTAAATACCAAATGGCCAATCTTAAATACCAAATGCCCTATCCTAAAAAACAAATGGCCAATCCTAAATACAAAATTCCCTATCCTAAATACCAAATGACCAATCCTAAATATCAAATGACCAATCCTAAATACCAAATGACCAATCCTAAATACCAAATGCCCAATCCTGAATACCAAATGCCCAATCCTGAATACCAAATTCCCAATCCTAAATACCAAATGGCCAATCCTAAATAAAAATCCACAATCCTGAATACCAAATGGCCAATCCTAAATAAAAAATGCCATATCCTAAATACCAAATGCCCTATCCTGAATACCAAATTCATTTTTGACTTTTAGTTTTCGACTTAGACTTTTAGTTTCAATAGACTTTTAGTTTTCGTTTATGACTTTTAGTTTTAGACTTATAGTTTTCAATCTGACCCATTAACCCCTCCATATAAACCTGGTATTGTGAGAAATAAAGTCAGAATTGTAAGATCTAAGTTTGTAATTGTATGAAAAACAATCAGAATTAAGAGATAAATATGAGCAAATACCATTCATTTTTTTATTGCGTGGTGGAAACCAGCTTCCATAATAATCAGTGTGTCAAGTAATGGTGAAAAATACCAAAACACATGAACAGAGAAACCTTTTTTTTTTTTTTTTTTTGATAATTGGATTTGTTACGTAGCAGATAACAGAAAACATTTGACAGATCTCAAGTTAGCATAGAACCCTAGCAAATCAAACATTTGTGGAGATTAATCCACAATCCATCTGTATGTTCAGGAATGTGTCCATACACATATACATAGCATAGGTATCATTGAAAACAGTGCATGCTGTGAAGGTTTGCAGTGTTGAACATTGTTCAATAAGTACAAAGTTTGCATTTTAGACAATCTCTAACAAATCAGTTTTTTCAGATTTTTAAACTTTAATCTTAAAAATTGAAAAAGGCTGAATTGATCAGTATCGCTGTTTGAATAAGTCTGTATGTTTAGTGTTTTGGGGGTAAATAAATAAGAAGTAAAATGTAGTTCTGCATCGCATGTACTGTAATGATGATGCAATAGAACGTCGTGGCAAGAATCACTGTGTGTCTGGTTGTGATCTCCATTTGGTTTGGCTGCTGGCCACATTACATCCTTGTGGGGACTCCAGACTCATTCCAGCATTTTATTGCATTGCCGTCATTGCATATAACAGACTTAATTGGTAACCACTCAAAGTAAGAGAGATTGTCCACTTTATTTTCAGAACCTGATTTCCATGTTTCCGCAGAAAAAAAAATGTTTTTATTCTTTTTCAGATATGCTGAATCTATTTTTGTGCAAGTGAGATGAGCATGTTTACATTTAGTCCAGAACTACCATAACCTGTTCATAAAGCACACAAAATACCTCAGCACTTATGATTTCATAGTCATGGTTCTTGAGTATTTTTCCATTCGTTTTCTCACTAGGCTTCGGATAAACAATCTTCAGTAAAACGTTTTAAGCCATGAACCAAACCAATCATGAGTTGCATCACAACAATACAAACTTTCAAAAAAAAGCTAAGAAATTTATTTATTTTATTTTTTTTAGTTAAGCCACATTCATACTACTTTCTTTAGACACTCCTTCAGATCTCTTTTCTATTGAATTTTTTCATACATATTCACAGGGCTGAGTTCAACAAACTTTGAAACAAAGCAACATTTTTATAAGCTTGCGTATGAATGGAAGTCAATGGAACGAAAAGTGTCGTGTGATCACAGACCAAGAGGCTAGAACCCGTTAGCTTAGCTTTTACAGAAAGATGGCTGACACGATGTCGAGATCCCGCCCCATATGGGCGCTGGTGAAAACATGCGGAACACTGGCTGTAGTCTTTAACCTCTGGCCCAAAAATCCTCCGATGACGCAAAATGACGATTTTTGCGTCATCGGAGGATTTTTTTTCAGACTTAAAATTCATTTTTCTCTCATATCAGGGGGATATGAGGGGGGAAGCACGGTAATTCGAAAATACTGGTTTTTAGTGATACAAAGCTTAATGCTAAATCCTGAACTGAAGTAACCCTTTACTGTAATATCACAGTGAAATCATGTTTTTTTTTAATGGAATATTGCAGTATTTATTATAAAGGATTTATCCCGATTGACAAAATCAAGTCCCGCCTTTCATGTTTTCTTGTTTGAGAAGCAGTTTCTCTCAGATATACGTCACAAAAGAGAAGAACAGCAGGCTTTCACAACTTCTATCTCATGCCAGCCCCATGAAGCACTGAAAATGATGCATTTAAATAAAAAATGTTTACAATATAAACAGATGACTGTAAGTGTAAAGTAGTGTTGAGCTGTTTAAAATGTATGTATCAGATGTCTTTAGAACAGAAGTGCATTCGTCACATTTTAGTTTAGGGTCCAATTCTCACTATTAACTACGACTTTTGCCTCAGCAAACTCCTAATTACTGCTTATTAATAGCAAGGTAGTTGTTAAGTTTAGGTAGTGGCAGTGGTGGGCCGTCAGGGCCAGCAAGGCCTTCTCTGCTGGCCTAAACATTATCAGAATCACTGACTTGCACTTTAATATATTTTTTCCATGAATGAGTATTAAATTATTCCCAATAGTTCGTTATTTTAATATCATAGCTTTTCTCTTGGTTGCGCTGCTTCCAGTAGTGTGTTTTTATGTTAGAGCTTGTATCCAATCATATTTCAGCCATCATGCGTTGCCGGGTAAATAAATCTGCCTGGAGGCCTTCAGAATCGACAGAGCGGGCGTCTGTAACTTAAAATGAATGCCGTTGCTTTAACCAATCAGATAATCCGTCAGATTTAATCAGCCAATCAGATTTCGCATTGACTGGAGCGGGGCCATCTAGCTGGCATTTGATAACGTCTGTATTTTCTCGTTCTTTGATTGGATGCTCAGAGCGCGTAACGTTAGAGCCATATCTGCGTACTATTACTAGTATCTGCATCTGTAGCGAACTGCTTAATCTAAATATTCTTGTAGATGTAATAGTTTTTCAACCCACAAATTAATGTTTCTTTCCCTCCTCGACCCTCAGCAGAAAAAAATCCCGTATTCAGACCGAGCTAAACGCAGATATGGAACTCTATTCGATCTCTCCGGGTAAAAACAGAACTGACTAATGTTAAGTTATACCACGAATGGTTCTGAAGGCAAAAGTCCCGCTGATCGCGTTGATTTTGTTCAAAACTCTGTGCGAGAGCATGGGGCAGCTGTAAACATCGTCATGTTTTGCGGTGACTGTGTGTGCTTCTGTCGAGCAGGCAGTCTCAGCCATAAAGTGAATTAAAACTGCTAGAAATATGACGAGACAGACACGACATTGTTGGAACTGAAACGCAGATAGAACCTGCAGTCTTCTTGAGGAAAGAAATAAGGATGGATTTTGTGTAAAAATAATCTTGGTGAGTAATATGCTTTCCCCCTCGTGGTGAATATGATTTTCTTCTTAATTTTTCTTAAAAATTTACGATCGAAACTTATTTATTTATTTTTTTCAAACATGCATACTATTGTAACGTCTGAAAAGGGACTATTGTACATTAACCCTTGAACGACAAGATAAGGCTCCGTTTCTGAATTTATAATCTGATTCGCAACGCAAGAACTACTGTACAAATGCACCAACCGAACTCACGCGCTCGTTTCTCGCGGCCTTTCCCGAACTCACCGCATTAATCCAATAAATGCCGGTGCAAAATAAAAACAACAATTATAGAGAGTCTTTGCGCTGATACACTATTGAAAGTTATTAATTCAGGTAGGACAGAAGGCCTAAGTGTGAAATGCACGGCCCGCCACTGGGTATTGGGTAGGGTTGTAGAATATGGTCATGCAGAATAAGGCATTGCTTTATAAGTACTAGTAATTAGCTAGCTATTAATTAGGAGATGAGTAGGTTTAGGTTTGTAAGATGGGAGGAGTTGGATCTGGACTCCTCCCCCTGGATTTCGTGTTCTGCAGAGAGGACCATTCCTCTCAATATTGATGTCTGTTTCTTGCAGGTTCCAGAGGGCAAAGTGGTCGTCCTCTCATTTCGTTTTCTTGACTTAGAGAGCGACAACCTGTGCCGATACGATTACGTGGATGTTTATAGTGGCCACAGCAATGGACAGCGTCTCGGCCGCTTCTGTGGGACGTTCAGGCCGGGAGCCCTCGTTTCCACAAGCAACAAGATGCTCATTCAGATGATGTCCGATGCCAATACAGCTGGTAGCGGCTTCCTGGCTGTGTACTCTGCTGCCAACCCTAATGAACGGGGTAAGAACATCATAAACACGGACCATAAATTTGGCAGCTAATACGATGTTTTGCTCGGTTCAACTCAGTTAGCCAAAAGAGTTTATTAGGTGTTTTAAAGGAATAGTTCCCCCCCCCAAATGAAAATTCTGTCATCATTTACTCACCCTCATGTCTTTCCAAACTTATAAGACTTTTGAAACACAAATAAATATTTTTAAGGAAATCTGAGATATTTCTGTCCCTCCATTGAAAGTCTATACATAAAAAAAAAAAAAAAAAAAATCCATGTGAATCGAGCAGTTCAACTGTACTTGATGCGTGAGAACAACCTTGGTTCTTGCGGAAGCTCAAACATGCTATGTAACATGAGAAGGAACCTCATTGCATGCTTTACTCATATGGATTTATTTTACTATCTCTTTATGAACTTTTTGAAACGTCATAGTTCAGTAAATAGACTCAGATTTCATTACAGATGAACGAACGTCTTATAGGGTGATTAAAAGATGACAGAATTTTCCTTTTTGTGTGAACTATCCTTTAAGGTTTAGTTCAACAGTTTGTTTGTTATTTGTTTTTGTGTTTGTATCAATCATACTGACCAGCTCTTCCAAAATGTGATCCATGTTTCTGTCCATAAACTCATATGCTATTACGCTTGGATTGTGTTTATGTGGGCAAAGGTCAACTTTAATGAGCAGTTAAGAAGTATTTAACTTCTGACAGCTCCTAGAGAAGTCAGAGGTCAGTATAACACTAGCTGGAGAAACGGATCTTTAATGCCTCAATATACACTCACCGGCCACTTTATTAGGTACCCCATGCTAGTAACGGGTTGGACCCCCTTTTGCCTTCAGAACTGCCTCAATTCTTCGTGGCATAGATTCAACAAGGTGCTGGAAGCATTCCTCAGGGAGTTTGGTCCATATTGACATGATGGCATCACACAGTTGCCGCAGATTTGTCGGCTGCACATCCATGATGCGAATCTCCCGTTCCACCACATCCCAAAGATGCTCTATTGGATTGAGATCTGGTGACTGTGGAGGCCATTTGAGTACAGTGAACTCATTGTCATGTTCAAGAAACCAGTCTGAGATGATTCCAGCTTTATGACATGGCGCATTATCCTGCTGAAAGTAGCCATCAGAAGTTGGGTACATTGTGGTCATAAAGGGATGGACATGGTCAGCAACAATACTCAGGTAGGCTGTGGCGTTGCAACGATGCTCAATTGGTATCAAGGGGCCCAAAGAGTGCCAAGAAAATATTCCCCACACCATGACACCACCACCACCAGCCTGATCCGTTGATACAAGGCAGGATGGATCCATGCTTTCATGTTGTAGATGCCAAATTCTGACCCTACCATCCGAATGTCGCAGCAGAAATCGAGACTCATCAGACCAGGCAACGTTTTTCCAATCTTCTATTGTCCAATTTCGATGAGCTTGTGCAAATTGTAGCCTCAGTTTCCTGTTCTTAGCTGAAAGGAGTGGCACCCAGTGTGGTCTTCTGCTGCTGTAGCCCATCTGCCTCAAAGTTCGACGTACTGTGCGTTCAGAGATGCTCTTCTGCCCACCTCGGTTGTAACGGGTGGTTATTTGAGTCACTGTTGCCCTTCTATCAGCTCGACCCAGTCTGGCCATTCTCCTCTGACCTCTGGCATCAACAAGGCATTTCCGCCCACAGAACTGCCGCTCACTGGATGTTTTTTCTTTTTCGGACCATTCTCTGTAAACCCTAGAGATGGTTTTGTGTGAAAATCCCAGTAGATTAGCAGTTTCTGAAATACTCAGACCAGCCCTTCTGGCACCAACAATCATGCCACGTTCAAAGTCACTCAAATCACCTTTCTTCCCCATACTGATGCTCGGTTTGAACTGCAAGAGATTGTCTTGACCATGTCTACATGCCTAAATGCACTGAGTTGCCGCCATGTGATTGGCTGCTTAGAAATTAAGTGTTAACGAGCAGTTGGACAGGTGTACCTAATAAAGTGGCCGGCGAGTGTAAATCGTTTCCGTTCACTCACTCTCAGAAAAAAAGGTACAAAAGTTATTACTGGGGCTGTGCCTTTTAAAAGGTAAACTTTTGTCCATTTCATGAGCTAATAAGTACATTTTAGGTGTTAATATGTTCACTTTGGGTGCTAATATGTACATTTTAAGTGTTAATATGTAGATTTTAGGTGCTATTATGTACATTTTAGGTGCTAATATATATGTCCATTTTAGGATATGTCAATTTCATTAGCTAATATGCCCATTTTAGTTGGTAATATGTACATTTTAGGTACTAATATGTACATTTTAAGTGTTAATATGTACATTTTAGGTGTTAATATGTACATTTTTTGGTGCTAATATGTCAATTTCATGAGCTAATATGTCCTTTTTAGGTGGTAATATGTCCATTTTAGGTGCTAATATGCACCACTAAGGTACCAATATGCAGCCTTTGGGTACAAAAGTGTACCTTTTGAAAAGGTACAGCCCCAGTGACAGCTTTTGTACCTTTTTTCTGAGAGTGCTAAAAGACCTTGTTGATTCACACAAAACTAAGAAAAACCTGGTTTTACTTTGACTAGTTAAACAAAATGGGATGCTGATTTAGAACACTCTGGGGGAAGCTGGAGAACATTGCTGTGTATTTCATGGCATGATGTGGAATTTCTCACAGACGTTTTTCCAGTGAATCAGTGATTGGTCAGACCTCCAGGGGCTGTCTTGCTCACTGAGTAACTGTATAAGTGACGAGACGTCTGCTTGGCTGAAGCAAGACAGCTGGAATGTTAATGATTTAGATTGTGTCTCTGTTTTTTTGTCCATCGGTAGTTGACGGACAGCTGATGCGTGTAGGAAACAATGGAAGCTTGCGGTTGGAAACACATGATTAATTGTTTCTTGATTCAAACACCCATTGCAATCTTATTCCTAATGACGACCATTTCGCTATGTCTATCAAACCTTTGACGCACACGATCACAGCAAACATTCAAATCTGAGTTTGTTGGCTTCCGCTGACCCAGCTAGAGAGCAGAAGGTATGAAACTGCTTCACAAACAGTCCTTTCAACCACACAAGTATCACTATTTCTGTGGTACAGTAATTTAAATTATCACTGAAGTACTGGGATAAAAGTTTATAGTTCAGATATAAAAACTAATGTCTAAAGTAGCGATCAAAATAAGGGGAAAAAAACCTTTTGAAAGTAACTTGACGCTTCAAATAATGATAGTAAGCTATACACTCACCGGCCACTTTATTAGGTACCCCATGCTAGTAACGGGTTGGACCCCCTTTTGCCTTCAGAACTGCCTCAATTCTTCGTGGCATAGATTCAACAAGGTGCTGGAAGCATTCCTCAGGGAGTTTGGTCCATATTGACATGATGGCATCACACAGTTGCCGCAGATTTGTCGGCTGCACATCCATGATGCGAATCTCCCGTTCCACCACATCCCAAAGATGCTCTATTGGATTGAGATCTGGTGACTGTGGGGGCCATTTGAGTACAGCGAACTCATTGTCATGTTCAAGAAACCAGTCTGAGATGATTCCAGCTTTATGACATGGCGCATTATCCTGCTGAAAGTAGCCATCAGAAGTTGGGTATTGTGGTCATAAAGGGATGGACATGGTCAGCAACAATACTCAGGTAGGCTGTGGCGTTGCAACGATGCTCAATTGGTACCAAGGGGCCCAAAGAGTGCCAAGAAAATATTCCCCACACCATGACACCACCACCACCAGCCTGAACCGTTGATACAAGGCAGGATGGATCCATGCTTTCATGTTGTAGACGCCAAATTCTGACCCTACCATCCGAATGTCGCAGCAGAAATCGAGACTCATCAGACCAGGCAACGTTTTTCCAATCTTCTATTGACCAATTTCGATGAGCTTGTGCAAATTGTAGCCTCAGTTTCCTGTTCTTAGCTGAAAGGAGTGGCACCCGGTGTGGTCTTCTGCTGCTGTAGCCCATCTGCCTCAAATTTTGACGTACTGTGCGTTCAGAGATGCTCTTCTGCCCACCTCGGTTGTAACGGGTGGTTATTTGAGTCACTGTTGCCCTTCTATCAGCTCGAACCAGTCTGGCCATTCTCCTCTGACCTCTGGCATCAACAAGGCATTTCCGCCCACAGAACTGCCGCACACTGGATGTTTTTTCTTTTTCGGACCAGTCTCTGTAAACCCTAGAGATGGTTGCGCGTGAAAATCCCAGTAGATTAGCAGTTTCTGAAATACCCAGACCAGCCCTTCTGGCACCAACAATCATGCCACGTTCAAAGTCACTCAAATCACCTTTCTTCCCCATACTGATGCTCGGTTTGAACTGCAGGAGATTGTCTTGACCATGTCTACATGCCTAAATGCACTGAGTTGCCGCCATGTGATTGGCTGCTTAGAAATTAAGTGTTAACAAGCAGTTGGACAGGTGTACCTAATAAAGTGGCCGGTGAGTGTAGATTACATCATTACAGTGGTGAATTGATACTGTCTTTATTTGAAGCTTCATGTTACTTTCAAAAGCCAACCAATTTTTTTGTCAGAACGTCTTGTAAATATATATATTTTTAGCTGTCTATTCAGAATCATAGGACAATCGTGATCTCTTAAAAAATACTCAATTTATCCAGAATTGTGCAGATCTTCTTGAAGTCATCACATTACTGATAATATCAGGTTCAAAGGGATAGTTTACTTTGAAATTAATTTTTGATATGTTTTAGCTTACCTTAAGGGCATCCAAGATGTAGGTGTCTTTGTTTCCACAGTATTTTCAATTTTGATATTTTTAGGTCAAACCGTTCTTGTCTGTCAGTCATATGATGGAGGTCTATGGGGTCCACCCTGGGTCCTCCTCAAAGAGCACAGACAGAGAAGTCCAAATTAAACATGATTTAATGACTCGTAAATGTAAGTACACATTGATGGCCTACGACACGAAACAAGCTGTTTGTGTGAGAAAATGAACAGTATTTATTTCGTTTTTACCTCTTGTAATCACAGCCACGTCCAAGTGATCTGAAGGCACGGGCGCTTCGGTCTGCACAAGCACGCCGAAAAGCCCCGGAAGTGATCTCTTGCGCGGTTGCGTTAAAAAAAAAATCAAAGATGTCTTTTTATAAATCGAAATCGTCTTCCATTGCAATTTCCTGTATATCTATATGTTTAAATCTTCACAGTGAAGGATAACACTTTTGCAATCTTTGTGTAAACAATGAGTGATGTACACGCACGAGACATCACTTCCGGGGCTTTCCAGCGTGCTTGCGCAGAACAAAGCGCCCCGCGCCCTCAGAGTATTTGGATGTGAGTGTGATTACAAGAGGTAAAAAAGTTATAAATACTGTTCGCTGCTACACACATGTTTAATTTGGATTTCGCTGTGCATGCTCTTTGAGGTGAACCAAGGGTGGACATCATACTGTAATGATTTGGTTGTGGTGGTAAGACAGCATTCAGCAGAGAGAATGAGAGTCCAAACGCAGTTTACTATCACAGTCATAGTCCATACCAGGCAGAGGGTCAAGCACTTGTAGTCAGAGCAAACACAAATACAATCCACTGAGGCAGACGGGAACAGGTAATCCAAAACTCAGGAAAATATAAAGAAACAAAGAACTGCTCAAAATACTAAACCAAACCAGCACACAAACAAGACTCCATACTGAATGAAGGCAAAAGGCATTTAAATAGACAGGGTGATGATCAAATGAAATAAGACACAGCTGAAACAGATAAACTAATAATGAGCAAAGGATTCTGGGAAATGAAGTCCGGGAAAAACAGAGTCTAATGAAAACAGTGAGGAACTATGATGCCATCAGTTGGCACGTGATGGCACCAGAGCTGACAGATGTAACATAGCCCTCCCTCGAAGGAGCGGCTTCCAGACACTCATAAACAGCTGCGAGGTGGAGCGGAGGCGAATCCGGGGGCCGGAAGGTGGGCCAGGACCTTTGAGGGGAAGAGGACCTGAAGACTGCGGCAGGATAGGCAACCAGGGCGGAGCAGATGGTTAAGGGGGTTCAGGCGGACCTGGCGGTTCATGGCTGCAGGGCGGACCAGGCAGTTTAGGCGGCCAGGGCAGAGCAGGATGTGCAGGCGGCCTGGGTAGAGCAGGACGAGGCGAAGGCCAGGGCGGAGCAGGACGAGGCGAAGGCCAAGGCGAAGCAGGACAAGGCGAAGGCCAGGGTGGAGCAGGACGAGGCGAAGGCCAGGGCGGAGCTGTTGGACCCTCGGGCGTCCAAGGCGGAGCTGTGGGACCCTCGGGCGTTCAGGGCGGAGCTGTGGGACCCTCGGTCATCCAGGGTGGTGAAGACCCCTCAGGTGGCCATGGCGGTGGAGACCCCTTGGGTGGCGGTGAAGACCCTTCGGGCGGCCACGGCGGTGGCCTACTGCCCCCCCAAAAAAATTTTCTTGGGGGTAGCTACGGGGATATAGGCTGGAGCAGGCGCCAGTTCAGAAACAGGCTGGGCGTGGCTGACAGGAAGCGTCTCAGGCTCGGCAGGGCTGAGATGAAGCGTCTCAAGCTCGGCAGGGCTGACGTGGAGCGTCTCAGGCTTGGCAGGGCTGACGTGGAGCGTCTCAGGCTTGGCAGGGCTGACGTGAAGCGTCTCAGGCTCGGCAGGGCTGACGTGGAGCGTCTCAGGCTCGGCAGGGCTGACGTGGAGAGTCTCAGGCTCGGCAGGGCTGACGTGGAGCATCTCAGGCTCGGCAGGGCTGACGTGGAGCGTCTCAGGCTCGGCAGGGCTGACGTGTAGCGTCTCAGGCTCGGCAGGGCTGACGTGGAGCGTCTCAGGCTTGGCAGGGCTGACGTGGAGCGTCTCAGGCTTGGCAGGGCTGACGTGAAGCATCTCAAGCTCGGCAGGGCTGACGTGGAGCGTCTCAGGCTCGGCAGGGCTGACGTGGAGAGTCTCAGGCTAGGCAGGGCTGACGTGGAGCATCTCAGGCTCGGCAGGGCTGACGTGGAGCGTCTCAGGCTCGGCAGGGCTGACGTGTAGCGTCTCAGGCTCGGCAGGGCTGACGTGGAGCGTCTCAGGCTCGGCAGGGCTGACGTGGAGAGTCTCAGGCTAGGCAGAGCTGACGTGGAGCATCTCAGGCTCGGCAGGGCTGACGTGGAGCGTCTCAGGCTCGGCAGGGCTGACGTGTAGCGTCTCAGGCTCGGCAGGGCTGACGTGGAGCGTCTCAGGCTCGGCAGGGCTAACGTGGAGCATCTCAAGCTCGGCAGGGCTGACGTGGAGCGTCTCAGGCTCGGCGGGGCTGACGTGAAGCATCTCAGGCTCGGCAGGGCTGACGTGAAGCGTCTCAGGCTCGGCAGGGCTGACGTGGAGCGTCTCAGGCTCAGCAGGGCTGACGTGGAGCGTCTCAGGCTCGGCAGGGCTGACGTGGAGCGTCTCAGGCTCGGCAGGGCTGACGTGGAGCGTCTCAGGCTCGGCAGGGCTGACGTGGAGCGTCTCAGGCTCGGCAGGGCTGACGTGGAGCGTCTCAGGCTCGGCAGGGCTGACGTGGAGCGTCTCAGGCTCGGCAGGGCTGCAAACTAGGACTGGTTCAGGAAGAAATGCAGGAACAGATTCATGGACTAGAACACCCTCTGAATTATGTGCAACTGTCATATTCAAAGTGATTTCAACAAAAGTCGACCAAACACACCACAGCGCCACTGCCATCACTGAAAGCACAGTGGACGATGGGATAATTTCTGGGATTAGAGAAGCATCAGTAGAAATATTTGATGATAGCGGCTTTGATAAGCCTGCTGTTCTGACCATTCTCAGAGGTAGATCTGCCAGCTTGGATATCAAGCCCCAACGTGGATAAAAAGCTTTGGCATCCTTAATCGCTACATCAAAGACACCTGGGAAAACAGGAATGGTGTCCATGATGGCTGAAGACTGAAAGGTTTCTTTCACAATTGGAGGCTTTGGATTGTTGATCTTGACCACTGAAAAATCAGGTAAAGTTGTGCTGGCAGTTGGTTGCTCTGACGTGATTATACTGGTGACAGGTGGCTCTGACATGACAGTTCTGGCTAACGTTGCAATCACTGGGGTATTCAGCACTAGAGTGGGTACGGATGGAAATTGCTCATCAAGCTCTGTGGCCACCGGAGCTTGTCTCATGTAGTCCCGCCCCAAAAAAGGATGAGGCGAAGCACCACCATCTACCACTCCAACAGTAAACTGGGATCTGCTCCACAATAAAGCATAGTCCAGAAAGTCAATGAACGAACTTCAAGGTGCATCATGAATTAGCTTATCCTTGAAAAGAGGGTTAAGTCCGTGACAGAAAAAGTCTATGAGAGCACAGTTTGGTAGATCAGAAGCATTTGCCACGTCAAGGAAAATGTGTACATGTTCTTCGAGTGTGCGGTTACCTTGACGCATTCAACTGCTGGATTCATGTTGATGGAGTCTTCTGTAATGATTTGGTTGTGGTGGTAAGACAGCATTCAGCAGAGAGAATGAGAGTCCAAACGCAGTTTATTATCACAGTCATAGTCCATACCAGGCAGAGGGTCAAGCACTTGTAGTCAGAGCAAACACAAAGACAATCCAGTGAGGCAGACGGGAACAGGTAATGCAAAACTCAGGAAAATATAAAGAAACAAAGAACTGCTCAAAATACTCAAAATAAAAGACTAAACCAAACCAGCACACAAACAAGACTCCATACTGAATGAAGGCAAAGGCATTTAAATAGACAGGGTGATGATCAAATGAAATAAGACACAGCTGAAACAGATAAACTAATAATGAGCAAAGGATTCTGGGAAATGAAGTCCGGGAAAAACAGAGTCTAATGAAAACAGTGAGGAACTATGATGCCATCAGTTGGCACATGATGGCACCAGAGCTGACAGCTGTAACATGACTAACGGACAAAAATCTTGGATGCCCTTAAGGTAAGCTAAAACATATCAAAAAATAATTTCAAAGTGAACTATCTGTGAACTTTAAGTTATGTGCTAAAAGCTGTGCCAGTGCTTATTTTGGTCACCCACTATGAAAAAAGGGTAATATTTCTCACCCTCAATTAATAATTATATTAGTCATAATAATTAAATTTATATTACCTTTTTATTCAAATCAATAATTAAATTACATTTTGCTGCTACAATTACATTCTCTGTTTTCTCTTGTCATTTTGCACCAATTACAATTATTTTTTCACGTTTCTGCTGCGCAGACTGTAATATAAACACTTATAAGTGTATCGTAGTGATTTAGGATCATACAAAAACATGGTTTGGAAGACGGATACGCTCGTTATAAAAAATCTTGTCTTCATTGAGCCCAAAAGAGCCCACGTCACTCCTCTGTTCATCTCTCTGCTCTGGCTGCCACTCGCTGCTTGCATCAAGTTCAAGGCGTTGACACTTGCTTAGATTTACCACAGGCTCAGCTCCCTCCTACTTCCACTTACTACTACAAGTCTACTTCTCTACCAGATGCCTACGATCAGTCAATGAGCAACGGCTCGTGGTACCATCACAGAGAGCCACAAAATCATTCTAGACATTCTCATCCACAGTACCATGCTGGTGGAATGATCTGCCCACCCTCATCTGGAATGTAGAATCCCTAACAGCATTCAAAGGACAACTTAAAACTTATCTCTTCCATGAGCGCTTAAAAAAGCCAAAAGAGTTGATGCATATGACTTACAGTATTTTAAATGATTCCTCAGGCCAATATACAGCGCTTGACACTATCAATGCACCGAGCAGGGCTGCCCTCTTGAAATACAGCCTAAGTAAGTTTGGAGAAGACTACCATCTTTGGCCAGGTCATGTGACATGGAGAATGTCTGGAGAACGTATCGCTTTACGACCGTCACGTGACCACAGGCTCGGAAGAGTCAAAGAAAAGAAAACGAGAAACTGACTACGTGAGAAAACGAGACAAGAGTCTCAGATAAGAATGAGCATCAAACAGAAATAACCCGGCGCGCAGCTCTTAAAGGGGCCAGACCTTATTTCCACTTGTTAGTTACGACAGTACAAGCACTCCACAGCGACTCTAGGGGTCACTGTTTGACAAAAACGGAATTGCACAGTGTACCTTTTAAAGTTGAAAAAAAAAAAACTTTCTTTCCTTTTCCTTTAAATCCTCACTTGTCTGGCTTGTGCTACTCCGAGCAATGTCTGAACTTTGTATTTTGAGCACTTGCCTCTTCACGATGACTCGCTTGGTTTAGTCCTCAGTTCTAAGTCGCTTTGGATAAAAGCGTCTGCTAAATGAGTAAATGTAAATGTATACATTTTGAACAAAAAAAGTTACAAAGTGTACCTTTAAAATTAGTGTATTGTGAACCTACAAAGGACTTGTGTTTGAATTCAAAATATTATTTTGTGATTTTGAGGTGAAATAAACATTTATGACGGGTCTAGTGACTTTCAATCTTTTTAGTATAGCGTAGCGATCCAAAAATCCTGTTTGTAGTGCAGCTTCATCATTTTTTCTGGGTCAAAAATAGCCATAACATCTTTTAATATGGGCACCAAAATCAATACACACTGCTTTCTTTGGCATACAGTTCTAGAAGCATCAGCTTCGGATAAAGGGCTTTGGCAGCTGTGTTGAAGGATTAAGGCAGGAACTGCACACTGGGACCAACAAGTCTGTAAACTCTCTCGTAATGACAAGAGTGTAGGGAAGTACATTTTAGAGTCCGCCAATGATGGTGCTGTGCAATTATCTCATGCATTCCTTTTAATTAGGAGTGAACGACCTCACACTGGATGCTTGGTCTATGTTTAGCGTTTCTCTCGTGGAGTTTAGGAAACATTTCCTGAACGTCTGTCTGAATGGATTTTTACAGGGGATCAGTACTGTGGTGGGAGATTGATGAAGCCATCAGGAACCTTCAAGACCCCTAACTGGCCAGAGAAAGACTATCCTGCTGGAGTCACGTGTTCTTGGCATATAGTAGCACCCAAGAACCAGGTGGACTCATCCTTATTTATTTTATCCTTAACTTGGGTACAAAAACAATGAATGGCTTAACAGACAATCAACAATATTATCGTTATCATTTGTACAGAATTGATCTGGGTGACTCTAAGGGTGTGTTCTCACTTGTACTTCAGTTCTCTTGGTTCTTTTGGTCTGGACAAAAAAAAGGGATTTAGTCCTGGTTCGCTTGGCATTCTGTGATTTTTAAGACCAAACCTAAATATATGTTTTGCAATGGAACTTCCAAAACAATGCTGTGTGTTGGGCTAATCGTGCTTGTTGTATGCGCATACATGTAGTGATATTTCTACCAGCAAAGTATGTAAATGAGTCAAAACAGTGCCAGGAGACACAGTTCTGACATCTGTACCAAACTGTGGGCAACATAGCTCGAAACGAGACAAGAAAAAACATGTATGCTTGAGCTGTCCATTTTATGGTCGCATCTTGTGACATCACGACCATTCAACCAAGCCAAGGTTTAAATCGAACCAAACCTGCCAAGTGTGAACACACCCTAACTTTGCACTGTTATTGAACTGAATTGAATCAACATTAAACTGACTTTATATAAGCTGAATAATAATAATATTTACTTCTTTATAGCTGTAGCTCAATTGAAATTTTCATATTTGATGAACTTTGCAACTTTGACATTGAACTGAAATAAAACAACACTTTACTAAATTGAGCTGTATAAGAACACTATTTTCTTTTGTAGAGCTGTCTTACACCTGAAATTAAAAGATTCATTGATAAAGATAGAATGAATAGATTCATTATTCATTTTACAACATTAATACTTATTTTATCACAGTGAAGCTGCTTTGAAACAATCTGTGTTTTATAAAGCGATTTATAAATAACTGGACTGAACTACAACCATGAATGATACCTAAAAATATTAGGGCTGTCAAACAATTAATCGCGATTAATCGCATCCAGAATAAAAGTTTGTGTTTACATAATATATGTGGGTGCACTGTATATAATTATTTTATATATATATATATATATATATATATATTACTACACACACATGCATGTATATTTAAGAAAAAAATATTATTTATACATAAAATATTTATATATAATATAAATAATATAAATCTATATACAGTATATACATGAAAATATTTCTTAAATATATACAAGAATGTGTGTGTATTTATATATATATAAAATAATTATACACAGTGCACTCACATATATTATGTAAACACAAACTTTTATGTTAGATGCGATTAATCGTGATTAATCGTTTGACAGCCCTAAAAAATATAATTATTTTTCTTACACTTCCGATTTTTACCTGGAGGATATTAAAATGGGTGAAAAAAGCGTTACAAGTAGCGTTGATTAAAAGTGTAATGCCATCATTATTTCAGATATTCCTTAATCGTGTCTTTCACATATAGCTTAAACATTTGTCCTCTTTTACAGATTATAGAGTTAAAATTTGAGAAGTTTGATGTGGAGCGTGACAACTATTGCCGTTATGATTACGTAGCCATTTTTAATGGGGGAGAAATCAACGACGCTAAAAGAATTGGGAAATATTGTGGAGACAGTCCACCAGCGTATGTATCAATGCATTATATCTATCAAATCAAATGTATTACATCAGTCCTTTGCTCTATTTTCAAGATCTAAACATACTTCTGTTAGCAGTACTTCTTTATTTGCACTTCACATTCTGTGTATCTCTCTGCTTTAGACCTGTGTTCTCAGAGGGGAATCAGCTCTTCATTCAGTTCCTCTCAGATCTCAGTCTAACAGCGGATGGCTTTATTGGGCATTACAAATTTAGACCAAAGAAGTTTCCCTCCACAACCGTTCCACCAACCACGACAGCACCACCCACTACCACTAGACCAATACGTAAGTATTCTCCCTAATCATACTGCATGTAGGTGGAGGGTTTAATGTTAACCTACATGTTGACATGCAGTTAAAGAAGCCCTTTTACAAAGTCTTGATTTAGTTTTTGAGGTCTACTAGAATAGGTACATGGCCAAATCTTTCATATATTTTAAATTGTCGCAGCACCTCTCTTCCCAGTCTGCCAGTAATGCTCTATTTAGTTCCGGTCTTTAAGTGCTCCTTCCGAAAAGTGCGCTCTAATTGGTCGGCTGGACCCCGGTGTGTTGTGATTGGTCAACTTCTTTGAGCGTGTTTCAGCAATGTCACGCCCCTTACCATAACCACGAGTTTCAATGCCCTATTAATGCAACTTAGCCATGCCTCGTCCCCTTTATTTTGCATATGCTTTGATATATGCTATGCAGGAATTGTTTAAATATAGAATATTGTATGGACTACAATGGAAACAGTTCAGAAACAGTGTGAACTTATATCGAGAATAACCTGAGAATAAACAGCAACATTACACACTAAAGAAAGTTGAAAACGTTAAAAAAACATAATAGGTCTTTTAAAATTAAATAATAAAAAAATTCAATTCAACCATGATTTACCTGCTGCCATGTTAATTTGTTTTAGCCATTTGTCACCAGCCATTCCAACCCGATCTCATGACCAAATCGTACGAATTCGACGAATGATTAAAAAGTGGCTAATTCGTAACAATTCATACGGCCTCACTCTTACGAATTAGTACGATTTTGCTAAATCGTACATACGTATTTTACGAATTGGAAAATTCGTATTAATTGTTACGAATGACCTACCCCTTACCCCGCCCCTATCACGTGGGTTTAGAAAAATCGTACAAATTCGTACGAGTGAGGTCGTACGAATTAGTACGAATTAGACACTTTTAATCATTCGTCGAATTCGTATGAATTGGTCGTGAGATAGCGTAGGCCATTCCGGTTTTCCGCAAGATGAAACCAGTCACATTAGAAACAAATGAATTAGCTTTCTAGCACCTTATGAAACTGCAGTCATATGTGGCAACATGTAATTGTATTGTACATCTGCTACATACTGTACATGTGTTCTTTCCATTAGATGAAGATGTAGTGGAAAGTAAATGATGCAAGATCACTCAATGCAATCCTGTCAATGAGAGATGGAACAAAAAGTGTGAGAGGACAACTGACACTGTGTGTATTTGATCATGTTGCTGGCAAAATCATTCTTAATCAGTATTTCTGTCATGTTTTCCAGTAAAAGTAATATTAAATCAAAAATTTACTTCAGAATTTTTCAGAAAATTAAAATTTGACCACATTTTCTCTTCATTATTGTCGTAATTGTCTTTGCCGTCTAGGGGAAACAAAAGGGAAATTAAAACGTCAGTGGAAGCTAAAGGGTCTTTTATTTTTATTTTTATAAAAGCTCTTATTATTATTCCACTTTTTTTGGAAATAGGCTCATTTTACCACTCTCCCAGAGTTAAACAGTTGAGATTTAACGTTTTCAAATCTATTCAGCCGATTTTCTGATATTTAGAAGAATATCAGTAACCAGACAGTTTCTGGTCTCATTGACTTCCATAGTAGGAAAAAAAAATATATACTATGGAAGTCATTGAGACCAGAAACTGTCTGGTTACTGATATTCTTCTAAATATAAAAACATGGCTGAATACATTTGAAAATGGTAAAAGCCAACTTTTTAACCCTGGGGGAGTGGTAAAATGAGCCTATTTCCCAAAAAAGTGGAGTATCCCTTTAAGAGTCCTGAAGACAATTTATCAGGGTTTGCACAGAAATATGAAGCAGCACAACTGTTTTCAACATTGATAATAATAAGAAATGCTTCTTAAACACCATGTCAGCATATCAGAATGATTTCTGATGGATCATGTGATACTGAAGACTCCAGTAATGAAGCTGAAAATTTAGTTCCCTTTCGTAGTCACTCCGAGTTACGTCAAGGAGTGACGGAGAATGGGGGTTTCGCATAGAAAGCCAATCCTCTTCGAGTATTTAACAACGAGCCAATGGCATGAAAAAGCCATGGGTCTGCGGAATTTGCATAGCGTACTCCGCCCACCCATGTGGGTATAAAAGGAGGAAGCAAACGCACCGCAGTATGTTTTCGCTTCGGAGCCAAGAGCATTCTTCTCTCCACAAGCCATATCACTAAGCCTCTTCGAGACGAGCGTCCTCTTCAGTGTTGGTGTGACGGCGGTACCCAGCGAGATTCTGCATTGCCTGCGATCTGTGCAGTGGTCTGCCAGACTTTGCGCTTCTCCCTGGTCGCCTCGGCGCTGAAAGAGTGAATTTCCTCCTCTCCATTGAAAGAGCTGCACGCGGCACGTCTTTTTAAAGATGGTTCGCCCGTGTTCTTCTGGGTGCGGTCGATATCTGTCCTCCTCTGATGGGCACGATCGCTGCTTTGTATGTCTGGGTCTTCGTCATGCTAAAGCAGCGTTCGTGGATGAGTCATGTGCTCATTGTGGTAACATGACCATCTCAACACTTAGATCGAGACTCAATGATCTTACAGTGAGAGTCCCCGTCCCCGCTACCCGTTCAGCTTCCTCTACCCGGGGAAGCTCTTCGGCTCGCGGCCAGGGTGATCTGACGGTGACGGTGTGGAACAAACCCCCGACGCTAGCTCCTCGGGTCCCACCCACCGCAACAGTGTTGCAGCCAGCGAGCGCCGAAACGGTGCAGACGTCTGCCTGTTCGCAGGTACCGTCTGTTTCGTTCGGCGCTCCAGAGGAGGATGCGATGTCGATCGCGGCATCACAAGGCGAGCTGGATTCTTCGGGGTCTGAAGATGTGGCGGCGCTGCCTCCCTCGGGAGTGCCAGCGCCGCCCGTCTCGGATCCCGAGATGACGGCTATGCTGTCTCGGGCCGCCGTGAGTATCGGGTTGGATTGGAATCCTCCGGCCCACCCCGATCACTCGCGGATGGACGAATGGTTTTTGGGCAAAGCCGCCGCTGCAAAGCCACAGCCGACCCCAATACCATTCTTTCCCGAGCTGCATGCGGAACTGACGAAGACGTGGCAGGCTCCTTTGTCTTCCCGCGTTCGTCCGTCAGCTTCCCCCGCCTTTCCTCCCCTCGACGGCGCAGCTGCCCGTGGGTATGCTGGGGTGCCTCCGGTGGAGCGCTCTGTTGCGATGCAACTGTGTCCGCAGAGCGCCTCCTCCCGGGGACCACCCAAGCATCCCTCCAAAGCCTGTAGGTTCTCGTCATCTATGGTGGCGCGATCCTATAGCGCGGCGGGGCGGGCGGCCGCCGCTCTGCATGCGATGAGCACTTTGCAGGTTTTCCAAGCCAAACTGCTCAGAGATATGCACGAGGGCGGGACTGATCAAGGGTCGTTCAATGAACTGCGAGCGGCCACTGACCTCGCTCTCCGGGCGACGAAAGTGGCGGCTCGTTCCCTTGGTCAGGTGATGGCCACTAGTGTGGTCCAGGAGCGTCATCTTTGGCTCAACCTGGCGGAAGTGCGGGACGCTGAGCGGACCCGTCTGCTCGACGCCCCCCTTTCCCAGGCTGGCCTTTTCGGCGGTGCGGTTGAGGACTTTGCCCAGCAGTTCTCGACCGCCCAGAAGCAGACAGAGGCGATTAAACATATCCTGCCCCGACGGCCAGCTGCTGCCTCCACCCAGCCGTCGCCGCAGCCGCCTCAGCCTGCTCGCCGCCGAAGACGTTCCACTGCGGCCCCCCTCCCTCCGGAGCGACCCCAGCAGCAGCCTCCACCCGGGTCGCGCCGTAGAGGCGGTCGCAGAGGAACGTCACAGCCCCCTCAGGCCCCGCCCCCCGCTAAACGCCGGGCTAAGCGGCGTTCCTGAGACGGGCTGCTCAGTGATGGCATCGAGTTTTTCCCAGGAGGAGGTAGCAGGCCCCCTCCTTCCCCCGGTGGAGGGCCGGGGGAGAATCTTTTGTTCTCCGCTCCCCGCTGCTCACCCACGGGTGGGCAGCACCCTGAGTTGGTTAAAGAAAGACTTGACACTATCACTGAGCACACAGACTGGGATGAGCGCGCACGATGCTCCGGAGTGTCGCCCCGCTCATTCCTCTCTGTCTCTGAGGGCGCGGAGAGGAGCGTGCGCCGTCCCCGGACCGCACCGCTCCTCTCCCCCTCTGTCGTCAGACCCCCGGCAGAACAGACCCCCGTGGAACGCTGGTCCTTCCCTGGTCTCTTCTGTCGGGGAGCGGAGCTCGACTACGCACCCGCATGTGGTATCTCCCGTGCGCATGCCAGTCACTCCGCCCCGCTGCCCCTCCGGGGGGACGTCTGTGGCTCGTATGACCCCGCTGGTTCGGTTCCTCGGAGCTTGGCTCGAGCTCCCCGGTCTGTCCCGCTGGGTCATCAGAACGATCAGATTCGGCTACGCGATTCAGTTCGCACGTTCTCCTCCCCGTTTCAGGGGAGTTCGCTCCACTATAATCGGTGGCAATGCCCCGGTTTTGAGAGCGGAGATTGCGACCCTGCTGGCGAAGGGTGCAATCGAGACGGTCCCTCCAGCCGAGGTGAAGTCCGGTTTTTACAGCCCCTACTTCATTGTCCCCAAGAAGACCGGTGGGTTACGACCGATCCTCGACCTGCGCGTTTTGAACCGCACTCTGCATCGAATGCCGTTCAAAATGCTCACGGCCAAACGCATTTTCGAATGTGTTCGTCATCAGGATTGGTTTGCAGCGATCGACCTGAAGGATGCGTACTTTCATGTCTCCATATTGCCTCGACACAGACCGTTTCTTCGGTTCGCTTTCGAAGGCCAGGCATATCAGTACGCGGTTCTCCCATTCGGGTTAGCTCTGTCCCCTCGCGTCTTCACGAAGATCGCCGAGGCAGCCCTTGTTCCCCTTCGCGAACACGGGGTTCGCATCCTGAACTATCTCGACGATTGGCTAATTTTGGCTCACTCTCGAGAACAGGTTTGCGAACACAGAGATCTAGTGCTTCAGCACTTAGCCCGTCTGGGCCTTCGGGTCAACCGGGAGAAGAGCAAACTTTGCCCCGTGCAGAGGATCTCTTTTCTTGGCATGGAGATAGACTCGGTCGCCATGTCCGCGCAGCTTACGAGCGAGCGCGCACACTCACTGCTGACTTGTCTTCGACAGTTCGACGGCAAGAGTGCGGTTCCACTGAAACTCTTTCAGAGGCTCCTGGGGCATATGGCATCCGCAGCCGCGGCTACGCCACTCGGATTGCTTCATATGAGACCGCTTCAGCTCTGGCTTCGCGATCGAGTCCCGAGGTGGGCATGGCATCGTGGCTCGCTCCGGGTTCCAGTAACTCCAGCGTGCCGCCGAACCTTCTTCCCGTGGTTGAACCTCAGCTTTCTTCGGGCAGGTGTCCCTCTCCAGCGAGTTTCCAGGCATCTCGTTGTCTCCACGGATGCGTCTACCACGGGTTGGGGTGCCATGTGCAATGGGCATGCAGCCGCGGGTTCCTGGACAGGTCCCCAGCGCCTCATGCACATCAATTGCCTCGAGCTGCTGGCAGTACGCCTGGCCCTGCACCGCTTTCGAGCACTGCTCAGGGGTCAACACGTACTTGTCCGCTCAGACAATACCGCTGCAGTAGCGTACATCAACCACCAGGGGGGTCTACGCTCACGTCGGATGTCGCAGCTCGCTCGCCACCTCCTATTATGGAGTCAGAAGCACCTGAGGTCCCTTCGTGCTGTGTACATTCCTGGAGCCCGGAACCTGGCAGCCGACGAGCTGTCACGGATCCGCCCTGTCTCCGGCGAATGGCGACTCCATCCCCAGACGGTCCAGCTGATTTGGGACCAGTTCGGGGAAGCTCAGATAGATCTGTTTGCCTCCCGGGACTCGTCCCACTGCGTCCAGTTTTATTCCCTGTCCGAGGGCACGCTCGGTACAGATGCGCTGGCGCACAGCTGGCCGCGGGGCCCACGCAAGTATGCGTTTCCCCCAGTGAGCCTCCTTGCACGGGTGTTGTGCAAGATCAAGGAGGACGAGGAGCAGGTCCTGCTGGTAGCCCCTTATTGGCCCACCAAGACGTGGTTCTCCGAACTCATGCTCCTCGCGACAGCACCTCCTTGGGCTATTCCTCTGAGACAAGATCTGCTCACTCAGAGACGGGGCACTCTGTGGCACCCTCGTCCCGATCTATGGAGGCTACATGTGTGGCTCCTGGACGGCACGAGGCAGGTTTGAGTTCGCTACCACCTGCGGTGGCAGCAACCATCACTTCCGCCAGAGCGTCGTCTACTAGACACCTGTATGCGTTGAAGTGGAACCTCTTCGTCAACTGGTGCTCTTCTCGTCGAGAAGACCCCAGGAGATGCTCGATCGGTGTTGTGCTTTCCTTCCTGCAGGACGGGTTGGAGCGTAGGCTGTCGCCCTCCACCCTCAAAGTTTACGTTGCGGCTATTTCCGCCTCTCATGATGCAGTTGAAGGTAAGTCCGTTGGGAAGCACGACCTGGTCATCAGGTTCCTGAGGGGAGCGAGGAGGCTAAATCCGTCTCGTCCTCCCCTCGTGCCCTCTTGGGACCTCTCGGTAGTGTTAAATGCTCTGCAGAGGCCTCCCTTTGAGCCTTTGCAATCGGTTGAGTTTAAGTTCCTGTCTTTGAAGACAGCTCTCCTGGTTGCATTGGCCTCCATCAAGAGGGTAGGGGACCTGCACGCATTCTCCGTTGACGAAGCGTGCCTAGAGTTCGGGCCGGCTTACTCTCACGTTGTTCTGAGACCCCGGCCCGGTTACGTGCCCAAGGTTCCCACAACTCCCTTCCGGGATCAGGTGGTGACCTTGCAAGCGCTGCCCCTGGAGGAGGCAGACCCAGCCTTGGCACTGCTCTGTCCGGTGCGTGCACTCCGCACCTACGTTGACAGAACGCGGTGTTTCAGGACCTCAGATCAGCTCTTTGTTTGTTATGGGGGGAGCCAGAAGGGAAGGGCTCTCTCAAAACAGCGGCTGTCTCACTGGTTAGTGGACGCCATTGTTTTGTCTTACCAGCAGCAAGGTCGACCGTGCCCCCTTGGTGTGACAGCCCACTCCACTCGGAGTGTGGCTTCCTCTTGGGCTTTAGCGCATGGCGCCTCGCTAACAGACATCTGCAGAGCTGCAGGCTGGGCGACACCTAACACCTTCGCAAGATTTTATAATTTGCGAATCGAGCCGGTTTCCTCTCACGTACTCGCCTCCGCTAGTGCTGGAACCGCTTGAGTGTCTTCGCTTGCTCGCCACTCCACTCCTCAGATTGGATAAGTGCGATATTCCTCAGTTGTCCTTCGTTGAAGCCCTGAGTCCTCCAGCACTTATGATGCGGGCACCACTGCGCTTGCTCTGGTGCCGGCTAAGTGCCTCCATGTGCACGGTTCCCCTTTGGTAACTGTCTCATGTGTATTATCCACTGTAAGTCTCTCTGAGCATGTGTCTTCCCTTGGCAAGCCATCTGCCACCCCTGGAGCTAATTGCCACCTGCGGTTGGCGCTCCAGTATTCTCCATATGCAGCCCCAGTGGCCATATGTGTTTTTGTAAGTCCTCCCTTCGGTAGGCATCTGGTAGCATGTCCCTCCCGGGATATGTTTCCCAGTGTACCTTGGTAATTCTGTGTCAAAGTGGGACCTTTGTGTAATTTTGTGTTAGAGGTCTAGACTTTCGCAGAGCACTGGAAGACAGCTGGAAGATGGCGTGATGGCATAGACCCCCATTCTCCGTCACTCCTTGACGTAACTCGGAGTGACTACGAAAGGGAACGTCTCGGTTACAGATGTAACCCTCGTTCCCTGAGTAGGGAACGGAGACGTTACGTCTCCTTGCCACTTCTGCTGTACCGCTGGGTGACGCCTGAGATCAGTCTTGGCTCCTCAGCGAAGACATACTGCGGTGCGTTTGCTTCCTCCTTTTATACCCACATGGGTGGGCGGAGTACGCTATGCAAATTCCGCAGACCCATGGCTTTTTCATGCCATTGGCTCGTTGTTAAATACTCGAAGAGGATTGGCTTTCTATGCGAAACCCCCATTCTCCGTCACTCCTTGACGTAACGTCTCCGTTCCCTACTCAGGGAACGAGGGTTACATCTGTAACCGAGACGATTTTCCATCACAGAAATAAATTACAGTTTAAAACTATTCAAATAGAAAACAGTCCGCTTTAAAGTATAATTGTGTTTCACATTATTACGTTTTTTACTGTACTTGTGATCAAATAAATGCAGCCTTGGCGAGCATAATTTCAAAAGCATTAAAAAATCTTAAGACCCCACATTTGTGTGAGCTATATATATATATATATATATATATATATATATATATATATACTAACATTTCCAAAATTTGACATTTGTACACAATCTGTGAATTCTGTGAAAAGCATTCATTGTTAAATTATTTGAAATAATGTTAAATAGAGCTGGGAGTACAACACTTCTACAATACTAAATGTATACTCATATTATTTGATGCATATCATATAATCTAAATTGAATTACTTAAATTGTTTCATTTAATTAAGTAAATGTATAATCGACGGACAGGAAATTCAGGCAATTTTCCATCCTTTTGTTCTTTGATGTTGGCAATTGGCAAATTTCCAGAGCTTGAACCTAACCCACACTTTCTCCCTTTTTGCACGCGTATACTAAAAGATTAACTCCACTGGCTCAGAGTCAGCATGCTACAGTAAAACTTTTTGAAGGTGTTTTTTTTTTTTTTGCTATCTCTGCTCTCCTCTCCAGCTTTGAAGTACTCTGCAGCGCTGTGTCAACAGAAATGCAAACGGAAGGGAACCCCTGAGAGCCACTACTGTTCCAGCAACTTTGGTAAGAACAGCACTCTGCAGTTGATACTAACTTTTTTGCTGACACACAAGCGCAAATTGAGGTGGGAATTTGTAGGTGTGGGGCATCAGAATAAGTGTAAACAAGCAGTGATTGTTCACATTTAGTCTAGAATCTTGTACTCTTCACAAGGTGCATGTTTTTATGGGTCTCTTTTTCAGCATGCTATCTTTGGCCTGCTGGTTTGTGTCAACGTGTTTCAAAAGATTCCTTGAGCATTTTTTGCTCTCAGCACAGTGGATTTGTGTGTGGGATACAGTGCTCTAGTGTAAATAGACTGCAGTGGACTGTGGATAAACCACCGGTAAATGGGAGTGTTGATTTAGTCGAGCTCTTTGGCCGCAGTCATTGCCCCTGGAACAGGTCTGCAATGTTCACGTCCAGGAGCGAGTAGATATTTCATTATGATTTCTGCTGTTTACTTGGATTTGCATATGGGGAAATCCTGTGGTTGGTGGAGACCAGAGTCATGATGTGAAACAAGACCTGAATGTGAACGAAGGTGGAAAATGACATGCGCCTCGAGTCAAATTGCTTTAATCAAACCCTTTATGTACAGCGGAAATGGAAATGGATAAATGGTTACACTTTATTTCGATAGTCCACTTTAGACATTTTACTAACTATAAGTGACTTTTCAATTACATGTTAACTAACACTCATTAGAATATTAGTAGGCTGTAATAGACTGTTAGTAGACTGTTAGTTTATGGTTAGGTGTAAGGGTCGGGCTAGGAGAACAAGTTGACTTGTAGTAGTCAAGTTACTTATAGTCAGTAATGTCTGTTGGGGAGCATCAAAATGTAGTGTTATATTAAGCAGACAGTCTACTAATACTCTAATGACAGTTAGTTGACATGTTGCTGCAAAATTACTTATAGTTAGTAGAATGTCTAAAGTGCTACCAAATAAAGGTTCAAACCATTTTTAAATTACTACTTCTACTATTTGGTGTATCAGGAGAAGTTTATTTGAAGTACTAAAAACAGTGTTGGGGTAACGCATTACACATGTAATCAGATTACTTTTTTTCAAGTAACTATTAAAGTAATGCACTACTTTTAGCTTTAAATAAAATACATTTTTAAAATACAGACCAGAGTCATGACGTGAATCAAGACCTGAATGTGAACGAAGGTGGAAAATGACATGCGCATCGAGTCAAATAGCTTTAATCAAACCCTTTATGTACAGCGGAAATGGAAAAACACAAGTTTATGAAAATAAATGGTTACACTTTATTTCGATAGTCCACTTTAGACATTCTTCTAACTATAAGTAACTTTTCAATTACATGTCGACACTCGTTAGAATATTAGTAGGCTGTAATAGACTGTTAGTAGACTGTTAGTTTATGGTTAGGTGTAAGGGTTCAGGCCAGGAGAACAAGTTGACTTGTAGTTACTTATAGTCAGTAATGTCTGTTGGGGGAGCATCAAAATGTAGTGTTATATTAAGCAGACAGTAATACTCTAATGACAGTTAGTTGACATGTTGCTGCAAAGTTACTTATGGTTAGTAGAATATCTAAAGTGCTACCAAATAAATGGTCAAATAATGGGCCTAAGCCATTGAACATATCCTAGTTTTACCATTTTTAAATTACTACTTCTACTATTTGGTGTATCAGGAGAAGTTTATTTGAAGTACTAAAAACGCATTACACATCATATAATCAGATTACTTTTTCAAGTAAATACTAAAGTAATGCACTACTTTTAGCTTTAAATAAAATTCATTTTCTACATAAAATACAAGGTACATTTTCAAATAAGTAATACATTACATTGTCTTCCCATGGATTGACCGACACCTCTCCTGTCCTCATTTTGAAAGAAATCATGAGTAAATAACAATAATAATAGTTGCTCAAAATGAATAAAAATCAAATGCTAACACAAATATACTTACAGTAGTATTTCATCGCCCTTTATTGAGCGATGTCTTTACTGCCGACCTTAAATGATCAAATTCAACCATACTAACAAGCAAAAATGACTTAACGTCTGTTTTTCATTTTAATTTGTTTTTAATTGCTGAAATAAAGAGCATTGAACTCTCTTCTCTTGCGTTTTGGTGTGAAGGGTTTTTTTAAGCTTGCCAAAAATACCAGTTTACCAACCAGTTAACAAAAATAACACAATTATTTACTTTTTTTAAGAAGTAACGCAACATTATTACACATTACTTTTAAAAGTAACTTTTCCAAACACTGCTAAAATCATACAAACAAGCCCCCAAATGAAGATAATTGTATCACATTCTTATTAGTGGTCTCTAACACATGTTTGTTTGTTTTTTTGACATTTTAGTGATCACTGGAACCGTTATCACCGCTGTAACGCGAGAAGGTAGCATGTACGCCACCATCTCCATAATCAATGTCTACAAGGAAGGTAACCTTGCTATCCAGCAGGCTGGCAAAACCATGAGCACAAAGATTGTCATCCTTTGCAAGAAGTGCCCCTATGTCAGACGAGGTAAGTGCCTGCCTCAGCTTGTTGTAAACAGTAACACTTAAGCCCAACGTATACTAGTGTATGCGCACAGTTATATATGCAAAGCCTTTCAAAGTATTATCCATTTGAGGCATGCGCATCATGATTTGCACTACAGGAGATCACCTGAAAAATATCTCCCCATGAGTTATAACCCATGTTCACATATTTTTCATATTTTATGCTAGAGTTGTACAAATGTGAGTACTTTCTAACAACACTACCCAATCTCTCATCCACGTAGCCGTCCATTTTTGTTGTAGCTGGCACAAGCTTCTGTCCCTCTCTGTTTCTTCAGTTTATTCTTTGATTACCACGTGAATCAACGGCACTGGGGCACTATTGTACAGTGACTGAGAGAGCTGAAGAAAACATGCAAATAGAGAAAACACCAGCAAATTAAGAAAACATCTTTGTCAGTTTGACAACATGTGCTGCAAATACTCACAATGCAACCACATACAGAAACATTCTGCAAATACTCACAATGCAACCAAATACAGAAATGGTTTGCAAATACTCACAATGCAACCAAATACAGAAACGTTCTGCAAATACTCACAATGCCACCAAATACAGAAATGCACTACAGATACTCACAATGCAACCAAATACAGAAATGTGCTGTAAATAGCATAAAGTTTAACGTGCTGCAAAAGAGGAAAACATGCAAATAGAAAAAACACCAGCAAAATAAGAAAACATCTTTGTCAGTTTGACAACATGTGCTGCAAATACTCACAATGCAACCACATACAGAAATGTTCTGCAAATACTCACAATGCATCCAGATAAAGAAATGTTCTGCAAATACTCACAATGCAACCATATACAGAAATGGTCGGCAAATACTTACAGTACAATGCATCCAAATACAGAAACGTTCTGCAAATACTTGCAATGCAACCACATACAGAAATGGTCTGCAAATACTCACAATGCATCCAAATAAAGAAATGTTCTGCAAATACTTACAATGCATCCACATAAAGAAATGTTCTGCAAATACTCGCAATGCATCCAAATACAGAAACGTTCTGCAAATACTCGCAATGCAACCGAATACAGAAATGGTCTGCAAATACTCACAATGCAACCAAATACAGAAATGTGCTGTAAATACTCACAATGCATCCAAATAAAGAAATGTTCTGCAAATACTCACAATGCAACCAAATACAGAAATGGTCTGCAAATACTTACAATGCATCCAAATAAAGAAATGTTCTGCAAATACTCACAATGCGACCAAATACAGAAATGGTCGGCAAATACTTACAGTACAATGCATCCAAATACAGAAACGTTCTGCAAATACTCGCAATGCAACCAAAGAAATGGTCTGCAAATACTCACAATGCATCCAAATAAAGAAATGATCTGCAAATACTCACAATGCAACCAAATACAGAAATGGTCTGCAAATACGTACAATGCATCCAAATAAAGAAATGTTCTGCAAATACTCACAATGCATCCATATAAAGAAATGTTCTGCAAATACTCACAATACAACCACATACAGAAATGGTCTGCAAATACTCGCAATGCAACCGAATACAGAAATGGTCTGCGAATACTTACAATGCATCCAAATAAAGAAATGTTCCGCAAATACTCACAATGCAACCACATACAGAAATGTTCTGCAAATACTCACAATGCATCCAAATAAAGAAATGTTCTGCAAATACTCACAATGCATCCAAATACAGAAATGTTCTGCAAATACTCACAATGCAACCACATACAGAAATGGTCTGCAAATATTCACAATGCAACCAAATACAGAAATGTGCTGTAAATACTCACAATGCATCCAAATAAAGAAATGTTCTGCAAATACTCACAATGCAACCAAATACAGAAATGGTCTGCAAATACTTACAATGCATCCAAATAAAGAAATGTTCTGCAAATACTCACAATGCAAACACATACAGAAATGTTCTGCAAATACTCACAATGCGACCAAATACAGAAATGTTCTTCAAATACTCACAATGCATCCAAATAAAGAAATGTTCTGCAAATACTCACAATGCAACCAAATACAGAAATGGTCTGCAAATACTTACAATGCATCCAAATTCAGAAACGTTCTGCAAATACTCACAATGCATCCAAATACAGACATGTTCTGCAAATACTCACAATGCAACCAAATACAGAAATGGTCTGCAAATACTTACAATGCATCCAAATAAAGAAATGTTCTGCAAATACTCACAATGCGACCAAATACAGAAATGGTCGGCAAATACTTACAGTACAATGCATCCAAATACAGAAACGTTCTGCAAATACTCGCAATGCAACCAAAGAAATGGTCTGCAAATACTCACAATGCATCCAAATAAAGAAATGATCTGCAAATACTCACAATGCAACCAAATACAGAAATGGTCTGCAAATACGTACAATGCATCCAAATAAAGAAATGTTCTGCAAATACTCACAATGCATCCATATAAAGAAATGTTCTGCAAATACTCACAATACAACCACATACAGAAATGGTCTGCAAATACTCGCAATGCAACCGAATACAGAAATGGTCTGCGAATACTTACAATGCATCCAAATAAAGAAATGTTCCGCAAATACTCACAATGCAACCACATACAGAAATGTTCTGCAAATACTCACAATGCATCCAAATAAAGAAATGTTCTGCAAATACTCACAATGCATCCAAATACAGAAATGTTCTGCAAATACTCACAATGCAACCACATACAGAAATGGTCTGCAAATATTCACAATGCAACCAAATACAGAAATGTGCTGTAAATACTCACAATGCATCCAAATAAAGAAATGTTCTGCAAATACTCACAATGCAACCAAATACAGAAATGGTCTGCAAATACTTACAATGCATCCAAATAAAGAAATGTTCTGCAAATACTCACAATGCAAACACATACAGAAATGTTCTGCAAATACTCACAATGCGACCAAATACAGAAATGTTCTGCAAATACTCACAATGCATCCAAATAAAGAAATGTTCTGCAAATACTCACAATGCAACCAAATACAGAAATGGTCTGCAAATACTTACAATGCATCCAAATTCAGAAACGTTCTGCAAATACTCACAATGCATCCAAATACAGACATGTTCTGCAAATACTCACAATGCAACCACATACAGAAATGTTCTGCAAATACTCACAATGCAACCAAATACAGAAATGGTCTGCAAATACTTACAGCACAGTACAATGCATCCGAATACAGAAACGTTCTGCAAATACTCACAATGCAACCAAATACAGAAATGGTCTGCAAATACTCACAATGCATCCAAATACAGACATGTTCTGCAAATACTTACAATGCAACCAAATACAGAAATGGTCTGCAAATACTCACAATGCCACCAAATACAGAAACGCACTACAGATACTCACAACGCAACCAAATACAGAAATGTGCTGTAAATAGCATAAAGTTCAACACACTGCAACAGAGAAAAACATGCAAATAGAAAAAAACACCAGCAAATTAAGAAAACATCTTCATTTTGATAACAAATGTGCTGCAAAATGCTCACAACGCATCCAAATACAGAAACATGCACAAATACAGAAATTTGCATGCGTTGTCACATTGTGGACAAACCAATTTTTGCAAAAAAAAAAAAAAAAAACAAACAAAAAACTAACTTTCAGTGCATGTGCGACCTGCACAAAGTGGGTGCTGTTTGAAAATTAGAAAACTGCATGAGTACATGTCCGTATGTTCATACTGTGTTGATGATAAAATTCACGTCACACGCACTGTACACAGACCCTAGAGAATGCTTTAAAAGTGAAGTATACTTTGGGCTTAATGTGCTAGACAGGTTTAGCTGCCACAGACATCTGCTAAAACACATTACTCTATCCTTGCATATTGAATAAGTAGTTGTGTTCCTCTTAGTAATGCTTGTTTGCTTCCTGGTGTGTAAAAATAAAGGAATATTTCAGGTTGTTTTCCACAAACTATAATAATTTCCAACTGGTTTGCTATTGAACTAACGTGAGCTAGTTTTTGTAAGATTTAAAAAAGAAAAAAATCTATTTTTAGGGGCCCCCTCCCTTGTTCATTTCAAGGACGTCTTAAGGATGTCCGCTTGGTAGGCCTAAAGAATGACCAAGGCATGAAGCACCAGTATTTGCAAGTGGTCCTTCAGGGCTTAGAGGGGAGCTTAGACTTCCGGAATGGAGCGGAAGTGTTTTTTTTTTACATTTTTTTTTTATACAACGTCTGTACCTGAGGCATGAACTCGCTGGAAACCGCTGCACTCCGAAACGCTATACAGTAAAAGGGAAAAAGGCTGCTTCCAGGATCTTGATTTTGAACATCCTTAAAATGGGGTACAAATTAGATTGGCCGCACAGAAAATGCTTGTAGAGCTTGGGTGGCAAAAAAAATAATCATGAGGCTGGTAGGCTTTCAATGTTTATCCTCTCAGTAGCACTATTGCACTGTTGGCACGGCTATGAGCTCAGTGTAGGCTGCACTTGCTAGACACAAAGTGGGAGTGCTTCGGCCACAGGGCCAAAAAAAGGCATTTCGTCATCTCTGTCGCTGTAATTTACCATATACAAAACGCAAAAAAGTGGTCTCACACTTTATGATGTGAAATCTATTTGTCCAGTCCATTTCCATTGACTCAACGCCGTTTTTTTTTTTTCCCCGAAAATACGATTGTGAAAATTTACAGCTGTGAGTTTGGTTATAGAATGTGATTTTAACTCACGTAAATAACTCTACCATCTGTGAACATAACCGTATTAAAAGGATAGTTCACACAAAAGGGAAAATCTTTTTCATGAACTCAGAGCTTTCTGTCCCTCCACTGACAGATAGTAAAGACATCATTAAAGTAAATCCATGTGACTTCAGTGGTTTAACCTCAGTTTTTTAAGTAATTTTATTAACAAAATATTAATCTTCAATGCGTGTTCACAAGAGCACCATGACGCATACGTCTTGAGTTGATGCGAGAGCAGATACTGCATGAATGCGTGTTCTGGGGCTTGAAAGTAGTTGTAGACATTTAAGGGACAGAAAGCTCTCAGATTTCATTAAAAACAACCATATTCTGCTGCTGTGTGAACATGGCCTAAAACTCATTAGTATCAGTGTAATTTCCATAAAACTCATCATTCACCACATCGATAGATGGCAGCACAGTGTTTAACACCATTGTGGTTTTGTACTTAAAGGGATACTTCAGGATTTAGCATTAAGCTTTGTATTAGTAGAACCCCTGTAGTAGGGGAGCGCGGGGCACAACCTAACGCGAGGTTAAATGTAACACAGACCATTTACATAGTTCGTCAGGATCAAGCAGGCTGTCTTTCCGCTCTTTTTCTCTTGCTGCCAGAAGACAGTCTCCCGCGAATTTGCGGAAAGTTTAGATTATATTTCGTGAAGATACTGGACAAAGAGTGTTTTGACATCATGAAAGTAAATTTTTTCATCAAAGATTTTTTTTCGGTTTCTGAGTTGGCTGTATACGTTTCCAAATCTAACTTTATATTGCCTTAATCACTGTCTTGTTGGCTCAAACACAGCACCGTTTTGAAACATGTCAGTAATTCCTAGCAACTGTTAGCTAGGCTTAAAATATGTAATACACAGCGGGGTTGGTTGTAACACAGTGTTCCAACTATAATCAAATGAAAACGGAGCCACACAACTTTTCAGGTTTGAGTATAACTTTAACTTTGTTGGACTTTCACAAACAATGTTGGAATTTAAAATGTTTAAAATTTAGTGTACTTTGAATGATAACTTGTTTATTTATTAAAAATATGGCCTGTTTTTAATGTAATAAACCCTTTAAATGTTTATTCTAAGCTCATTTGTATTATTATTACTGTTATTATTATTAATAATAATAATTGTACATGCAGTTGCCACACACAAATCTAATTTAATTGCAATTACAATATTTATATATATTTTATTTTATTTTATTTATTATTATTTATTGCAAAACTGTGCAGCCCTTTTCTACGTCTCTATCCATGATATTGATCCATAACAAAAGGATGATTGGATGAGGGATGGATGTATGGATATCTGTCTATACAGATGCACAAACAATATCAAACTATACAAATAAAATAGTACTGAATTATGTGTATTACACACAAGTGTTACAACTAACCCCTCTGTCTGTTACAATTAAACCCGCATATGGGGTAAGTTGTAACATTTGCACTTCTGTCACTTTCAGTCCAACTGTACAAAAACGGTCGGTCCTAGAAAAAAACTTTAACTGTTCATTTGTAGCAGAGATGTGCATGTTGCTTGTGTAAAAAAAGTATTAATCTAACCTAATTATTTTTTAACTAATTGAGCCAAAACCAAAAAGCGTTAGGTTGTGCCCCGCTCTCCCCTATTTTCAAATTACCGTGCTTTCCACGCTCTTATCCCCCTAAGACAAGAGATTTATGTATTTTTTTGTCTGGAAAAAATCATTTTATGTCATCGGAGGATTTTTTGGCTAGAGGCTAAAGACTACTGTCAGTATTAGGGACTGTCCCGCATGTTCTCAACCCGCATGAGATCTCACTCACAGAATGTACAAATAGTGTCAGACATCTTTTTTTTTTGGAAGCTAAGCTAGCAGGCTCTTGTTCTGTGGAGAAATTTTAGTAACTTAGTAGGAGAAAGCCGAGTAGTAGGGGTTACCATTCATCCATCCGTCGAGATCATACAAAAAGTGATCGGTTGATGTGCGTTTTAACATTGCTCAGAAAAATTCCCGCTCCTCCGTGAGAGATACGAGGCCGGTGTGTCTCACAGGTGTCGCTCATCAGTAATCACGCCACCAGCCTCACGCCTTTCTCCCGCAGCCCTCACTCGTCCTGCTCGCCACAGTAAACATGATGAATGGCGACTGTAGAACGCCAAAGCCGAATCCCGGATATTTTGGGCGATCTCGAAATCCCAGGCAGACTCATCACGGAGACTCACTAGTAGCCTAAACTTGTTGTTTACCTACTGCGCTCTGTTACCGGTAGGCGTGGCCTCCTAGGGCAGCGGAGAAAGTGCATTCTGGGAGTTGTTGTCTTTCATCCACCTAAGCCGAAAATACATTTTCTGGCTTTTCTCAGTCTAGAGAGCGCCAAATTCAAAAATAATTTCACATTTCTTCTACATAAATGACCCATTTTAAATACACATTCATCTTTCCAGAGTTTAAGGACAGCAATGCTAATGATAGCTAAATAACTACTGATTGCACCTTTAAATAAACATTTCAGTCAAAAACTGAACTTTACTACACCTAGAAGAGGCTATGGAAAAAAAATAAATAAAAAAAAAATACCGAATGCGAGTTTGGGACAACAAGAATGAGTAAAACATGGCAAAATTTTCATTTTGGGGTTAACTCAGTTAGTAATGACGAGTATGAGTTAATGGTGTATTGAGCACCCCATTAACCATTGCTTAGTAATGATGAAGTTAACAGCCAAACTCACTGACAAAATGTATTTTTTCATGATGAAATCTCACTCTCATATGTTTATAAAGTATATAAACATATGGAGTGGATAGAGCAATTGAGGCCCCAGAGAAAAGCTGATCCAAAGCCCTCCCTGAATGTCTCTGCCGTTCCGTCACTGCATTCAGGTTTTTTCTGTGTGGTGTCGCTAGGTTTGAACTACATCTTCATGGGCCATGCAGACGAGGAGGGCCGTGGAATGATCGCCCCCCATCATTTCATCATGGCTTTCAAGGCCAAGAACCAGAGGGCCTTTAACATGCTGAAGAACAAACGTTGCTGAGCTTTTTTACGGAAAATCTTTGGTCTTGAAATCCACACATGGGTGTGTGATGTCTTCATATTTGCCCTGCATGTCCCAACTTCCTTCATCACCCTCTTCTGAGGAGGCCGAGGACTGTCGAAGCACGTGGCAAACACCTGGTTGGGCTCTCTTGGTTCCCACTTCTCTTCTTACTGTTGTGATGAGCATCAAAATGACAGCAAGAGCAAAAGTAATAAGACAGGTCAAGAATACTGGAATGTGAAGAGCAAGATTATGGTGTTTTGAATTGCACAGTTTACAAGATATTTGTAGATTTTTGATCCAATAACAAAGTTAGACGAGCTAAAAGGCAATAAACTAGTTGCACATCTTTGCTGTTTTTGAAATCATGCTGGATAATATTGAAATATTTTCATAGAAACCTATTCCTAGTGGTGAATGTTAAGTTATTAATTATTTGTTTTATGATGGAAAAATAAAGTTCATTATCAGTTAAATCTCGATATTGTCTTCCTGTTTTTATTTGTATTTTTGTAAATTAATTGCATTACTTTCCAGAATCAGATTTGTTTCAAGGAAGTTTTCAGTTGAAAATATTTAAGTAGTCCACATGTTCATGTCAGGACATCTGTTTCTAAAATTGCCTAAGGCTCATAGTGCTTGAATGTGAAGGGCACTATTCTAACATTTAACTCCTTAGTAAACTATTAAAATGGCTATATTCTATAATTGTGTAACATTCTTTTTTTCTCCCATAATACAGTTGCTCAATATTTCTTGTGCCAGAAACAGCTATGAGCATTTTACATACTCTCATTGATCATTAGAATTAAGTCACTGTGAAATAGGGCTGCACGATTAATCGCACGATGTTGTTATGCGCATCTAATCAGTAAAGCCGGTTCCTTGATTAGTAATCACCTTCACCTGCTTTCAGATGGAGCGGCATTTACTACAAAGAGCCGTATAACTGACCAGCTGAGCCAAATCGCGTTAAAATCGAGTACATATCGCCAACGATATTTAAAGTGTACCTATTATGACATGTAAAATGTTCCTAATATTGTTCTGGGAGTCCCCAACAACAATTTTACAAGCATGCAATGACAAAAAACACTTTTGTTGTCTTATAATATGCATTTATTTTTACCTGAATTGCCCACCGACTCCCATTTGAATCGTTTTAGCGAGTCCTTTGTCCAAGACCCGCCTTTGCGTGACGCTAATCTGCGCTGATTGGTCAGATGACCTAGTGAGTTGTGATTGGTATTCTCTGTGCAGAAAAACGGAACTCTATTACCTTAAATGGGTTCTCAACTCCGGTCCTCGCGACCCACTGCTCTGCATATTGATCCTCAGCTCGTTAGGATAAAGCCGGCTCGCGAATCCATACTTTATAGCGTTTAGGTTTGTGAAGCAATCATCTTCAAAATGACGCGAACACAGAACAAGGTTTGGGCTATACTTGTGTGGTATACTTGTAGCACTATATATGAACTGCAGCCTCTTAGTCTTCAAATACTCCTCACTTGGCAGGTTAAAAAAGTTCGCTTTTGCGTCGCACTTCAAAACACAGCGTCTCGTCGACATGATTGTTTTCCGAAGCCCAGATCTCGAAAAATGACAGTCCAAAAAGGTGCGGTGGGTCCAAACCTCCATGCTCTCAGACCTCCCTGGCCAGCCCAGGCAGGGTGGCCCGTCCTGGGCCAGTTTCAGATTTGCCCGCCACCCCTGGAGCTCCGGTTTTCCCTAGCGTCTCCGAGCGCAATAAGTGGGCGTTTCTTATTCAAATAACTAGTCAAGTTGACGTCAACTAGACAAAGGGAAAGCATCGTTCTTCGAACGATTCATATCAGCGACTCAGAGTCGACTCTTGTTTTTGAGAGACAATAACTTTGTATACGATGAACTTTCATGTTTAAAACTTTGCAGGATGTTTTCGTTCACTTAGATCTATGTTAAATACTACATGAAGGGCAATTTTCAAAAACCGAAAATAGGTACCCTTTAATGCGATATGGCTCAGCTGGTCAGTTAACTACGGTTCTTTGTAGTAAATGCCGCTCCATCTGAAAGCAGGTGAAGGTGATTTACTACTAATCAAGGAACCGGCTTTACTGATTAGATGCGCATACATCGTGCGATTAATCGTGAAGCCCTATTGTGAAATGAGTAACAATGTCCCAGAAATGAATAATTAACAGGTGTTGTCATGTAAATGTGGGTATGTTTCTGAATGAACTGCTTTTTTTTTGCTGCCAATTAACTAGAAAAGTAATTTTGTTTTTTTCAACCTTGAAAGCTTTGCGTACGATTTACTCGTAGATTGAAAGACACTCAGTCATAAATAGACATATTTATGGGATTTTTGCCTGTCTGAAACAAGAAAACCCAACCCGATCTCACGAGAATTCGTACGAATTTTACGAGGTGGCTAATTCGTAACAATTCGAACGACCTCACTCGTACGAATTAGTACGTTTTTGCTAAATTGTACATATTTTACGAATTGGCCAATTCGTATGAATTCGTACGAATGACCTACCCCTGACCCCACCCCTAAACCTACCCATCACGTGGGTTTGGACAAATCGTACGAATTCGTACAAGTGAGGTCATATGAATCAGTACGAATTAGCCACTTTTTAATCACTCGTACGAATTCGTACGAATTGGTTGTGAGATAGCATAGGAAAACCTTGAGTCAATTAGGAAATGAACCCAGAGTCAGAACCCAGGTACACCGTGTCTACACCGGATGCGACCTTGAGGCCATTGGAGAGGATTTATGATTAGCATTGAAGTGATGCAACTGATGCTTTTAGATCATGTGACAGTAACATGCCAGAAGCAAAAAATAAAAATAAAAAATCAAATTTAATTCATACTACCCATATTCAGACCATATAGAACAAACTTTTTTAATCGTATTGCAGTAAGTTTAAATTCAAATGTTGTATCTACTCAGACAGTATGCGATTTGAGGAACACTGTGGGTCATCAAGGTTTGAAGAACTCTATACGTTTAAACACTGAGTACGCTCAAACAGTTGCTAAAACTAAGCAAGTTCAATATAAAATGTTTCTTTATAATAAATGTTTTTTTATTTGAAAACAATGACACTTTTAGAAAACAAGTAGGATGCAAGAATATTACATAAGTTATGGTTCTGGAGGCTCTAGAATAAACAAAGCTTAATAGAATTCCAGTAGAGTCCCAGGGATTTTTGTCACTTTACATCTTCCAAAGAAAAAGAAGAAGAAGAGCATTGCTGAACATGCTGGGTCACTTTTACTAAATGGTCATGGCTTAGCTTCTGGGGTAGAACATGGCATATTTTGATGTGCGGAAGCCCAAAAGGTCCCTCATTTCATTGCGGAACTTGGATAGGTCTTGCCGCAGATCGTTGAGGTTCTCTACCGTGGCTTGGTCAGTGCTTTGCATCTTCTGCCTTGTGGAGGTCAGGTAACGGTGCACTAGACAGCAAATAATCTTCTGGTAGTTCTGGTCCCTTTTATGCTTTAGGTTCTTCCATTCCTGAAAGCAAAAAGTTTTTGGTTCATTGGTAGGCTGACGTTAAGGAATAATATTCTAGAGCTCACCCCTTTTTCACTAAAATGGCGCAAGACCCAATTCTCAGCCAATGTTCAGGCAAACCTGTTTGGAAGCAGCCCAGTGTTTCCACAAACTTGAGAAATTAATAGTATCAATTGATTATGACGCTACATGTTGTTTATGTGAATACATACCCAAAAAACAAACATGGCATGGCACGTGTTTGTGAATGTCTTGGGGGGTCCAATCCTGCTCCTGGAGGGCCAACATCCTGCAGAGTTTTGCTCCAACAGACCTGCCTGGAACTTCTAGCACTTCTAAAGACCTTGATTACCAGGTTTATTTAGGGTTGGAGCTAAAATCTACAGAATAGTCCCTCCAGAAGCATGAATTTGGCACCCCTCATTTGTGCAACACCGGCAGATCTGCATTACGCTGGTCACAGTACCAAGAAAGACTCTTGCGTACCAACACATCACAAAGTCCTGTTTTTATCCTGTTTTTCTTCCTCATCCACCTTGTTTGCCCATCTATATTTTGCTGTAGAACTGATCTTTCCCAGCAGTTTTTTGACATTTGACCAGGACATTTTCATCACTTAAAAACAGCCAGGACAGGACGTGAAAACAGGACATGTTTAACACAAAGTTGAGATGTTGCCCAGAGATAAAAACATAGCACTAGTTGTCGGATGAACAGATGCACGAGAGACGAGAGTTGTCGTATTTCCCCGCGTTTAATAAAACCACTCAAACGTTACACTCGTCCTTATACATGGGGATTCGAGCGAGGAAAAAAACGCAAACAAATATCTGGTCACAATAGAAAAATAAAATAAAAGAAAGAATACAAAGAGTCGACAAAGCGGTTATCTCCTTTTTTCACTTGTCAAAATCTAACTGACATGCACACTATGCGCAGTTCTCATCTCAACTCAGATTTCTAGAAAGCACAAAGTGACCGTTTTACACATGTCCCGGGAAAACAGTACTGTTGGTCACCCTATACTATACTATTATTACAGAAATACTAATATAAATATTATCATATAGCTCTTTATGCTCCGAGACCAGCAGCTCAACTTGCCTTATAGGCTATCTCTTCTTCACCGTATGTGTGCTCAGCAAGACCGTTTTGTGTTTGAGCGCCCCCAAGTTATGTTTTACTGTAACTTCAGAAGCACCAGACACGTGAGCAAACCCGCCAATCTCGTTGGTCGGATAGGTTTTGACGCGGCGCGTCAAACCAAAAAAACGAACCCGAGGCGTTTTTTTAAAAATGACGCTTTTACGCGTGGCGTTTTTCGCGTCGGTGTGAACACTCACATTGGCGCCCATTGTATAGTCACGAGGCGTTAAACGTCGACGAATATCGCGCGCAAAATTCGTCCCGGTGTGAACAGGCCTTAAGGTTCACAGATCCAAAGACCAAGCACCTGTTCCAGTGCGAGAACAAAGATAGGCTGTCTTTAGAAGCAACAGTTTTTACTTTAAGACCAGGACACACCAAGCCGACATCAAAAAACTAGTGGCCACAAAAGCTGATTGTGTTGTCGCCTCTCGTCGATTGCGTCTTGGCCAAAAAGCTGAATAGTTAAAGGGGTGATGAACTGAGAAATCAATTTTTCCTTGAGCTTTTGACATCTAAGACGTCATCATATTATACGAATATGTAAGTTTCAGAACTGAAAACGTCCTTGTTAGTCCAATAAAAGCTTTTATTGACACCAGCCTCAGCAAACGACTCGTTTTTAAAAGTGGGGAACTATGACGTCAAAGAGGATAAAACAACACCCCCGCAGAACTCCTACTTCAACACAGCCGGTTTAGCCCCATCCACCGATTCGCGCATTACATTCATAGCTAAATAACATAGGCCTACCTCGTGATGACAAACCGGATCGAGCTACCGAGCAATACAAAATATTGTGCAGTGCCTGGTTGTGGAAGAAGACAGTCACTGCATAAGCTTCCTCTGGATTCCAATAGGACTGCAAACCTTCATTTTTCATGACGTTCCAGTTAATGAGAGTAAAACCGTCTGTTCGCTTCATTTCAGGATTGTTTTGTAAACAAAACTGGATTTGCAGACAGGTTAAGAGTAAAGAACGGTGCTGTGCCGTCTATATTGGATCTGACAGGAATGGTCCAACACACGGACTCTGGGTCGAATCATTCCGATTGCCATTTTACAACATTGGTTTTCAAAACAATTTTCCCCATGTACACCGACGGGTAAGTTGAAAATCATTATAATATGCAAGACTGTTATCGACTGACAGCGGTGGGCGTTTACTTCCAAGTCTTCAGTACGAGACGCCCATAAAAACCCAGCGTTTCTGAGCTGGTCTCAAAACTAGGGTAGAAAATAGCTTATTAGTTATTCATTTTGATGTTTTTGAATGGAAAAACCAAGCGAACGTCATAAGTTCACCTCAGACAACAATATAGTAAAATTTAAAAATCCAGTTCATGACCCCTTTAAGCAGAGTTCTTTCTCTAACCAACAACACGATGTCGATTCAACATGCTGAATCTACCCCAAAAACCCCAGACTGACTGCCTGACTAAAAAACCCTAAGTATACCGATGCTCAATAACTGCCCAACGGCCAACAGTTGGCTTGGTGTGTCCAGGCATTTCATGTCAAATCGTTTGAAATGCAACCACAGTTAAGTAGGTAGATTTCAAATATAAGTTTCTAAAAGTCTTACATACCTTGAGGCTATTCTGTCTCTTGACCTTGCCTGTGGAGGTGTGGGAACAGATCCATTTGCTCAGGCTGATCACCAGGTAGCACACGGTCTTGGGTGTGGGGAGGATGTTGAAGGGCGGAGGCAGTGTACACTTGTCATCGAAGTAGCTGAGCCACAGCTTAGCCCGAGCAAACTTCCACTCCTTGTCTTCATGGTTCTGCAAGTGGAGAAAATCATCATGGTAACAAGTAACCAGAGGTATCTGTACTCATACATGTCTTTTCTGAACTAAGTAGTTCCAATATAACTAAAGAGTAGGGATGTAACGATTCACTCCCAGCTGGTTAAAAATCGATAAAAATATGTGACTATTCAAGTCGGCTGAGATGTTAAACGAATCACGATACACATTTTAAACAGCATATACTCTGACCTCGCTTTACACAGGCACAATAGCAGGGAGCAAGTTGTAGATAGTGTTATGAATGGTGTGTGCACACTGGCGTTAAGCAGAATGAGCATTTTCAGTTAATTCTTTGTGGAAGCTCAACTTCCATAGGAATGAATTGGAAACGAATTTGAAACGCAATCACCTCCGTCTGCATGGAATTGGAGCCCCATTTGTGGCGACAAGTGCCAGAGCCACAGAGATCACAAGGTGCATCAGTGTTTTCATGGCTACCAGGTGTTGCATTTATTTTACTCTCTACCAGTCAGGGGATACCAGTCAATGCCTGGCTGTAACTTTCTAGGAAGTCTGAAGATATTGAATAGCCTTTTCAGGTGTGATTGATTAGGGTTGGGTCTAAACTGTGCAGTTTCTCGAAGACCAGAGTTGAGAACCAAGTGAAGGGGGGATGAATACTATGGAACTTCATTTGTTTCATTCGACATGACGGAAACACACAATTACGTTAATTCTATCATGTTAAGGGGGGGGGGGGGGGGGGGGGGGTTGACTGCGGTTTCACTTTTTTCATTTTAAATAGTGTGTAATGTTGCTGTTGGTGCAGTATCTGCAAAGTTGCAGCGCTGAAAGTTCAGTGTAAGCAGAGATATCGTCTTTTAAAAATCAGGAAGTACTGTATATTGCCTACAAAAACGACTGGATTGGGACTACAGCTGGGTTATGGTACGTCACTAACCCACACTATTGCATCAACCACTCCCTCTGGAATAAGCAGAAAAGGGCATGGCCATATTTCAGCAGCTCCAGCAGCTCGTCGAGTGTGTTGTTCACACAGCTGTCAGGTCTTATGTCTTCGAACTTCCCATGGACACTGTACTTCGTCAACAATGGATACAATTTATGTTTGATTATGTTCCTGAAAATGACGATCGTAATCTAGCTCTCTGTGCTGCGCATTTTACGGAAGACAGCTTCCAGAATCTCCACGAGTTCAACACCGGATTCAACAAGAAACTGTAAACATGAAGCAGTTCCGACTTTAAAACCAGAGGCAGCAGTTGTTGGGCCACAACCTGTAAGTAGGCTAAGACTTAATCATTTTAAATGTATTTGCATGTATAATTCCAGACGTAGCCTTGTGTTTTAGTTTTTTTCAAATGCCAGCACTAGCTTTATTGCCACTAGGCTATTAGTTATGCTATTTTGTGTCTATGACAAACGCGTACAAACATGAATTTTGTATAAGTGCTAATTTTGTAAATGTATTTTTCATGTATATAGGTTTTATGACGTTATTTTCGATTTGATCAAGAACGTAAACTTGCCACCGCTGTTTCAGTATAACATTAGTAGCCAGTCAGTTGCTATTGTGTAAAACAAACGTGTATAAAGTTAAAAAAAAATAGCAAATTATCATTCAGAAACGTTTAGTACGAGCCATGTGTGGTGTGGTTCTGTTTGACTCGCTTCATCGCGGCTTTTTCGGTCTGATTCTGGGTCATACTGATACTGCAGTTCGACGCATATTTACATCTGGACCGGAGCTCATGACGTGCCCGTAAAGGTAATGGGCGTTAACTTTCCGGACAACGTAAGCGACAGTTTAGCCAATCACAACACACCAGACCAAGCTAACCAATCTGAGCCCACGATGTGTTTCTGAGGGAGTGGTTTCATAGGCTCAGGAACTCAACCGCTCGTTCGAGGACGTGAAGTTTATGAAAAACCACGAGTACATGTTATATTGCACCCCATAAACACAATCATGCAAAGAAAAAAAGCAGTCAACCCCCCTTTAAGAAAACACCTATAAGATTCACATTTTGTTTTTTTTATCTCAATGGTCACTCACAGCAATCTGTCTGAAGCTCTTATGCAGCATTGCCACCAGGAGTTTAGTGAGAACGATGACTACAACAATGTTGTAGGTACCGACGATAAGAGCACCAACAAATGATCGCAGCTCCTCAGTATAGCTGATCCTTGTGACGAACAGAGCCACGTGTGCCAGGGAAAAAATGTACCAGAAGAGGGCATAACATGTCCCCATAAACCTGGAGAAACATGAAGATAAATGATTAAGGTAAACGATTACATTAAAACAGAGAATTCATATTCTTTTCATGGGCAACATGGAGCCTTGCAACTTTAGAAAAATGATTTCTGTCACAAAGTCTGAAAATGACAGTCGAAGAAGAGCATTTATTGCAACTAATATGCAAAAACAACTCATTTTGATAGAAAAATGTTTATGACCCCTTTAACCCTTGTGCATCCTTATGGACATTTTTGTCCTTTTCAGTTTTGTTTTCTTGATCACTTTGCCTGTGTTAAAGCTAACTGCAAAAAACTTGGCTCAGGTGTGTATTTTTATTGGAATTTTACTATTTCAGCGTCATTTTCTTAAAAAAATATTTTTTGCATTAGGTACAAAAAATACTCCCTCTCAGCACCTTTTGGACAAAAATGTCCCCATTGAAACCCATTAAAACTGCCATTTTTAATCCCCGGTTCAGTTAACTATAAAATTATGCAATCTTTGTTAAGAGGCTTTCATTCTGATGGCAAGGCTTCAAATTTTTATTTTTTACTATTTTTTATCAGATGGTGTCATTTTTTTTAAGTTTGGTCTATAAAACAAATATCGCTTTATTCCTGTTTTCTGGTTCGGCATACTATAGAGCCAACTGGATGAATTATGCAACAACATTTGTGTGGGTATGTTGGTATGGATGTCACAGTGTGGTTAGTATGTGTGTTATAAAAAAATATGTGTGTGTGTGCGCATGTGTGTGTTTGTAATACTAAGAGAGAAAAACTGCAAAAAATAATTCAATCAGTCTAAGCTCCAGTGGGGTTTTGCTGGGACCCAATGGGGAAAATATGTTACTACGCCCAAACAAACTGTTACAGAAAGCTCATTTTTTGAGATATCATCCTCAAATTTGGAACACAACCTATTTAGATTTATGGCTTTGATTTTATTGCAGTTTTGAGTTCAACCTGATTTATAAAATATATACATTTTATATAAAATATTTTTTATAAATAATTTTGATAAACTTATACCTATATAACTTTTTTTTTGATTTACTTATCATTATTTTTTTTTACTTCAGCAATAATCTGCAAAGGGTCTTCTTTAAAACGATACCAAACTTAAGTCTGTGCTCCAAAGCGTCACATTTTTATGACCGTTTTTTGACATGGACATTTTTGTCCTCTTTTTACCTAAGTGTAACTTTTTAAAATTGATGCACAAGGGTTAAAGAAATAGTTCACTTTTGGTATGTTTTAGCTTACCTCAAGGGCATCTAAAATGTAGGTGTCTTTACTTCCGCAGTAGTTTAAATTTTGATATTTTTAGGTCAAACCATTCTTGTCTGTCAGTCATATAATGGAGGTCTATGAGGTTCACCTCAAAGAGCAAGCACAGAGAAGTCCAAATTAAACATGATTCAACGACTCGTAAATGTAAGTACACATTGATGGCCTAAGACACGAAACGAGTTTTTATATCGATTTTACCTCTTGTAACCACAGCCAAATTCAAGTAATCTGAGGGCGCGGGCGCTTTGTGGCTGTGGTTACAAGAGGTAAAAACGATATAAATACTGTTCGTTTTCTCACACAGACCGCTTGTTTCGTGTCTTAGGCCATAAATGTCTACTTACATTTACGAGTACTTACATTACCCCATAGACTTCCATTATATGACTGATAGAAATGAACGATTTGACCTAAAAATATCAAAATTGAAAATACTGTTGAAACAAACACACCTACATCTTGGATGCCCTTGAGGTAAGCTAAAACATATCAAAAATTGATTTCAAAGTGAACTATCCTTTTAAGAAAGACCTTTGAGCAAAAAAATTACTTCAAATTCTTCAAATAGTTAGTGTAAATAAGTACGTGTGAAAGGTGTCATTGCTCTGCTGTGGACAGAAGATGCCCTCGCAGTCCTTGTTTTCTTTAGTTTTGGATGGATCCTTCTGGTCTTTTCCATACAGCTGTGTCAGGCCGATGGTGAAAGAGATGAGCACGAGCAGGAATAAGCCAAGAAACTTCCCAAACTCTTGTAGCATCTGGCCCATGGAGATCTAAAAAGACAAACACATCGGCCCTTTCACATCAAAGCCTGAGTAACCCAGACTGACTTGTGGATAAAAGACATCTCTGCAGATCCTATATACAAGTTTCCGAGGGGCTCTCCTGTAAAAAATAAAGTGGGTGAAACTTCCGGTGAGGCGGCGGAAGTTGCATTCCAATGGTATTTTGTGTTTTAGTTAGCGTAGAGGCTAGCTGTTTTTCGGAGAATTATTTTACTATTTAAAGACGCAAATCTTTATGAAAGATGTCGTTACGGAGCTCAGGGACAACATGTGCTGTTCAAAGCTGTATGTATAACCGGACTAGACTAATTCAGTGGATTAGTTTGGATCACTATAACTTGAATGACTGTCAACTGTTGAATGAACGAGTGTCAAGCATGTCAAGTCGCGCTTTGTTTACTTCGAACTGGAAGTCGCGCCCACTTTTGACGTAAGGCCTCATGGGGCATAGGAAACTTGTGGATAAGGAATATTCCAGGTTAAATACAACTTAAATGGTTGGTCTAAGTTGAAAATGAAGAAATGAAAATAATCTCATAATTTACTCAGCCTTAAGCCATCCTAGGTGTAAATGATTTCTTTCAAACACAATTTAAGTTATATCAAAAAAATATCCTGGCTCTTTGAAGCTTATAATGGGAGTGAATAGAGCCTTTTGAAGCTCCAAAAAGCACATCCATCCATCGTAAAAGTAATTATCTTTTATTATCCAGAGGGATAATAAAGGCCTTCTGAAGAGATGTTTTTATAAGAAAAATATCCGTATTTATAACTCATGTTGTTATGAAAATATTTGCGTATTGAAATGCTCAGGAAAGATTAGAATAACTTTCTGTCTATGTCGTCTTGACTTCTTAGCTCGCTTTCATCTCTTTTTTCTCGTGGACCTACTTATTTGCTAAACTGAACAGCCAATCAGAGTGATCTCTGATCTCAACATGCTGAATGGGTAGAATTTCCGCCGACATATGTAACACACTCCAAAAACTATCTAGAAAGACCGGTGTCGTTTGTCACAGCCTTTATGATTATTTTTGGGGGGTTTGGTTCTTTTTGGATCTTAACAGACTAGTTACATGAATATTCTTCAAAAAGAAAAAAAAAAAAAACAGAATCTCAATTTTTAGGTGAACTATCCTTTTAACCTGGAATATTCCTTTTGAAATGGATATGTTTGAGAACAGCTATTTATGGGTTGATGGTCATGGAAACCATTTTCAACAAGTTAAAAAAAAAGTTAAGTAAATATTGCAATATTCTGAAACAAGTTCATTTTAAGTGTTGCATGTCATTTTTAACTAACTTCATATAGCAGACAACAACTAGTCACTGATAAACTTGGCTCGGGCAAATATTTGTTTGACTCATAGGGGGTAATGGAAAGGGGAACATTTCTCGGTAGCGATGTACACACATACAGTAGACTAACTCTTTTAAGGTGCCTACCTCTATCTGTACTTTAGATTCCACTGGCCTTTCCAGTGTGGGCTGAGGACTAGATGAATTCCTTGTGTCAAGTCTGACCGGTGAACCATAATGTTCTGTACCAGGATATGTTTTTTTTTTCTTTCTTTTGCAATTAGTGTAATTCATTTTCTTGTCACTCTCAAACCCCTTTTCCACATTTAATATTTTTCAATCTTTGTTGAACCGTTGCAGTTGCCATTTCAATCTTCTGTCTATGATATGAAGCCCTGGTGTCATGCCAAATCCAACCTCAAAGTGATTTCACTGGGTAAATTTCAACTGAGTGTTTTTAATGGTTACATTCCACTATTTTGTCTTGTTTAAACAGTGTTAATGTTTTATTATTATGTTTATTTATTATTATTTAATGCTAATTTTCAAGATTATGGACTGCATTTATTTATTTTTACAATAATGTAAAATTATTTACTGTCACTTTTAATCAATTTACTAATTGCTGAAAAAAAGTCTTAATTTTTCTTACTGACCATTAACATTTGAACGGTAGACAGTTGAAGACATTTTACCATGCAAATAATCCCTTCCATAGAATTCTGCAGTTTCTGTTCCTCTCAATTCCAATTTCGTTTTAAAGGGTACCAATTATGGCATTTAAAATGTTCCTAATATTGTTCTGGGAGTCCCCAACAACAGTTTTACAAGCATGCAATGACAAAAAAACACTTTTGTTGTCTTATAATATGCATTTATTTTTACCTGATTTGCCCACCGACTCCCATATGAATCTTTAAGCGAGTCCTTTTCCAAAACCCGCCTTTGCGTGACGCTAATCTGCGGTGATTGGTCAGATGACCAAGTCAGTTGTGATTGGTATTCTCTGTGCAGATATTGTCGAAAACGGAACTCTTATCACCTTAAAATGGGTTCTCAACTCCAGTCCTCGCGACCCCCTGCTCTGCATATTGTGTATGTCTCCCTTATTTAACACACCTGATTCAGATCCTCAGCTTGTTAGAATAGAGCCGGCTCGCGAATCCATACTTTATAGCATTTAGGTTTGTGAAGCAATCATCTTCAAAATGACGCGAACACAGAACAAGGTTTGGGCTATAGGCTACTTGTGTGGTATAGCAGTAGCCTACATGTATATATGAACTGCAGCCACTTAGTCTTCAAATACTCCTCACTTGGCAGGTGAAAAAAGTTCGCTTTTGCCTCGCACTTCAAAACACAACGTCTCGTCAACATGATTGTTTTCCGAAGCCCAGATCCAAAAAGGTGCGGTGGGTCCAAACCTCCATGCTCTCAGACCTCCCTGGCCAGCCCAGGCAGGGTGGCCCGTCCTGGGACAGTTTCAGATTTGCCCGCCACCCCTGGAGCTCCGGTTTTCCCTGGCGTCTCCGAGCGCAATAAGTGGGCGTTTCTTATTCAAATAACTTGTCAAGTTGACGTCAACTAGACAAAGGAAAAGCATCGTTCTTCGAACGATTCATATCAGCGACTCAGAGTCGACTCTTACTTTTGAGAGACAATAACTTTGTATACGATGAACTTTCATATTTAAAACTTTGCAGGATGTTTTCGTTCACTTAGGTCGATGTTAAACACTACATGAAGGGCAATTTTCAAAAATCCATAATAGGTACCCTTTAACTTCTACGGTGGCCAAAGTAGTCCAAGATTAACATGGCTTGCAGTTCGACCTCGTCCATGAGTGTTAACTCAAACGTAAACGCGAAAGGCGAAGCTTGAATTAATGGGTATGTCCCTCTTTGGCTAATGTACTTTCAAGATGGATGGGCAACATGGTGACCGACATTAGAACCCCTTACCCCTATGTATTTTCAATGGCATATTATACACTCTCGAGAATACTTTATTACTTGAACGAAATAAATAATGAGCACATATATTTTTGAAAGAACTAAGTGTTTTTTTTTAAATAAGTGTTTTTAGCTAAGAATAAACTAAGAAATTTACACAGTGTAGCTTTAAGTATACTTAATCAACAGAACTTGAAGTATAATTATTTTTTGTATGGACAGGATTTGGCAACCACATCACATACTGCACAGCTGGTATGTACAGGGTTAAGGCTTCACACCCTTACAAAGTTGCACAATTCAGACAGCTGTACATGTACAAACACCAAATTATTCCTTTAAATAAAGTTTGACGTCTCAACTCTTGCCCTCACGAAGAGAAATATGTCCTCAGACATTTCTCCAGAGGTGATTCAGTGTTTTCCACTTGCTATCTTTACTTGGGGAGATTTACTGGACGCCCTCAACCAAATAATGAAGCAGGAGGGAATAAACGTCAGCTGCGTGAATACTTGAGTCTGTTTCTTGTCATTCCTGTATCTGTACATCAGTTGCTTTGTCACTCCCTCTATCAGACAAACATATATTTAAGCACATGGGTAGTACGTGCTTTTACAGAAAACCAAAAATAGCACGCTCTTTGTTCTAAATACCTCGCATAGGGTGTGTGTTCATACGTGAATCCATTACATCTGAGAGCGTCTGAATGCATCATTCCGACCACACTTCTTGAGAGAATTACTTTTTCCATACATCAGCGCCAGACACTGATGTCAGTCTAGAGAGCAGAGAGGCACTCACACATACGCTCAGGACTGACATGGTGTTACTCATGCTAAACACCGAAGTCCTCAGAGAAGAACGCTGCATTATGCAACCTCTCTGAAACTACTGCAGAAAGACGCCTGCTGAAAACTGAAGCTGCTGAAGTCGGTTACAAAGCCTGGGTGAACCTTAAAAATGTAAATAAATCGTCCTGTAGTTCAGTTAGAAGAGCATGGGACATTGCCAAGGACTAAGTGCTAACATCTGAACAAACAGACGCATGCCTTGACAGCTTATCTTTAATCTGGGGCCGGTTTCACAACGCTATTTTAGATAAGTCTTTGAGCAAATTTTAGACTTGTCTAACACTATAGACCATCACAAAAATAAAGACTTCTAAAAAAATTAGACACCTTACTCTCAGGCTAACTTAGGTCTAACGGCGCTTTTCCACTACACAGAACCACTCGACTCGACTCGACTCAACTCGCCTTTGTTTGGTTTTCCACTGTGTAAAAGTTGTACCTGTACCTGCTTTCGGGTACTTTTTTTCGTACCACCTCCGGCGAGGTTCTAAGCGAGCTGAGGCGATACTAAAATGTGACGTAAGACAATGCCGACTGCCGATTGGTCAGAGAGAATCGTCACTATTCACTGCGTCATCTTGCACGCGCCAACCGGATTCGTCTCGTTTTTTCAGCAGTGTTTCGTTTTGCTGCCCTCAGCCTCTCATGAAACAACGTTTGTCTTCTTGCTGTGAGAAACAGCCACATCCCGAGGATCAAAAACAGCATACACTCGATTTCCTCCATTGTCCTGTGTGTGTGCCAAGGGGGTAATCCATCGACTGGAAGTTGAAGCCTCGTGGGAGCTGACATCTTGTTGCAGAACTTCACTTGCGTTAGCATTCCCATTGACTCCCGTTCATTTTGTCGTCACTTTGACAGTGAATAACTTTACATCTGAGGCGTTTGGAGACCCCATTTGTCCTTTATTTATTTCAAAAGAAACTCGACAATGTATAAATAGCTCCATTACCTTGTAGCTTATGTTATGGCCCCGTAGAAGCAGTTTTAGTGAAAGTAGGCTAACGATTGCGTCATACCCACGCGACTCTCTGTCGCACAGTTTTGAGATTACCGTATGGACACGAGAAGAAGCTCGCGCGCAATCGGGTAACGTGGAGGCAGAATGACAAAATAATTTATCAGAATACCTAGCAAACTTGTCTCCTTCTCCTAGCCCGTGTACAGCTCCTATTCATACTCTCCGCCTCTGCGCATGTTTCGGAAGGGAATGATTCAGATTTCTCATGCCACCGCACTAGAAATCAAACGGTTCACTCACGTCACATCTACGTAGACTAGCTCTGTATGAGTCTGCGCGTCAGGGACGGAAGTGCTAAAAAATCGCCAAAAACAGGCTTCAGTCGTCTCAATGGAGTTCCAATGAGATCGCTCTGTCCATTTCTTTTACTGTCTATGTGTGTGTGGGTAGCGCGGATATGTGTCGCGTATTAGATTACGTCACGGCAGTTTACTGCGGCATCGCTATGACGACCGGGTACTATTTGTGGCGGTACTATCTGCAATGGAAAACGGAGCCAAAAGCGAGCCGAGGCGAGGCGAGCCGAGTCGAGCCGGTACTGTGTAGTGGAAAAGCGCCATAAGACTCTGTTACTTTGGCAACCAGCAGTACCAATCAGTTATATTACGAACAGCCAAAAGAAAAGGGAAATGGACCTTTCTAAATTAAACATTTCTTCTTGTTACTACATTCTCTGCTACATTTCCCAAGTAAAATGTCCTTGTAATTGTTATACTCCTCCAACAAACACATATTTTCCGCTGGGGTAAACTGCACTGAGCGTTTGAATGCGCTAACTCAATCCGCCATGTTTTTTTTTTTTTTTTTGAAAAGTGTCTTTACCAAGAATGCATTGCAGTGTAGTCCTGCTCAAGATAGTCAGAGTCTTAAAGGGATAGTTCACTCAAAAATGAAAATTCTATCAACGTTTACTCACCCTCAAGTTATTCCAAACCTCTATGTGTTAATTTGTTCTACTGTACACAAAGGAAGATATTTGGAAGAATGTTTTAATCAAACAAATCTCAACCCCATTGAATACCATAGTATGTATTTTTTCCTACTATGGAAGTCAATGGGGATTGAGATCTGTTTGATTACAACATTCTTCCAAATATCTTCCAACCCTTTAAGTGCTTTGTGCAACAGTCTGATTTAGATGTCTATCTGAAGTCTATCTACTATATCTAAGCCATAGTCAAAGTCTATTTTTGTGGAACCGGCCCCACTTCAAGAAACAAAAAAATGTTACTTCAACAAGCGTGTGCTAAGAGCTAGAGAAACCGAATTGTCAAAGCCAATTAAAGACAAGTTATAGGTCGCCCTCCACAGTGGCTGGGAGAAAAATTCTCTAGCTACCTCAGAAAAAAGTACTTGCGTTTGGCAGGAGGTGTATGATAGTTTGTGAGATTCGCCCCCAAACTACAGTACTGTATAAGAGGGACATTTACATCAATAAATCCCTAAAAATAAGAAATGTAACGCAATGGCAGAGGTGAACAAATGGGGATTTAAGAGATGAAAACTTGCCGAACTGATGAGATACAGAAAAAATGAAAGAACTTTCTGAAACACTGTATTATCGGTACGATTCGATGTATCAATGCTCTGGATCTGAAGTGGTTACAGTAGAGAAGACTGTCATTTTTTAATGACAAAGTTCTCCATGTCCACGTATATTGAAGTCATGTTGTTACACATAACCCATGATTTAGGCTACTCCTGAAGATTTACTTCTACTCAACACCTACTTGACCACTCTGTCATTTATATATATATATATATATATATATTAATCAGACCTGAAAGAGGGGAACTCATATTAATGTTAAAAAACCTCCTAAAGTGACATTTTCATGCCATGGGACCTTTTAAAATGCACATGTGGAGGAGGATTCAACCTCAGTATTTATCAAAACCTGCGTCGCACGTGACTTCCCCCAGCCCCCCCTCCCCCCGCTCCAAAATACGTTCCCGCAGCTATGGTATGAACCCCGGGCATTATATATGTGAAGAAAAAGCTTCAGTGGCTAAACACTTCACTGGTTCAGGCAGTGAATGGATAAGAAGTTGTGGATGTTGTGATTACCTGTAAAGGCCCCAAGATGGAGCTGGTGGTGTACATGAAGAAGAGACGCAGATAGCTCAGAACATTGGCAAAAGCAAAAAGTCCTTCTGCAACCAGGATGGGATGGAACGCATCCCAATCTTTCCTATCTACACCTTCATTCTTACACTGAAGCAGAGGACAAAAGAAAGGTTGGTATAAATTATGTTATCAGAGACACATAAACACAGCATCACTTCAGACAACAAGATTTTAAATGTTAGCCAGCCCTCATTAGAGTTATATAGGATCTATCTATCATCTATCTATCTATCTATCTATCTATCTATCTATCTATCTATCTATCTATCTATCTATCTATCTATCTATCTATCTATCTATCTATCTATCTATCTATCTATCTATCTATCTATCTATCTATCTATCTATCTATCTATCTATCTATATAACTGTGATAAAAACAGCAATTATTTTTTCATTCTGTATAATTTACATATCCTTGTGTCATTCCAAACTATATCTTTCTTCTTCCATGGAACACAAAAGGAGATGTTCAACGAAATAGTCCTTCCTTCATGTACCACGGAAGAAAGGAAGTCATAGCTCGGCAAAGTGCTCAGAATGAGATGTTCTGGACTGGGTTTATACCTTGCTGTGAGCCACCACTCTTAGGGCAAAGGTGGCCAAATAAAGTGAGTTCATGACGAAACTTAGCTGGTTTCGTGACTCTTCCAGGAAATCTTCCAATCCCTCATACCATAGACGCTTCACATCCGACCACACCATGCCTGCAGAGATAGGAATTTGCCATCAGCACAAAGAAGCGTCCAAGCAGCAAATCAGAAATGCCTTATTTCTGGCAGTTTTGAATCGCTTCCAGATTCTATGATAATTTCCCCCCTCAGGGCCAGTGACACTCAAAGAATCATGCCTGACAGAAAAGATTTAAGCATGATTTTTACAATAAGAGCAAATAGCGATAGATGCTCCAGGGCTACCAACTGTCACACACACATTCAGCGTGGGACCCAAATCTCACGTCACACCCCAGATTTCTCACGCTAAAGCGTCAACCTAGTCAATCAAATGCCTGAAAGATGAATTTATCTATATATCTACCTGTTGAGCCACTCGTGATCGATTAGTTATACGGAAATTTAGTTAAAATATCCCGTAACTTAGAGCGAGCGTGCATGCGAGACAGATGTTGAGCAGAGAGGTATGCGAGCGAGAGACCCTGCGTGTGCAGACAGCCCCAGTTGTTTACCACAACATAGATTTACGTTTATTAAAATGAAAAATTAACGCAGTTGACGTGCCAGACGGTTCAAACAACTTTATGAAGTGCTTGAATTACACATTACAAATATATTCTTCATTTGTATTTACTGTAAGTGCAAATAGACACTCATGAATTTACCTAATATGTCTATTAGGGCAGGACGATATGAGGCTTTATGTTTTGCACTATTTTTTATGCTATACCTATTGTAATTCTCAGAGAGCAAGACTGTTTTTTTTTCTGTGATGGTCCCTATTGTGACGTTTAGAAATGAAACGGCTTCTCGGAAAAAGAAAAAAATGTAGGGTGGGACTCGTGTGAGCCAAAGGTGCCAGTAAACATATCATTATAAAGAAATGTCAAAGCAAGAGGGAGGGAAAGTTATTCTGATTGAAGATTAAAGGGTTAGTTCACCCAAAAATGAAAATTAAGTCATTATTTACTCACCCCCATGCTGTTCCAACCCCGTAAGACCTTCGTTCATCTTCGGAACACAAATAAAGATATTTTTGATTTAATCTGAGAGCTGGATCAGTCCTCCATAAGGGACTGGCTCTTGACGGCCCATAAAGTCATTAAAGAAAAGGTTTAAATATTCCATGTGCCTACAGCGGCTCAATTATAAGTTTATCAAGCGACGAGACTACTTTTTGTGCGAAAAAAACGTAAATAACGACTTTATTCGACTATTCCATTACTTCCTTATTAGCGCATGCGCGAGAACTGAGACGAGGACGTTCTCTTTCGAGTACTTCTTTTTACCGGCTGCTGGTCTCCGCTTTGGAGTATTACTGCCACCTACCGTATAAGATGATGATAAGACACACTGTCGTTTTTTGAGAAGATTAATGGCTTTTAAGTGCACCTAGTAGTGCGAAAAATACACTAATTGAAAAGCGTATGTACAGCGCACATCTTCCTCTGCTTGTAAACAGAAAGTTTTGCACTTCCAGCTATATCAGCACATCATCTTATACAGCAGGTGGCGCTAATACTCCTAAGTGGTGAGCAGCCGCCGGTAACAAGAAGAAGAACGTCCTCGTCTCAGTTCTAGCGCATGCGCCAATAAGGAAGTAATGGAATAGTCGAATAAAGTCGTTATTTATGTTTTTTCACACAAAAAGTAGTCTCGTCGCTTGATAAACTTATAATTGAGCCGCTGTAGGCATATGGAATATTTAAACCTTTTCTTTAATGACTTTATGGGCCGTCAAGAGCTAGTCCCTTAGGCAGTCTATGGGGGACCGATCCAGCTCTCAGATTAAATCAAAAATATCTTTATCTGTGTTCCGAAGATGAACGAAGGTCTTACGCTGTTGGAACAGCATGGGGGTGAGTAAATAATGACTTAATTTTCATTTTTGGGTGAACTAACCCTTTAAGATTAAAAGTACATGACTTTTAAAAAATAAAACCCTGATGTAAATATTATAAATCATTTATAATAAATAAGAATAGTCCATTTTGATTTCATGCTGACTTTAAAACTTATAATGTGAAATTGTATTTACCATTACTAGTCGCAACTTACCACATTAAATCATACCAAAAATATTTTGTTTATTTTGACCGTTTATTGGGAAGAATGCTGGCGTCCAAACAACATTTTATGCACTCATTGTAAGGAAAAAAAGACATGTTTTGCAGAAGAAAGACAGTCATGCAGGTTTGGAACAGAATGTGCGTGAGTAAATGATGCGGAAATTCTTCAGTCACATGACTTTGAATGGGTTGTTGACACGAAAATGAATAAACCACAAAAAAGCAACATGATAATCATGTTGAACATGATAGTCAAGTTGAACATGATAGTCTGTTGGCATTTTGATGTATGAAAGTATATTGGAGGGCTTGTGGTTTGGAAATGGGTCAAGTTGATTTGGAAATGAATGAAAGGAAGACGGCTGAATCAGCTCTAATGGGCTGAATATGATTTCCTTTATAGAATTTCTGTTCATTTGTCAGATGATTAGTACATGTTTCTTCTAATTTACAGAAGTCAATGGGTTCGCATCAGCTGTTTGGTTACCAACATTCTTCAAAATATCTTATTTTGTGTTCAGCCGAAGAATGAAATCCTTACAGGTTTGGAACAACTTGAACATGAGTATTAATGATGACAGACTTTTCATTTCTGGGTGAACTTTTCTTTTAGAGCTGAAGTGTAAAGACTTCATCTTCCTCCCTCTAGTGATCTGATCTTCAATTTACTTCAACTTGATGATACGATATTATTTTAGTCAGGGTGCACAATAAACTATACAAATTTTAAATTCACAGCCATTCGAGGCCATAAATACTTAATAAAAGGAAATAAGACAAAAACTAAAACAAGTGCCATTAGCAACAAATTACCCAGTGGTATCATGGTAATGCGCTCTAGAGAGATTCTAACCACTAGCTTTGTATCTCACTTCCGCATAAAGGAACATTATCAATGCGATTTATCAGTCATACTAATGGTGCTGTAAAATGATGACGAACAGATGGACGAACTGAATGTATATACTGTGTATAAGTCTAAGGCTCGTGGCATGGGTCCATTGTAATAATTTATCTGGCTTCATAAATATAATTTATACAAAGGTAGATTTGAAAGAATTTTAACGTTGAAAGTTCATTGAATGTTTTGTTGAATTTGAGAATGTAGACTGAATCCATAACATGAACCTCTTAAAGAGCATAATGCAGGTAAAAATCTAAATTTATAGATAACCTTGTATGAAAATACCATATGAATAGCTAATGCAGGATTTAAAATGTTTTAAAACAACATAAGGGCACTAATTTAGAAGATAAAGTGAGCGTTTCTTGGACTGCTAGTAAAAACGGCTTTTTTTTCAACATCGCGTAATTTTACGTCATATCAGGGAGCCTCAGCCTCGGCTCACTGCAGAGTAGGCTGGTATTCAGTGAGAGCGGTCGTCAGTCAGTGTGCTTTCCGTAGTTTTTGTATTAGGTTGCAAAAAGTCCGACCTGTTAGGACTTCAAGATTGAGTCCACAAGTTTCAATTACAAGAAAAGGGATGGTTCTTTCGTTCCTGGTGCGGTTTGTGCAGGTTTAAGAGATGGGATTTCTCTTCCGCATTGGCTTCGGAAAACACGGTCGTGTGTAGCGTTCACTTCAGATCAAATGATTATTACAATTTGTAATTGAAAAACAAAATTGGTTGTTTAAATACTCAAATCTTTAGTTTTCTGTTTATGTTATAACCCAGGTGAAAAAATATGTATTAAAAATTTACCTGAGTATGCTTTTAGTACAATAGAAATATACTCAAGTATACTTTTTATACATTACATTTAATACTATAAATCTACCCTAAACATACTCATGTCTGCTGGCCTGTTGTAGGATCATAATAATCTGCACAATAATCAGCACAGTGTATATCGTTAGCGAACGTGTATATCTATAAGCACGTCTCTCACCAAAAGACACCTGTCCTGTTCTCCACTGGTTCTCCTGACACCACAACTCAAGTTGTCTCTGACCGTTCTGTCTAACATTATCCTGGCCTGTCCCTGCTCTCTTTAGCATAGCAGGCACATAACTTAATGGCTTGGTCCGTCATACGAGTAATCCCTCAGCGTCCGAAATGTCATTGCGATCCATTGTTTTTCTGTTGTTTGAATCGACCGCTCTCCCGCCCGTTACGTCACGCCCACCACGCGCATTATTTAGACGCGGAAGTAAATATTTTCTCACAAAAACGACTCCAGAAGCTTCTGTGGCGTATTTATAAGTATATTTTAAAGAAAATCTAGTTCTTACATTGTTTTTCTATGCATTGACTCGTTGGGTCCTCTAACCTGCAATATACCCTTAAAGAAGTATTTAAAGATTCGGAAATGGGGGGAGGGGGGGCGTCAAAACTACAAGTGTGAACACCATTACATTTATATGAATTTTTTAAATCGCAATGTAACAAATTACTCTTTTGTACAGCGTTTTGTTCTGCTCTACAGTCTATGCATTACATTACCAAAGTGAGGACTCTGAAGAGGACCGCAAGGGATGAATTCATGGCACTTTATGATTTGTTATAATACTTGATTGATCTTTTTCTTCCTGCTGAAACAACGATCACAGCAAAACATTCTTGTTTGTTGGATAGACAGCAGATGCCACGAAAATAATAGATAAAAGTGTCCATCCTCACCTATGATCCAGAGAATGAGAAGGTAGTCTATCAACGCCAAAGGGGGACCCATTAAGTTCTTCGTATCCTCATTGTAGACCAGTGAATACAGGTTTAGAAGCAGCAGGAAAGTGAAGTAAGATGCACTGTGTATGATGAACTTGATGAAAGGTGTGTGGATGACCTGGCCCACACGAGAACGAGGTCCCAGCAGGTAGCAGACGGACAGCAGCGGCCACAGCAGAGCAACACTCAAAACATACAGGATCTTTAAGCCTGTGTGCTTGCGGCGGTAGCTCGCCATCTCACCAAACCACACCGTGTTCAGGAACTGCTGACAATTGGACTGGGCGACAAACTACAGGTCAGAAAAGAGAAAACAAAAAAGACATATAGAGAATCTGGCCTTTTCTTATAAAATAAAGGCTTATATATCTGTCAAGGTATTTAATCTGACAATATTTGTCTATTGATTAAGCAAGTTAACCAGAGGTGCAACCATTTCCTAACTATGATTGTAGGTTTCGTTGCTAGCAATGTTGTAATATAGTAATTTAAGCAACATATTTAATGATTTGGTGTTTCAAAGAACCATAGTTCCAAAGAACATTCAGAAAGGGCATCACACACTTCCACAGCTTGTGCGATTGTACTCTAGAACGGGAATACGACATAAGATGGAACCTGCGACTGAAGGAAAACAACGAAGAACAAAAATAGCAAGCAACATAGTCCTCATACACCACATTCCAATAATATTCATTATTTACATCTCCACCATGCTGCATGACATCATTAAAAATGGTTCTCTATTGTTGAACCAATGCAGTTTATGCTACGTTTGTGCGACATAATTACTATTGTTTCGGTGAAACGATCTTAAAAATAAAGGTTCTTTAATGGTATCTTTGGTTTCTTGAAGAAATTCATAGAACATTTCCATTGCACAAATGATTATTTAAGGTGGAATAAGGTTCTTTGGCTTATTACCATTCTTGGTACCCCCACCCCCCGATTCTTCACCCCGACGAAACACCCCACCGCCAATTCTTTTAAAAACTTTTAAAAGGTTTTTTTAAGGTACCCAAAATATTTATTCTATGGCATCGTTGAGAAATCCACCTTACTTTATTTTTAAGAGTAGTTATTTTCATACTTAAGTCATAGTATGATATATATCGTTCTATGAGAAACGCAGTCCAGATTTGAGAGGACAGAAGCACAGTAAGTTTTGTTAAAAATTCTCATTAACCTCTTTTTGGTTGTATTTGATGGCCAGTTTGAGGCGACTGAGGTTCATGCGTTCCTCCAGCAGGCCTCTCTTGTCCACTTGGTCTTCACTGGATGTGTGGTTTAGTATGACTTCCAGTTCGCGAGAGTTGCGGGCCTGAGCCAGCAGGTCCTTGGCAAACATCTTGCACTGCTGGGCAAGTTCTTCATAATCATTCCTGTAATAATGTCAATGAGACCCACAATGAACAGTAGAAGGAGAAACCTTAAATTCTTCTACGCTCTTACAAATAAAGGTTCTTTTGGCATCTGTGGTTCCATGAAGGACCTTTAACATCCATGTAATTTTTTTATAGTCGAAAGGGGTTCTTAAGATTTTTAAAATGTTCTTTATACTATAAAATGGTTCTTTCTGTTCACTGAAAAGGGGAACCAAAAATGATTCTTCTATATCAGAGGTTTTCAACTGTGAACCCAAAGATCTACTTTCCTGCAGAGTTTGGCTCCAACCTTTGCTGTGTTCGAAATTGCCCCCTATACCCTCATTCCCTATTCCCTACATTAATCCTCTAAAATACAGTTTAATAATCATTTGAAATTGACAGCTCCAGTAGTAATGAAAACATGTATCTTGAACTCATGTCATTGGAACTAGCATGTATAAACCTTAATTTAACAATTTAATAATGAATTAAAAAGGAATTTATACTTGTATGATATTACGTTGCACCCACATTGGACCAGCAGAAAAATATAATTTTTTTCACAAGTTTTTTTTCCACAGTTTTTCACAAAGCTTGTGGCATTTTAAACGTGCATATCAACCTGATGACTTTATTCAGCAATCATTTAAAAACTATGTTTGGTTTCAGTTCAATTGAATCATTCCGATTGAAACAAAAGTTGTCTCCATATAAACATAGATAGTGTTACACTTTAACTGCACCTTTAACTCAATATAATTAGGTGTCTAACTATTGGCAAAAATCCAGGTTCTTTCTACAACAGAACAACTTTTGTCCCCACTAGATTAATTGTTATTAAAATGCATGCATCTAATGGTCAAAACCAAAGCAAAGAGGGTATTTTCTGCTGTTTAGCTCTCTCATTTAGCAGTTGTCCCTATGAGACCTCTTTCTCTAATCACTCTTCCATTACCGAAACTCCACTTCCACCAGGCTCAGCTCTTTCAGATCAGTGCTGAGCTCAAATGCTCTCAGAATGGGGTCTTCTTCTGTAAGCATGATCAACGATGGGCTGGCAAGGCACCGGTAGATATCTAGACGGAACCTGCAAGAGACATGGCGGAGGAGGAAGGAGAACACTAAAAAAATTGCAACACAACTACACATTGTAAATATACTGTTCTTGTTCTTATCAATTGTATTTATTGGTGCATTTTCAATAGGGACTACTTGGAATCCCAAAGTATGTATCATATAGGTTGAAATCTCTTACATGTCCTTGACCAAGCCTTGATAAGCCTTCAATGTTTTTCAACTTTAAATTAATAATAATAATAATCTTAATTGTTCTCTTACGAGAGGTTCTCTCGTTTTGAGTAAGCTAGCTTACACTATGGGAAAGATTCATATTTTCTGAGAAGTTTAAGCCCAAAAATTATTCCATAATTTGTATCCATTGTCAACGCAGTTCCCCTGCAGCAGACCATGAGCGGGCTAGCTAGCAGCTCATTGGTTCGCTCAGAGAGAACTGCTTAAGCCTATGGGAGAGCCAGGCTGAACTCGCGACCAATGAGAAGCAGGCACGCTCTCATTGCGCGTGGTTAGACAGTATAAATTCGGCTCTCTCAGGCTGATAAGTCGATTATTTCATCCTTCAGCGAGCTATACGTTTCCGCTGTTTTGAGAAGAAGCCGTCACTGTCGAGAAGGCACCTTCTAGCGAGCGCCGGAGACTGAAGAAGCCGGCCGTCTTCGCCACCTTCAGCTGCCCTGCAAGCTAGCGCCGTCTGACAACGTGTAACCTTTTCCATTCGTCTTCCAAAAAAGAGCACGAGTGTCTTTTTAAAGATGCCTCGTATTTCCTGCGGTTCTTGCCGCGCTCCTCTCGAGGATGGAGATCGCAGAGGATGTCCTCTGCGCCCTCTGCCTCGGATTGGAGCACGCAGAGCTCGCCCTCGCTAACGGAGGCTGCAACTTCTGCGAGGACCTACCGTTGTCATCCCTGCTGGCACGACTTCAGGCTGTCAAAACCGTTCCTGCGCCGCCTCTCACTTCACCGCGGATGAAGAAACGTCGCTCCCAAAGGCCGCCAGAGCCCCCTGCGGAACCATGCGGGCCGCCGCCGCCTCCTGCGGTCCTCTCTTGGTTCTTCCATGAGAGATTATGCTGGGACCCGCTACGGAATCAAGGAGGAATTAATGTGCCTCCTCTCACAGGCCGTCGAACGCCTCTGTCTCGAGTGGTCTCCGCCACCCGAGCAGGTTCCGAGCCAGATGGACGGCAGTTATTTTCACCGGCACTCAGCTCCCGCTTGCCCCATTCCTGCCTGAACTTAACCGGCCTCTTCGGATCTGCCGTCACGGGCATCGTTGACCGGTTCTCCGAACTTCAAAAAGCCACCCAGGCCATGGAACTGTTTCTGCCCTCCCACGCTAGCTCTTCCGCAGGCCGCTCTCATGACTAGCCCCCTTCTAGAGCCCCACGCCAGCACCCTTCTCAGCAGGCTCAACCATCCCAGCGCAGACAGGGCGGACGCCCTCGCTCTCGCAGCCGCCGTAGACAGCCACCTCCCCGGGGGCCTCGACCAAAGATCACGCAGAAGCCTGATCATCAGAAGTCTAGCACAGCTGAGAAATGCCTATGCCTAGCACAGCTGAGAAAAAGACGTGCACCAGGGGGACTGTTTAATCTCTGTAGACCTGAAAGACGCCTATTTTCAGATCCAGATAATTCCTCGTCACAGGCCATTCTTACGTTTCACCTTCAAGGGTCAAGTTTATCAATACGCCATTCTCCCGTTCAGCCTATCCCTAGCACCCCGTTCCTTCACAAAGTGCATGGATACGGCGCTCGTCCCCCTGCGTCATCAGGGGATGTGTATATTAAACTATCTGGACGACTGGCTGATTTTGGCACAATCTCAGACGGAGCTTCTGTCGCATCGCGCAGTTCTCCTCGACCATCTGAAAACATTGGGTCTCTCTGTCAAATGGACAAAGAGTTACCTTCAACCCAGTCAGACTATTTCCTTCCTAGGGATAGATTTGAACTTGGTCACTAAGACGGCACGCTTGTCTACACAGCGCGTGCGCAGTGTTCAGCGACTAGCCGCTTCGTTTCGGATGGGCACCCGCACGCCTCTGAAATCCTTTCAGAAGATGTTGGGTTATATGGCCTCAGCCTCCGCTGTGCTTCAGCTGGGCCTTCTGGACATGCGCCCGCTTCAGTTCTGGTTAAAGAGCCGTGTATCTCACCGTGCATGGATTACAGGTCACCAGCTTATCAAAGTTACGCAGACATGTCTCACGGCACTGCAGCCATGGACAGTAGCAGATTGGTTTCAGCGAGGCGTCACCAAGGGGACCTTCTCCGGCCGAAAAATCATCAAATCTCTACAGACACATCCAACAAGGGTTGGGGTGCGGTCTGCGAGGGCTCACCGGCCTTCGGCCATTGGTAGACTCAGAAAGGCTCCTTACAAATAGACTGTCTGGAAATGCTCGCGGTCGAGAACGCAATCTCGTGCTTCCTCCTGCTCATTCAGGGTCACCACGTCCTGATCCGTTCGGACAACGCCGCCGTGGTCTCCTATCTCAACCGTCAGGGCAGGGTCAGATCCAGGAATCTCTTCCTTCTGACACACACCGCATCCTAGTTTGGTCCCAGAGCCATCTGCTCTCGCTCAGAGCGACGCACGTGCCGGACCATCTGAACGACGGCCCAGACATACTGTCCAGGAACCTCATTTCCCCAGCAGAATGGTCCCTGCACACCCAGACAGTCCAAATATTGTGGCGCTTATTTGGCAGAGCAGAGGTAGATCTCTTCGTGTCAGAAGAGAATGCTTGCTGCCCAATAATCTTTTTAAAGAGTGAGGACATGCTAGCCCAGGACTGGACACGCTAGCCCAGGACTGACCCCGCCGCCTGTTCTATGCTTTCCCTCTGATATCTCTGTTACCGCAGGTAATACAGAGGATCAGGGACACACGCCACTCGGTGCTCCTCATTGCCCTACGTTGAGAGAGTCAGACTTGGTTCCCGGAGCTCACCCAGATGTCGCAGACAGGCCCGTGGCCCATTCCAGTCAGAGCAGATCTCCTCTCTCAAGCTCACGGCACGATCTGGCAGCCCAATCCACAGCGCTGGGCGCTACATGCACGGGTGACCAATGACTACTCGTTGATTTGCCAGAAGGAGTTCTAAAAACGATTATGCATGCCAGAGCGGGGTTCTATCCGGAAGCTCTGTGTGTCTAAATGGTCTGTATTCTCAAAATGGTGCACCGACAAAAACTTGGACCCACGGTCGTGCGAGGTATCGTCTTTGCTCGTTTTCCTTCAGGAGATGCAGGATGAGGGCAGGTCCCAATCCACTCTCAAGGATTACATGGCAGCTGTCGCGCCGTTCGCTGAACCCCGACGCGCTCAGTCTCTGGGCAAAGACAAGTTAATCAGGGTTTTAATCACTGTTTTTCTTCCTCAGGGGAGCTAGAAGGACGAACCCTCTGCGTCCCCCTTCGGTTCCTATTTGGGATCTTTCTATAGTTCTCAAAGCTATGAAAGCCCCCCCATTCCAACTGCTCGAGTCCGTGGACCTTAAACACCTCTCGCTCAAAGCCGTTTTTCTGACTGCTCTGTCCTCAGTAAAACGTGTGGGGGACCTTCACGCACTCGTCTAGCGCTAAGTGTCTTGAATTTGGACCTCATGACTCTGTTGTCATTCTGGCTATGTCCCTAAAGCGATTGGTACCCCGTTCAGGGCTTAGGTTATCTCCATATCGGCTCTGCCCGCATCCGATAGCGAATGTGATGCCAATCTCCTCTGTCCGGTTCGGGCTCTGAGATCCTACACTACACGCGCTGCCGCGTTCAGACGCTCTGAGCAGCTTTTTGTCTCGTTTGGGGGCGGACCAAGGGTCTGGCCGCCTCTAAACAGACACTGTCTAGATGGATAGTGGACGCTATTGCCTCTGCTTACGCATATAAAAGCCTGCCTTGCATCAGGACTCATTCCACTAGAGGCATGGCCTCTTCGTGGGCATGGTCCTGCGGAATTTCCATTCATGACATTTGCGTGGCTGCGAGATGGGCCTCCCCTTCCACCTTTGCCAGATTTTACAATCTGGAAGTTCCTGCCCTGCAGGCTAAACTGCTAGCAATTTAATATGCTTCAGCTTTCTCGAACTGCACTGTTGGGTGTCAGTTTTCACAACCGGAGCCTCCGCTTGTGCTTCCCTTATGTGGTTATGTAATACACAAACCCGCTCTGCCGGCGTTTTTTCACATTACATACTCTCTCCACTCATAAGGGTCCCCTGGGTTTCCCCCCCTGGACTCATTAGTGGACATATAGCGCGCACGGCGTTGACCAGGTGTTCCCATAGCGTAAGCTAGCTTACACAATATGAGAGAACCTCTCGTAAGAGAACGAAACCTAACGTAACCTCGGTTCTCTCTAGATGAGGGAACGAATATTGCGTTCCCGGCTGTGCTTGCGCTACTAGCGTTTTCGCTATACACTTGATAAAATCGACTTATCGACTTAATTTATACTGTCTAGCCACGCCCTTTCTGGCGGGCTCTGATGTAATGAGAGCGTGCCTGCTTCTCATTGGTCACGAGTTCAGCCTGGCTCTCCCTTTGGCTTAAGCAGTTCTCTCTGAGCGAACCAATGAGCTGCTAGCTAGCCTGCTCATGGTCTGCTGCAGGGGAACTGCGTTGACAATGGATACAAATTATGGAATAATTTTTGGGCTTTAATTTCTCAAAAAAGATGAATCTTTCCCGTAGTGTAAGCTTATGCAATACTCGTTCCCTCATCTAGAGAGAACCGAGGTTACGTTAGGTAAGAGATTCGTTCTCTAAAATGCTTTTCTATTTTTTTTTCAATACCATTTTTTTTAAAGATATAAATACAGAATTAATTTGAAGAACTAAATAACTAAGGAATATTATGAAATAAAATTTTAGATCACAAAAAAATTATATATATTACATATTTATTGCATCTATATACAATAAGAAGATGCAATAAAATGTTATATAAGTTTTTTAAAATGTCTGAACAAGAGAAGATAAATAAACCAAATGGTTTGATTGATTAGATAAAAATGGTTACCTTGAGTGGCGAAGACTGTCCTTCTTGTTTTTGGCATTACAGAGGGTGCACTCGCAGCCTACAGCGTGTGGTCGGGGCAGTGAGATGTCTTGCTTTAATAGCATGGTCAAAATCTCATAATTGTTCCTGTGGGCCGCGAGAATGACTGGAGCAACATCCATGGTGGTGGAATACTCTGGATTTTGAATGCGCTGAATTATTTTCTAAAAAAAAAAGGAATAATGCAATATGAAATTTTTCAAATAAATAAATATAAAACTATACAAATATCACTCATAGTAAAATACTAATATTTAGTCGATCAAATATAAAAAAAGAAATCTAAAAAAAAAGAAACTCTTCCAAAAATAGACACTTCATTCAAAAGGGCATATGTGTGCCAGACACTTGGCTTTTCCTTCACTATTCATTTCAACAAAACAAAAGGTTTTTTATGATCAAAAGAAAAAAAATCAAGCATTTTCTAAGAGTTATACTGGTAGAGTTTATAAAAGAACATATAATTGAAAATTTCACTAACCACAATAGAAGGCTTGGAGGAACGCCTGGGCCGATGGTTTAGCAGGATGTCAACTGCTCCTACCACTTCTGAATCAATAGCCACTAATAATGCATCTGTGGCCTGAACATAGCACACACACACACACACGCACGCACAAACACACACACCCATCCCAAATGAACAGATTGGTCTTTATATATGCATGAGCTGGGGACACGGGTGTTTTCTTACCTGACAGCCATGGTCCAAGAGCAACTGCAATATGTCTAGATTCTCATTTTCGATTGAAATGGTGACAGCATCTCTCCCAAGTACATCTACACAGTTAATGTTTAATTCACCATGTCGTTTCTCCTCCAGAAGTTTCTTTACCATGTAGTAGTCTCCTTAAAATGCAATAAGGTAACAATACAGGTTCAATGATTTATACAATGACAACTAAATGTTATCAGCAAGAGAGGAGAGTGGTCCGTTGTGGAAAATAATATTGCCCTTAAAGGAGAGATATCCTTCCCTGATCCATTTTAGGACTTCTTTATATGGTAAAAGAATAGCAACTGACTCCTGTCTGCATAATGTAACCAGAGGAAATTCATTCGTTTTCCAAGCTGTTTCTGGAATGTTTGGAAATAAACTACGCAGCGCTGCTGTTTAACAAAACACCAAATGGAAGTATGAACCAGGTCTGAGCCATCAGTCAAGCTCTCAAAATGTACTTCTCTCAAGAAAAATTTGAAATTACAGTCCATTATTTTATTACAATTATTGTAATTGTAAGCAATTACTCTTAAACGTCATCTTCGTTTCTGTTCTAATCTAAGACATTTTTAAACTTTCTATTCTAGCACTTATGTTACTGTTTTTCTACATGTGACCATTTTATGAAAAGTAAAAATCCTCTAAATTATATTATCCTCTAAATCCTCTATATTATTAGAGGTAATTGAATAATTGCTAATTATATTACTGCTAATATTGCAAATTATATATATATATATATATATATATATATATATATATATTCAAATAATTCTGTATATATACTAGGCTTTCATCAGAGCTAAATATTTGATATTAGAAAAGAATTATTATAATAAAACAATAATAAATAATAGAAACAATAACAATAAAAAGTAATAGTAAAAGTAAACAAAAAATACTTATATTAAACTATTTTGTTTATACCTAAAAATGTATCAAACATAACCTTATATAGGCTTCTATTATCGTTGTTGTGTTACAATATATATTTAAATACATTTCTATTGTAATGGTAAGTGAACTTACCCTTCTCGCAGGCCAGCAGAAAGAGCTTCTCATCCAGAGTGGTCTCCTCCTTCACCTCTCTGACGTCTTTTAACGCCAGATATTTATCCGGTGAGGACACGTCCGTGCCCTGATATAGAGCAGCCATTATAACGGAGAGAGAGTACGGCAAAGCACTGATGTGCATCCCACTGAGCAGATAATTACACCTTTATACACATGAAATCACGAAATAAAAATAAGAGCCCTGGTCAGTCCTGATGAAAACGATGTTACGCGCTCTAATGAGGCCCTCTCTGTAATGAGAGATTGACTCCTGTCAGAGCTCTTTATATAACATCCGCGACTCGGCTTATGTCTGTGGTACGATAGAGAAAACATCCATCAGCATGTGTGACGATATTCTAAAAGGTTTCATAACCAAATCGTCCCCAAAAGATAGTAAACACAAGAAGAGGCAAGAGCATCGCGATGTTCTGTTGAGCTGGTGCTGATGATGGTGTAAACGCGCATGCGCGCTCACTGTCGTTGGAGCATCAATATAGTTACATAAGTGATATCCATAAGAGCCTTTTGGAACTGACCAAAAAAAAAAAAACCGTCGTCAAATTTCTAGAAAGGAAAGCAGTGATGTTCTATTTTATGTGATTCCATCGAACTGAGCAAATTACCAATAAGGATTAAAAAGGCAAAAGCAATTAATCAAAGGGGGAAGCAATACATGCATTGATATCATACCAAAACATATATAGGCTATTAAATAAGGTACATTGCGATTTTACACTGACTGACTAAAAAATGTAGGATTTACAAACAGAAATTTAGCAGAAAGGTTGTTTAAAATGTGCAAATGAATGTAAATTTTCGAATTATATTTGTGTATATCAGACTTGTTTATATTGCCTTCTATATGTTAATTATGTTAATCATGTTTATTGGTAGGATATAGAATGCATTAATGTCACTTTCCGGCCGGAACAACCCCCCTCAGCCTGACTGAATGGCTAAAGATCTGCTGCGTGACTGGATTAAATAGGGGAAACTGCGAAAATGCGACTAAAACGAACAATTTTATCAATTTAAACTGTTGAACTGAACTGAATATGTTCCTTACAACTATAGGCTACTGAAGATCCAGTGATCCATGGATATTGACATGCAGCCAGGAATCGTGTTGCCTGACATTTATGTTTGCCTGATTTCGACACCTGGGAAATAAAAGCAATATAGACCTAAACATAAAGCAAATTTGCCCGTGAACGCTTTATATAAATACAATATATGTAGTCTAAATCCGGGTGATCACTTATCAGTGTTATAGGCCTAGCCTATACATATATCATCATATCATCCAGCCTTAAAACTTTATAGGTTTTTTTTTTGGTCAGTGTTTATTAAAAAAACATCCAATAATGCAGAATATGCAATGATAAATATTTAATTGATGAGTTGTTAATATATATAACAATACAAAATATATGGGTACACTCTAAAAAATGCCCATTTGGGTCAAATAGATGCAAACCCAACCATTTGGTTACATTTTTAAATTACATTTTTAACCCAATGTTTGATTTGTCCATATTTGACCCAAAATTGGGTTAAAACAACCCAGCATTTTTAGAGTGTAGGTTTTACACCTAAATTCAGCATATTGACACAGAATGATAACTGCAAATCCACCTTTCGCTGACTGTAGTCCAGTTGTTTCTGTGAATTTCAGCGATCCATTTGCTCCTCTTTCTATAGCAGTCTGTAAAAATATACCTAAAATTTTTTGTCAAATGTAGTTGTAGAGTCAATCGCAAAGCTCTTTCCCACTTGTGTTGTGTTTGTTTATCGCAGCATTCACGCTGAAAACATATAGGCTACAGCCGCTCAGTCTTTTTGCCACTCACCGTGAGTGAGTGAGCCGACGAGGACGTCACGTGCATACCCTCTAGATGCTGCCATTTTGTCCATGTTTCATTCAGAAAAATGCATGACAAAAGGGTAACTAAACCCTCAACCAACTTTTTTTAGTTAATGATCTGTAAAAATGAGGTTTTATTGCTGATCATTGATTCAAGTAAATATTTTGACATTTGGGTATAAAGTATTTTAATTCTACAATATATGGTGTAAAAACATCTGAGTAATGCCCTCTTCAGGTTAAACAGTGGCTATTGCAGTTGAATTTTGCTATTGGATGTTTGCACGGTGAGAGCTGGCATAAGCAGGTTCCAGCTCACCCTTGGTGTGAGCTACCACGCCCTTGCCAGTATAAAAACCAAAACCACTGAAAACGATCAGGATAGAGTATTATAGCATCTATTTAGCATAGCATTTATTTAGTTATTTAGATTATTTTGTGTAGCCTAGTTCCTATACGGCATTTCAGAATGTTTGTAAACAATAGGTACCGCGATACTTCCGGGTGCATGGCAGAATGCGAGCGGCTTCTACTGACTAACTGACGAGATCCAGCCGGCTACTGTAACAGTTACATAGTTAAACACATTGTTGTTCATCTACTGTAAGTTGAATCGATGATGAAAACATCTTGAGTTTGGGGTTGCGCTGCCATATTTGCGGCAAAAGGTGTAGGGGTTGTATCGATTTCTTGTGGGTGAGGAGGCAATAGGGGGTGAACGTTGTGTCGTCAAAAGTAGGAAGTCTTAATGATGTAATTTAATCGTAATTTAATGTGTTTTTTTTTTTTTTCAAAAAACATTTAATGACCATGATAGGCTATATAGCATGTTATTTTGGCAAGAAAAATGAGCTAGAGAGTATTTTACTTATTATGTGTAGGCCTACTATGTCATATTTATTATATTTTTTTCTTCATATTTTATATCGTTAAAAACAGTTGTTATTATCATAAAAAACATTTTTAAAAAATGTATTACATTTTTAAATTTGACGGTGGGTCTCCCTTCCAAGCAATTTACTAGCGTTGCCATTGGAACGCTTGGCTTTTGCCACCCGGAAGAACGTCTATTACTGTTGTGACGTCGTGGTGAATTGTCAAATAGGTAGACGTGGATCTGCTGAGTAAGCTGATGCGATTGATTGACTGAGACCATGTCCACACTAATACGTTTTCGTTTGAAAACGTATAGTTTTCTCTCCGTTTTGGCCTTCCGTCCACACTGAGACGCCGTTTTAAGTCAACAAAAACGTATCATTTGGAAAACGCGCTCCAAAGTGGATAAATTTGAAAACGCCGTTTTTGCGTTGTAGTGTGGACAGTGAAACCGGAGGTATTTCAAAACGATGATGTAAGTTTAGTCATGTGATCCATGTAGTACCAATAGATATTAAGGTTTATCGGTATTGTTCCTGTTAGTTGTTATTCATTTTTACACTATTGCTAAAATATGTTACTTTCTATGTTACTTAATATGTGCTATTCTTCATAGCACAGTACTGCAAAGATGACAGATAATGTACTTACATTTTCTGTCCTGCGGCAAAACAGGAGAGCAGTTGCGTTTTAGACCAAACATAAGGTGACTGAATGCGACCTGGACGCATCAGTGATGGAGAGATATTTCGCTAAATAAAATTATCCTGTTATTGTGCGATAACATTATTCTTTATTTTCCCATCTGTATCATCTCAGTGAGCTTTTGTGAAGTTACACGCATGCGCAGCACAGTGAATTTAGAAGTTTCTCATCCACACTGAAACGTCGGAAAACGCCTGTAAACGCTAGTGTGGACGAAGAGCGTTTTTAAACGAAAACTCCGTTTTCAAATGTATCCGGATTAATGTGGACGTAGCCTGACTAGCGTGACCTGCCAGAATTGACGCTACGCTTAATGCTTCCAAAGGTCGTAGATCATCGTCTTAATATCCTTAATTCCTTTTTGTCATTAAGAAACTGTAAGACTGGAAAACTGGAACTCAATCTGACCAGTGCCCTCTGAAGACAAATGGCATTGCTTGCAGATTAACATTTGACCCCCTACCCCCTTCCTCTGAGCATCTTATCTACATTTTCTCTCGCTCTCTCTCAGTCAGTAACACTGAAAACTCACACAAGAATATATATGGTTTTAATGAGAATGTGATCATCTTTAAGGATTGTTTAGTATTATTTTAAAGGTCTCAGGGTGACTGGTAATGATGTCTCATTTTACTCAGAAGTAAAAGAAAATGTAATAAAGTTTTTAAGAAGTTTAGGAATAACTGTCACACAAAGAAATGAGGTCTCTGTCGCTCCAAAGGTGTAAATGCTAATTTCCACTGTTCTTAACAGATGGTCAAAACTTCTACCCCCAGTAAGTATGTTGGGGGAACACAGTAACTTTCCATTGTAACCTGATGATTTACAAATCAGGTAAGGTCTGGCTAGATAAGAAAATGCAACGGAGAGTTCGTGGCTGAATTTTCTGTATTCAGATGAGCCCGTGAGGTTGAGAGTATCGCAACTCTCAGCTCATGTAACCACATGTTGGGTAAATGAACTGGGTGCAAGAAGGCACAAATTAGGCTTTTTGGAGGATGGTCAAGACGCAGCGAGACACAGCCTCCTCTTCCTTCCTGGCAGATCAGGACGACTTCTGAGGCACTGAGACTAGCGCTATTATAGGCTGGGGTCCCTGGCGCTTCAGGAAGAGCTGGCGTTTTTGCAGAATGCGAGCTCTGCTGAGACTCAGGCTGTGGTGTAGGCTGAGCAGTCGAGGGCATGGTCTTTACAGCATACTGAGTCGTTGCAGTGCTGGGGCGACTCAGAGCATTATGGGAGCTTGAACGCGTGGGCAGGAAGTGTGCATAGCCTGGGACGTGTGTTGTGATGAATCACTCTGCAAAGGCGGGTCCGAAGAAGCCGGTGGGGCCAGAAAGGCATTTTTTTCGGCTCCTTAATCTCCATCAAGCTAAGTCAATTCTTAACTTTTTTCCCAGTCGTTTTTTTCTTCCGCAAAAAAATGACGCTGCTCGCAGATAAGGGGCCTGATGGTGCCCAGGCAGGGACCACTTGTCTTACCGGCTGCATATGGACTCAAAGGAAGTAAGGAATCGAAAGCGACCTACTAATTAATGGTGTTACGTAACAACTCTGCTTCAGAGGTAAAATCAAATGAATTGCAAAACTCCAAACCTTCGGGCAGCTTTCAATGGAGAATTTACTTCAGGCCCAGGACAGACAAAGTCGGCTGTACAACAGGGGGGCTAGACTTTGTCAATTTCCACCGGGAGATAAGGTACTTGTATTACTCCCCCCCACTTCCAGCTCTAAATTACTCCCGAAGTGGCAAGGACCCTTTGAGGTCACACGGCAAGTGGGCGATGTCAACTATGAGGTGATACCACAATCCCTCTCTCTGGCTCTCGTCGGAGATCACCTCTCACCCTCCCAGCTCAATGTCATTAAAAGTTTACAAGCAGAATTTGCGGATGTGTTCTCGCCCCTGCCTGGTCGAACGAACCTCATTCAGCACCACGTTGAGACGGAACTGGGCGTGGTAGTGTGCTACCACCTGTATCGTTTACCTGAACGCAAAAAAAAGGTAGTTCAGTGTAAAGAGTCTGACCTGATCAATTTGGGGATTTGTATAAAATCATTAATAATTGATAATTAATAATTATTCATACAGGTCTGGACCAGATCAGCCTTACATATTATTAAATCTACCAAGACAGGATGATATGTTACCTGTATCTGCATGCATGTGTACCTCGGCAATCAACCACAAATCGATGGTAATTAATTGCATAGATCACATTTTACAGACAGGTAAAAATGATCTCAATTTTAAATAAATATTTAATCAAAACGGATTCGAATTAAATATAATATGTCAATTAGGTCTACCATATGATTACTCCGGCGATATCCCTGTGAATTAATTTGTGATCTGATGATCTGCTTGTGCAGCAAGCTAATCATGGTATCATTATCAATTCTCATACAGAAATAATTTCAGAGACAGGAAAGGGAATTTTTGGCCGTGAATTAACCTTCCTGTTTTCACAAAGATACCCTGCTAACGTAAGTTAAAGATGTTAAAGTGTGGTATTTTCATATAAAAACACGAGTCAGTATTCCCTGAACTGCCCCAAATGGGTCTCCGTTTATTGCACATGAACTCACACATTCCCCGTTGCTCCCACTCTTACTCTACCGTTCCCTGCCTCCCCGTGCCCTTGTTCGCCCCCTAGCGGCTGGTATGATCTGAACAACCTTATAACAATTATATATTGTTACAATTTATAGTTTTAAAGCTTTGTAACCAGGATCGCACACTAAAGTGACCGATATATGGGCAAAAGACATGAACTAATCAATGAATATACATGAATTTAATAAAGGTAGACTAAATATACAATTAGTAAGGTTACATGAGATATACAAACAGGTCATAGACATATACACTAGACCTCACCTTGGCTACGGCAGTTCATTGGAACGAATGCGTCAATAGAGCCGCCATCTTGAAACAGGGGAGCCCCTCCACTTTAATGCATCAGCGTCAATGTAGTAGACACAGGTCTAACGGAAATAAAATCACCATAAATCATCATGAATGCGATTTTTCTTGTTTTTTGGTTTGTTCCAACGGTCAGACATGTATTTATCATTGATTCCAGAAAGAAAATTTTTTTTTTTTAAAAAACATTCTTCCTAGTTCAGATTTCATCCGTGAACATCATACGCTGCACAAAAGTCCACCACCATCAATGAATTCGAACTAGTAAAGGCAGAGATAGCAGCGTTACCTAGCTACTTCCTATGACAAGACCCCTGTTCCAAGATGGCGGCGGTTTTGACGCATGCTTAGAACCCCAAGGTGAGGTCTAGTGTATATGTCTATGCAAACAGGTAAACAAACAAAAACGGAGATGAGTTTTAAAGTGAAAGTAAAAGAGGGAGAGAGAGAGAGAGAGAGAGAGAGAGAGAGAGAGAGAGAGAGAGAGAGAGAGAGAGAGAGAGAGAGAGAGAGAGAGAGAGAGAGAGAGACATTTGACAAAATTCACCTAGACCAGTGGTTCTCAACCTCTCCTGCAAGGACCCCCTGACAGGACATGTTTCTGTTTTAACCCTGAAATGGCACACCTGATTCAATTAATTAAAGGCTTTCAATTCAATTAATGAGTCTTTATTAGAGAAGTAGGAAGTAGGAATTAGTCAACCATTTTACTGTACTGTGGGGGCCATTTTAGTACAGTGAACTCATTGTTAGCAATTAGTCAACTACTCATTAAGCTTCATTAAACAAGTTTAACTGTCAATATGTATTTTATTAAAATCACATTTTAAAAACGTAGTGTTAAAACCTTTTTGTCGCGCCCCACTTGTAATGTCTCTATTCCCCACTAGTGGGCCGCACTCGTGCCCGTGCACCACACTTTGAGAAAAGCTGAGCTAACTTAACAGCTAATTTAGCAATACCTCTGTTTGGTCAGGATTTTCCCTCTTTTTGGCTGGTGTCGACTGTCGACCAACAATGACAAATTGTTGTCTGGCTGCTTTTCATCTGCTTTTCCTTTTCATCTTTCCATCCTTTAGCATGCAGCTTTCTCCAACCATTCACCCCAGCGACTGCGCAAACATTACAGATTAAACATCAAACATTACATTACAGATTATTTAAAGAGTACCTATTATGGATTTTTGAAAATTACCCTTCATGTAGTGTTTAACATAGATCTAAGTGAACGAAAACATCCTGCAAAGTTTTAAACATGAAAGTTCATCGTATACAAAGTTATTGTCTCTCAAAAACAAGAGTCGACTCTGAGTCGCTGATATGAATCGTTCGAAGAACGATGCTTTTCCTTTGTCTGGTTGACATCAACTTGACAAGTTATTTGAATAAGAAACGCCCACTTATTGCGCTCGGAGACGCTAGGGAAAACCGGAGCTCCAGGGGTGGCAGGCAAATCTGAAACTGGCCCAGGACGGGCCACCCTGCCTGGGCTGGCCAGGGAGGTCTGAGAGCATGGAGGTTTGGACCCAACGCACCTTTTTGGACTCGTTTTTCGAGATCTGGGCTTTGGAAAACAATCATGTCGACGAGACGCTGTGTTTTGAAGTGCGACGCAAAAGCGAACTTTTTTCACCTGCCAAGTGAGGAGTATTTGAAGACTAAGTGGCTGCAGTTCATATATACAAGTACTGCTATACCACACAAGTATAGCCCAAACCTTGTTCTGTGTTCGCGTCATTTTGAAGATGATTGCTTCACAAACCTAAACGCTATAAAGTATGGATTCACGAGCCGGCTCTATCCTAACGAGCTGAGGATCTGAATATGTAGAGCAGTGGGTCGCGAGGACTGGAGTTGAGAACCCATTTAAGGTAATAAGAGTTCCGTTTTTCTGCACAGAGAATACCAATCACAACTGACTAGGTCATCTGACCAATCACCGCAGGTTAGCGTCACGCAAAGGCGGGTTTTGGAAAAGGACTCCCTAAAACGATTCATATGGGAGTCGGTGGGCAAATCAGGTAAAAATAAATGCATATTATAAGACAACAAAAGTGTTTTTTGTCATTGCATGCTTGTAAAACTGTTGTTGGGGACTCCCAGAACAATATTAGGAACATTTTAAATGCCATAATAGGTACTCTTTAAAATATGATACTATCTTTCTTGCTGGCAAATTAATTTACTAAAGAAAACAAACAACAGTATTCATTTGGAATATTTCATATTTATTTTAATCTGAATGATGGGGTGATATTGGGGGGGTTATATTAGCTGGATCTGATTTTTGAGGGGGTCATAACCCCCGTAACCCCCATGCAAATTACGCGCATGGGCAGGGCTACCAAAAGGAAAGTCTAAACAGCTGGCAAAATTTTGCTCTATATCTGCTGTGATAGCCAACCTTGCTGTGTGGTGTAAGTGATGCTTTATGTACCCTTGAATGTACATTCAACAGATATCGAGACTCATCAGACCTGGAAACATTTTTCTAGTCTTCAACTGTCCAATTTTGGTGAGCTCTTGCAAATTGTAGCCTCTTTTTCCTATTTGTAGTGGAGACGAGGGTGATGAGTAGGGGTGTAACGATTTTCGAACCGAACCGAAAAACCGCGATACTGAACTCACGATTCGAATCGCGATACTGTCATTGCGTACCGGACACGCCCCACCCCGCCCCCTTCTACCCCGGCCCCGCCCAGTCTGGCTCAATGGACCTCATTCTCTTGGTCGGCGTTACGTCACTAATCATGTGACCTGCATAGCAACCAGCCGCGAAGGGTAAAACAAACCGAAGTCAATGCCCGAGGCAAATCAAAAATGTATCTATTCACAGAAGTTTTGCTGTGGATTATGTCTGTTATGGATACTAACGGACTACTTTGTATTTAAAGGGGTGGTTGATTCCAGTTTCACTTTTTTGATTTTAAATAGTGTGTAATGTTGCTGATGGTGCATTAACAGTATCTGCAAAGTTGCAGCGCTGAAAGTTCAATGTAAGCAGAGATATCGTCTTTTAAAAACCAGGAAGTGTAAACGCCTACAAAAACGACTCGATTGGGACTACAACGGGTTATGGTACGTCACTAACCCGCACATTTGCATCAACCACTCCCTTCGGAATATGCAGGAAATGGCATGTGCATATTTCTGCAGCACGTCGAGTGAGTCGTCTGTGTTTCAAGCTTCCCACGGATGCTACTTCATCAACAATGGATACAATTTATGTTTGATTATATTCCTGAAAGTGACGATCGTAATCTAGCTCTCTGTGCTGCGCATTTTACGGAAGACAGCTTCCAGAATCTCCACGAGTTCAATGCAGCAAGAAACTGTTAATAAACAATGAAGCAGATCCAACCTTAAAACCAGAGGCAGCAGTTGTTGGACCACAACCTGTAAGTAGGCTAAGACTTAATCGTTTTAAATGTATTTGCATGTATAATTCCAGACGTAACGTTAGCCTGTGTTTTATTTATGTTTTATTTTTTCAAAATGCCAGCGCTGGCTTTATAGCCACTAGGCTACTAGTTATGCTAGTATTTTGTGTCTACGACAAACGGGTACAAACATTATGGACCTGAATTTTGTATAAGTACTAATGTTTTAAACGTATTTTTCATGTATATATGCTTTATGACGTTATTTTCGATTTGATCAAGAACGTAAACTTGCCAACGCTGTTTGTGTATAACATTAGTAGCCAGTCAGTTGCTATCGTTGCCAGTCAGATGCTATTGTGTAAAACAAACGTGTATATGGTTAAAAAATATGGCAAATTATCATTCAGAAACGTTTAGTAAGAGCCGTGTGTGGTGTGGTTCTGTTTGATTCGCTTCATTGCGGCTTTCTCGGTCTGATTCTGCCTCAAACTGATACTGCAGTTCGACACCATTATTTCCATTATTTACATCTGGACCGGAGCTGGCGTTTCCCCGTTAAGGTAATAGGCGTTAACTTTCCGGACAACGTGAGCGACAGTTTAGCCAATCACAACACACCCGCCCAAACGAACCAATCTGAGCCCACGACGTGTTTCTGAGGGAGTGTTTTCATAGAATCAGGAAGTAAACCGCTCGTTCAGGGGACAGGGGAGAGCGTGGCTGACAATAAAGGTGAAGTTTATGAAAAATAAGACTTTTAAAAAAAGAAAAAACACGAATACATGTTATATTGCACCTTATATTGCACCCCATAAACACAATCATGCAAAGAAAAAAAGCAATCAACCACACCTTTAATGAATGGTATCTGTGTATGCAAATGGATGTCAGTGATGAGAAGTGAATAATAAAACACTAATGTTAAGTGCTTTGTGACTAATGTTAGCTAACGTTACATGTCTGTGAAAGGTGCTAGCAGCATACATACTGTATATTCATCTTCTATTACAGAATGTCTTATCAAATATAGACAGTGTCCTAGCACCTGCATTGACAAGGTACCACAGAAAGGTGTCGCTTGTAGGTTTAACATTACAATATTGTCCCTATCGGCATCCAGCTTAGTCTTGATGGGGAGAACACCCAAAAGCATTGCCCAGCTCATCAAATCCCCTGGTAACACCATGTGTGTGTTTAAATACCCATCAAGCATCGATTACATTAACTATGTAATCGATTTTTTATTCATTAAAAAAAAAACTGTTAATTCAAAAGCACTGTGTTACAAAGTGGCTGTAATGAGGTCAGTCTGTCAGTGGCACAGCTTGTACATTTTTTTTTTTTAATTTTTTTTTTTTTTAAAGACAAAATTCACTGCGTTTACATGCAGCCAATAACCCGTTCAAAACCGGGATATTAGCAATAACCCAGTCGCGAACGTCCATGTAAACACCGGCAAAAACCCGAAAAATGCTCATATCCCGGATTTTAAAAACCGGGATATTATACCTGGGGTACCCCTTTTCTAACTCGAAATGTTGGTCATGTAAACGCGTATCGGCATATCCCCATAGTGATTTGTGTTCTGCGCATGTTATATTCGCAAGGAATCTTGGTCTTTTGAGTAGAGAAACTTCTCGGCGCATACAAAAATCCGCGTGCAGTATTCCGGGAGTAAACATGGCGAGACGAGGCGAGACGCAGCACAGCATACTTTTGGAACGAGCTCAGTAACGTTACCAGCATCTAAGCGCAAACAAAGGCGATCGCTATCGGCACCGAACTATTCATTATCCGCATACTGCTGTTCCGCACCGAACTATTCATTATCCGCATACTGCTGTTCCGCATTCCGCATACTGTCACCTCAGTTGCAACTAGTGCCTATTTCAGTCAAAGTTGCTCTTCTATCAGCTTGAATCAGTCTGCCCATTCTCCTCTGACCTCTAGCATCAACATTTTCACCCACAGGACTGCCTCATACTGTATGTTTTTCCCTTTTCACACCATTCTTTGTTAACCCTAGAAATGGTTGTTCATGAAAATCCCAGTAACTGAGCAGATTGTGAAATGGCCTACTCAGACCGGCCCATCTGCACCAACAACCATGCCACGCTCAAAATTGCTTAAATCATCTTTATTTCCCATTCTGTCATTCAGTTTGGAGTTCAGGAGATTGTCTTGACCAGGACCACACCCATAAATGCATTGAAGCAACTCCCATGAGATTGGTTGATTAAATAATTGCATTAATGAGAAATTGAACTGTTGTTATATGATATTGTGCGCAATCTGTCACACCCAAAGGAGCCTCATCAATAGAGTATGCATGCGCTGAACACCTCCCGAAGTAAACTAACCCTGGAACAGATCCTGCTCCGAAGCAGTTATGTTCAGAGAATAAGTTGCTTTGGCTATTTACATACCCTCAAAGTTACCTCAGTTTTTGGAACCAAAAGGTGTGGTTAAAGATAAATAAGGAATTTAATTTAGTTAATTTTGAGATTATACAGGTTTACATTAAGCAGGTAGATTTAACAATATGAATACAAGAAGTATTTTTTCACAGATGCTCATTTTTTAGGTACATTGCATTCCTTGGTATATAATAACAAAGTAAGGTAAATGTTATTCTATTGTGTCAGGCAGGACATATATATGAGAGCAACATGTCGATTTCATTAGCAATGATAACAGGACCTGGATGAATATTTTCACGTAGATAGTGACAGGAGGTCATCTGCCAGACATCGAAGTAGATTACTCCAGTGATATCTCGGAACATCTCCTGCATCACTGTATTAAGCTTCATTATATACCAATCACTTTGAAAAATATTCTGTAACAACACAGATCAGTAACAGAAATAAGTATTCATATTAACTTGGTCTAGACAAAATGCATTGTTTTTATTTTCTACCTGAAACAGTGCTAGAGTAGGTTACTTAAATTTTTGCCTGTCACTAACTGACATTTAACTTTGACCTTGTAGGCCTATCTAAAATACAGAGGCCCCCCTAGTCCCACTTTGTCAAAAAAAATAAATAAATTAATAAATAAAAAATTATTATAACTATCTCATGGCCTCAAGATAGTAGTAACTGTATCTCGGGGCCACAAGTTGCACAAATCGCAAAAAGAAAATGTCACCTCTGCACATGCATATTTGCGTTTCTAGACTTTAAATATAAAGACTACAAGACAAATGTACCATATTACAAATACAAGACATAAATATTATTGAAAATGGAGCAGGATTTGAAAACGAACAGTTGTACCTTTAATCCTGAAGTGTTTCCAGACTTGATGATGACGGTAGTCTCTGGTGCACGACTCAGCAGTGCAACAACAGATTGACGGATTTTGGCCACTTCATGCACGTAAAATGTTACTGGGTGACAAACTAAGTGGGCAAAGATTGTAAAGATAACGACTGCATGAGGACCACCAGCGATTTCATCAATATCATTGCTGATATAATGCAAGTCAGTAATGAGCATTTTAGGAAATTGCAAAGGAACACCGTGTGGCCTCCAGTGAACAATGATATTATTTTTTAACTCTACAGCCATCAGGGGTCCACCGGTACGAGGAGTGTGAAGGTCCATTCTTTTGAGGTCTAAATAAGATAAGTAAAATTGAAATTAGACTCCTTGCTTTATTTATTTCTTAAACAACTTTCCAAAGACACCAATATCATTTATGAACAACTTGCTTGGCACTTTTCTTTCTAAATACTCAAACCACTGCCTTGTGGTGGAGTCTCCCATCAAGTAGACAATCTTGTTTTTAAGACAATTTCCCATTTGTGGAGGATTAAACTGTTGGGTGTTGCACAAAAAAGACTTCCAGACATCTTTCAGATAAAACCCTGCAGGAACTGGTGTCGTCATGCCAGATCTGCATCTCTCCATTGTGCCTAAAGCAAAGAAACATTTACCTGAAGAGATTGTGCCATATGCAAATTCTTAAATATCTTGCAACTAACTACAATTGATTTTAGATTATATAGGTCCTGATATATGAACATACCGATGCCTGTAGTGTTGGGAAGGACATTTATGATCTGTGTGTCTCCAGTAATAGCAACATTTGTTAATTTCCTGTGGAGAAAAAAAAAACATCTTCCGTTTTTCTAGTTTTACAATTCCTCTGTAATTAATTTTGAATCCTTTCCCACTTACGTTGTGAAAATTTGCCTCTCAAAAGGATTTAATGGGGTTTCCAAACCAGCTCTTGCGTGATGAACCAGTTTGTCACAAGAAAGTTTCTTTGGTATCTCACACTGCCACACCGTCCCTGTTTTTATATCCTTATACTCACAGCAGCAGTCGCCTTTACTCCAACTTCCATCTGCACCCCACTTAAGATTACATTGTACTACTTCACTGATCCTGGTTTTATTGGGTCCTGGCCCTTCAAAGTAGCCATAATAGTGGCTGCGTGGGAATGAAGACTCCCTGTATTTTTTAAGAATCTGCACAACCTCACTGGAGTGCTCTAGACGCACATAAACTTGTGCCTGACCTTCCCAAGGCAGAAGAAGAGCTACAGAGTAAGTCCCATTACAGTGATCCACAACCTCCCCGTACACACTCGCCTTCAAGAAGAATAGAGAAGGTTAAGTGTAATGCAGAAAACTAATCTCTGTTGGCACATCCAATTTTAAAGCATATAAAACTTTAAAGGTGCAATGTGTGAAAATGTTGAGTGTCTATTAACAGAAATGCAATATGACATCCATAACTATGTTTTCAGTGGTGTATAAAGAACTTACTTAATAAACCATAATGGTTTATTACCTTAGAATGAGACATTTATATCTACATAACCGCGGGCATCCCCTTCTATGAAGGTCGACATATTGTGACATGTCATGTTTCTACCGTAGCCGAACGTGAACAGTGCTACAGAATGCGTTTCGTCACTACCTTGAAAGAAAAGCACCAGAAACCTAGAAGCCATAGAAACTGTGAGTAGTGACTTTTCCCTTGTGATGTCACAACACAGAATGACACAGACTGGTAAGTTTATGAAAGTTTATTGACGTAAACTCAGAGCGGAAAACGGCAGGTGAGGAACTGGTTAGCAGATATATGCAGCAAATGACGATCAGTCTTGATAACAAAGTCTCTTATCTTTTTACAGGATGGATGATGACTGGTAGAGGGCAGATGGCAGACAGATAAACAGATGGACCGGACTGAGACGGAGTTGAAACGGGTAGCAGACTGGATGGATTCTTCGAAGGTAAGTGGTTAGCAGGTAGGTTACCTTTCAAAGGGTTTGGAGTCAGTAGTCGTAGGCAACAACGAGACCAGACAACTGAAGAAGGGAACTGGAGTGGCTTTTATGGTGAGGGTAAAATGAGAGTGGATTGCAGACAGGTGGTGGTGACAGGTGCAGTCACCTATTGTGTGTAGTAAATGGTGTCTTTGGGCTCATGCGGATGCGTCGAGTATAAACAAGGCTATGCTTCAACCAGTTCAGTACTGTCCACCATATTAGCCAGCTAAACTTTTACTACCCTGTTAGAAAAAATATATAGCTGCATAGTTTCATGTGGTTCTCCTCCCTCGCTGTATTATGGGTTTGCTATGTGGGGAGTAATGTGCTGGTTACATTTGTGAGACAATCAGCTGATTATTATTATTACATTAAATTATATAATTAAACCATTGATCCTCACCTGACTGTGGCTTTGTAAACTTTATCCATGATGTGGTTTATAATGGACTGTGGTACAGAAACACTGACAATGTTACTCACTCTTGGCTTACTCTGGTTATTCTCTGCTGTCTCAGACGACGAGATGTTTGTCCCGTTTTAGCCACCGTAGCTTGTTCGAAAGGGAGGGGTGAGCAGTGGGCTGAGCCCTTAGTGCAAACTCGCAACTGAACCACTAGATGACGCTAAAAATCACACACTGCACCTTTAATTTATAAAATGTTGTAAATCAACCATTAACAGACAAATGCAACTCAGCTAATCAAAGTAAATGTCTTAATTTCTATATAAAAATATATTAGAAAGTAATGGAAAACAAACACACCTTTAGCTTCGAATTGAATAGTTTTGCTCGGAAAAAGTCTCCTCCATATCTTTTCAGGTTCTTCTTGTGGTCTCTGGCTGTGATGGTAACAGAGATCTTTTCTCCCACTTTGTAACTCTCCTTGAGTCCCACAATAGAGAATGTTGAGTGGACTGGGCTTGTGCTCTGATCCAGCCCAGTGATTTCTTGATCTGGACTGGGCCAGTCCAGAGCCTTCTGTAGCCGTTCCCACTCCTCTTCACTGATTCCCATGTCATGAAAGGAAATTTCAAATGAGGAATTTGTTTTAATCTGTTTTCCTTTAACAAGTTTAGGTTTAGGAATGGGGGGCTGGAATTGCCGACCACTCTCCAGGAATCTCCATAAAGCCTGAAAGTTGACCAGGAAGTAAAATGATAGCATTGTATGACAAACCAAGCAACACAGTACAACATTAATTATGTTAGTTACTTTTATGGAGAGAAATGTGTTAGGTTACTTTTTGTTTAACACATTTTTGCACTCAAGAACCAATTTAACATACACCTTAATTTTCTTTAAAAAACACATTTAGAATATCATTATATTTTGACCCCTACAGAGATATGGCATACAAAAGATCCCTTGACGTTACATATAACTACTGTACCTACTGTACAACTCTTTTTATTGAAAGTTGATTTTGTAACCCTCGTTCCCTGGAGGAACAATGACGAATTGCGACGATGCAATTGGGATCACTTCAGGAAACCCTATCAACTTCGACTTTCTACAGAAACTCGCCGTGCAGCGAAGGTTAGCAACCGTTAGATTATAGGCTATGTGCGTCAGTTTCACCAAACGGCCCAACGCGCGTGGTCATTTAAGAAGGGATGGATGTTTGCTTCAAGTGATGATAGGTTTGTGAAATTATATTTGAATTGTATTTCTGTAAATGTACAATTTTCTTTAGATTCTCTGTCTAATGGTGACCAAAAAGACACTCCAGCTCAACATCGGTGTCGCCAAAACACACACTCTTCTAAAAGAGTGCGTACGCACGGTCAAGAGCATCCTTACGGTGAGCACTTATTTACGCCAAGTTTATTTTTTATAAATCCCGATATGTGCGTGGAAAAATGCGTACGCATATTTCTATGCCCATTTTGTGCGTACGCAACGTTTATACATCAGGCCCCGTGTGTTTGATAATCTTTTCCCGCGGGGGATTGTCAGAGCCTCTTCGGTTTTTTTTAATGCCTGACGGTGAGCCAAACGGGTCATTAGAAAGGTACGTTGATCTTGCCCTGTTGTGGAGAGGTTCCTTGTTTACTGTGGGCAAGGAGGAGAAGCTCCCTGAACCTGCAGTGTCCCCTCAGACTGCGGTCCACATCATTCCAGCAATCAAGCCAACCACCAGATCGGTCTATGGCCGCACAGGACCGATTTCCAGCGTTGCCGATCCAGAAAGGAGTGGTAGGAACCTTGGGCACGTATCCGAACCTAGGTCTCAGGATCATGTCAGAGTCACCCAAGCCAGATTCTAGGCACGATTCGTCGACCGAAAATGCATGCAGGTCCCCCTACCCTATTGATGGAGTCCAATGCAATCAGGACTTCTGTTTTACCAGACAGAATTTTTAACTCAGCTGATTGCGAAGGCTTGAAGGTTGGTCTCTGAAGAACCGAAAGGACCAGAGGCAAATCCCAAGAGGGTATAGACTAGAGGGTGAGTGAGGAGGATTTAGTCTCCTGGAAAATTGAACTGTACAGCGGACTTCCTATCTAGGATGCCACAGGGGGCTTCTCCAGAAGGGGGGCGGGGAATGTCACGGACTGAGTCTTGATGTGTTCACGCAGTATGCAGTCAGCCAAATGCCAGCGCTAATATTCAAGCTGTTCTGCCGCTATTCTCATATCACTGTTATTTCTGTTTGTTCTGTTCTATTTCTGATTCACTACTCACAATGTCATTTACCACAGTGTATCATAAATGCCAGCTAGCATGCAATGTTGTTTAAGGTGCAGGGAAAGGCCTACCGGCATTCTTAAGTAGCAAATATTTGTGCATGAATCCAAACATATATTACGCGAACTGTACATTGTAATTGTCATCTCATCTGTATAATCTCTTCTAGTAGCAAGTAATGAAAATATACACATGGGCTGTCAAACTTTACATTTATTTATTTTATTTAGTACTTTGTAATTTTCAAAACCCACCAGCGTCCCGAACCCCGCTTCAACTTCCTGGTTTCGCGTGTGGAAGCCGGGGGATGTTTCAATGGGTTGAAATAGAGGGGTTTCGCGGGTGATGGATGGAGGGAACCATTATTGCAGGGGTGTTTTGGTGTTTGTCACTAATATGGGTTTTTCTCTCTACAAAGGGGATTTTGTTGGGGGGGAAATGTCTGGTATGTGTCTGTATATTTGTTGAGGGCTTATTTTGTTTATTTGTTTTTTTTTGTGAATTCATGGTTAATTGTCTGGCTTGCATTGGAGCAGTCTAGTTGGTGGGGCTACAGCTATTTAGGCTGTATTAGGCCCCATGGCAGGAGAGCAGTGTGTTTAGAGAGAACGGACTGTGACAGAGTATTGATGAGTGGAAAAGTGTGCAGGGTCTTGAGAGACGTAGCCTGGCAACTTAATGCCTCTTTATTTTCTTTTTTGAACAGTTTTTGTTTTGCATTTTGATTTTCCTGACACTGTACATATTTGCACGTATTTGGAAAAATCTTCCCTGACTCCACCGTCGGTCAACTTGCCACAAGATCTGCATGGAGGAATGGGCCAAAATACCAGCTACAGTGTGTGCAAACCTGGTGAAGACTTACAGGAAACATTTGACATTGTTCATTTGACTCTGTCATTGCCAACAAAGGTTATGTTACAAAGTATTGAGTTGAACTTTTGTTATTTACCAAATACTTATTTTCCACCATAATTTACAAATATATTCTTAAAAAATCCTACAATGTGATTTCCTGGAAAATTAAAGTGTACCTATGATGAAAATTACAGACCTCTCTCGTCATTCTAAGTAGGAGAGCTTGCACAATCAGTGGCTGGCTAAATACTTTTTGGCCCCACTCTAGGTATCTTTTGTGAGGGTGCCTCTTATAGAGGCTGTAGTTCCCTTTCTTTTTACATTATAGGCTATTTATATTTGAATGTTTGGGGTTTACCTTAGGCTTGGTCCTCTTTGCCTTGTTTTTTTTTTATAAATTATAATAAACTTTTCTAATTTTGCATGAATGTGTGTCCATTTCTTCATGTCTTTAGTGGGAACCTGTGCGTGGATAATATTCTCTGGGTGAAATTCCCAGGGTGGCGTGGTCAAAGATCAAAGCATATGTAGTGTTTTTTCCCTGCAGAGTACAATCAATTTCATCATTGGATCTCTTTATCCAATAATGGCTTAGTGTATTGAATCTATCTCTTTTTGTCTTTATCTATTTCTCATTGTTGCCACACTGACGTAAAAAAAAAAGAAAACAGATATTTGAATTAGTTTACTACTACTTTGAAGTATTTGAGACAGAATTTCGCAATATTCTCACAAAACCATGAAGAAATAAAAGAAAGGAGGGTTTACATTTCATTCATTTACATTTATGAAGTGTAATGTGATAGTTTCATCTACTATAATACAATATGTTGTTAGTTTCGAGAGTGAGTACTTTATGGTGGCCGAGGGAGCTCAACACGCTGCAACTGAAGAAAACACATGCAAATAGAAAAACACCTGCAAATTAAGAATACATCTTCATCAGATTCAGAACACATGTGTGCTCTACTCACAACACAACCAAATACAGAAATGCACAGCAAAAGTTCACAACACAACCAAATACAGAAACGCGCTGTGCAAATAGCACAGACCAAAATGGAAACTTTTCCAGGTGACCCCAATAAGTGATGAACCCTGGCTGGCTGGGACATGCTTATTGCTCAAAGTCTACTTTATTTTTTTTGATTATCATTATTATTTGCAACATGTTTATGACTAGAGTTGTTCCGATTCCGATACTAGTAATACCGCCGATACCAATAAAAGTTCTGGCATCGGTATCAGCCAGTACTTCTTCTCGGGTACCGATCCAATACCATTTTCTTAAACATTACCTAGTAATGCACGCTAGCTTTACGTAACACTGAAAATCGTAGATCAATTTTTCTTCGCTGCTCTAAACAGTGGTTGCTTGTGGCAACTCAGGAAGTTGGGTTGTTGCCACAAGCAACCACTGTTTAGAGCAGCGAAGAAGAAAAAGCGTGCGTGCCCTGGCAGTATATCCGCAGTTTGGCAATTTTTCAGACTGGACAACCAGCTACTTAAACGGCAACATGTCTCCGGTGCCATACTGCAATTTCGAGGGGTGGAAGAAGTATTAGTAACTTCAACAAGAGTAACTTAAGCATTAGAAGACACGTCACCCTGCATAGCATGGTTACACAAAGGCAAGGGCAGAGAAGGATGAGCCGCGCCAGAATCAACAATCTCTGAAAACTTTAATCAAACGGAGAGAAATGTTTTCAAAAGACAGCCAGCGAGCGATAAATATAACCGATAACATGTATTGAGTTTATTATTCTGGATGACCAGCCGCTGTCAAAACTGAAATGCCAAATACCTAGCCGAATTGCACTTTGAGGGGCATTTAATACCAATATATTGAAACGTCTGTTTATCCAGACGTTAGGAAAATATCAGTCTATGCACTTTATATTTAATATGAGGGAAATACACATCCGTAACGGACGTGAGTTTTCCCTTTGTTCGGGGCTCAGTATTGTGTAGTGTCTGACTGCTCCAAGCGGTTTCCTAGTATTTCCTAGTTTCACGGTTCCTGGACTCCTTGCCTGTATCTGGTCTACCCGTTTGCCTAATCCCTGGATTGTTTGATTGCTGATCTGGACTGCTTACCTGGTTTTGACCCCTGCCTGTTTCCTTGTACCTGTCTCTGGATTCTCCTCTTAAAGTGTACCTATTATGACATGTAAAATGTTCCTAATATTGTTCTGGGAGTCCCCAACAACAATTTTACAAGCATGCAATGACAAAAAACACTTTTGTTGTCTTATAATATGCATTTATTTTTACCTGAATTGCCCACCGACTCCCATTTGAATCATTTTAGCGAGTCCTTTGTCCAAGACCCGCCTTTGCGTGACGCTAATCTGCGCTGATTGGTCAGATGACCTAGTGAGTTGTGATTGGTATTCTCTGTGCAGAAAAACGGAACTCTATTACCTTAAATGGGTTCTCAACTCCGGTCCTCGCGACCCACTGCTCTGCATATTGATCCTCAGCTCGTTAGGATAGAGCCGGCTCGCGAATCCATACTTTATAGCATTTAGGTTTGTGAAGCAATCATCTTCAAAATGACGCGAACACAGAACAAGGTTTGGGCTATACTTGTGTGGTATAGCAGTACTTGTATATATGAACTGCAGCCTCTTAGTCTTCAAATACTCCTCACTTGGCAGGTTAAAAAAGTTCGCTTTTGCGTCGCACTTCAAAACACAGCGTCTCGTCGACATGATTGTTTTCCGAAGCCCAGATCTCGAAAAATGACAGTCCAAAAAGGTGCGGTGGGTCCAAACCTCCATGCTCTCAGACCTCCCTGGCCAGCCCAGGCAGGGTGGCCCGTCCTGGGCCAGTTTCAGATTTGCCCGCCACCCCTGGAGCTCCGGTTTTCCCTAGCGTCTCCGAGCGCAATAAGTGGGCGTTTCTTATTCAAATAACTAGTCAAGTTGACGTCAACTAGACAAAGGGAAAGCATCGTTCTTCGAACGATTCATATCAGCGACTCAGAGTCGACTCTTGTTTTTGAGAGACAATAACTTTGTATACGATGAACTTTCATGTTTAAAACTTTGCAGGATGTTTTCGTTCACTTAGATCTATGTTAAATACTACATGAAGGGCAATTTTCAAAAACCGAAAATAGGTACCCTTTAATAAAGCCTGCGTTTGGAACACATCTGTCTATGTCCCATGTGCAGTTTCATGACAGAATACTGAGCCACTACTGATCCAGCGGCTGAGAGGAACACGGACCTCGTAATGGATCCCACAGCACAGATTGTATGCCTCCGCCAAGGAGAACGTCCTCTCAAGGTTTTTGTGATGGATTTTTTGAGGCTCGCTCGTCAGTCCTACTTGGATGATTTTTGTTTAATGATGTTCTTTCGGGGAGGACTGTCTGAACCACTCGGCTCTGCTATACCGTTTCCGAGTTCAAGCTGGACTCTTTCCCAATATATTGATCTGGCCCTTTCCATGAGTGGTTCGCTTTTTACTGTGGAGTTTTTGGGACTTATGCTTCACAGAGAGCCCGACGATTTGGCATTTTGCAAGGTACCCACATCCACGCATTTAGAGTCTCCCGGTGAACCAACGCTTCACTCATGCTCCGCTGCGTTTGCGCTACATAAAAGCCCAGTTGAACCAGCGCATTATAAAGGGTCCTCCGAATCCATGCAACATGTAAATCCTGTTCTAACACTTCACGTGGGCTCCGTGTTATTCCTGCCTCAAGAGTTTTCTATTGAGTCTGATCGCGTGTCAGCTGAGTTTGCCGGGCCGAATGAATCAACTGAGTCAAGTGCCGAATCAAGTGAGTCAAGTGTGTCAATTGCCGAATCAAGTGAGTCAAGTGTGTCAATTGCCGAATCAAATGAGTCAAGTGCCGAACCAAGTGATGAGCTGAGTGAATCAAGTGCCGAGCCAAGTGAATCAAGTGCCGAGCCAAGTGAGTCGAATGCCGAGCCAAGTGAATCTAGTGCCGAGCCAAGTGAATCAAGTTCCGAACTGAGTGAATCAAGTGCAGAGTCAAGTGAGTCCAGTGTTGAATCGAGTCAAGTGAGTGAATCAAGTGAGTCCTGTGTTGAATCGAGTCAAGTGAGTGAATCAAGTGAGTCCTGTGTTGAATCAAGTCAAGTGAGTGAATCAAGTCCATCCAGTGTTGAATCGAGTCTACTGAGTCAAGCCCTTCCGAGTCTACTGAGTCAGGCCCTTCCGAGTCTACTGAGTCAAGCCATTCCGTGTCTACTGAGTCAGGCCCTTCCGAGTCTACTGAGTCAAGCCATTCCGTGTCTACTGAGTCAGGCCCTTCCGAGTCTACTGAGTCAAGCCATTCCGTGTCTACTGAGTCAGGCCCTTCCGAGTCTACTGAGTCAAGCCATTCCGTGTCTACTGAGTCAGGCCCTTCCGAGTCTACTGAGTCAAGCCATTCCGTGTCTACTGAGTCAGGCCCTTCCGAGTCTACTGAGTCAAGCCATTCCGTGTCTACTGAGTCAGGCCCTTCCGAGTCTACTGAGTCAAGCCCTTCTGAGTCTGACGAATCTGGCCTTGCTAAATGGAATGAATTCAGCCCAGTCAAGTCGATTGAAACCAGCTCAGCTGAGTTGAATGGATCCTGCACTGCCAATGGTGAGCTTTTGGCGTTCCCACCTACCCTCCCTCTCTCGCCTCTATTGGACTCATCTTGCTCTCCTGTTCTGCCGCTGCTGAGCCTTGTCCACCCCTCTGCTCATCCTCAGCTGCCCACCTGTGTCGCTGTGCACTCGCCTAAGGATGTCCAGTCCTCAGCTTTACCCTGGCCTGTGGACCCCCCACCTTCACCTCTGTCCCCTGAGCCTCAGACTCCACCTTGGTCCTTCAATCCTTCGGCTTTACCTAGGCTCATAGTTCCCTCAGCTTCGTCATGTCCTGTCAGGCCACCAGCTTTGCCAGGCTCACTCGGCCTACCGTTTCTGCGTTGGTCAGCCGTCACCCTGGCTCCACCACAGTCTTCCAGATCCTGTCCTCCACCCCGGTCCCATGTGCCTTCCGCTCCGCCTTGGCCCTCCGGAGCTGCGGTGTCACCTTGTCTCCGGCCCTGTTGGGGATCCCCGAACTGCCTGATCCTCCCTGGCTTCCTGAATTGCCTGACCCTCCCTGGGAAGGAGGGGGTTAGTTTGGAGCGTCTGGAAGCCGCTCCTTTGGGTGGGGGCTATGTTACGTTAGCCAGCCCTTCTGAAAAATCCATACTCCAGTTTCAGCGCCTCCTTTTGCTTGTTTATGGACTCGCATAATTACTTCCAAGCATGTAGGGCTGCTGATTGATTGCTGATTGACTATCACCTGTTCTGATTCAACTCTGATTAGTTAACCTATATCTGGCTTGTTAACCTGGCGTCAGTTTGTGAAGGATTGTTTCACTGTTGTGTGCCTGTCTGAGCATTCCTGGTTTTCCTTGCCTATCTGTGTCTTGACTCTTGCCTTGGTGTAACTCTGTGATTGTCTGCAGCCTGCCTAGTGAACCTCTGCCTGTTTCTGGATTCCGTTTGCCTGCAGCCCGCCTTTGATCTTTAGCCTGGTTATCGACACGCCTTTGGTTTACCCTGAATCTGTTGATGCTGATTCTTTATCTTTGACAAAGTCTTAGTTTTGAATAAATAGTTGCACTTGGATCTGCCTCTGTCATCTCCTTAATAACACCGGGAAATCTCCCTTATTTTCACTGTTCAATGTTGACAGCTATGCTTCGAACATTGACAGTATGGCTACTGTAATGTCTTAAGGACAACAGATGAGGGGCTCTGTTTCTGAACTTATAATCGGAACACAAGAACAAATAGAGACAAAACGCACCAGCCTCGTTTCTCTCTGCCATTTCCGAACTCACAGCATTAACCCTGTAACTGCCGGTGCAAAATAAAACAGCAATTTCAAAACAATTATAAAGAATCTGTGTGCTAACTTTAATTATGGTTGCACTTGCACTTATTGTGTGCACTTCAGACTTCAATGAGTTCAGTTAGGAGGTCACACACAGCCTCAATCAGAAGTTCTGGAAGCTCTTAAATGTACAGAAAGGTCTGAAGAGACTCGAGTGCATGTTTGATAGTTAATGCATTAATTAACATTTAGGGGTAAAATCAATCAGTCTCTATCTGAATGAATAAATAAGAAGTCATCTAAATTTGAATTAAACATATGATTTCAGAATGCCATTATTTAAACTGTAATATCATATTCTGCTATCTGCAGCAAGCATTGTGACAAACAATTGGAATGGCACATGGTTTTTTAGCTAGTAATTAAACGTACAATATGTAATTTTTTTGGCCACCAGGGGTCACTCATTTCACATAATAACAAAAGACGTACTTTGATGACGTCAGGAAAGAGCGTGGGCTCATGGGAGTTGTTGTCGCTGTCAATCGACAACCAGCTCAGCTCATGACATGACATCATTGTTTCACAAACTATACGGATACGGCATCTCTCTGTAGATTTAGCTTGTCAAGAAGCTTTAAATGCAACCCCAGTGTTTACCTGTGTCATGCTTCTCCTGTCCCCAAACCCTTCTCGGGTCATATCTTTCACCCGTATGTTTGAGCTTTACTGAGCTGGCTGTAGCAGCAGAACGTGCAGGCAAAGCGTAATCGAGGTTCATAACTATAATACAGACGAATATAAATATTTATATTACGCTCCTTCAATGAATGACCTATTCTAGAACATTTTTCGGGCACACCGGATTTTATAAGCACGTAAGATACTGCAGTCAAACGTTTGACTGGGTTTGCGTTATGCATCCAGTATGTGCTAAAGGCTAAAGGGAATGTAGTGAGAGCTTGCGCCGCAGGTGAGGCGTTTATTTAGTAAGCATGAGCGCGCTAAAGCGGGCACGTACATTCGCAGCCTGACTCATATAAGTATTCAATGTGCGCGGCTCGCTAACAGCAACAGTTGGCTGATTTGAATGAGACGACCGGTTACTGTGAACGGGGAGCGCTACATGCGCGAGCAGCAGCACCGGGGGACAGTGCATCTCGTCTGAGTGAGCGCTCGTGAGCGGGCCGTGATTTACACGCATAAAAAACGTCTTACTTTTTTTTCTTCGTCATTTTCTTTGTTTTATTGGCGGTAGTCTGGTGTTCCCCTTTGTGTTTGGTGGTTTCGCCGGGTTCCGCAAGGAAGTTAGAGAAAATAGAGGAGTCAAAGGTTATGACGCCATAGACGGACGACGAAACGTAAATAAAGAAACGTCCCGTTTCTTCGAATTAAACTATAAATTTCTCCGTATTTGAAAGTTGGTGGAAACTGTCGGGATAATGTAAGTACACATCTAATAGAAATATATAACATAAATACAGTTATTTTTGCTATTTTTAAAGCCGAAAAAGTACATATTGTGGCTTTAAACAGATCTGTCTAATCTACTTTTCTACCTGGAACTACAGTATGTAGGGTTTGTTTCTGGTGGGACACTCATTAGTGACGCACTCGGTGATTGTTCGGCATGTTGGTTGTGTACTGATTGTGTTCTTATGGTAATGCTGGCATTTTAATCTCATAAATCATGACTTCTTTCATGAACAGAATTAATAATTAATGACATGTATGCATGTATGTTGTTTTTGGAAGGTTTCAGGAGGTTATGGTTAATTAACTGTATTTTTTTTTTTTGTTTAAATATGCTTCAATTAGCATCAGCTTATAGCTTATTCCCTATTTTATATGTAATTGTGTCTTATGTGTGTCTTTACAGGTATATTTGGACTTTTTTTAAAGTCCATGTATATTTAATTGTGTAAATAAAATTAAAAGAACAATACATAATTGTGTTTATATCGGTGTAAAGGAATAAGGATGCCACTCTTATCGTATGTGTATTAATATTTTAGTTCATGATTTGTAAGTACATCATTGTGTCATGACTTTACTTGACGAGGCACATCATCATTAATTCATTATTAACTAACCATACACTAACGTCAACTAATGGCTTGTTAATGCATCATTATGTCATGACTACTTGAGGGGGCACATCACTACTAACTCATCATTAATTACTTTTATACCATGGTCTGGGTGAATACTCGATTCTGATTGGCTGCAGGGTGTCCGTTAAAAAGTGATAGAGGACACCTAGTAAAGTAGTTCTGGCGAAACTGCCTGTTTACCATTCGAAATTAATAAATAAATGTGCTGCCTACAACGGCTGTGAGTAACCATAGCAACAGGCAGTCACATGCTCTATCATCTAACGTTAGATATTATAGCCTAATACAACAATGAGCGACTTCGTGCTATTTCTTTTAACATTTATGGAGAATATGGCAACTTTGACGACTGGTATGCTGCTGAAGAAAGAAAAAAAAGTAAATAAAACGGAGAAAATTACACCGCTGCTGCTCTGCTCCATTGAACTCTATTGGTAACGACGTAACTTGCGACCATAGTTGGCTAACGATGCTTTCGGGAAACGCGCCCCTGAATGAGACCCTGCGGGAGTTTTACGCAGCTGTCCAGACAACCCATAGACATATACACTAGACCTCACCTTGGCTACGGCAGTTCACTGGAACGAATGCGTCAATAGAGCCGCCATCTTGAAACAGGGGAGCCCCTCCACTTTAATGCATCAGCGTCAATGTAGTAGACACGGGTCTAACGCATATAAAATCACCATAAATCATCATGAATGCGATTTTTCTTGGTTTTTTGGTTTGTTCCAACGGTCAGACATGTATTTATCATTGATTCCAGAAAGAATTTTTTTTATTTATTTTTTTTTAAAACATTCTTCCTAGTTCAGATTTCATCCGTGAACATCATACACTGCACAAAAGTCCGCCACCATCAATGAATTCGAAGTAAAAGCAGAGATAGCAGCATTACCTACGTAGCTACTTCAAGACCCCTGTTCCAAGATGGCGGCGGTTTTGACGCATGCTTAGAGCCCCAAGGTGAGGTCTAGTGTATATGTCTATGCAGACAACCAAGGCAGGAGGAGAGTAACGTTACAGCGTTTCAAGCCTAAGGAGCCTGAGGCAAATGACCCTCTCTTTGATATGATTAATTTATTGCCCTCTATAACGTTAAGCGCAAATCGCTGGAGCTCAGAGCTAATTGTTTTTTTATTGTTGTTTGATTAATTGTTTTATGTGTAATAAAAAAAAACTATGCCTACCTTTGTGTTTCATGAAAAAAAAAAATGCATTTGTGAACCTGAAGGGATACGAGCTAAGCGGACTATAAATATCTCCGGTTGTTAAACAGTCAAGCTTATTATTTGTAAAAACTAGATTTAGCCTAATTAAAATATAAACTAATGTTTTAAAAATGTTTTATTTGGCAAGTGACCATGGTATAAGCGGGTTAATGCCCTCCGAGGTGTCCGTTGTCAGGTTTTAATGGACTTCGGGGGAGGCAACCACGCCTCGCCGTCAACGGACACCTCGTCGGGCATTAACCCTTACATAAAGTAACATGAATTCATGACTTGTTAATGCATCGATGTCATTTCTTGTCTTGGCCCTTCAAGAGTACATATTTTAAAAATGATCAATTACACATGTGCTATACATATTCAGCTCTTCTAAATCAGACATAATTTGGTATTTTTCGGTGGATTGTAAAGAAGTGGAAGAGCAGAGGTGCTGTGCCCGAATTTGGATGGAGAAGGAACTGTACGGTAGGAGGAAAGTGGACACATTTTGAGGGGGAAAGAAAACTAGACTAACATCCGACTGTAATATGGCATAAAGACAGTAAACAAATCCACAAAATAAGAACAGAAATAACAGTCATCTGTGCTAACACTGGTTTTAATTTTGAAAATTGCATCTGTTTAATGGATATATTAGTGTAGGTTTTTCACTCTTGATGGCAGAAGTGGCATCACTTAAAACGGAATGAGATTACTATATTTTTTTTTTATTGATGCATTTTTGTGTGGTCAATGAGTAAGGTTAAATGTAAACATTGCAAGACTCTCACTGATGTTTGTGACAGTTGCTGGTGGCAAATTTGTGAACAATTTTACATTGTGTGCCCTTTTAATAATCTTATCTTCTAATCTAGAGCATGCTGATTTAGTTTACCCCAAAGTTTTAATTAATACATTAATTAACAAGCATGTACTAATGTGTAGTTAAGATGGTGCAGTCATGCAGGAATTCATATGACTCATGTCGTAGTTAAGGTTAATTGTTCATTATTACATGTCTTATTTCATTATTAGTTCATTGTAAAGTAATTATTATGTACCATTATTGTAAAGTGTTACCATGTTTTATTGTCCCTGTTAGTTTCTCTGATCATTGCATGGTGTGCTGTTCTTTTATTCTGAACTCCATCAGACCAAATAGTGCTTATTGGCATTTTAATAGTTCTTTGCTAAATGATACAAATTTTAGAGAAAATTTTAATTTTTTTTTGGGAAACGTTTAGAGCGACAAAGAACACATTCCAGTCATTGAGGCAGTGGTGGGATTTTGGTAAAGTTCAAGTGAAACAATTTTGTCAACAGCACACTCGAAATATTACTGTACAGTTATCTAAATCTATGAAGAACTTGGAGACATCAATAATCAAATTACAAGAGTTAGCTGAATCAACAGGGGGCAAAAATGTTTTGGAAGAGCTCACAATGAAAAAGACTCAACTTGGTGATCTTTTAGGGGTTAAGGTGCAAGGAGCTCTGGTTCGGTCCCGTTTTCAGAATATTGACCAAATGGATGCTCCAACAAAATTTTTCTTTAATTTGGAAAAAAAGAATGGAAAAAAAAGATTAATTCATGCGCCGCGTGATGAATCTGGAATGTTACTATCTGACCCCATTGATATTAGAAAGAGAGCAGTTTGTTTTTATGAAAAGCTGTACAGCTGTGAATGTGTAACAGAGCCTGACACTGATAATGGTTTCTTTGAAAACTTGGCGCAGGTGTCTGAGGATGCCAACACGAAACTCTGTAAGGCCATGAGCCTAGAGGAGTTGCCCTGGGCATGGAGTCCGGGAAGGCTCCTGGCATCGATGGTCTTCCAGTAGACTTTTATAAGTGTTACAGTGTTGGGGGAGGATTTGAGAGCTTAGTCGAAGGGCGGCTGCCATTGAGCTGCCGTAGAGCAGTTCTTACACTCCTCCCGAAAAAAGGAGACCTGACGGAGATTAAGAACTGGCGCCCTGTGTCGCTGCTTTGCACAGATTACAAAATGCTCTCTAAAGTTTTGGCAAATAGAATGGCAGGGGTAATGGAGCAAGTTATTCATCCGGACCAGAATTACTGCATACCTGGTAGGTCCATTTTTGATAACATTTCTTTGGTGTGGGACATTCTAGAGGTCTCCAAGTTGTTTAATTTGGATTGTGCGTTGTTTTCTCTAGATCAAGAGAAAGCGTTTGATCGAGTAGAGCATAATTACCAATGGAAAACGTTAGCAGCTTTTGGTTTCTGTCAAGATTTTGTGGAAATGGTTAAGATGCTGTATACTGATGTGGAGAGTGTGCTGAAAGTGAATGGTGACTTATGCACTCCTTTCAAGGTTGGTAGAGGTGTTAGGCAGGGATGTTCGCTTTCAGGGATGCTTTACTCATTATCCATAGAACCATTATTGCAGCAGATAAGAGTAAACTTGACTGGTTTAAATATACCGGGTTTTAAAGGGGTGGTCTAGTCCTCTTTTTCTTTGCATGATTGTGTTTATGGGGTGCAATATAACATGTATTCGTGGTTTTTCTTTTTAAAAAAGTCTTATTTTTCATAAACTTCACCTTTATTGTAAGGTGTATCCTTACAATACAGTGTATCCTTACAATCCTTACAGTGTATCCCGCGCTCTCCTCTGTCCCCTGAACGAGCGGTTTACTTCCTGATTCTATGAAAACACTCCCTCAGAAACACGTGGTGGGCTCAGATTGGTTCGTTTGGGCGGGTGTGTTGTGATTGGCTAAACTGTCGCTCACGTTGTCCGGAAGGTTAACGCCTATTACCTTAACGGGGAAACGCCAGCTCCGGTCCAGATGTAAATAATGGTGTCGAACTGCAGTATCAGTGAGGCAGAATCAGACCGAGAAAGCCGCGATGAAGCGAGAACCACACCACACACGGCTCTTACTAAACGTTTTTGAATGATAAGTTGACATATTTTTTTAACCATATACACGTTTGTTTTACACAATAGCATCTGACTGGCAACGATAGCAACTGACTGGCTACTAATGTTAAGCACAAACAGCGTTGGCAAGTTTACGTTCTTGATCAAATCGAAAATAACGTCATAAAGCATATATACATGAAAAATACGTTTAAAACATTAGTACTTATTCAGGTCCATAATGTTTGTACCCGTTTGTCGTAGACACAAAATACTAGCATAACTAGTAGCATATAGTGGCTATAAAAGCCAGCGCTTGCATTTTGAAAAATAAATAAATAAATAAATACAACACAGGCTAACGTTACGTCTGGAATTATACATGCAAATACATTTAAAACGATTAAGTCTTAGCCTACTTACAGGTTGTGGTCCAACAACTGCTGCCTCTGGTTTTAAGGTTGGATCTGCTTCATTGTTTATTAACAGTTTCTTGCTGTATTGATCTCGTTGAGATTCTAGAAGCTGTCTTCCGTAAAATGCACAGCACAGAGAGCTAGATTACGATCGTCACTTTCAGGAATATAATCAAACATAAATTGTATCCATTGTTGATGAAGTATAGCATCCGTGGGAAGCTTGAAACACAGAAGACCTGACAGCTGCGTGAACACAACTCACTCGACATGCTGCAGAAATATGCACATGCCATTTCCTGCATATTCCGAGGGAGTGTTTGATGCAAATGTGCGGGTTAGTGACGTACCATAACCCGTTGTAGTCCCAATCGAGTCGTTTTTGTAGGCGTTTACACTTCCTGGTTTTTAAAAGACGATATCTCTGCTTACATTGAACTTTCAGCGCTGCAACTTTGCAGATACTGTTAATGCACCATCAGCAACATTACACACTATTTAAAATCAAAAAAGTGAACCTTTAATGGACCACCCCTTTAACTATAACATTCATTTATCTGCTTATGCTGATGATGTGATTGTATTAGTCAATAGTCAAAAAGATATAGAGATGTTAAAAGAAATTACTTGATTATTTTAGAATTTTATCTTCTGTTAAAATAAACTGGAACAAAAGTGTAGCTTTATTATGTGGAAAGTGGACAGGAGAGGGACTAAGTATTCCTGATGGTTTACTTTGGAGTAAAGGGGGCTTAAAATACCTGGGGGGTCTTTTTAGGAAACGAGAATATTGTACAGAAAAATTGGGAAGGGATTGTTGAAAAAATTAAAGGGGCGACTAGCCAAATGGAAATGGCTGGCTCTGAACATGTCCTGTAAAGGGCGTACTTTAGTTATCAATAAATTAATTGCTTCCTCTCTCTGGCATAAGCTGACATGTATAGATCCACCTGTAAAAATGATGAATGAAATTCAAGCCTTACTGGTGCACTTTTTCTGGGATAAGTTCCACTGGATTACTAAGAGCATTTTATTTTTGTCTAAAGAAGTTGGTGGACAAGGACTGATAAACTTGCAAAGCAGAACAGCAGCTTTCCGTTTACAATTTATACAAGGGCTTCTTTTGGGGTCAAGTGACTTTGGTTGGAGAGTGGCTGCATTTGCTATTTTACGGAGTCTGGGAGGCCTACAGATGGATAAACCTCTCTTTTTGTTAGACCCCCAAAAATTTTTATCTTATTTTTTATCGAAATCTTTTAAAAGTATGGAGTCTTTTTAATCAACAAAGGACACTGTGTACAAAATCACTCTACTGGTTATTAAACCAAACCATAATATGTGGAGCTCGATTGGATATTTCTACTGTTGAACATTTTCCTGGACTAAAGGATATCCTTTTCAAATCCAAGATCACCACTTTAAGTCGTCTACTAAATGTGGTTGGACCTAATTTCATGAACATTGAGCAAACAGCATGTCATTTGGGATTTTTTTTTTCAACTCGAATTGCTACTCAAATGATGGAAAAGTGGAAGTCTACTCTTACTAATGAAGAGAGACTATTATTGACAGACTATTGCACAGGAGAAGAGATTCCTAATAATGAAGACCCTTTTCCCACTTTATACTTGTCTCCCAAACTGGATGATTGTATGGGTTCGTTTTTAAAAAATGGGAAGTCTTTGTCTTTAGATTTCTTTTCGGTTACAGGGAAAGTCTTGTACAAAGCTTGTGTTTTGGTTTTTAACAAGAAGATTTTGGATGACAAAGTGGATACACCATGGCGTTCTGATAATGTTAAGCCTGAATGGAGAGTTTTGTATAAGCCACCGTTAACGAAGAGAGTTGGAGATATACAGTGGAGGGTTCTCCATGGAGCAATAGCGGTCAATGCTTTTATTTCTATTTTAAATCCTGAGGTGAGCTCTGAATGTCCTTTTTGTTTTAAAAGAGAGACCGTGTTTCATGCATTTATGGAGTGCTCTAGATTGAATCCCTTATTTGATGTATTAAGAAGTCTTTTTGATGCTTTTAATGAAACTTTTTCCAAGGAAATATTTGTTTTGGGAGCTAGATATGTGCAGAAAAGACGAATTGATTGTCAGTTAGCAAATTTTATCTTGGGTCAAGCTAAATTAGCTTATCTATTCAAGTAGGAAAAATAAGATTGAACAAAGACTTGGACATAATGTTACTGTGTTATTTTCAACTCTCATAAAGTCTAGAGTGTTGATTGATTTTAATTTTTATAAATCTATGGATGATCTTATCTCTTTTGAACTAAAATGGTGCAGCAAAGGAGCATTGTGTTCTATATTTGAAGATGAACTATTTTTCACATATTTACTGTAATTGAGTTTTCTCTGTGATTAATTTAAAACTTGTGAATTGTATCATGTAAGCTTGTAATAAAGAGTATTTAAAATTCAACTCTCTCTCTCTCTCTCTCTCTCTCTCTCTCTCTCTCTCTCTCTCTCTCTCTCTCTCTCTCTGGTAATATTTTACATGCTGGGTAAGATTATTATTAAAGTTATCATCATCTCATACATCTATTTTGTAACTATTTTAAGTGTAACCATAACCATATTTTGTCATTAAACCTTTTCAATTACAACTAAGATGCTATCTAGTTTTGATTTGGTATTGACTTTGAAGTGCTACATATTGCAATACAATACTGTCACTCTCTATAGCAAAGCTCTCCCACATATTAAGCTATTGTAATTGCGCTTATTTCCGTCGTTGGTAGAAGTGGCAGTGGGTGGAATAGACAATAAATGTGCATTTTTCTACCATCTTGTTAAATAACATTTCTTTAGTCATTCGGCAGTCTTGCAGCCTGAACCCCTGCAGGAAATCCACCCTTACATTCTTTAAACTAAATTCAGAACAAGTCCTTCACAATGTGTTCAGACAAGTTTTCAGGGAGAAAATGCTTATTTATTTTTAAAGTCTGATTTTTTTTTATGTATAGATTTTCTACTGAATTCACTTACCAGCCAGGTTGATGTCAGTAGAAAACATGCCAGTAGTAATGTATATTTTCTTAACCTGCAGTCTGAAGATACACAGAAAAAGTGTAATTTCCAAATCCTTCAAAACATGAAACCATTTTGACCCATAACAGAAACTTCTGATTACCTGGTGGATTTGATTCATTTGTGGATGGTATGACCATGGCTAAGTCTGTTGCTCTTTAGAATAATTTTAAGTTCGCTTGTGAGTAATTTACACGAAGTGAGAATATACACGAGTGAAATATATTCAACAATCTCCTGTTAAACTGGCCCCACTGCTCTAAAATTGAGGTGTTACCAGCAATTCACCTTTGGCTAAGCCACGCCCTAGAATGTAGATTGACCAATCACAGCGAAGCAAAGAACGAGCCTCCCACAGAGGTCGGACACTTTTTCATAGCTCTCCATTGACTTTCAACACAGTAGTCTCATATTTTTGGTCTCGGCAGGCTATTACCGTCGTAGTTTTATCTAAACTTTGTGCCTCGGGCATTTGTATAGAGAGGTTAGAGGGGGGTGTCCGTTTTTTCCCTTCCCAAAACCGAGTCAAATCCTGACAAGTGTCGTCTTTGTATTTGTGGATGTCCTCAGTCAGCTAAACCCCGCAAAGATCAACAAGCACATCTTTTTTTTACTTCTAACCTTACTGTGAGTGTGAAGTTATACTAGTTAGACAGTTGTATCATGTTTTAGGTGATGATTTCTGTTCACATACCGTTTGTTGATATGCTAGCACACGCTGCTAATAAATACAACGTTATACTCGTGTAGTCCGTTTTCTTTGTAATAGCGATTATTGAAGTGAATAGAGACCTACTCAGCTTTGCATGAACAGTGTTGCTCCCTGATATCATTAGTCCCAGCCTCCGTCTCGATTAACGTTAGTAGGATATGCGGTGGTTCATTTTTTGACTGTGATTGGTAACGTTATGCTTTTCCCTCTATTTGGATGCTTGTTGTTTCTTGCGTTTCACCTGTATGTCTTGAATATAGCCTTCGAATGCATATTGCAGCCCCTTTTGCCTACTTCTATTGGAACCTTAATTTGCTGCTTTATAAAAGTTTGATAACATTTCAGCAGGAAGAGCTGTTACAGCATAAGCCATGCAGAGCGCAGATGAAGTTTGACGGATGTAGCAACAGTAACTAAGGGGGGTGGGGCTTAGCCAAAGGTGAATTTTGTGACGCGCATTTGAAAGTTTATTACAAGGTTTAGGCAGTTTGGCTTTGTTTGATTTGATCAAAATTAGATGCCAACTGTTTTTTTTTAAATAGTTAGTATATTCTTGATCCAACAAAATTCAGCAATTATTATTAGAAATTCAATTTTGTGAAAAAATCCAAAAAGAGTTTAAACTGTGTCTCTGTTGCACTTTTACAAGATTATTTTCTCTTTTAATGCATAAGGAACACTTCCTCACGAGGCCGCCAAAATGACATCATGACTTTTGCGTAAACATACACGGCATTTTCAAGTCAAGTGGCATGTTATCTATACGCATTTTGAGCTGTATGCGTGTATGTCTACGCCGTTAAATGTCCGAGTGGTTCTGCGTGTACGTAGACACCGTTAAATGTCCGAGCGAAACAAAGCAAAATGTAGATCGACATCTGGGGAGTGATATTGGTAGGGGAAGATTCATAAATCGTATTAACCACAGTGACGGGTAGGTTTAGGGACAGGGTTGGGGTAGGTCAATTATTTACATATACAGTAATGTAAAGTCAAGTCAACGTCGTTCATAAACACGCTGAAAAGTGATTATGCGTGTTGATAGCACACCAAAAATTGAAATACGAATTGGACAACTACAACTTCATTATAAAGAAAAACAACACATAAAAAAATACATATAAATGACCATAACCTATGACAAAAATGCTATTATAAACTAGATTAGTGGATATCTCAGCAAAACGTTGACTGTCTATTTTGGTTTCAAAACGGCGAATTTCGCCGAAAGGTGAGTGATTTTTGTGTATGCGGTAGAGTTCTCAATGGGCCTGAAAATTATTACCCGACATGACCCGGCCTGTGGCTTTTAAAGCCCGGACCCCATGCAACCCGACATATCAACATGAATTATCTGCCCGAACGCGGCCCGACTCGGATGCGCTCTACAATCTATTGCCGTTGCGGCGTCTATTCATTACGGTGAAATCACAAAATAAAATGCACACAAACTTAGAAAGATTGACTAACTAGTCCATCAACAAGATCACGAGGTCAGCATCACCGTCGCCTCCAGTGCTGCTTTTTAGCTCGCACCAACGAGTGAAAAGCCCGGCCGAGTGGAACTCTTGTCCGATAATTTTTTGCTTCAATATCTCATGGAAAAGAGGTTTTCTCCTAGTGTAAGATATTACGAAGTACGAGAGAACCACTCATAAGAGAACACTTAACTCCATCATTATTTTAGTTGAATAGATGTTTGAAAAACAGAGCATTTCCAAGGATTCTAAACGTAGAGACAGAACGGACTTTTTTAATGGAAGTAATACGTCGTTTTTAAATCAATATTTTAAGTCAAATTATTTACTTATTTGGTAGGTAGCCATGTAATAAATGGGGTAATGTACAGCGAGGCGGTTGTTATAGTGAATACAAAGCCCTTCAGGCTGATTCAAGACCCCTCCGCTTCACGAGGTCATAATCAACCGCCTCGCTATGCATTATCCCTACGTATTCTGTCTGTTTAGCGTCCTCCAACAAGGGCGGGTGGTGGTGGGGTTCAAAATGTTCACAATTGTTGTTTATTAGTTGTTGGTTTAAAGGTCCTATAAGCGATCCTGGGAGTGTTGACGTTCGCAATATTTTCAAACAAATCGGAGGCTAGCTAGACCCTACCTCCTCCGTATCTCATCTCCTCCCCCTCCCTTCCGTGCTTCCTGAAATAATTGTAACCGTCGGACTGGAAGCCCTTCTGCCGCCGGAGTTCTCGCCATCGTTCAAAAGCTTTGCTACCGATGTAAATTCGGAACTTCGCACGTTCTTTATCCGACTCCTTCTTCTTTTTAATTTGTTCTTCAGAACGACGTCTCTTTGGTCGTGTCTCGGGCATTTTTCAAACTTCCCTCTGACGCTTGTCTCTCCTTCACACACACACACACCCTGCATGTGCACGCGCACTAACCCCCAGACCCACCCTCAAATACTTCTTGCCAGTGATTGGCTGGAACACTGTTTGTTAGGTTTCGTGGTCCGGGTAAGACATGATTGTTTTTGTTGCCGTTTGTGGAGCCTGTGGTGTCTACAGAGACCGCGTTTTTTTACAGTGTGTTTAGGGGACAGGCAGCTAGCCGATAGTGAGGAGACGTTTGCTGTACGTGACAAAAAATGTTTTGCCCCGACATCGCTTATAGAACCTTTAACTATGGATGAGGTAATGGCTGTTATGTTATTTTCTTTTCAATTACATTCCTTGTTACATGTTCATTGCTGGATTTATAGAAATACATTGCATATCCATAATTATTATAATGGATATAATTAAAGAATCCTTACACTATGACGTAAATTAGAAGTGCATTGCAAAAAACTGAATTTTTACGCGTATTTTGAATTTTACTCAAATACAAATACTTTCCCCCCCTCAACAACAAATACAGATACAAATACCGGGGTATAACAAATACCAGATACAAGTTTTGGACACCCATGGAGCATGAGGGTGTGATGGTATGAAATTGTAGGGAATAATAAACAGCCGAGATTGTGAAACAGGTTTGTTCAGTAGAGGCAGCCACAGATGTGTCATTGTCTAGTGTTTCTTGTTTAAGTATAAAAATAGAAATCTTTGGGACTCAACCATGGACTCGACACGCTGTGTGACTCCGTGTTGCTTCAAGCGCATCATTCAGCGCTCGGTATGCGCATAAGCGCTGTGTGATGTATTGGAGCCTTTCATATCATAATACTTTTGCGCAATGAAAGAGATTTCTCCGCCCTCTACCTGATTGCATCGGGGACACCTGCTGCCAACTTCCCTTTTCCCCTTTTAAGAGAAGCAAGACCGATGGCAGACGGCGGGCGACCTATTTGATTTGATACTATTGATTTGATTTGATTATTGTTTCTTATACATGCATTACCTTTCCACACATTCACCTAGCATGACACTACTGATATCTGACTGCTATATTACACAGTGTTTACATAATTTCTCTTGTGTTAATAAAAACTTTCTTTAAAAGTTCGGATTTCTCGTGTGTTCCAATTTTGTTGCGTCCTTTTTGAGCCACGGGGCGTAACAAATGGTTATGCAACAGGTTATTGAAGTATTTTCATTTTCTTTTATTAGTGTCTTGGAAGGACTAAGCCATCACACGCATGAGATCACAGGAGTAGCAACCCATAACTATCAAATAAATTCCTGATGGATAATCATGCCTTGGCCTACATCTTTTTCTTGCGAAGCCATTTCACACATTTTTTTTTTTTTGTCACGAGAGGGAAGAAAAGACTATCCCAACTTAAGTTTCATCCTGACTTTAAAATTTTTTTCTTGTTGTTGTTGGTTTCAATATTAACATTAAATGTGGAAAATTATTGGGCATGATTAGCCTTGGATTAAATGAAGTTTTATTAACTAAGTTCGGGAGGAGCACGTTCAGATAATTAACACGAGTGGACAGCAATCAAGCAATCAATGATGAGAGGGTTCAAATAGACTCAGCAGTCTTACCTCGATCCATTGACAGTTTGCAGCATCCCTCCTCCACCCCTTCTCCACACTCCTAGTTCTCCACACTCCTATTTCTAAAAAGCACTTACATACGGGGGGAGTACTCTGGGTTCGGGCTGAATTCGAGCTCGGAGCCCTCCCTCCGGACAGCACGCCAAATACGCATTTAATCTTATTCTTCAATTATATGTAAGTGTGAACTCGTGAATGTTATACCTCAAACCAAAATTGTATACCTTTTATACCTGCTATTTTATAGCCACACTATGCAGGATTTTCGTTTTTGTCATACTGTGATCCTTAGAGTCGCTGTTGAGTACTGTACTGGCATAAATAGCACTCATGCAGAGATGTCTCTGCACTCACGGCCTGATCCCCTCGCCCTGTATACCGGTACCTGTTTAGTTGGATGGAAGCTGTAATGAGTGGAAATAATGACACAGGTCATAATAATGACAGGTCATTGTATGCCCTGTTGACCCGTCGGCAGTCTGTATTGTATGTGCCTCGAACACCACATGTATACGGCGCCGGGTTATTTCTAATTGATGCTCATTTTGGAAGATCTTTCTTGCCGTAAAGCAATTCGTTACATCGTAAGACGCGTCCTTCGAAGGACGCAGCCTTCACATTGGGACACAGCTTATGTTGCATGTGTGTTTTTCCGCTCACCAACAACAGGGGAGTGGGGGTGGGCGAGACCCCCAACATTCAACCCAAAAATAGTCATATAACCATTGCAATAACTCTGAAGCTGTTCCGTTAAGGTAAAATAACTGCATACGGGTGTGTAGATTTGTATAGCTATAGACCATTTCAAAAGATGTAAACAACACTGGCCCAGAAGCACTTCCTGTTTCAGTTTTTTAACACTACATAAAAGCTGGGATAAAATACAACCAACAGAACATTTAAAACTGAATCAAAAAGTTAAACAAACATCTTTAAGAAGTTTTCTTTACATGTGAAATAAAGAAAACAGTTACAAACTGAAACAGGAAGTGCTTCTGGGCCAGTGTTGTTTACATCTTTTGAAATGGTCTATATAGATTTCTCCTATCCCTTTTTTTGATTGCTTGGAAAAGCAAACCTCCGATCAATCAATCAAGTTTGTAAATATAGCGTGCCCTATGCTCTGAGTGTTAACCCAAGTGACACTCCAGATTCTTTAATGTGTCTTTCGAATTTTATTATTTCCCTTCTTTGAGATCTAATTATCTGTATATACTAATTAATCGCAAGCAACACTAAGTATAAACAAACAATAACATTTATTCACACACAATAAAAGAAATATTAAACAAATGAAAACCGCTTGTATTGAGTCTTAATATACCAACAAACTTCAAATGTAAATCAACACTTGTCTCTTATTTTCTCTTTCAGAAAATAAACTTAATTCACGTTCACTCTGTGACTTTAAGATAAACTAACTCACTTTAAATTAGTCAAATAGAATAATAAAAAAACGAATTTAGGAATTATCTTTTCAATAATTCCCTGCTTACTCGGAACTAACTATTTTTGTAATAATCTCAGAAATAAGATATTAATAACCCTATAAGGAATATTAATAAATCATCTGGGTTACTCTCTCCCCCTATAAATAACTCATGTCCTCATGTCTCTCCAGCTGCAGCTCTAGTTGTACCTTATTAGCCTTATTAGCTTTTGTTTTACTTGTAAATAGAACACCTGTACCATTCATACTGAGACATTTCAAATAATACTAAACACATGTATAAAACTTTATGATAGTTGTTCAAATAAAAATTATAGGGCTGACTCCATCTCTCCTTCTTGGAAGCATCCAAATCTGGGGCCCGTTCTTCGTACGTCGCTAACTCAGTTAGCTAGATTTGATTGTTTGATTGTTTTGATTGTTGTCTTCGACGCTCATCCTGGACTTGCTGTCATAGCAACAGGTCCTTCAGCTTGAACCTGCTCGCGAGCAGGCTTTCATATTAGATCGCGACTGATACGGGAAGTCCTTTAGCGCAGCGCGATATTGTAGCCTAATTTCTGAGATTTATTTATTTATTTTTCTCGTGAAACGATCGTCGTGACTCGTGAGGGTGTCGTTTATACATTATTATTTTGTTGGAATGCACATTAATGTTCGATTCGATGACGGGGTTCAACAACAGCACAAAATTTTTGCATTGCCCTAAAATTCTTTGCGAGTGGCTTCCTTTACACTATTGGAGATGCGGAGTACTTGATAAGCTTTTTGTCGTGCCATTCAAAAAGTGTCTAGTGCTCTTATTATTATTATTTTTTTGCCAACTAAGGGAATATTATAATTTTCAATGAAGATAATGCAATCATGATTACCATACCGATTATGACTTACAGTCCCTCAGGCTTAATTTACGTGATTGGTGCCATACACCGTAGACTGCACACATGTTCCCATCAAGGCCTCAATGAAGGGATTTTGTTAGCAGAAAGGGGGCTTAAAATGTAAATGTGCAACCAAGTTATTATTACATTTTTTAATGTATTTTTTTAAATACATTTTTTTTTTGTTTTATGACCCCATTCCAGACCAGTTACAATGCAGCTCTAGGACAAGGGTACACATGAAATGACCTTTGGCCAAACTAAAGGGAAGATTTCAGGGTCTGAAAAGCCTGAGGGTTGCACCTGACAGGGCTGTGACATTGTATGTGCCATATTACACAACATTGCCAACATCAGAAAAAGAAAAAAAAATGTTTAATTAAGCCTAAAACAAAAGACAAGACAAATTTGCAAAACTGTATATGCTTAGAGTTTTATTTCAATAGTTCTTTGTAAAGAAAAGCCAGTTATTCAGTCATCTTTTTAAAAGAGATATTAAGCAAGGTCAGCAATAGTACTCTGTGTGAAATAGTGTATTTTACTCTGAAGTTTATTTTGAAGCAACTCTATTTCTAGTGCATTTTTTTCTTAGTCAAGTTATTTCTCCCCCTGATTTTTGTTTTCTAAAAATACTCTATTTTCTGTTGAAGACTCATATAGGGAACAAATTGCACCCTGTGTCGTTTGTGTCACACATGCCTCATGCAACAAATAAAAAGGAAAAGTTGTCTCTACACTGCCCCTGTGTGCAGACTCTTCTGTAGGCCTTTCTGTACATGTGGACTCCTGTCAGAAATAATAGGCATAGGCACAAGTATAAATCAATTAAAGCCATCAATTAAATGAAAGTAAAGTAATCTGAGAAGGTTCCTTCACTCTCCAGTGCAATGTGATTAATAACTCATGACAAAATATTTTTACAATAACATAAGTTTATCAGTTTTTACTTTCACAAGACAAAGCAATTCATCATTACTCAAGATCTTTAATCAGTTGAAATGACTAAACCAGCCAATTTGGATTATAGGCCTACTTAATTTAATGCAGCAACAAATTATTTCACAGTGTACATTTAAATCTCATTTGAATGTGAAGGTGTTGCTGCTACTGGTCCTTGATGTGGGTCTGGAAGAGCTGAACCCATGGATGCCCTTCACAACAGGGCAATTCACATTCAACCTAAGGGTCAGCTCTTCCGCCAGGGTGCTGGAGAACCGTTTTTTAAGGCCTATAAAGCCTAGTAAAAATTACCATTAAGTTGAATATTTTTGCACTTCACTTACACCATGTCCATTATAGTGCAGTGACTCTGAAATTACAATGAACAAAGTAATTATGAAAATGAAAATAAAATAATAATAATAATTGTCACAGGTCGGGGTGTGTCATGGCCAGACCGCACCCACCCCTCAAACCCAGGACCACCCAGAGGAGCGTGCCAGAGACCAGATAGACAGACAGTGTTTAAAAGTTTAACAGGCTTTATTAATAAAAGTCACTTAAAAAGTCTTAGGCCGTGTGTCCACTAAAGCATTTTTTGCCAGCTGAAAACGCTACACGCTCTGCAGAAGACGCCGTGCTTTGGGCGCTCGAGAGCGTTTTGGCAGCGCAGCGTTTTTTCCGTTGAGGCGTTTCGTTGCTATGATACAGAATATCCGCAGCAGTTTAAACGTTGTGACTGTTGGTCGGTGTGGTTTAGTCCCGCCCCTCCTCCACTGTGATTGGACGGCTGGGCAAGAACTGACAGTGATGAGCGCTGCGTTTTTTCCAAAGTTGAACATTTTTCAACTCTCGGCGACCAGTAAAAAACACCGGGCGCTCGGCGCTTCAGCGTGAAAAAAACGCTCAGCGCCTCGTCACGCTCATGGCGTTTAAAAAACGCGGCGTTCCCATTGGAAACAATTGACCCTTCGCTAAGCCACGCCCGAAAGCCGCCACTGGCCAATCATGTCTTAGCAACCGTAACTATGCGCAGGAGGTCTGTCAAGCTTTAGAACGAGGGAACATGCTGAAGCATTGTGCGTATGGATTGTGCAAAACTGATACCGGTATACTAAAAGTTTGGACGGGGTAGAGGAATTGTTTTCCTTCCAGAAAATCTAAAAGCCAAGGGGAGAAATGATTGGCGTGATCTATGTGTGCGAGACCCATTCTGGTAAATGTCGACATGCTTAACAAAAACACCTATTGCTTGGAAATATTGACGGTTCTTTGGTCATAATGATATAACGTAAAATAAGTAGGGCTGTCAAACGATTAATCGCGATTAATCGCATCCAAAATAAAAGTTTGTGTTTACGTAATATATGTAGGTGTAGTGTGTATAATTATTTTGTATATATAAATACACACACATGCATGTATATATTTAGGAAAAATCTGAAAGTATATACTTTATATCAACCCGGTCTCATCCCAATTCGTCATATAACTGACGTTTTGGGACGTCTTTTGACCATTCGTCAATATACGACTTTTTAGGGCCCCCTTAAACGTCGGTAGATGACGTTATGGGATCCTAACTCTACCCCATACCTAAACCTAACCCTAAACCCAACTCGTCACCTAACTGACGTTAAAGGTAAAGCGTCAGTTGTATGACGACCCGGGATCGTCGTATATTGTCGTATAAAAAAAGTCGTATATTGACGAATGGTCAAAAGACGTCCCAAAACGTCAGTTATATGACGAATTGGGATGAGACTGTGTTATTTATATCTATTTATACATAATTAATATTATGTATAAATATAAATATTTGATATATTAAGAACACATTTTTCTTAAATATATACATGCATGTGTGTATTTATATATACAAAATAATTATACACACTACGCCCACATATATTATGTAAACACAAACTTTTATTTTGAATGCGATTAATCGCGATTAATCGTTTGACAGCCCTAAAAATAAGACGATTAAAGAGACAAGACAAAGGCTCAATGACATACTTTAAAATATATTTCAGCATTTTGTTAATCGACGTCCTACTAACGTTACCCCTTACTAAGTAACTTAACCCAATCCGATCGCGTCTCTCCCGGTATTAGTGTTATTCCACAAGATTTATTGATAAGCTGTTTGATTTATAATTATTAAGATTATTTTCACATACCCTCCTGCAGTGTATGAACATAGCTGTTCCTCAATTTGTGTTTTCCATTTGAACGGTCAGCGTGAGGCGCTGCTGTTTACGATAACGTTAGGCTTTAACTTCAATTTTTAAGAAATTATTCTCTAATCGGTTGTATATAATGTCGTGAATATATCCCTCGAATGCATACTGTAGTCCCTTTTGTCTTGCTCTCAGATATTTCACCTGTTCGCCGAAAATTACTAATTATCTCATTGGGAATGTCTGACACCGGGTGCATCCACACTATCATAGATGGGCCAGCCGCGAAAGCTTGACAGGCGTAGCAACAGTAACTAGGGAGGGCGGGGCTTGGCGAAGGGTCAATTGAAAACATACGCCAGGCGCGTGGAAAAATGCTTTGGTGGACACACGGCCTTAATGTGGGCTTTGTGTCTCTCCTCTGAACAGGCGGCGACGAGGCTGGGCCATGTCTCTCCTCCGGACAGAATACTGGCTGGACTGGTTTGCTCCAAGCAGGCAGCCCTAAGGCTGGAGTGTATCCCTCCTCCAGACAGGCAACACACAAGAAGGCAGTGGCAGAAGAATCTTGGCTGGACTGGGTTGCTCCAAGCAGGCAGCCCTAAGGCTGAGGTGTGTCTCTCCTCCGTACAGGCAGCACACAAGAATGCAGTGGCAGGGGAATCTTCTATTTAAATAGACAGAACAAGTTATACAGGGCAAACACCCTCCTCTTCAGTATCAACGGGAGCTTGTGGCCGGAGTGGGACATACACATTCAACACTGAGGGCTTCGTTCACCATACACTGGGTGAGAATGTGAACTGGGGAATACTGGCGGTAAGACATACATATACACTCACCGGCCACTTTATTAGGTACACCTGTCCAACTGCTCGTTAACACTTAATTTCTAAGCAGCCAATCACATGGCGGCAATTCAGTGCATTTAGGCATGTAGACATGTTCAAGACAGTCTCCTGCAGTTCAAACCGAGCATCAGTATGGGGAAGAAAGGTGATTTGAGTGACTTTGAACGTGGCATGATTGTTGGTGCCAGAAGGGCTGGTCTGAGTATTTCAGAAACTGCTAATCTACTGGGATTTTCACGCACAACCATCTCTAGGGTTTACAGAGAATGGTCCGAAAAAGAAAAAACATCCAGTGAGCGGCAGTTCTGTGGGCGGAAATGCCTTGTTGATGCCAGAGGTCAGAATGGCCAGACTGGTTCGAGCTGATAGAAGGGCAACAGTGACTCAAATAACCACCCGTTACAACCAAGGTGGGCAGAAGAGCATCTCTGAACGCACAGTACGTCGAACTTTGAGGCAGATGGGCTACAGCAGCAGAAGACCACACCGGGTGCCACTCCTTTCAGCTAAGAACAGGAAACTGAGGCTACAATTTGCACAAGCTCATCGAAATTGGACAATAGAAGATTGGAAAAACGTTGCCTGGTCTGATGAGTCTCGATTTCTGCTGCGACATTCGGATGGTAGGGTCAGAATTTGGCGTCTACAACATGAAAGCATGGATCCATCCTGCCTTGTATCAACGGTTCAGGCTGGTGGTGGTGGTGTCATGGTGTGGGGAATATTTTCTTGGCACTCTTTGGGCCCCTTGGTACCAATTGAGCATCGTTGCAACGCCACAGCCTACCTGAGTATTGTTGCTGACCATGTCCATCCCTTTATGACCACAATGTACCCAACTTCTGATGGCTACTTTCAGCAGGATAATGCGCCATGTCATAAAGCTGGAATCATCTCAGACTGGTTTCTTGAACATGACAATGAGTTCGCTGTACTCAAATGGCCTCCACAGTCACCAGATCTCAATCCAATAGAGCATCTTTGGGATGTGGTGGAACGGGAGATTCGCATCATGGATGTGCAGCCGACAAATCTGCGGCAACTGTGTGATGCCATCATGTCAATATGGACCAAACTCCCTGAGGAATGCTTCCAGCACCTTGTTGAATCTATGCCACGAAGAATTGAGGCAGTTCTGAAGGCAAAAGGGGGTCCAACCCGTTACTACCATGGGGTACCTAATAAAGTGGCCGGTGAGTGTACATCCACACACTGCACTTCACGTCAAGTCCATTAATGTGTGACACTTCAATTCAGGCACTGCATATCCACTCTAAGTGCAATAAGGTCAGCACTCACCCAATGATCAATCCTTCCACTGTTACGCTGAATCAGCACTCAGAAGATGAAGATATGCAGATGACTTCTCACGGCAAGGAAAACGGCGTCTTCAATACTCTCTCTCACACTCAGAGGAAGATATCAGGGTTTCAATGATGACTCAGTCCACACTCTTAAGTGACAGTTACACTCGTATCAATACACTTCACACCTTCGTATTCAACTCAGTGCAGGACATGCGTTCACACAGATCCGGTGTTTCATTACTTATCTTCCTCCCAAGAATGATGGCATTCTCCAGTCTTGACTTGATCTCCAAAATTCACTCAGTTCCCCTCCAGTTCAAGTTTCCGGCTTGTATTCACACGATCACTGTTGCACCCTTATTCCGGTCACAGCCTCTCAGCTTCTCCAGATATCTCCACGACTCCATGCTACTGCCAGAGAGAATGACGGCTCCCGGGGGGAAGCGCCGCCCCACAACTTCTCCCGGAGGAGCACCACTGTCAACTGTCTCTTCCTTCTCCTTTTAAATGTATCACTCGGCTACACAGGCCTATCACTACAGCCTCACACAAATTGCCCACACCTGCCGCTGGTCTGTCATCAGCCTCTGCTGCCATGGAGACAGACAACCGCTCCAATTTGTCACCTGGTGACATTATTTCTACAATGTATAATGTAAAAACGTCTTATTGCTGCCCTCTTCAGGTTGAACGGTGGCTACTGCCGTTGAATTTTCCTATTGGATGTTTGCGGTTCTTCGTGACGTACGCAGTTTTCTATCCGGTGTAACTTTAGGAGAAATTGAATACAAAATATCGCTTTACGCTCCAGAAACTCTGAGTATTTTTGTCACATTCCATTAACTAAGGTGGATGTCACGCCATTGCAGGACAATCTTGTCTATGTCTGAAGGGGAGCTGAGGAGCTTGGCTATTTTTTCAATTTCTCCAGGGCTCTTATTGTGCTTTAAAGTTTCCTCCACATTAAAAACTGACATGTACTGCAAAGCTTCGATGTTGTCTGGCAGTCTCACCCTCAACTTTTTAGTGAGAGAGATGGTGAAGGCTACACACACCGATTTCGGACATTGATTTCATCCTCTGGCACAAGATGGAGCTCAGCTGCCTTTGACTCAAAAAGGTAACCGAGGTACGGTTTGGGACTGATGTATCCATTTATTGGCCCTTTAAGAACATCAATTTTTGCCAGTGGATTCAGGACCCTGCTGCTCAAAGACTTGATCTTGTCTATACATGGAATATAACACCTCAACCATGTAGCAGTGTTCACTGGACTTGATGACTGAGAAATGCAGCCTAAGCCCCTCCCACTGGTCCAAAATGCATGAAACCGCAGGTTTAATGGAGAGCCAACATGTGGCACAGACCTTTGTTATTTGTAAAGGTTTTTCCCCAAAGTTGATGGTCTCAGATATGGCCTCCAAGCAGTTCTTCTTCACATTCATCAAGGTAAGAACGACTCAATGCATCTGCAATGTGCGTTTCTTTACCTAGCTTGTACTTGACTTTTAGATTGTACCTTTGAAGTCTAAGCAACATCCTTTGTAGTCTAAATGGACTTTGAGATGTTTTTTTGAAAATGCACTCCAGTGGCTTGTGGTCGCTTTGTACTTGAATTTCTCTGCCATATACATATTGATGGAATTTTTCGCATCCATATACCGTCGCAAGCAGTTCCTTCTCTATTTGTGCATAATGACGTTGACAATCTGTGAGCGCTCTTGATCCATATGCAACTGGTGTCTGATCTTGTAATAAAACCGCACCCATGCCACCAGAACTGGCATCAGCTGACAATGTTAACGGTTTGTTTATATTGTAGTATTTCAACGTTGGTCCATTTGTTGCTAGAGCTTTGAGTTTCTGAAAACTTTTCTCCTGCTCACTTCCCCAGAACCATTCAACATAATTCTCTAGTAGCCGTCTGAGTGGGGCACTTACTTCTGACTTGTTGGGAATAAATTTAACTTAACTTCAAGATACTGCAGCATAGACAGAAATCTTTGAAGATCTTGCTTGTCTTGTGGTGTAGGTAACTAAACTACAGCTCTCACCTTCTCTTCGTCTGGTTTCAGTCCTTTTGCTGTCAGTACATGACCAATATACTTGATTTGTGATGTTCTGATTTGACATTTACTTTTGTTTAGTTTGAAGTTGTACTCTCTTGCCCTCTGGAGCAGTTCTTAGTCTGGCATCATGCTCTTGATCTGTTTCACCCCAGACCAGCAAATCATCCACGATGTTTATCACCATAGGCGTCATTTACAGGGGGGACGGGTGGGACATGTCCCCACCACTTTTTGCCAGGGTCGATTTTGTCACCACCACTTTTGAAACATCTCGCGGCACAGATGTACCAATACAAATAAAACATCTTAACAGCATTTCGTCGCTGCCCTATGAAACCCACGTATTTCCAAAACGGTTACTTTTCAGGAAGTGAAAAAAACATGTAATTTCAAAAACAGCTGAACGCAGCGTTGTCATTCTTGGCACAACATCTTTAAATGTAACCATATTCTTGCCAGTGTCATGATATAATCCATATTTGACCCAAAATCGAGTTTAAATGGACATACGTGCATATTGTATTGTAACGGTGGTCGATACGCGTTCTTCCGATCATTAATTAGAATGACCAAATCGCGTTTCATATTGACAGATGAATAGGCTACGCTCAGTTTATTAAATGTCTCTTGCAAACTATGAAGAGACAATGAATCATACACTGACATGGTGATTCTAGACTGATACTTTATACTTTATCATACCGTAGTTTATTTGGATATGAGCAGCTTTTTATTACAGATATGAGCTGCATATTATCATCATCTAATTTCAAAATCAAAGACATACATCAATAAGAGCTCGGCAACAGCCCTCCCTTGGTAAGATCACTTCGTTTCTTTACTTGAAGATAATTGTGTGTGTGAGATTGTGTGATTGTGAAAATGATTGCGTGTGACTTACTTTCACTTCTGATGCTCTGCGGTGATGCGTGTCGCAGTAGCGCCTTCATATCAGACTATAACGTGTCATATAGCCTATATAACACGCTCTCACTCGTTTATTTTTTTTTTAGCATTTTTGGGAAAAGTAAAATATAGGCCTACATATGTGGTTTCAACAACCAGATTGCGTTTACTAAAGATCCGAAAACAATGCGAGCCAGAATACCTCCAGATGGTCAGGCAGATCCGATCACAATTCGATCATAACGTATTTATACCTTGCATTAACATGCCTTTTTTATTATCCGGATAACTTATCTGGATACAGATCGCATTTTAATACCAGGTGTAGGGGTCTCAGAGACGAGACCGGTGAGAAACTTCACGAGACCGGCGAGATGCCTCCATAGGGCGGGGAGATACCATACTGTCTATGGGAGATACGCTGCGTGATGGACAGCTTTGACAGCAAATGGAAATACGTGGAAATCAGACGACATGATTTCACAACTTTTCATTGGTCATTTAGATAATGTGAAGCATGCTGTATACGGAAATGAACCTGGACATTCTATCCGTCAAAAAATCTCAAAATCGGCAAAATGGACATACACGGTTTTCATGTCTTCTCTCGGGAACGCCTCAATCATAGGCTTCAGTCCGTTGCGGAGATTCGTTCCGGTGAAATCACAAATCAAAATGAACACAAACGTGTCTGTCCCTGTTTCTCATTGGTATCCGCTCTCGTATATTATTTCCCTCATCAAAACATATACAGCCACTGATAAACATTATATCAATTCAACCACTGATGATAAACATTATTGGATTTGATAAAGGGGGGGAAAAAAACTATACGAGTGCGGATTAGAACCTCGAACCTCCCGAGTCTCGACACGCTAGGCAAAAATTCTTGTTTTCAGTTTGTTTTCAGAAGTTTCAAAGAGTTAGTAAAAATGTAAAGTAAAAGTTAAAAACTTTTTTATTTAAGTAGGCATCTTTTTTTATTAAGTATTTATTTTGTATTAACACACAACTTCACTGTATTCATTTATAATGTATTATTATTGCGTGACATTTGTGTCAATAATCGTCAAGCACAGGTGACTTCGTGTAGTGGGAGGGGGCCCCCAAATCCAATTCTGCTTAGGGCCCCCAAAAGGCTCGGATCGACACTTTAGCATTTGGCATGGTACAGTAGATATGACCCCTTCTACTGTGAGTAGTGGGTAGTAGTGTTCACGAAACATATTCTAATTTTGACTGGCTTGACAGTTGTCACCATGCTACTCAGATCGGTTTGTCTCGCAATGACGTTCATTTCTTCCATCTTGTGCAATTCTTTAATTATTCTTTCTTTCAGTGCGACAGGCACTTTCCGTGGAGCATGTACAACTGGTTTTGCTGATGAATCAATCTAGATGTGATGATATCCTAGCATGCATCCTTGACTACTGAACAGATCTTCATGATTTTTCATAATGTCATCATTTTCAACTGATACTTTTTATCAAGCCTAATGATTGACATGTGGATCTTCCAAGAATCGCAGGAGCATATGTCTTTCAACGATCTGTAACTACAGGTATAGTATGTGTTTTTGACCTTTGTACTCACATGTTAACTGTTTCTGTCCCAATGGCGACATCTGGTGTCCAGAGTATGTAAGCAACTCGCAGGTAGATTTACTCAGCATCTGTTTTACAGCGAATTGTACGTTTTTAACGAGAACACATTACATACTGCACCAGTGTCCAAATTAAATTTCAATTTCTTGTCTCTTATCTTTAACAATTCAGACCACTTTACCTTTTATTCTCGTGTTTCTGTGGTAAAAGCTTGAATACTCTTGATATTGTTTCTTTGAACTTCCACTGTGTCCAGAAACATATTATTTTCTAATGTGCTTCGAAAAATGCTGTCGTGTGAAGTGTTCACTTTTGAATTCCCGGCGACATGATGGAGTTCAACGGGGGATGTTGAAGTAAGAACCAAGCATAGAAGTGAGACTCCGGGCTGGTGCGGTTCCTTCAATGCACACTGTCAGAGCTAGGGGAGACTGGGGACCGTTCGCAACACTTTTTGAATTTGGCTCCGTTACTCAGAGACTGTTTGGATTAGATAATACAGTAATCTTACATCTGTCTGTTAGAAGTCTAAACCATTTAAAGATAATTACAGAATCTACATTTTTCACAATTTGCATTTGAATGTAGGAGTCAGATGTTGCAACATTGTTCGAGGATGGTTGCAACATGTTACATAATACTGTAGGTATGTCAGTGTAAGTCACTGTTTGGTTGAGCATGTCTTTGAAAAATTATTAAAAACATCCTTCAGTTTTTTCATGGCATCAAGTAAAATCATTTTGTCAAGTTTGGGATCTTAGCTACAGTGTAAAATGTCAAAAATAAATAAATAAATAAATAAATAAATAAATTAAATATGCTTAGCTTGCGAAATTTCACCAAAAACAGTTCATGGGGCTGGGGAGATTTTATTTATTTATTTTTTGGGGCTGGGGAGATTTAGGCCATGTCCACACGGACACGAGTATTTTTATAACCGGAGTTTTTCCCTCCTGCGTTTAAAAAAAAAAAAAACATGAAAACGCAAAAACAAGACATTAAGCGCTGTCAAGAGCATGCAACACCAGCAGGCGGCGATATAAACCTAACCGTAAAGCCACGTTAGCCAATTAGAAGCCGTCAGCGGTGCAAAAAATCCGGTTTTGCTGTCTTCACGATAACACTGCAACCGCCGTTTCAGAAAATACTCACCCTGGCAGGGGTTTTCAAAAATGCTCGGTTTCAGTGTCCTGATACTGCGTTTCCGTGTGGACGAACGGCCGAACCGCGTAAAAAAAGTCACGGTTATAAAAATACCCGTGTCCGTGTGGACATGGCCTTATTTGTTTCTGACATCCATGTTAGAAGAAGTGTTGTGACAAGTGCTGTTGATTGACACGGTGACATCTAGTGGATTTTTTTGGGCATAATATACCTCAACAAGATGGTAGAGATGACTAAATCACTTTGAGTTAAATACTCCTCTCAATAAAATAGTGACTCAAAATGTGCTCAACCGTTTGGTTGAGCAGACAGTTAAAGAGATAAGGACAACTTCATTTTCTGAGGATCGTGGCTGTTTGCTCCTGCTGTTCATGTGGTAAATTCACAATCTTTGGTTCAGCTCTTCAAAGTCTTATTCAGGTCTCAAAGAAATCTCCCAGAGTCGAAGTTCCAGGTCTCAGAAGAATTAACTTTATTGACAAGTAAAGTGAGATGCAGCTGTTCATCTGATCTTTCATGGGCCAGTGCTCTTGTCTTATACCTTTTTCTTACAGTTGGTGCCCAATTAGAGTTCACATTATAATCTTTTTACACAATGGGCATCTATATTACTATCCTTTTACACAATGGGCATTTGTGTTATTATCCCTTTCTTGGTGGTACATTGTTACATTGTATACAATATGTTTCTCTTCCTGTGCTTCCCAACACCTGCATCTCTACTACAAGTTTTTTAGGTACTTTTCCACTCTCTTGGCCCTGTCCTCATGTGCCCTATCCTCACATGCCCGGTGGCCTAGTTTTTCTGCTTGGCATTACAGCATTCAGACTCATATATAAGACAAATGAAAAATGAAATTCTTCAACACTCTTCAACCTGTGCTGGTATCCAAAGCGCACAAAATACATCGTGGAGAGGTGAGAACCAAACAATGCCTTTGTGATCTCTGTTGGTGGCCAGGAATGGATGTTCAGGTTCATGATGCTGTCCGTTCTTGCCACCACTGCATGAAAAGGGTCAAATCTGGCAATATCTGGCCGTGGTAATCTGTTGTGTAATTTCAGACATCAGACAATACCTGATCCAAGTTACGTAGAACAGGAAATTATCGGAAATACACAGATACTTGGCATACACAAACGTATACAGGGATCCATGAAATGTTATGGACATACACAGCTGAAACACTGATGGCTGTCAGGTGTGAAGACCTTCCATATGTCATAGACCAGCAGTTAAGGTGCTTACTGTGTTCTAAGATGGAGGGAGGGGGTGAGCCAGGGAAGTTTCACAAAACAGCCATATATAGAAAATATATCCCTCTATTGTTTTCTTACTGAGCAAAACCTTTTTTCTATTGGGCGGACATTTTTCACCTCCTGAGCAAAAATATTCTTTATACCTGACCTGTACAGAAACACAATGGTTTCAACATTCAGTTGTAACTTTTAACTTGAATGTGCCATTTATATTTTATTTGACCCTTCATGTAACTTATTGGTATTAAATCATATTTTGAAAAACAATCAGTTAATTAAGAAGTCATTAAATGAAGCACATTTTATGTTATTTGATTTTTTCCAGTGCTGTTAACTGTACAGTCTTTACTAAGAAATCCTATGAAAAATAATTAACAAAATCTTCTGCAGGACAGTTTACAATAAAAGAATATAGCAAGAAAGAAAATTAAGCTGTTACACTGAGATGTTTGGGGAAACCATAAAGTTTTTGTACAGTCAATGAATTGTGTACAGTTGGCATTAAACTATCAAAGTTAAATGATTGTTTATTGATTATGAATTTCTAATATTTTCTTTAGAAGGGGTTTTCAAACTTTTTAATGGCAATGAGCCCTAAACAACACCCTAGTGAGATTCTTTATTTAGGCTTTAATATATAACATAATATAATATAATATATAAACGAATTGAAGTGAAAAACAAAGTATTTGAAGTGATATAATATATCAGATTAAATGCTTCAATTTGTTTATATTATATCATTATAATATGAAAACAAACTGAAACATTTAAATAGATCTAATAGCTAAATATTTTCAAGTAAAGTGAATTTGTGAACTCTTTAATAGTAATCTAACCAGGCCTGAAACTCCCCCACACACATTTAAACTAATGATGTATTTTGAGTTTGCATGCGGGTGGGTGTGTAATTGTTACCATTCTGTGTCCATCAACTGTTATTTTATCGTTTCCACTGGCCAAATAGTATTTTTAATTAATTTATATTTTTAATAGTTATGGTTGTGCATTATTTGCATGGAACTATCTTCTCAGACAATCTGCTATTATCATGATTAGCAATTATTGTCCACAACAAATATATATTTCTACTTATTGAATATAATTTTTTTTTGTAACTCGGTTGTAACAAGTGGTTATATCAGACAAAGTTGCTCTTCTATCAGCTTGAATCAGTCGTCCCATTCTCCTCTGACCTCTAGCATCAACAAGGCATTTTCGCCCGCAGGACGGCCGCATAGGCTACTGGATGTTTTTCCCTTTTCACACCATTCTTTGTAAACCCTAGAAATGGTTGTGCATGAAAATTCCAGTAACTGAGGAGATTGTGAAATACTCAGACCGGCCCATCTACACCAACAACCATGCCACGCTCAAAATTGCTTAAATCATCTTTTTCCCATTCTGTCATTCAGTTTGGAGTACAGGAGATTGTCTTGACCAGGACCACACCCTTAAATGCATTGAATCAACTGCCATGTGATTCGTTGCATTAGATGTATTAATGAGAAATTGAACAGGTGTTCCTAATAATCCTTTAGGTGAGTATATATGATATTGTGTGCAATCTGTCACACCCACTGGAGCCTCATCAATAGAGTATGCATGCACTGAACACCTCTGAAGTAAACTAACCCTGGAACAGATCCTGCTCCGGAGCAGTTATGTTCAGAGAGTAAGTTGCTATGGATAGTTTCATACCCTGAGAGTTACCTTTGTTTTTGGAACCAAACGTTGTGGTTATAAATAAATAATTTAATTCAGTTAATTTTGAGATTACAGGTTTACATTAAGCAGGTAGATTTAACAATATGTATACCAGACGTTTCTTACAGATGCTCATTTTTTAGGTACAGGCATTCCTTGGTATATTATAAAAAAGCAAGGTAAATATTATTCTATTGTATCAGGCAGGACATATAAATGAGAGAAACATGTCGATTTCATTAGCAATGATAACAGGACCTGGATGAATATTTTCACGTAGATAGTGACAGGACGTCATCTGCCAGACGTCGAAGTAGATTACTCCATTGATATCCCGGAACATCTCCTGCATCACTGTATTCAGCTGCATTGTATACCAATCACTTTGAAAAATATTCTGTAACAACACAGATCAGTAACAGAAATAAGTATTCATATTACTACCAGAAACAGTAGGTTACTTAAATTTTTGTCTGTCACCTTATAGCTGACATTTAACTTTGACTGTATTTGGTCTTGGTTAGTTTGGTATTTTACACTTAAAGCCCTGTTTTAAGATAGTTTCTGTTGAAATAGAACGGTTAAGATTGAAATTTGGACAAATGCTGTTGTCCCAAGAATTTTAGTTTTTGTGTTAACACCCACACAATCATTCACAAAATGCATTAAACTTTAGCTTACAAAGACGCCAAACTCACCGAGTGGTCTGGGATGTTCACTGATATGCTGATAAGATTTTGTCCGACTCCATTGACTTGACTTGGTACAAAAACTACGATAAAACCTGTGCTGTTGTTGCGTGGAATCTGGTGCGCGCACGGCGGCCGGTGCTGGGCGGACCCGATAGGAAACGGCAGCATTGCTGATACTTTTTTTTAGCTCAATACAGACAGATCTCACGCAAAACAGGCAGAAATTACATGCATTATGAACGTCAGACTTATAATCATTTTCATTCCGTCTCGTCTCGTCATGTTTTAGTCACCTTATAGCTATTTTTAGCTAGTCATCGTCGCGTTATCATCATTAAAAAATGGTGCGTCAACTAAATCATTTCGTTATCGTCATCACTGACGAAAACATCATTGGAAGGAACAGCTGTTGATGTGGATGAAGGATGGGCCAATGCAGAGAGCCTTGAAGACGTATACTCGCCATCACACAGAAGGGACCTTTGCTGAGCTGCATCGAGAAGCATTATTGCTGGAGGAGGAGCACGGCCATGGGAGGTACGAGACTGTATGTGCTGCTATAAGCCAGCATGACACATCAAATCAGCTGTCTATGTAGGCCTGACTGGAAAGCTAAGTTAAAGCGTGAGATCTTGGAGGAAGTCAAGGGCCAGCTTCAAGAGCAGACTCAAGAAGTGGTAAGAGAATTGAGAAATTCTAACTGTGCAGACCTTGTAAATCCCATATACTCGCAACAGCCAGCTTCTCCTGTGCCAAGTAGAAGAGAGTATCAGTCAATGAACCAATGGGACCACAATGGTAGACCAATTTGTCAACGCTGCGATCCAACTTCAGGAAAGGGGTGTTGTGATCGTGAAGGATGGATTTTCCACTAATCCCTTAATCATCGGAGTGAATGCTATCTCCTCATTTTGGAATGCTCTTTTCCAGGGCTCTTGTCAGTCTTTGTCCTTTCAGAACCCTAAAGAACAGCAGGTATGGGAACGGGCCTGGCAACATGTCAACGCATTGCTGCTTGGACTCAAGGTGATGGGTTCCTGGGCTATGTGTGGATAGCTAGTCATCGCAGGAGATGGATTACACCCCAGATTGAGGTCATTGTGTGGGGCCGTGTCCGAATGGACCGACAGAACCGCAGTTACTGTGGATTGGTGGAACCCCTGCTAGAGCAAGATGGGCTGGCCGCCGCCCGGATGGTAGCTATCTTTAAGGATGGTAGGATTCCAATTAGATTGTATAATTTGCAACCCTATAAAGTGTCTGTAGGCCGGTACCAGAAGCTTGGTCGGCTGTACGAAACATCTGGTGTGGATATCAATGACCAAAGAGATCTTGATTTGATCTTGATTTGACCCTAATCACTGATGGGGTCGTCGAGGAAGTGGAGTGAAGTGTTTTCTAAGAATGAGGACAACCTGGGGTTTAATAAGACTGTCCAGCATAGGATTTACACTGGCACTGCACCTCCTCTCTGAGAAAAGTTCCGCCCCTTACCCCCAATGATGTACAAGGAGATGAAACTACAGCTGGCAGGTATATTGGTAAGGTGAGTAATTTCTGAGAGTAAGAGTCCATGGGCAGCCCCAATAATCATGGTCAAGAAGGATGGAAGTTGGCGCTACAGAAAGTTGAACGCTATTACCCATAAGGATGCATTCCCTCTTCCCCGGACAGAAGAAACATTGACCACCTTAACTCAAGTTGAATGGTTTAGTACATTTGATTTAGCAATTGGCTATTGGCAAGTGGGTGTGACAGGCTCACCCAAAGACTGCTTTTACAACTCCTCTATTTGAATTCCATCGTATGCCGTTTGGACTGTGCAATGGACCAGATACATTCCAAAGATTAATGCAACACTGTTTGAGTGAATATATTTTAGACTTTCTGTTGGTCTATCTGGATGATGTTATTGTATATTCCATAGATTTTAACACCCATTAAACTTGTACTCAGATACCCATCCACTTTCGTAGTAAAAAAAAAAAAAAAACATTCTGGAAAACCATGGTGGACAATCATACAGGTTTGTAATGACAGGATATGACTGAATTACACTTTAAGGGATGGAATTTTGCAAAAATTGGAAAAAGAAAATGTCACCTCAGCACATGCATATTTGCATTTCTAGACTTCAAATATAAAGACAACAAGACAAATGTACAAATATAAGAAATATTATGGAAAATGGATTGGAAAATGAACAATTGTACCTTTAATCCTGCAGTGTTTCCAGACTTGATGATGACGGTAGTCTCTGGTGCACGACTCAGCAGTGCAACAACAGACTGACGGATTTTGGCCACTTCATGCACGTAAAATGTTATTGGGTGAAAAACCCGGTGGGCAAAGATTGTAAAGACAACGACTGCATGAGGACCACCAGCGATTTCATCAATATCATTGCTGATATAATGCAAGTCAGTCATGAACAAGTAAGAAATACGCAAAGGAACACCATGTGCCCTCCAGTGAACAATGATATTATTTTTTAACTCTACAGCCATCAGGGGTCCACTCAAATGATGAGTGTGCAGGTTCATTCTTTGTATGCCTAAATAAGAAAAACTGAAATTAGACTCATTGCTTCATTTATTTCTTAAACAACTTTCCAAAGCCATCAAAGTCATTTATGACCAACTTGCCTGGCACTTTTTGTTCTAAATACTCAAACCACTGCCTTGTGGTGGAGTCTCCCATCAAGTAGACAATCTTGTTTTTAAGACAATTTCCCATTTGTGTGGAAGTGAACTGTTGAGTGTTGCAGACAAAAGACTTCCAGACATCTTTCAGATAAAACCCTGCAGGAACTGGTGTCGTCATGCCAGATCTGCATCTCTCCATTGTGCCTAAAGTAAAGAAACATTTACCTGAAAAAATTGTGCCATAACTATGCAAATTCATAAATCTCTTGCAACTAACTACAATTGATTTTAGATTATATCAGTCCTGATATATGAACTTACCGTTGCCTCTAGTGTTGGGAAGGACATTTATGATTTGTGTGTCTCCAGTAATAGCAACATTTGTTAATTTCCTGTAGAAAAATAAATAAATCTTCCTCAGTTTTTCTAGTTTTACAATTCCTCTGTAATTAATTTTGAATTCTTTCCCACTTACGTTGTGAAAAGTTGTTTCTCAAAAGGATTTAATGGGCTTTCCAATTTTCCAGTAGAGTGACGAACCAGTTTGTCACAAGAAAGTTTCTTTGGTATCTCACACTGCCACACCGTCCCTGTTTTTATATCCTTATACTCACAGCAGCAGTCGCCTTTACTCCAACTTCCCTCTGCACCCCACTTAAGATTACATTGTACTACTTCACTGATCCTGGTTTTATTGGGTCCTGGCCCTTCAAAGTGGCCTTTATAATGGCTGCGTGGGAATGAAGACTCCCTGTATTTTTTAAGAATCTGCACAACCTCACTGGAGTGCTCTAGACGCACATAAACTTGTGCCTGACCTTCCCAAGGTAGAAGAAGAGCAACAGAGTAAGTCCCATTACAGTGATCCACAACCTCTCCGTACACACTCGCCTTCAAGAAGAATAGAGAAGGTTAAGTGTAATGCAGAAAACTAATGTCTATTGGTATATCCGATTTTAAAGCATATTAAACTTTAATTTATAAAATGTTGTAAATCAACCATAAAATGAAACTCAGCTAATCAAAGTAAATGTCTATATATATATATATATATATATATATATATATATATATATATATATATATATATATATTATAAAATAATAAAACAAACACACCTCAAGCTTTGAATTGAATAGCTTTGCTTGGAAAAAATCTCCTCCATATCTTTTCAGGTTCTTGTTGTGGTCTCGGGCTGTGATGGTAACAGAGATCTTTTCTCCCACTTTGTAACTCTCCTTGAGTCCCACAATAGAGAATGTTGAGTGGACTGGGCTTGTGCTCTGATCCAGCCGAGTGATTTCTTGATCTGGACTGGGCCAGTCCAGAGCCTTCTGTAGCCGTTCCCACTCCTCTTCACTGATTCCCAAGTCATGAAAGGAAATTACGGATGAGGAATTTGTTTTAATCTGTTTTCCTTTAACGGGTTTAGGAATGGAGGGCTGGAATTGTCGACCACACTCCAGGAATCCCCATAAAGCCTGAAAGATGACCAGTTAGTCAAATTATGTTTAAATGGTAGCGTTGTATCACAAACCAACAGTGTTGGGGAGAGTAACTTTTAACCAATACAGTACAATATTAATTATGTTACTTAGTTACTTTTATGGAAAGAAATGTGTTAGGTTACTTTTTGTTTAACACATTTTTGCACTCAAGAACAGCCAATAGGCTCTATGCACAACTTACTTCCGTATTCTGTAAAACAGATTGCATCACTTCCGGTTCAGGTCTTTTGTATGTGCTTCATGAAATTCTTTGCGGTTTTACTCAAAATAACTTAATAGGAGCGAGCTAAGATTAGCATAACCAATGTCCCTCACATGTGCAGATTGATATTTAAACGTTTTATATTTTTTCTTCTTCACAGTAACGTTTAGATGTTTAAATGGAATAAAACGCCAATAAGAAAGTGAACTAGATAGGTTAGCTGATTACCTTAAAAATCCATAGATATTGTGGTCAGTTCTTACGGCCGTTAACACTTTCTCTGACAAGCGGATGCGATGAGACCTGTTTTCCGGTTTGGTCACAAGACGCTCAGCATAAAGCCTATTTAACAGACACCTTCATTTTCTTTTAAAACACATTTAGAATGTCGTTATATGAAAATATACTTTCTATATATTCAAAATAACTCTTATTCAATCTAATTCTTTTTATTGATTTTTTTTTTTTTTTTTTTTTTTATAAAAAAGCGTCTCGGTTACTATTGTAACTATTGTTTTTTGCTGAGGAGCCGAGATTGAGATGGCCATGCAGTGACGGTCAGCAACCGTAGCGACGGGACGTTACGTCTCTCGTTCCCTCCTTCAGGGAACAAGGGTTACAATAGTAACCGAGACCTTCCCTTTCAATCGCTCACGTTCGACGTAACGTTGACGTGACAACGTAATTGGGATCCAATGAAAACGCCATGGTCACTGCCACATCCAGTGCCCTATGCAAGACTCTCAGACCCCCAACTAGCTGGGGCAGAAGGAGGGATAGTTCAGGCTGCTGTTCCGGCCTGAGAAGGGGGAGGTTACACCGGACAGTGACGTCAGAGCATACTCTGCCAAGGAAAAGACACAGGCTCACCGCAGGGAGTTGGTTGTGGAAGAATACGGGTTTGGGATCGTCGCACCACATATGGAAATTAGCCTAGTACAAGTTAGAAGCATTTAAAGTCAAACCTAGACATGGTTATGTTCCCAAAGTGATTGGCACCCCGTTCAGGGCACAGGTCACATCCCCATTGGCTCAACAAACACTAAAGTTGGCACAATTTAACTACAAACACATACTGTGATGAAGTTTGCTACGTACAAGCGAAATTACATTAATGCGGGGGACCTATTGTGTCATGTTTACATTACTTGTCATACAGGTGCTTCTGTGGCAAATTTGAGAAGATGGCTACAGAACAAGAAAATATTTTTGGTAACACTTTACAATAAGGTTCATTTAACATTAGTTAATGTATTTACTAACATGCACTAACCATGAGCAAAACATTAGGTAACACTTTACAATAAGGTTCATTTATTAAACATTAGTTCATGCATTAACTAACATGAACTAATCATTTGTTACTGTATTTATTATTCTTTGTTAACATTAGTTAATACAAATCTAGCTGTTCATTGTTTGTTCATGTTAGTTCACAGTGCATTAACTAATGTTAACAAGATTTTAATGAAGTATTGGTAAATGTTGAAATTAACATTACCAAAGATTAACAAATGTTGAAGAAGTATTGTTCATTCTTTGTTAATGTTAACTAATGTAGTAACTAATGAACCTTATTGTAAAATGTTACCATATCTTTAAAAATATATATATTTATAAACGTGTGGTTTACACACTATACAAACAAGGTTTAAATTATATACACAGACATTCTATGACGACAACAACTTTAGACGCATTTGTTGTTGAATTGGATGACATCGACTGAAATGACTCAAATTTTGAGCAAATGATTATTTGCTCAAAAATCATAAAATACACTTACTGGAGGTGACGTTGGATCGCAAACAGTAGACGACGATCCACACTTGAGGATTAACTTTGAAGTAAGACCTGCTTTGAATTGACCCTCGTTCACAAACAGTCAGTCAAAAAATGATTCGCTCAAACATAAACTTATTTACGAAGGAAAGGCGCCACTTAAACTTCCAAAATACAATACATCCACAGTGTTTTCAGTGGCTCTGATGTCGGAAGTAAGTGAAAACTACTATGAATATCATTATTACATCCAATCCCACAACAGAACACTTATGTTTCTAGGAGAAATTACCGGCTGTCGTTGAAACAATGGAGGATGGTGTACAGATCACCGAGGGCGAGGTCTATGCCACAACCACACTGTCAATCAAACCCCTTCCTCAATTCTACGTCACATTGCACTGAGTCTTAGAACAGCTCGTTCTGAGACAGTGCATAATTATTTATTGAGATTGTAAAAAAAAAAAAAAAAAAAAAAAAAAAAAAACACTGGGTGGATTTTAATCATTCTAGAGTGGCTTTGTAGCCTGGATGCCAGCCCGAACCCCACCCACAACATTTTTTGGTCGGGAATTTCGTTCTGGACTTGATCCACTGAGGAGTAATTATGATCAGTCAAAAAATGTTCAGGCCTATCAAATTGATAGTAATCAAAGAGCGCTTGGGTTTCCCTCAAAGATGACTGCAGCTGGAGAATTGAGATGTATATATTCCGCCATCGCGTCTTTTTTAGAAGAAATCGACAGCGCATTAATTTTAAAAGACAAACCGAGAACTGCAATAAAGGCATTTGTCGATCGGAAAGATGTGTTTGCCGTCCTTCCTACAGGATTCGGCAAAAGTTTAATTTATCAGCTGGCTCCATTGGTCACTAAGAAGCTGGGACGCAATGAAAACCCAGTGGTCATTGTGGTTTCTCCTTTGGTCGCACTCATGGAAGACCAAGTAAAAGAAGCAACCGAAATGGGCATCACGGCAACGCAACTCACGTCAAAGCCATCACTGCATCAAACAGTGGTGATGCTTTGTTACTATACTACTCGCACAATATAGCCATACTGATAGTCAAGGGGGTCGCACACCGGACGAGAAGCTCAGCTCGCGTCGAGTTGCGCAGTGCCACATCTTTAAAATTCGAACACATTATTCTCTATGAGTCTATAAACACCGGAGGCGCCATTCGGCTTCTGTCCGCAGCACCCAGCAATGGCTCAGGACCGCGTTCAAAATCCTGAGCGCCATTTACATAGTTTTACATAAAATTAAAATAATTTTTGTCTCAAATCATTGCTAATGGATGCTGACTTTGTCCTATGCTGTGATATACATTTAGTTTTTGCATTCATTTACAGAAATCAGCTGCTTGAATGACAATTGCTGATGTTATTGGATTTTTCAGGTGAGATTCTCAATTCATTTAGTTTAGATGCTCTGAGGTAAAGTTTTCAGATTGCAGACTCAGCAACGATTGGGTAACACTTTAGAATACGGTTCCACCCTCAATGATTAACTACAACCAATGAGTAACACAATATTAACAGTCTAGTAACTATTATTAACTAACAAGAAACTCTGATTAACAAATTAGTAAGTAATAGCGCACAGATGAAAGTGGTAGTTCACTATTAACTAATCAATAACTACTATATAACTACTGAAAAAGTTTATAAACAATCTAATAACTACTATTACCTAAAAAAAACATCTGATTAATGAATTAGTAAGTAATAATCCAAAGATGAATGTGTACATACTTCTGTGGGAATTACTAATTGTCTTTACAGCGGCACTACTTCCTGAACTTAAGCCATCTCCTTGTTTCCTGTCTGACATTACTGGCCAAACTTGATTAGTTCAGGTGTGCCTGATTATTGTTGCCGTGATTACTGAGGTCAGGCACACCTGAATTAATCAATTTGTCCAATAATGGCAGACAGGAAACAAGGAGCTGGCTTAAGTTTAGGAAGTAGTGCAGCTGTGCATAGAGCCAATTATTTGGATCCATATCATAAAGTGAAGACCAAGGGAACTAACTAGTAATGACTCAAGTGTTACTAAAGAATTTTTCTAAAAGTATGCTAAAGTTCACCAAAAATCTCAAACGCTTGAAATGACTTAAGTGTTTGGTTGCACAAATCATGCCTAGATCATGTAGTAACACTTGAGTCATTACTAGTTGGTTCCAATGATCTTCACTTTATAATACGAATCCAAATAATTAGTAATTCCCATAGACGTATAGTAACACATTCATCAGTTCAGCACTATTACTTACTAAATCACAATCAGAGTTTCTTTTTAGTTAATAGTAGTTACTAGATTGTTAATGAACTTTTTGGGTATAAGGATTAAAAAAATAGTAGTTATTGATTAGTTAATACTGAACTACCATTTTCATCTGTGTGCTATTACTTCCTAGTTCGTTAATCAGAGTTTCTTGTTAGCTAATAATAGTTACCAGATTGTTAATATTGTTTTACTCATTGGTTCTTTGTTTAGTTATTCATTAACGAAGGAACCTAAAGTGTTACCCAACGATCGTATTTAATTGTACAGTACAATCATAACATAGAACAGACATTATTTTCATTTCATGTCATTAAACATAACAATATTGCTGGCCATACACTGATGAGAAAGTGCGTGTCCGGTGTGCGATGCCGATACCTGGAGTTATCCTAGACGTGGCGCGGTGCTGCGCTTCTCGTCCGGTGTGTGACCCCCCTTCACTGTACTCCAGAGCGGTGTATTTTTAAAAAAAAATAAATTCTTAGATGCTACTCATCATTTTGTATTTAAATCATCTTTAAATACATAATTAAAACATAATTTGGGCTCCTGGTCTCTTTTCTCTGTCTCTTTCGTCGTCTCTCAAGATTTGTTGGCTTTATTGTCGAGATCTAATCCTAAGTGGAAAACTTTTTCGTATTCTTTAACACTCATTTTTCTTTGAAATACTTTCTCCAGAGTGCGTGCAGTTCAGTTCTTTTGACAACTTGTTCAACATACGTGACTTACTGCTTTGCTCTGATTGGTTGTAGGTCTATCAAATTGAGAGCAGAGGTTTTTTTCCCTGGTTCGATCAAGACACGCCTCATAATCAAAGCTCTATGGAGCAGTATCAGACTCATATTCTGAATATGAGTATGACGAAGTCAGGCTAGTGGTTTTGCTCACACACTGCCAACACATTTATGTTCAAACACCATGTAAAAGTGAATTTTGCATAATAGTTGCATAATTTGCATAATTTTGCTTTGATGCACACATACATGTTAAATAATTAAACGAATGAATAATATTGTAAATATTTTTTCCTTACACTTGAAGGGTGATTTACAATTTCGAATCTCTTACGCAATTTATTTTATGCTGATTGGATTATGATTGTTAAAACTCTCAGTATACTTCATACATTTACATGCTTTTTTCAATAGTGTTTCAGCACAATGTAAATCCCTGCCCCTAAATGTATATAAATTACAAGGGAAATTTCATATAGCAACACACACCTCATGTTTTCAATAAAGAATCCTGCTGAAGATACGGTATAACCAGTTTCATGGTTTTCGCTTCTGAGTTCCGTATAGAACAACCCTGTCAAAAAGTGGTATTGACATCATGCCCCCAGGAGTTGTTGAAAGAATGTTGAATATCCACACCACGCTATGCATAGAAGGTGTTTCCTTCAACTTTTGAACAGAAAATATCGAAATGACTTTTTTTTGACAAATTCATTCAACTAATAGATAATGGACTCTCAGTGAATCACAGGTTTTTCGATTAAGACCATACAGAAAGAACGATAAGTCGCATCTATATGAATAACACCATAATAATGAAATTATATATTGAAATATTGTTGATATATTAATATATTGCAATTTGAGTTGGGATGACAGAAAGAGGAATTTATATCTAGATGTATAGTTTTAACCTGTTACAGCAGTTACACAATTGTCCACAGTCTTAAATTAGAATTTTGCATTTTGTTTGCTAATTTCATATAGGCTAATTCCGATTTATGATTTGAATTGATATTTAAAATGCATTCTCTTCTCAATTTAGGTGAATAAACACAGCCCTTTTGTCCTGTCAGGGAGAAAATGCTTATTTATTTTTTAAATCAGATTTTGTTTTGTGTATAAATTTCCTTCTGAACTTACCAGCCAGGTTAATGTCACAAGAAAACATGCCAGTAGTAATGTAGATTTTCTTAACCTGCAGACTAAAGATAAACAGAAACAGTGTAATTTCCAAATCCTTCAAAACATGCAACCATTTTGATCCATAGCATAAATTACTAATTACCTGGTGGATTTGATTCATTTGTGGATGGTATGACCATGGCGAAGTCTGTTGCTCTTTGGAATGATTTTAAGACCGCTAGTGAGTGAGGTTTATTCACACGACTTCAAACCCATGTCCTGTTAAACTGGCCACACTGCTCTAAAAATGAGGCGTTCCCACTAATCCACCAATTGCATGACACTCAGTTGAAAGTTCACTACAAGGTTTAGGCAGTTTGGCTTTGTTTGATTTGATTAACATTAGATGCTAACTGTTTATTTTTTGTATAGTTAATATATTCTTGCTATGGAAACAACAAAATTCAGCAATTATTGTTAGCAATTAAATTTTGTGCAAAAATCCACCAAGAGTATTAACTGTGTCTCTGATGCACTTTCACAAGATTATTTTCACTTTTTACTGCAAGGAAAATACATAAGGAACACATAGGCTATATATATATATAAATATGAATAACACATTTTCTTAAATATACATGCATGTGTGTGTATTTATATACACAAAATAATTATATACAGCACACACAAATATATTATTTAAACACAGACTTTTATTTTGGATGCGATTAATCACAATTAATTTTTGCACAGCCCTAATATATATATATATATATATATATATATATATATATATATATAAACAAAACACAATGTACACTATTAACACAACATTTAACACAATATACACCATTATTAAAGTTACCTCCGTTTTTGGAAACAAAAGTTGTGGTTAAAAATAAATAACGAATTTAATTAAGTTAATTTTGAAATCATACAGGTTTACATTAAGCAGGTAGTTTTAAAAAATGTATACCAGAAGTTTCTTACAGATGCTCATTTTTTAGGTACAAGCATTCCTTGGTATATTATAACAAAGTAAGTTAAATATAATTTTTTTGTGTCAGGCAGGACAGATATATGAGAGCAACATGTCGATTTCATTAGCAATGATAACAGGACCTGGATGAATATTTTCACGTAGATAGTGACAGGACGTCATCTGCCAGACATCGAAGTAGATTACTCCATTGATATCCCGGAACATCTCCTGCATCACTGTATTCAGCTGCATTGTATACCAATCACTTTGAAAAATATTCTGTAACAATACAGATCAGTAACAGAAATAAGTATTCATATTAACTTGGTTTAGACAAACTGTATTGTTTGTATTTTCTACCAGAAACAGTGTTGAGTAGGTTACTTAAATTGTCTGTCACCTTATAACTGACATTTAACTTTGACCTTGTAGGCCTATCTACTAGGGGGGAAATATGGAGCACATTTATGAAAAATAAGACTTATTTAAAAAGAAAAACCACAAATACATGTTATATTGCACCCCATAAACACAATCATGCAAAGAAAAAAAGCAGTAAACCACCCCTTTAAGTGATGGAATTTTGCACAAATTGGAAACTGAAAACGTCACCTCAGAACATGCATATTTGCGTTTCTTTAAATATAAAGAATATACATGCATATAGACTTTAAATATAAAGACAACAGGACAAATGTTCCATATTACAAATACAAGACATAAACAATATTGAAAATGGAGTCGGATTTGAAAATAAACAATTGTACCTTTAATCCTGCAGTGTTTCCAGACTTGATGATGACGGTAGTCTCTGGTGCACGACTCAGCAGTGCAACAACAGACTGACGGATTTTGGCCACTTCATGCACGTAAAATGTTATTGGGTGAAAAACCAAGTGGGCGAATATTGTAAAGACAACGACTGCATGAGGACCACCAGCGATTTCATCAATATCATTGCTGATATAATGCAAGTCAGTAATGAGCATTTTAGAAAATCGCAAAGGAACACCGTGTGGCCTCCAGTGAACAATGATATTATTTTTTAACTCCACAGCCATCAGGGGTCCACCGGTAGGAGGAGTGTGGAGGTCCATCCTTTTGAGGTCTAAATAAGATGAAACTGAAATTAGTCTCATTGCTTTATTTATTTCTTAAAGGGATACTACACTTTTTTTTTTGGAATAGGCTCATTTTGTAACTCCCCCAGAGTTAAACAGTTGAGTTTTACCATTTTTGAATGCATTAAGCCGATTTTGGGATATTTAGAAGAATATCAGTAACCAGACTGGTCTCATTCACTTCCTTAGTATATTTTTTTCCTACTATGGAAGTCAATGAGACCAGAAACTATCCAGTTGCTGATATTCTTCTCAATATCAGAAAATCAGCTGAATGCATTCAAAAATGATCAAACTCAACTGTTTAACTCTGGGGGAGTTGTAAAATGAGCCTATTTCCAAAAAAAGTGGAGTATCCCTTTAAACAACTTTCCAAAGGCACCAATATCATTTATGAACAACTTGCCTGGCATTTTTCGTTCTAAATACTCAAACCACTGCCTTGTGGTGGAGTCTCCCATCAAGTAGACAATCTTGTTTTTAAGACAATTTCCCATTTGTGTGGAATTGAACTGTTGGGTGTTGCACACAAAAGACTTCCAGACATCTTTCAGATAAAACCCTGCAGGAACTGTTGTCGTCATGCCAGATCTGCATCTTTCCATTGTGCCTAAAGCAAAGAAACATTTACCTGAAGAGATTGTGCCATAACTATGCAAATTCTTAAATCTTTGTCAACTAACTACAATTGGCTTTATGCCCAGCTGCACTACTTCCTGATCTTCAGCCAGCTCCTTGTTTCCTGTCTGCCATTATTGGCCAAACTTGATTAATTCAGGTGTGTCTGATTATTGTTGCCATGACTACTGAGGTCAGGCACACCTGAAACAATCAATTTGTCCAATAATGGCTGACAGGAAACAAGGAGCTGGCTGAAGTTCAGGAAGTAGTGCAGCTGGGCATAAAGCCAATTGATTTTAGATTATATCAGTCCTAATATATGAACATACATACCGATGCCTGTAGTGTTGGGAAGGACATTTATGACTTGTGTGTCTCCAGTAATAGCAACATTTGTTAATTTCCTGTGGAGAAAAAAAAAAAAAACATCTTCCGTTTTTCTAGTTTTACAATTCCTCTGTAATTAATTTTGAATCCTTTCCCACTTACTTTGTGAAAATTTGCCTCTCAAAAGTATTTAATGGGGTTTCCAGATCACCTCTTGAGTGATGAACCAGTTTGTCACAAGAAAGTTTCTTTGGTATCTCACACTGCCACACCGTCCCTGTTTTTATATCCTTATACTCACAGCAGCAGTCGCCTTTACTCCAACTTCCATTTGCACCCCACTTAAGATTACATTGTACTACTTCACTGATCCTGGTTTTATTGGGTCCTGACCCTTCAAAGTGGCCATTATAGTGGCTGCGTGGAAATGAGGACTCCCTGTATTTTTTAAGAATCTGCACAACCTCACTGGAGTGCTCTAGACGCACATAAACTTGTGCCTGACCTTCCCAAGGTAGAAGAAGAGCAACAGAGTAAGTCCCATTACAGTGATCCACAACCTCCCCGTACACACTCGCCTTCAAGAAGAATAGAGAAGGTTAAGTGTAATGCAGAAAACTAATGTCTATTGGTATATCCGATTTTAAAGCATAAAAAACTTCAACTTATAAAATGTTTTAAATCAACCATTAAATTAAGTAAATAAATAAATAAATAAAACAGCTAATCAAAGTAAATGTCTTAATTTTTATAAATATTATTTTAAAAAATATATTAGAAAATAATATAAAACAAACAAACCAGCTTTGAATTGAATAGCTTTGCTTGGAAAAAATCTCCTCCATATCTTTTCAGGTTCTTCTTGTGGTCTCGGGCTGTAATAGTAACATAAATCTTTTCTCCCACTTTGTAACTCTCCTTGAGTCCCACAATAGAGAATGTTGAGTGGACTGGGCTTGTGCTCTGATCCAGCCGAGTGATTTCTTGATCTGGACTGGGCCAGTCCAGAGCCTTCTGTAGCCGTTCCCATTCCTCTTCACTGATTCCCATGTCATTAAAGGAAATTACGGATGAGGAAATTCTTTTAATCTGTTTTCCTTTAACAGGTTTAGGAATGGGGGGCAGGATTTGGGCTGGATTTCCTGGACCACTCTCCAGGAATCTCCATAAAGTCTGAAAGATGACCAGGAAGAAAAATTATATTTAAATGTTAGCATTGTGTCACAAACCAACAGTGGGGTAAAGTTCCTTTTAAGCAATACTTTATAATATTAATTGTTACTTAGTTACTTTTATGGAAAGAAATGTGTTAAGTTACTTTTTCTCACCTGGCTGATTTAACAGATTTTTGCTCTCAAGAACAGCCAATATAACATACAAGGTGTTATATGTAGGTGTTACATACATTTTCTTTTCAAAACAGATTATATTTAGAATATCATTATATTTTGAGTCCTAAAGCTATGCCATAAATATCCCTCGTTGTTACAGGTTATATCTACTGTACAACTCTTTAATGGGTATTGAAAGTTGAAGTAGGAGCTGGACAAGAGCCACACCATTTGTAAGCTTTGTAGAATAAAACTAAAATATTTTGGAAACATGATGAATATGAGAAGCCATTTGACACATTTCCACCGATGAGGAATTACTCGGCTGTACCGGTTGTTGTTATTCTTAATGGTTACGCTTTATTTTGATAGTCACTTTAGACGTTCAACTAATTATAAGTAACTTTTCAACTACATGTCAACTAACTCTCATTAGAGTATTAGTATATTATAGTAGACTGTCAGTAGACTGTTAGGTCATGGTTACTGTATGTGTTAGGGTTCAGGTTAGGAGAATAATTTGACTTGTAGTCGCCAAGTTATTTATAGTCAGTTAAATGTCTTTTGGGGGACCAACAAAATAAAGTGTTAGCAGATATTAAGCAGACAGTCTACTGATACTCTAATGACAGTTAGTTGACATGTAGTTGAAAAGTTACTAAAAGTTAGTAGAATGTCTACAGTGGACTAACGAAATAAAGCGTTACCCAGCCATCACCTAATGACAAAAATCCATCCAGTGGTTTTGTTTTAATCTCCTTATACCGGTATGTTTTCCCCTGCCTCAAATCGAGCCTTTCAACCATGTGACATCACACGGTCGCACGCCCCTCTCACGATTGTTGATTGACAGCAGTGTTTCAAGTCTCACTCGTGAGCGAGCTGTCAATCATAGTCCGTCATTGTTGATACTGTCACAGTCCTTGTCTGCACCAGTCTGTCTTTGTCATCTGCACTACACTTCCCAGGATCCTCCACACCTGAACTCACTCCCTCAATTATCCACTTGTTCATTGTCCTGATCATCTGTGTCACCTGTCGTCACCTTGTTATGTTTGATTCATGCTGGTATTTAGTTAGCTTCTGTTCAGTCTGTCCTTGTCGGTCGTTGTTAATGGTCAATGAGTTTGTGTAGTGTACCCTCTGCCTGCCTGTCTGTACCTGTACCTGTTTGTGCGATTCATTTCTCACCAGAGTGCTTTTTAAACAAAGGTCAATATAAATCAGGTTTTGCTAAGAGGCTGCTCCTGAAAAAGGAATCGGTACCAACTGTTTGTGTTCCTGCTGTACCTATAGAAGAAGTGAGTGTAACGTTTTATTAACCTTTATTTTAATCTTAGCAAATCGCTTGCATGCTTTAAAGGATAATTCCGGTATTTAACACATTGAGTCTATTTTGTAGTTTGTTTTGAATGAAATAGAGTGGTGGACTTGGACATTTTTAAAATGGGTCCTGTCTCGAGTTTTTGACTATTTTAGAATCGCCTGTGACAGCTTTAGACTGGCTGTCTATGGGCATGCGCAAACATGTCCTTAAAGAGCAACATGCAGGTTGAATTTATTTCTGAATTAATAGTTTAAATTGTCTGCCGAGGTCTTTTAAAAACACACATGCAGAAATTACAAATGAAATCTCATTTGATGTAGAGATTTTGATGAAATCGTGCAAGGATCTGGAATACGCATTTCCCGCTAGCAACGCGTCATATGACGTAGCCCGAGGCAAATACAAGAGCTCGCGGTCCACTTTCTCATTGGGTGTTGATGTAGTGAGAGACAGAGTTTTAGAGAAGCCATAATGGTAAATTATTGTGTTTGTGCTGGTTGCAACAATTCTAGCCAGTCAGGAAATCGTTTCAATCATTTTCCTTCTAGGAAAAACAAGGCTTTTTGGTCTTGGGTGCGTTTTGTGCAGGTGAAGAGAACAGACTTCACTGCCGCGTCTGTTACCACACACACTCGGTCGTTTGTGGCGCACATTTCACTCGCTTTAAATGGTATCACTAACTGCAGTTGAAAAGCATTATTTATTTGTTGTTATGGCATGGTCATTAGTCAATATAGATAGTGCTAACCAGCTTGGATAGACTGCACAATCACTGTCAGTGTAGAATATGAGAAGACAAAATGTTGCTGGCTTAAATTAAGACAATCTAAATGGATGTTTAATCAAGAACAAAGTCGTACGTATGTTTGCTGAAGCAGATTTATTGCAAAACACCAAGGTATAGCCATACAGTAGATGAACCAGCGTTAGCCGCGGTGCTAACTTACATGAACTCACTTGCCCTATTCGCCACTGGTTTTCTCGACACCACAACTCTAACGTTACTTCTCTCCTCTACCCATTATTCCTCCCCCGATCTTCCCCTGACTTCTATCTCTCCTCGGAGGGTCATAATTATATGCATGTGGGCCATCATAGGCATATTCGTCAACATCGCAGAACGCCGTTTCGTCGTTCTCATCCATTGTAACCTGATTTAATTGCAATTACAATATTTTATATTTTTATTTATTATTATTATTTATTGCAAAACTGTGCAGCCCTTTTCTATGTCTCTATCCATGATATTGATCCACAATAGAAGGATGATTGGATGAGGGCTGGATGTATGGATATCTGTCTATACAGATGCACAAACAATATCAAACTATACAAATAAAATAGTACTGAATTATGTGTGTTATACACAAGTGTTACAACTAACCCCTCTGTCTGTTACAATTAACCCCGCATATGGGGTAAGTTGTAACATTTACACTTCTGTCACTTTCACTGCAACTGTACGAAAATGGTAGGTCCTAGAAAAAAACTTTAAGTGTTCATTTGTAGCAGAGAGGTGTATGTTGCTTGTGTAAAAAAAAAATATTAATCTAACCTAATTATTTTTTAATTAATTGAGCCAAAACCAAAATGCGTTAGGTTGTGCCCCGCTCTCCCCTAGTCTAATTTTTGGTTTTGTATAGGCAAAATTATACGGATCAAATTGATATGGTTGCACTACAGATGTGTCCTCAGAGACACCAGCTGCCATTTTTTCGCCAAAATGCACCAACTATTGTCAAGGCAACACTCCACGTTGTGTCAAAAATGCCCCAAAGAACAGAGGGGCGGAGTCAGCGAAGCTCAATATCATTTAAAGGCATATGCACTGAAACGGCATACTGAACACAGAGCTGTTTTTGAGCAGATAAAATGAGTGTTTTCTTAAAATATTAATGAGAATTTTTAATAAAAGTATATTAAAAAGTTTTCATTTAGACCCTAAAGATTCATATTAACTTGTACAAAAAATGGCATTATATGACCCTTTTAATTGCCACCCCTTCTCAAGTGCACCACCCTGAGGAGCCTGGCCACAGGAACACCACAGACAGGGCAGCGTGATAGGATACAAAATCGTGTTGCTTTATTAGATTAAAATGGTCTCTCAGAACAGGGCCTCAATTAATTGTTCCCTTCTTTGTCATCCAAGGTCCCCAGAATATAGTGGCTGCGGAAGGAAGGGCTCTCACTGGTGTTGACAATGGTAATACATCCCTCAGCGAATCTTCCTAACAGGCAGTGACCAGCACTCAGATAAGAAACTTCCCCGTGAACCTGCAGGACAGATAGTGACCAGCACTCAGGTAAGGAACTTCAGTGATCCTGCAGGACAGATGGTGACCAGCACTCAGGTGAGGAACGTCCCAGTAAATCTGCAAAACAAACAGCAATCGGTGTGCAGGTAAAGCCTCTCCTCAGAACAGACAACACACAGATTGAAACTCCTCTTCGGGTTAGACAGTGATCAACACGAAGGTAAGAAGCCCTCTGCAGAACAGGTCAAGCGCGGCTCTCGTTAGGCAATCCTTGTAGAACAGTTGATAGTATTTTCTGAAACGCAGATGGAGCTGAAGCAAGGCCATAAGGTACTCGACAGAATCAAAATAGTCCTTCATGGGTGATGAATGTCAGATCACAACTTTCTTCGTGTAACATAAGCTGGAAATAAGCATTCTCTGAATCAATTGTAGAAAAGACAGTTGCTCCATGCATCATAGACATCATCACATCAATATGGGGCAAAGGATAGCTGTCTGCAACAACAGCATTATGTTGGTTCTCACAGGTCAACACAAATGGTCTTCTTATGAACAACTACAATTGGAGAAATCCACGGGGATGCATCCACTCGTTTAATGACAACCAAGTCAAGAAGGCATTGAAGGTCATTACTGACAGCATTTCTAACAGATAAATGGCAACGTCTAAGTTTCTGACGTACAGGTTTCACCTTATGTACAAATATCCTTTTACACATCCTAGCTTAGTAACAGGCACAGGAGTAGGAAGTTGCATTGCAGGAGCTGCAGACTGAGCCGGTCCTGGAAGGATGGAAGAGTCTTCAAACATAGATGCAATCCATTTATTAAATCCATTCCATAAATTCCACATTCAACTATAAGCATTTCAGCATTACTATAAGCATTACAGTTCATACTATCTCTGATAACAGTAACCGCTAAAATCCACTGGATCAGTCAACGCCGCGGAACGTCAGCGCCACGTTTTTGATGCGTCCCTAACTCGGTGTCAAAGTCCACTGGAAGAGTCTCAGACGTGTTTCAGCAGCGGAGCGTTGGTGACTTCTTCAGTCTCCACAGGGTGTTTTATTTTGAAAATCTACCGGATCCTCTATGCCGTTCTGTGTCTGACTTCCTTTCCGGTACGATGTGCTCTGCTGCTCCAAGCAGCGAAAATAGACCTGCTACCTATTCTCCATGGAGAGACGCTTCTGAGACGCGCTGCGTCTGCAGCTTGTGGACTTAAGACAGGGCTGCCAACTCTCACGCATTCAGTGTGAGACTCACGCAATTGAGCCAATTCTCACACTCTCACGCCACACCCCTGATTTCTCACACTGAAGTGTCAACTCAGTCTGTCAAATGCCAGAAATATGAGTTTATCTATAGATCTACCTGTTGAGCCACTCGTGATCGACTAGTTTTACCGCAAATAACGTGCACGCACACGACAGCAGAGAGGTAAAGCCTTGTTTATAGACGAATCCCGCGAAACTACCGGAAGTAAGCGGGCGCCATAACTGAGCTGTTGCTGGGTAGCATTACGTAACACAGTCTCATCCCAATTCGTCATATAACTGACGTTTTGGGACGTCTTTTGACCATTCGTCAATATACGACTTTTTAGGGCCCCCTTAAACGTCGGTAGATGACGATCCTGGGTCGTCATACAACTGACGCTTTACCTTTAACAGTCAGTTAGGTGACGAGTTGGGTTTAGGGTTAGGTTTAGGTATGGGGTAGAGTTAGGATCCCATAACGTCATCTACCGACGTTTAAGGGGGCCCTAAAAAGTCGTATATTGACGAATGGTCAAAAGACGTCCCAAAACGTCAGTTATATGACGAATTGGGATGAGACCGGGTATTACGCCATTGCCTCCTAATGTTTAGTTGCAACTTGCGTCCACTGGAATAAACAGCCCGCGATTTACGACTGTCACTAACATTACAAGTTTTATAATGTCGAGTGGAAAACATGTTCTGTTATAAATTGTTTCAATGGCGGCAGTAAAATTTCAATTTGGAAGAGAAAACATTGTGAGCTACATAAAATGAAAATGTGCTGTCATGTTTAAAGGGGTGGTAGATTCCAGGTTCACTTTTTTGATTTTAAATAGTGTGTAATGTTGCTGATGGTGCATGAACAGTATCTGCAAAGTTGCAGCGCTGAAAGTTCAATGTAAGCAGAGATATCGTCTTTTAAAAACCAGGAAGTGTAAACGCCTACAAAAACGACTCGATTGGGACTACAACGGGTTATGGTACGTCACTAACCCGCACATTTGCATCAACCACTCCCTTCGGAATATGCAGGAAAGGGCATGTGCATATTTCTGCAGCACGTCGAGTGAGTTGTGTTCACGCAGCTGTCAGGTCTTCTGTGTTTCAAGCTTCCCACGGAATGCTATACTTCATCAACAATGGATACAATTTATGTTTGATTATGTTCCTGAAAGTGACGATCGTAATCTAGCTCTCTGTGCTGCGCATTTTACGGAAGACAGCTTCTAGAATCTCCACGAGATAAATACAGCAAGAAACTGTTAATAAACAATGAAGCTGATCCAACTTTAAAACCAGAGGCAGCAGTTGTTGGACCACAACCTGTAAGTAGGCTAAGACTTAATCGTTTTAAATGTATTTGCATGTATAATTCCAGACGTAACGTTAGCCTGTGTTTTATTTATTTATTTATTTATTTATTTCAAAATGCCAGCGCTGGCTTTATAGCCACTAGGCTACTAGTTATGCTAGTATTTTGTGTCTACGACAAACGCGTACAAACATTATGGACCTGAATTTTGTATAAGTACTAATGTTTTAAACGTATTTTTCATGTATATATGCTTTATGATGTTATTTTCGATTTGATCAAGAACGTAAACTTGCCACCGCTGTTTGAGTATAACATTAGTAGTCAGTTGCTCAGTTGCTATCATTGCCAGTCAGATGCTATTGTGTAAAACAAACGTGTATATGGTTAAAAAATATGTCAACTTATCATTCAGAAACGTTTAGTAAGAGCCGTGTGTGGTGTGGTTCTGTTTGACTCGCTTCATCGCGGCTTTCTCGGTCTGATTCTGCCTCACTGATACTGCAGCTCGACACCATTATTTACATCTGGACCGGAGCTGGCGTTTCCCCGTAAGGTAATAGGCGTTAACCTTCCGGACAACGTGAGCGACAGTTTAGCCAATCACAACACACCCGCCCAAACGAACCAATCTGAGCCAACGACGTGTTTCTGAGGGAGTGTTTTCATAGAATCAGGAAGTAAACCGCTCGTTCAGGGGACAGGGGAGAGCGCGGCTGACGATAAAGGTGAAGTTTATGAAAAATAAGACTTTTTAAAAAAGAAAAAACACGAATACATGTTATATTGCACCCCATAAACACAATCATGCAAAGAAAAAGAGGACTAAACCACCCATTTAAATAAAAATAAATAAAATTGTGCTGTCATGTCAAAAGATGTCACTTTTAAAAAGATGTCACTAAATAAAAATTGTGTAATTTTTTTATAAATAAAATTGTGCTGTCATGTTTAGTGACATCTTTTTATTTCCCCCCGGAAACCTATGCAATTTGTGTGGTCAGTGTCCGTCACAGTACCTTTTAATTGCGGTTTTCATGCAGCAATTATTTATTTACAAATTAAACACTGCATAAGAGGGTATAAACATTACATAGATTTTACACACACACACACACACACACACACATATGTATATCAACTTAACTTACCATACAGGTGGATGTCCAAAGACATAGCAGCAAAAAGGAAATGCAACAGTGTGCTATCCTGTGAACTGAGAAAAATGTGCAAATGGGACCCAATACAGTCATGTTTGTACATATTTCTTTGAGAGGACATTAATTGATACAATATACTCTCATAGCTAACCCATCAAAACTAGGTGCCTCACAATTTATTATATAATATTACACCACCCAAATATTTATTTTTCCCCTTCTAATTGTTGTCATTGCAGGCTGGTTAGGAAAAGTGATAAGTGTAGTCTGCTTAAAATAGCCTTAAACATAAAACAACAGGACAAAAACATAGTTGATGACTAAAAATAACAATTTCACGACTCTAGACATTACTTCGTAAAAACAGTGACATAATATGTTTTTTAGCCATATCAAAACAGTCGTGTGCATGGGTAAATCTTTCCCACTAGCAGTTTTGGGTATACAACACCCCCTGGTGGTTAAAGTGTTTAAAGGGGTCTCAAAAAGTGTCCTCACTCTGCTGGTATACAACTCAACCTGGTCCTCACAAAGATAATAATAAGTAGACACTTAATTACGTTTAAAGTAATAAACAACAACAACAACAGTTTAATATTCTAGAAAGACTAATCGTATTTATATTCTCAATCATAATTAACTCCCTATTTACCCGGAGAGTTAGTTGTGGGGGGAATGAACATGGTCACATCTGATGGTTTCCTATAAGACACTGTGCAGCAGGAGTCTCCAGACTCGGTCCTGGAGGGCCACTGTCCTGCAGAGTTTAGCTCCGACCCCAATTAAACACACCTGAACCAGCAAAACAGTTGGTTGTCATGGACACTCATTAGTTTTAGTCACTAATCCATCATCTTATTATCCTCTCACTATTGAAGTTAAGTTCTGTTTGTATGTCTTTGTTCGGTCTCACCAGAATTGATGTTGTGTTTAACCCCTTAACTGTCACTTGCCCGTATACGGGCAATCTAAGTTTACTTCACTATATTAACATTAAATCCTAATCTAGTCATGACAAATATCATTGGAAAGGTCTAAGACTCCTAAATATATATTTTAGGTCTGTTTTTTTTTCTTTAAAATTATGAATGAACAGTAATATATGAATTTATGACAAGAGTGCACCTCAAAAAAAATTTGCGTCATTACAGGAGTTTTTGACCTGTCACAAAAAGTCGAAACACACACTTTTAATAATTGAAAGTTTGGTTTTTAGTGCTAAAAGTTCATAATAAAACATAATTAGTATTTGTCAATAAAAAAGATAAAATTCTATTTTAAAAAGTAAGGCTAGAAGTCCTCTAAAAAGTATAATAAATTATATATATAGAAATTTATTTGTTTTATTATTATATCACATATTTTAGTAGTTATCATAAATTAGGTATCATTTTAAAGCTTACGAACTCAGAATTCATCCTGTCAAAACCAATTTGAAATTGGATGTTGCGTTACCATAGAAACAGTATTTTTTCATTAGGCCCCTCCCCTTTTGGGCATCATCTTTCATAATTTATTATGAAAACCTTTTCTAATCTTGACAATATTGTCTGAAAGGTCTCAAGGTTCCATATTTAGTGACAAAAGTGATATTTGGATAGAAATTTATTAATTTTTTTTATGGCAAAATGCATTCAATTAAATTCAATGGAATTCAATGGCACTCGGTGGCTATGTTTGGTACTACTCCTAAACAAAACCTCATGGGAACTTCAATTTTTGTGATATCAACTTCAAATTTGGAACACAACTTGGTCAGATATATAGCTTTCATTTTATAGTAATTTTACAGTAAAACACATTTTGTAAAATATTTATTTCATATTAAAAACTATATATTAATAAAGTATATTTGATTTACTGTAAATTATAACTTCCATAACTTTTTCATACTTTAATTTTTTGAAGTGCTTTCACTTTAGTGATAATCTGCTGATTGTTTTCTTTAAAACAAGACCAAACTTAAATCTTTATTCCAAAGCATTCTTGAAATACAACCATTTAAGTTTGTATAGTGCATTTTAATGTCAATTATCAAAAAGGGGGTGACAGGTAAAGGGTTAGAAGAAAAAAGAAAAAAAAAAAGAAAAATAGTGACCGCAGAAGTTAACAGGCCTATAGAGAGAAATGCACATTTCATATGGATTATATAAGCAGAGAGTTGTCGGTTTATATCTACGCTTTGGCAATAGCGTTGTATATGACGCCTTGGGATGAGAACGGACTGGTATTAAACGTTGGGTAGGATTAGTGGTGTGGGGTGCGTGTGTATTAAACGCAATAAAGTGTGTATCACGTGCACGTGAAAAACTGCTTATCATATGCAAGTAAAAACTCATCTTCACGTTTAAATTGCACGATAAACACAACGCATGCTATAGAGATGCATTTAATATAATAGACACTTCATAACGGTTATTTTAGAGGTGAGTCTAGCGATCCACAGACTCTGTTGCTGGCGGGTCAGTTTTGGCCCGCAGGTTGCCTGTTGCCCGCCCCTGGAATATTTCAATTGTTGCAAATATACCACAAATGTATACACAGAGGGATAGTAGATTGTACCATGTGTAAGCATGAGGTATACGTTCCATTTTTAAATAGATCTGACACGGTTGTTTGACTTAACGCAGTGGTTCAATTTTTTTTTCGTTCATTCCCCACTTTGGACAAGGGGGAATTCTCAAGGCCCACCTGCCCCCATTGCCCCAACACAATGCTAATGAAATACGCAACAAGCGACAAGCAACAAGCAAATACGCAACAAGCAACAAGCAAAATGTTCCAATTTATTGAAGTAACAAGTAGTATCTAAATACAAACTAACTATGTAGCTACATCAAATAACATAACAGCAAATAAAGAAAAAAAAAGTGCATCTGTGTCATAACTTGCATGGAATTCAAAATTAGAGAAAATAAAAGTGCAGCTGTGTCAAAATAGGAAAAAAAAGAAAAGAAGAGAAATCCATTTGGCAAGACATATATAAAAAAATGAAAACCCGGTCTCATCCCAATTCGTCATATAACTGACGTTTTGGGACGTCTTTTGACTATTCGTCAATATACAACTTTTTAGGGCCCCCTTAAACGTCGGTAGATGACGTTATGGGATCCTAACTCTACCCCATACCTAAACCTAACCCTAAACCCAACTCGTCACCTAACCGACGTTAAAGGTAAAGCGTCAGTTGTATGACGACCCAGGATCGTCATCTACCGACGTTTAAGGGGGCCCTAAAAAGTCATATATTGACGAATGGTCAAAAGACGTCCCAAAACGTCAGTTATATGACGAATTGGGATGAGACTGTGTTAACATAGGCTACTGTGTTTGATCAGCGAGGTCTCATCCCAAGACGTCATATAACTGACGTTTTGGGACGTCTTTTGACCATACGTCAATATTCGCCTTTTTAGGGCCCCCTTTAACGTCGGTAGATGACGTTATGGGATCCTAACTCTACCCCAGACCTAAACCTAACCCTAAACCTAACCCGTCACTTAAATGACGTTAAAGGTAAAGCGTCAGTTGTATGACGGCCCGGGAACGCCATCTACCGACGTTTAAGGGGGCCCTAAAAAGGCGAATATTGATGTATGGTCAAAAGACGTCCCATGACGTCTGTGTTAGTGATGAGACTGTGTTAGTTTGATATGGGATTAAAATGATGGGCAGTGTACGAGATATAAACTAATGATTAATTATTTCAATATTACTTTGTTCCGATCCGTTCAGAGCATGTGAGCGGAGAACGCATTTCTGAATATTGCTCACCTCGCTCATTCCTCTCAGGGTCGCGCGCTCAACCCTGCAGGTTCAAAAACATGTGGAAAAGCTGCCTGCAACTTAAGTTTTTTTCAAGTCGACTAGTAGTTGTTTATTTAAACCATTAGTGGACAAATCGCCCCTTTATATTGATTTAAAATAAAAAAAAAAATAAGCGAATGTGTAAAAAAAAGGATTGTTTAATTGCATTTAATTGTTTATTAATAAACTGCTGTTTTCTGTGTCGATGCAAAGATTAAGTTGACGATGTGGACTCGCCATAAACGAATAAAGATAAAGGCATAAAAAGGAAAGTTTCCTCCCGTTGGTGCGCCCCACCTGTCACGTCTCTATTTCCCACCAGTGGGGCGCGCCCCACACTTTGAGCGGCGATGCCCGTGACTACTATCTGTAGTTAGTGGGCCCCCTAGTGGCAGCGGGACCCTAAGCAGCCGCTTAGTTCGCTTTTATAGGGAGAGCTGGCTCTGCTTGCGAATATAGTTCACACCAGGCTGGGCAGAGCTCTATCAGTCATCTTCTTGACAACATAAATCCAAACTATAAAGTATAAACTGGCAATACTGGAATTTATTAGAAATGATTACACTGAAAATACATGTTTGAAAACAAGTTAACACTCCTAAAAATAAAATTTCTATCTTGACATTGATACTCTCACGAATAACTTTAACACTGATGAAAACATATAGAATTTTTAAATGTTTTTTTCACACCAAGATCAAGATGGTTCATTATTTAAATGAATTATTAATATTGTTTTTATTGTTCTTCTATGGCATTGCAAATGATGGAAAAAGATTACATCAAAATTGGCATATCCTTTTTTTTCCTTTTTTAATGAAATATTGCAGTATTTATTATTAATGAGGTATCTGTTCAAATCAAATGTATTATTATTATTCATGTGCCCTCTTGAAGCAAATTACTCCCTTCCTCTTGCAATGACATCTCTTCTCTTCTCTGATGGCATGATTTGCAGTGCGATGGCAGGACAACCTGTCACTCACAGTCAGTTGAGAACACAGCAAGAGCAAACCCTTGTGCACATGGTGTAGATTTTCTGCATGTGCACATGAGTTGCATTCAGGCCACTTTATCAAATAAAAATCCAACCTATCACAACAATGTTTTTATTTAAGCATTGAGTCATTTTAAATCTAAGGACTGTGAGCAACATATATAATATTCTGATTAATATTTGAAAAAGAAATAAGCAAAAGTTAGTATAGCCTCAGCCTTAAGTGACTTTGTTGGATTGATTAATTAGAAAAGCTTAAAATCAAAAGAGTTCATTTGTAAGTCTGATATTTCCAGTTCTGATCTTAAACTGCTAAAAAATACTTGACTATATTATTTGATTAGGTTATATAAAGGCTAACCATCCACAAAAATAGGTAGGCAATAATAGCTTAAAAAACTTTAAATTTAATTTATATTAAATTATATTAATGATAGGGCCTAATATTAAATGGCAACGTGTCATTACTTCACATTTGGTGGCTAAAGAATGAATGAACTGGCATGTTTGATTAAACTATCTTACTATTTTTTGTGTTTATTTGCCTGCAAATTCTGTATTAGCAGGCATATAATCTTACTCTTTTTCTTAAAATCTTAATATCTCTGTTTTTTATACGTCTGAAAATCATTTTCTAAATCAAAATCATCATCTATTTTGCAATAGAATGAATGAAAGAATGAAACTCCAAAATCCTATTTAATTAATTGTTATTTTGCTTCTATTAAAACTGCTTTAAATGACTAGAGCCTGAGGTTAGTGCCTGTGTTTTAAATTAATGTATGATTCCCGAGATTGATTTTAAGTGATATTAGTGAGAAGTCGTCGCGTAAATTACTTACAGTCGCACTTTCTGTGTTTAGCCATCTCAACCACTGACATTGTGGTGGGGGGCGTTTGAAGTGGCGAAGCACCAGTCTATTTCCACTGACTGTGGAGAAGGGGAGGGTCTTTTTTTTTTTTTTTTTTTTTTTTTTTTACCTCGGACCGAGACTGAATCAGTTCAGTACAGTTGGAGCCGGAGACAGACACCGCATCGACGAAAAAGACGACGACGCGCGACTGGAAAACAAGACGCCGGCGGATGTTCGCAGAGTATTGAATGCATCCTGACTGCGTTCATAACGGTGACTCGGTTATATAATGTACTAATGTCTATTTCGCTACTGTAGTGGTTCTCAATCACCGCAGAACAACATATGCAAACGTTTTAAAGGAGATTTCTCTTGCGGTTGATACTGATGGATGTACAAACGGATATGATATTGTGAACGTTTGCCATCATTTTTTTTCTGAGGACTGAGGAGAGAATCTGCGCACTGCAGTGACCCTACATTCAACAATGCACACGGCTGTACTGTGGATGTGATGGATATTGGATATGTTGGCAAACGACGAGATTACGTCTTGGTTTTCATTAAGAACAAAGTTTGCTTGCATGGAAACATCATTTGAATTGATCGTGCGTGTGCAGTTGCTCATTCACTGTAATTGAGTGGTTCAAGCCACTCTATCCTTCAACAGATGAGAAGCAACCAGTTCCCAAAACTTCAGTTGTCTGTATTAGAGGACAAGAATGGTGTTTATGACAGAAATCTCAAAACATATCGGAACCATCCCACGAAAATAGTATCCCAGCCTGGAATCGTAATGAAAGTGTTGCGGAGAAAAAGAATAGTACTATTTATAGCGTATTTTCTGCTGTTAGTTCTCACAATGCTGAACTTGGCTAACTACAGATGGACTAAAGAACCTCAACAGTGTAATCTCCAGATGAGAAGCACTCCGTATCAGGGAAGGTCAGACATCCGATTCCTCTACAGACCGTCTCTTGCTAAGAAGAGGCAGCTTGTCTACGTTTTGACCACGTGGAGGTCCGGCTCATCATTTTTTGGAGAGCTATTTAATCAACATCCAGAGGTTTTCTTCTTGTATGAACCTATGTGGCACATCTGGCAGAAGCTGTACCCGGGTGATGCTGTGTCCTTACAGGGCGCAGCGAGGGACATGCTGAGCTCACTGTATCGCTGCGATCTTTCAGTTTTTCAGCTGTACAACAGCCCTGGGAGCAAAAACTTCACCTCCCTTGGACTTTTTGGGGCCACACTTAATAAAGTCATCTGCTCGTATCCTCTTTGCTCAGCTTATAGAAAAGAAGTAGTTGGGATGGTGGATGACAAAGTGTGCAAAAAATGTCCCCCACAAAGCCTCAGTCTTTTGGAGGAAGAATGCCTTAAGTACAACACTATAGTCATAAAAGGGGTCCGGGTTCTGGACGTCAATGTTTTGGCGCCCCTTATGGAGGATCCGTCTCTGGATCTGAAGGTTATTCACCTCGTGCGAGATCCCAGAGCCGTGGCCAACTCCAGGATCAAATCGAGGCACGGGCTGATTCGTGAGAACTTGCAGGTGGTCCGAAGCAGGGATCCCAAACTCCGTCGGATACCCTTTGTGGATCCCGGCCACAAAATTAGTAAAAAAGATGGTGCCGATTACCATTCGGTTGGGGCTATGGAGGTGATATGTGATCAGACGCACAGGAGCCTGAGGACTGCCTTAAATCCTCCCGACTGGCTGAAAGGGAAATACCTGGCAGTGCGCTATGAAGATCTGGTCGATAATCCTGTCAAAACGCTACGGAATGTTTATCAATTTGCCAATCTCAGTGCCAACCTAGACATTGAGTCTTTTGCTCTTAACATGACTAATGGCACAAGCTCTTCCTCAAAGCCATTTATTGTGTCGGCCAGGAACGCGACACAGGCGGCCAGTGCATGGAGAACGGTGTTGAGTATTCAACAGATAAAACAAGTAGAGGAGTACTGCCATAATGCAATGGCCGTCCTGGGTTATGAACGTGTAAGAACAGCTGGAGAAGCAAAAGACCTGAGGAAATCTTTATTGACTGCCTCCAAACTGTGAAACTGAAACTGTGGATTTCTTTGTTCCAAGTGCTTTTGAAAGATTCCACTATCGCTTTCTGGAATGTCATAGCTCTTTGTGGTCATTCAATAGCATTGTTAGTTTTCCAAACGAACCGGTAGATGTTTGATACAGCAGCATCTGTGAACCACAGCTGGAAAATGTATATTGTTCAAAACAAATGTTGCATTGCCCTTTTCCCCTTAAATGGATGCTTAAGTTTGTTTGGAATGTTCTAGGTCTGTTTTTGAGTTTAAGTTCATTTGTAAAAATCATGTAAAATCAAGAAATGAAAATGGAGAACGAGCAACAAAAATACTGATCAAAACTGTTCTGCAGAGTTAAGGTAATGCTATTTCTTTAGAATCAATTCTAAGACAATCATTAAAGTTCAAAATGAATGCCAGTGTCATGTGTTGTGTAAGGCATATTTCTCATTACCAAATAAAACGTATTCTTAGCAATTCTTTACAAAATCTTAAAAGCTATATTTAATTTGGCTGCTTATAGTTCCAGGCTTATTTGATCGAGAAAGCCTTTGAGTCCCCTTTACATCTGCCTTCATTATTTTAGGCGAAAATTATTGCATTTTAACAAAGTAAAAAAAACAAACAAATTAAAAGCACTTCAAATTTTCTAGTTTTAGTTAGTTATGCGAAATGATCTAGCAGCATTTGTTGGCTGATTTGTTTAGTATGGTGTTTTGTCATGTACAGTGTACATTACTGCAGTGATATTCAGACATTTCTTATAACTCAAGTTCATTCTGTGCTGTCAAATCGATTAATCACAGTTTATCACATCTAACATTAAAGTGTTTGTTTACATGATATATGTGGGTGCACTGCATGATTTTATATATATATATATATATATATATATATATATATATATAAATACACACACATGCTTATATTTAATAAATATTTTCATGTATATACTGTATATAGATTTATATATAATTTATATTATATTTAAATATGAATATTTTATATAAAAATAATATTTTTTTCTTAAATATACATGCATGTGTGTGTATTTATATACATACAAAATAATTATACACAGTGCACCCACATACAGTGTATCATGTAAACAAAAACTTTTATTTTGGATGTGATTAATTATGATTAATCATTTGACAGCCCTAATATATATATATATATATATATATATATTAAAAATATATGTATGTGTATATACAGTATACACACTCTCACACTCATATTTGAGAACAATCTTATGTAAACAAAAGCTTTTATATTAGATGCGATTAATCATGATTAATCAATTTGACAGCACTATTCAGTGTACACAGTGGGACTTCATTGGTCAAAAATATAATACTTATCTGCATTGATTATACAGGGTTGTGAATGGGAGTGAGAGAACACTGATGCTGTCAAACATGGATTCAAACAGGGTGCCACTTGATTATCATTGATTGGTAAATTGGTAAACCATGAGACTGTTTTAACTGAGTAAAGGGACAGGTAATATCACTGCACAAAGGGTTGATCCATAGTTACAGAGAAAAACTGCTTTTAATGCTAAGACTCCAAAGCAAAAAGTAAACAATTAAGGATCACATAAAGGACGATATTTATAACGATAAAAATGTAGTTATAATAATAGTTCTAAAAAAATAGATAGTCCATACCACAATTATAGTGATAATGGCACCAAGAAAAACTATGTTGGAATCACTTTCAGAACATTTATTTTCTTCTGATGACCTATAAACGCATCGTCAGTCAATCAGTATCCATCTGATAATATTGCTTTACAGCTCGAACATTTAAAGGGTACATATCATGCTTTTAAATCATTCATTTTTACTTATAAATCATACATTTGTGGTCTATATAAAGCATAACTGCAATGCTTGGGTCTGAATTCCTCATTATTATAGCTCAACAGGCCCCTTTTCTACCCCTTTTCTGATGTGCTTCTGTGAGCAACCCGTTTCGAAGCGTCCCCTTTAAATAAAAAGGAGTTGTGTCTTTCCCCGCCGCTCTCCAGGTCGCTGAGTTCACGGTCGGTTCAACTCCCCGCGTTCAGCCATTATTGTAGTTTGATAAGAGATATACGATTACTATAGTTTCAAAGAACATTTTTATTCACACGTTAACAAAATGTCAACAACGGAAGACTTGTCCATCAAGCGTTACGTATTCGAGCCAGAGCGAGCGATTTGAAAAAGACGACGACAAACCTGCAGAACAACGTCTTCATATGGATGCAGTGGTATGTAAAGTTAAGTTAACTATGTTGTGTTATTAGTGAAAGTCGACTATTTCTCTTGTTAAAACAAGCACTCTGACAAGATAAATGACTACAGTCTGATCTTACCACTAAAAATCTGTATGATAATAATATGATAACTTTCGTTTAGAAAGCGTCAGAAAACACAGCAGCTAAATGATAGAAGGAATTTACACCTCATTCAGACGAAGTCGATCGGCAAACCCTTCTGTATACTGGCGGAGGTTGTTGGATTGGGGATCCTTGAAGTGCTTCAGGTCACTACATCCAACAACCGAACATTTTGACTTGCCCTCTCGTAACTTCTGCATCATTGAGCTTGGACTACAAAATTGGAGCGAGAAATAATAATGGCGGATTGCTCGAAGTGTTGGACCGGTAGTCGATGTCCTTATTTGTCAGTTCCGCTGCAAATACTGTGACGTAATTGTTCAAAAAACGTAATAGACAACAGGAAAATCCGAACAGGTTTTTTTTAAATGTTCACGTGGGTATGATAGCTCTCTGGATACTAAGATGACACAAGGGTCATTGTCTTTCTTGGATCACAGTTCATTGCAATGGGTATTTAGGACTTCTTTACAGCTTACATTTTTCTCAAAATGAATGGATGTTATATAACCATATTGGCTTTATAGGTTCTGTTAGAAACAGAATGTCTTCAACTAATCTTACTTGAAAGTAAAAATACCATGAAATGAAGCCTAAGTACTGTAACCCATACCAAGTTATGCACACACATTATGAGCAGCGTGCACACAAACACACACCTGGAGCAGTCAGTGAGCTGTTATTTTCCTGTGGCACCCGGAGGTTAGTTTGCCTTGCTCACACTCAGTCATTTTCTGCCGGTATTGAGAATAAAACCCCAAACCTTTGGGTTACCAGTCAGACTCTAACTATTAGGCCATGGCTACAAACAAACAGGAACACGCTTGCGCACGCTTGTTCCCCATGTACATCATAATGACCGGGTACCATAGCATCTCTCTGCTTGCCTCTGATGATGTCTTGTGCAGTTGCCATGACAACAACTCAAGAAGGTGCAGCTATTATTGTGTATGAACTGAAGCAGGTGGTGAAGACTCAACCTTATCAGAAAGAGAGACAAAGAGAGAGAGAAGCTGTATACACACCCTTGTTGAATTAGTATATTGTACACTTTTGATGGCATCATCACATGTTGGAATGGTCCATGTTATGCCTGTGATGACTGTAGTTTTTACATTGTGCCTCTTTCACTGCACTTAACAGCATGGAGGATGCTCTCTGATACAGGATTCAGAATCGACTCAGCGTGGATACAAGTTGTTTTGGCATTATGCACAGGATACTGAATTTTGATTTAGCCTATTGCAGAATGAACTACTGCAAAATGTTGAGACTTTGATACCCTGATTTCTTTTTCTATTTAGATATTACTCTCATCTTACTGTCAAATCATTCAAAACTGCCATCAGATTTTAATTTTGTCATTCTGCACCACAAACATATTGTTTTAGGATAGCTTTAAAACATTGTACAGAATCATCATAATTATTAGAGCATTCTGGGAAATTATTCTTATTCTAGTATCTGACTTTTTAAGTTTCAAAATATCTTTGATATTTTTATATTACTTAAAAAATATATAGAATAATTTGAGAACCTAAACTTACTTTGACTCACAAAGGCTATTAGGGATATTTCAAGTGCGTTTTTGTGACATCATCAAGAAAAATATTTTAAGAAAAAAGTAATTTGTGGAAATACAAATGAGTTAATACTGCAAACAAACAAACAAATAATCAAACAAGAAAAATGCAAATTATTAATTAATACTTCAATATAATGATTTTTTTTTGTGTGCATGTAACACTGGTTTTTAATTTTCGGCATTTTTGCGATATTTAAGTTTGTTTTCCCTGTTTTAACAGAGGCATACTGTATTTGCAAAGTTCTTCTGCATCCACAGTATTACAACCCCCCCACCTCCTCATCCCCCTCCTCCTCCATCCACAATGTAAATGAGCCTGAACTTGAATCTACTGGGGTCAAACGGACCATATCCAATGACCCATGCACTCAAAGAAACTCCTTTCCGTCAATGGAAATAACCCAATGTTGTAAATGAGACACCAAATCTGGGGGTGGGGGGTTGCCTTAAAAACTGTCTCATGTACTGTGAGGTTTGATTATTCTCCCAGGTGAGATGAAGGTAAGGTTGTCAGTTACACTGCCTATTTACATTAGAATAATGTTCAGAGTGCTTTTAAAACCTCAAGCCCTGCTGCTCAGTTTGTATGCTCCAAGTCAGTTACCTCCAAGACAAAGAAAAACTACATACGCAAATAACATCTCCCAAAACAACATTTGTATGAAATGAAGATGTGAATGCTAAGGATAACTAAATATAGTCATGCTATCAGCCCTTTAACAAAAGGCATTGATGGAAGCACTTTTACTCGTTCGCTTTATGTGATAAATATTCTGATTGGATTTAGGCTTTTATTCACATGCAAACATTGACTACGTTTACATGCAGCCAATTTTCGGGTTATGGTCGGGTTAAGGTCACTTTTCGGGTTTCTGAAACATTAGGAATAACCCGTTTACATGCGTGAGCCGAGAGAGTTTATCCTGTATACATGGAATTGCAATATCCCGATGTAAACGGCGACGCGCGGTTAGCGTCTAGACGTACGGACAACCTTACGACACAAAATGCGTCATTTCCGATTCTTCTTCCTGTATCCAAAGACAACAACAACAGCATGTAACAAGTAGAATAAGGTACTGCGCATGCGGATAATGAATAGTTCGGCGCAGATAGCGATCGCCTTTGTTTACGCTAAGATGCTGGTAACGTTACTGAGCTCGCTCCAGAAGTAGCCTATGTTGTGCTGCGTCTCGTCTGGTCTCGCCATGTTTACTTCCGGTATACTGCACGCGGATTTTTGTATGCGCCGAGAAGTTTATCAACTCAAAAGACCAAGATTCCTTGCGAATATAACATGCGCAGAACACAAATCACTATGGGGATATCCCGATACGTGTTTACATGAACAAAAATTCGGGTTAGAAAAGGGGTACCCCAGGTATAATATGAGCATTTTTCGGGTTTTTGCCGGTGTTTACATGGACTGCGTTTACATGCAGCCAATAACCCGTTCAAAACCGGGATATTAGCAATAACCCGGTCGCGAACGGCCATGTAAACACCGGCAAAAACCTGAAAAATGCTCATATCCCGGATTTTAAAAACCGGGATATTATACCTGGGGTACCCCTTTTCTAACCCGAATTTTTGTTCATGTAAACACGTATCGGCATATCCCCATAGTGATTTGTGTTCTGCGCATGTTCTACTCGCAAGGAATCTTGGTCTTTTGAGTAGAGAAACTTCTCGGCGCATACAAAAATCCGCGTGCTGTATACCGGAAGTAAACATGGCGAGACCAGGCGAGACACAGCACAGTATACTTTTGGAACGAACTCAGTAACGTTACCAGCATCTAAGCGCAAACAAAGGCGATCGCTATCTGCCCCGAACTATTCATTATCCGCATGCTGCTGTTGTTGTTTTCTTTGGATACAGGAAGAAGAATCGGAAATGACGCATTTTTTTATCTTAAGGTTGTCCGTACGTCTAGACGCTAACCGCGCGTCGCCGTTTACATCGGGCTATTGCAATTCCATGTATACAGGAGAAACTCTCTCTGCTCACGCATGTAAACGGGTTATTCCTAATGTTTCAGAAACCCGAATAGTGACCTTAACCCGACCATAACCCGAAAACTGGCTGCATGTAAACGTAGTGATGGAAGTTCGCGACCGGGTTATTGCTAATATCCCGGGTTTGAACGGGTTATTGGCTGCATGTAAACGCAGTGATTGATGAGCAAACATAACCAGAAGCTCAATCGAACCTGCTTGATGAATGAGAACAAACCTCTTGCTCAAACATGCTATGTAACATGAGCATGAGCCGACAACCAAATTGTTTTTTTGTCTGGAAACAAAAAACAGGCCTCCCTCGCTGTCCACAACTCCCTCCAGGAAGAAAAAGATGATGCTAGCGAGCACTGAGGCTAATTTGACAGACGCCATTGCTGAGGCGCTTTCAAAACAAAAACTCTCGCTTGATACTGTGATTCAAAATGCAATTCGGTTGGCTATGGAGGATGTTAAATCCTCTCTGTTCGACCAAGAAATTTCTTAAATCACCTTTCTTTCCCATTCTGACATTCAGTTTGGAGTTCAGGAGATTGTCTTGACCAGGACCACACCCCTAAATGCAGTGAAGCAACTGCCATGTGATTGGTTGATTAGATAATTGCATTAATGAGAAATTGAACAGGTGTTCCTAATAATCCTTTAGGTGAGTACAATGTAATGTTATATATTTCTTATATTTTTGAATTACATTGCAAATAATTCATATTTTCAAGCTAGTTTTCAAAAGCATAAGAAGGCCTGCATGTATTTAAGGCCTGTAAGTATAGAGACTATTATTAAGCTGGGAAGCACTAGCCTTTTTAAAACCAGACCATTCTCAGGCCATGTACACACGGACACGAGTATTTTTATAATCGGAGTTTTTCCCTCCTGCGTTTTAAAAAAACCCTCCGTCCACATGAAAACGCAAAAACAAGACATTAAGCGCTGTCAAGAGCATGCAACACCAGCAGGCGGCGATATAAACCTAACCGTAAAGCCACGTTAGCCAATCAGAAGCCGTCAGCGGTGCAAAAACTCCGTTTTTGCTGTCTACACGATAACACTGCAACCGGCGTTTCAGAAAATACTCACCCTGGCAGGGATTTTCAAAAGTGCTCGGTTTCAGTGTCCTGATACTTCATTTCCGTGTGGACGAACGGCCGAACCGCGTAAAAAAAGTCACGGTTATAAAAATACCCATGTCCGTGTGGACATGGCCTCAGTTGTAACTGAGTTATGGTCTGGCAAAGCTTCATAGACAAATCATTTCCAAAGGGGCGTCACCAATGGACATAGCTCAAATGCTTCTGGGCGCCAATTCATCTTTGGCTAAGCCACTCCCTAGAATGTAGATTGACCAATCACAGCGCAGCCAAGCACGAGCTCCCACAGAGGTCCGACACTTTTTCACAGCGCTCCATTGACTTTCAACGCAGGCGTCTCATATTTTTGGCCTCGGCAGGCTATTACCATCGTAGTTTTATCCAAAATGTGGTCAAACGTTGTGCCTGGGGCATTTGTAACACAGATACGCATTTCCATGAGAGGTTTGAGGGGGGTGTCCGTTTTTTCCCTTCCCAAAACCGAAGTCAAATACTGACAAGTGTCGTCTTTGGATCAAACTGTATGGACGTCCTCAGTAAGCTAAACCCCGCAAAGATCAACAAGCACATCTTTTTTGCTTCTAACCTTACTGTGAAGTTATAGTTAGACAGTTTTAAAATGTTTTTTTTTTGGGTTATGATTTCGGTTCTCATACCAGTTGTTGATACGCTAGCTAATAAATACAACATTATACTCGTGTAATCCATTTGCTTTGTAATAACGATTAATGTTGTAGAAGTGAATACCCAGCTTTGCATGAACAGTGTTGCTCCCTGATATTGTTAGTCCCAGCCTCCGTCTCGATTAGTAGGATCTGCGGTGGTTCATTTTTTGACTGTGACGGTAACGTTATGCTTTTGCCTCTATTTGGATGCTTGTTGTTTCTTGCGTTTCACCTGCATGTCTTGAATATAGCCTTCGAACGCATATTGCAGCCCCTTTTGCCTACTTCTATCGGACACTTTATTTGCTGCTTTGTAAAAGTTTGATAACATTTCATCAGGAAGAGCTGTCACAGCATAAGCCATGTTGATATCAAGCATGTTGATACGAGCCCAGATGAAGTTTGACGCAAGTAGCAATAATAACTAATGGGGGCGGGGCTTAGCCAAAGATGAATTGGCTTTATGCACAGCTGCACTACTTCCTGAACTTAAGCCCGCTCCTTGTTTTCTGTCTGCAGTTATTGGCCGAACTTGATTAATTCAGGTGTGTCTGATGATTGTTGCCGTGACAACTAAGGTCAGGCACACCTGGATTAATCAAATTGTCCAATAAAGGCAGACAGGAAACAAGGAGCTGGCTGAAGTTTAGGGAAATAGTGCAGCTGTGCCTAAAGCCAATTGGATAGACCTAAAACCATCAGAGCGATGAAGGAGCTAGCAATGGAGAGAGACGTTTGTCTGTTATAAAACAACTTAGTTTGAATGAGCAGACATTGATTAGCTACTTGCTCTAAGTTTATCTAAAATTAACAGCAAGACAACTAGAAGTGAATGTGTTTTTTATTAAATAAATCACACAGTAAACAAAAGAAACTTTGCAATAATGAACTTTGCGGTTTAGACGTGCAAAGTGCGGTGAGACGTAGTTGCTTACATGTTCGGGCAGATTCGCCTTGAAGTGCACGACGCGTGCGCTGTTACAAAAAAAGACGTGCACATAGCTGAGCGAAATGGGGTCCTGGCTGTCTTGCGCACCGACTGCATCATTTTTGCCCTGCGCACCTTCGCACTTGTGCAAACGCCTTGAATATAAGCAAGGCTTTAAAGGTTGATTGCCACATCTCAACCAAGATAAGTGTCTGTTCTGGATAAAGTTATGCGGTAAAGTTAGCTAGACCACAACACCAACTAAACGTGGATAAATTAAACAAGGATGTCTACATCTGATCTAAGTTAAGTCAACAACGTATTTGAATGTTATCTTTAAAATCTCTAACGTTAGACGTACATTGGAAAACATTAACGTTAGCTTCTAGCTGCGTTGTAGCTACACCATGTCAATTAGCTCCATAAACGTATATCTGTAAATAACTGAGATAACAAATGTTAACAATGTTGTGCTGAATGATTCATGTAAATCCTGTAGCACCATACGGTGATGGCAACGAAATGCGGGTCTTCATGTTTACACTGTGACCTGTACATCTCTGCCTGGAGCTGAAGCTTTTCATCGACCTTCTCAACAATAAAATTATTAATATAACCCTCCAATGCATAGTTAATGCCCTTTAGGTGACTTCAAGATGATATATATTTTTTCTGTATCCAAAAATCACCAATTGCCTCCTGTGAAATATCTCCAACTGTGACAGCTGCCATAGCGCCCGTGCCGTATTTGTCCGAGTGAGTGGAGGGGGCGTGGCTTAGCCGTAGGTCAATTACACATGCAGACGGAGCATGTGAAACCGGGGGAGCGGTTCTAGCAGACCAATCACAGTGCTTGTGGGACCTATATTGCGTGTGCGCATCAATCTCACGCTCTCACATAAGTGTCACGCAAATGTCACGCCAAAACCAATTTTTCTCCCCTCTCAATCGTTAATTTTTCTGTTGATGACTATACCACAGCGTATTAATGCCAGAAGAGTTTAAGGCCCACAGTTGTAACATGCCTTCAAGACCGACCCCACAGACTGTCACTTGATAGCACAATGTTCAGATCATTTTACTGACTCGCTTGTTCAATCGTGTTCATTAAAATGAACAAATCTTTTTTTCGAGTCATTTCGTTCATTTAAAAGGCTTTAAATGTTATATTGTTAACAGCAAATGTTATATTGTTAACAGAAATCCAGTAAATAGTCTGTAATATAATTTATACTGTGGTAGATGTATGCATGGCAGTCAATGGGTAGTACTGCAGTACATTTACTAGAGAGCAACATGGAATAATAAAAAAATACAGAGCAGGAAATGCAAATCATGTGATCCTGCCATGTGTCTTGTCATTGGTTAAAGGGTAACCAATCCCCTGGTCAGAGTCTGACTCCACTCGGGAATATTTGAAAAAAGTTGAAAAAGTGGGCAGACCCCAGCAGAGATATAGGGGATGAAATAGATGCTAAAAAAAACTCTATCCCGATCATTTTCAATACTCGCAATTGCAACTCCTGACTCGCTACAGTGGTTTTGACGAAATAAGCTGGTTTTTATACTGCCAAGGGCGTAGCTCGTAGAGCGTGGTGAGCTGAAACATGCGTACGTCAAGAAGAACCGCTAACATCCAATAGGAAAATTCAACTGCAGTAACCACTGTTCAACCTGAAGAGGGCAGCACTAAGACGCTTTTAAACCATATATTGTAGAAATAAAACACTTTATACCCAAATGTCAAAAAAGTTACTTGAATCAATGACTGGTATTGATAAAGATCCATTCTTGCAGATCATTAACTAAAAAAAGTTGGTTTAGGGTTTAGTTACCCTTTATTTGGTAGACACTTTTATAGTTTTATAGTCACTCTTTAATCGTCTGGTCATTGTTCACAGGTGTCCCTGTCTCATCATTAGTCTGTGTGTTTAAAGGGATACTCCACTTTTTTTTTGGAAATATGCTCATTTTACAACTCCCCTAGAGTTAAACTGTTGAGTTTTACCTTTTTTGAACCCATTCAGCCGATCTCTGGTTCTGGCGGTACCACTTTTCGCATAGCTTAGCATACATCATTGAAATGCACAAGACCATTAGCATTTCTCCCCAAAAAATTACCAAAGTGTTTTGATATTTTTCCTATTTAAAACACGACTCTTCTGTAGTTACATCGTGCACTTAGACAGACGGAAAATGTAAAGTTGCGATTTTCTAGGCTGATATGACTAGGAACTATACTCGCATTCCTGCAAAACTTCACTGTCGTACATGAGTGCAGCAAGCGTAATGTTATGACGCAGCGCCTGAAAATAGTCCCCAGCTTCTAACGTGACCGGGACTAAGTTTGTGTAGTCATCGCACCTGCTGCACTCATGGTACGGCTGTAAAGTGTCTTGAATATTACGCAGGAATGAGAGTATAGTTCCCTGCATATCAGCCTAGAAAATTGCAACTTTACATTTTCCGTCTGTCTTAGTGCATGATGTAACTATAGAAGAGTCACGTTTTAAATAGGAAAAATATCGAAACACTTTGGTAATTTTTTGAGAGAAATGCTACTGGTCTTGTGCACTTCAGTGATGTATGCTAAGCTATGCTAAAAGTGGTGCCGCCAGAACCGGAGATCGGCTGAATGGATTCAAAAAAGGTAAAACTCAACAGTTTAACTCTGGGGGAGTTGTAAAATGAGCTTACAGTATTTCCAAAAAACAGTATTTCCTTAAAAAAAAAGTATCCCTTTAAGTCCTCATGTTTGCCATGTGTCTTTGTCAAGTTTTGTTCACTGTATCACTGTTTGGTAAACTTCATGCCCATGTTTATGGTTTGCTTTAAGTTTATGTCATGCTGTGTTTGTTTTGAATTCATGTCACACCATGATTTTGTTTAACGTTTAACTACTGTACATTTGGATTTTCTCTACAACTTGCCTTTAGTGGATCCCTTACAAAACGTTGCCATTGTGTTCCATTTTTACAGTAATAAGGTTTAAAAAGTAAAGTAGCCTATTGTATGATAGAAATTTTAGTGATAACCCATAAGTATCTTAAAATAACTGTTTGTTAAAGGTACATTCAATTTTTGGCGTTACGTGGTTAATAACAAAACTACGAGATAAAATGAATTTCAAGCAAAAATTAACTGTGGAATTAACTTTTGGTTACACTGTCCATCCCTATGAGCAATGATTGAAAGATGATCAAATAAGCTCTACAACAATATTCATAAGTATTTGGTAGACACTTTTATAAAAACAACTTACTTTCCCTAGTTGAGTCACAAGAGCTGTACAGAAGTTGAGGAGATCCAAAGTGTTGAACTTGGCTCAATGGATTCTTGTAAGTTCTGTAAACCATAAGATTATCTTTTGTTGAAAATCTCTTAATGTTGTTTGTATGGCGTATGGCTCATGTGTGCAGAGACTGCTAAAGTTAGATAATGATTGCAGAGACGGTTTCAGTTAGATCATTTTGGCAGCACGAGAGCTGAACATGCTCCACCCCTCCAGCCCTGTGGGAGAGTGGGGCACAACCTAACACATTTTGGTTTTGGCTCAATTATTAAAATATATATATTTATACATATATTAAGTTAGTTAATTTTTTCTACACAAGCAACATACATATTTCTGCTACAAGTAACACCTAAAGTTTTATTTTAGGACCTACCATTTTTGTACTGTTGCTTTGAAAGTGACAGAAGTGCAAATGTTACAACTTACCCCATTCGGGTTTAATTGTAACAGACAGAGGGGTTAGTTGTAACACTTGTATAGTTTGATATTGTTTGTGTATCTGTATAGATAGATATCCATACATCCATCCCTCATCCAATCATCCTTATATTATGGATAAATTATATCATGGATAGAGACATAGAAAAGGGCTGCACAGTTTTGCAATAAATAATAATAAATAAAATCATAAAATATTATAATTGCAATTGAATAAGATTTGCGTGTGGCAGCTACATGCAAAATTAATATTATTAATAATAATAACAGTAATAATAATACAAATGAGTATATATAAACATATATAAAAGTTTATATAAAATATATTTATTTTTTTTATAAAAAAAGGGTTTATTGCATTAAAAACAGAACATATTTTTAATAAATAAACAAGTGATCAAAGCATAGTAAACTAAATTTTAAACATTTTAAATCCCAACATTGTTTGTGAAAGCCCAACAAAGTTAAATATATAAATCAATACTCAAACCTGAAAAGTTGTGTGGCTCCCTGTTTTCATCTCCCTGTAACACTGAGTTACAACTAACCCCGCTGTGTAATACATATTTTAAGCCTAGCCAACAGTTGCTATAGGAATTGCTGACATGTTTCAAAATGGTACTATGTTTGAGCCAACAAGACAGTGATTAAGGCAATATAAAGTTAGATTTGGAAACGTACACAGCCAACCTCAGAAACAACAACAACAACAAAAAAAAAACAACATTTGATGAAAAAATTTACTTGTGTCAAAACACTCTTTGTCCAGTATCTTCATGAAATATTATCAAATCTTTCCGCAAATTCGCAGGAGACCGTCTTCAGGCAGCAGGAGAAAAAGAGCAGAAACACCTGCTTGATCCTGACTAAATATGTAAAAGGTCTGTGTTATATTTAACCCCGCGTTAGGTTGTGCCCCGTGCTCCCCTTTCCTTCCACTTCTGAAACCCCATAATAAAAGTAATTTTGGTGCAAAACAACTGAACGCATGTGACAGTGGAATTTTTAGTTGTAGAGAATAGCCACACATGTGTATCAGTAAATTTGAAGGTTACTGATTTTTTTTGCTGCAGTGAATAGGCTATGGTGCAAAATACATTTACACAACTGCATCAAAATATGTGATGCCACGGACAAATTTTGCTCATCTGAAAATCAGTATTAGAATTCATCCAATGAGAGTTGCACACATGTAAAATATTTTCTCATAAATATTTATCTAGCATAAACACCTCTACAGACGCAAAACTCACTTTTGCCCCACATTTCACGGTGCAGTTGGTTACCAGCGCGCGAAACTTGACACTTGAAAGTGAAAAAACACTTCCATTCTATTTGTTGTTGTTGTTGTTGCATTAATCAGGGTATTAAGAAAACAAGGACTGGGTTAGGGTTTCAAAAAAATTCCCAAAGTTGGCAACCCTGCCTTTGTATGTTTTGTAAGAAATCCAGTAAATAGTCTGTAATATTATTTATACTGTGGTAGATGTATTCATGGAAGTCAATAGTACTGTACATTTAACATGGAATAATACAAAAATACAGAGCAGGAAGTGTAAACGTGTCATGATTTGGTCTTGTCTTGGTCATGTCATTGTCATGTTTCTGAGTTTTCTCATGCGATCCTGTCATGCGTCTTGTCATTGGTTAATCGCCTGGTCATTGTTCACAGGTGTCCCTGTCTTGTCATTAGTCTGTGTATTTAAGTCCTCATGTTTTTCCAGCGTTTGCAATGAACTACTGTACATTTGGGTTCTCTCTACAACTTGCCTTGTGGATCCCTTAGAAATTGCCATTGTGTTCCATTTTTACCGTAATAAGGTTTAAAAAGTAAGCAAAGTACTGTATGATAGAAATTTCAGTGATAACCATACGTATCTTAAAATAAATGTTTGTTAAATGTAGCATGTTTATTTGTATACTTATGAATTCCACCCAAAAATATTTCTTTTCGTATTATTGAGAGGTTTGTTTTGGGTTAATTCTGCCTGCGCTTCGTGTTAGTGCAGTGTGTGCGCGTGACGTCATCAGAGCAGCGACTTGCGCCGCGCAAGTTTGACATCAGTCAGAACAGCGTTAGATTTGACTGAGGTGAGTTCACGTCACGTTTCTCCGATAATAAAACGGATATATAAGTTGTTATTATCACTTATATGTTGACTTGTTACCATGTAAGAGTGTATATATGATGATGAGTGAATCTTGCAGTAGTCTTAATGAACTACGAGCCGTGATAATGTGTTTTTATATGTTAAATGCTGTTCGGTAGCTGCTGTAGCACGTGGTGAGCTAGCTGCTCGGCCATTAACATTGTACTGACGACGTGATGCTAATTTTTTAGATGCTATTGATGCTGATGTCCCGCAGCACTCATTGTCATTGCTTGTGACCGCAGGTATGTTTTTTTGTGTTATATTTGTTTGAGATGACTCAATAACTATATGTGTAATTTATATAAGGGAAATCTACGATGTTTTCTATTGGGAATATCTGTGATATTTTCTTTGTATTTGTTTTGATTACAAATATATGTAATTTTTCTATATAAAAAGAGGTTAAATGTAATTAACATGAATAGAGTCAGAACAGTGTTAGATTTGACTGAGATGCTATTGATGCTGAAGTCCCGCAGCACTCATTGTTTGTGACCGCAGACCGCAGAATAAACTGGATTTTGACTGGCCGTGCCTCCGATTTTACTGAGAACAACCCAGAACACAACGCAGACAGACAAGACGGGTTACATAAAGGTACACTTTGTAACTTTTGGCGCTAATGTGGTTAATGAACAACTGCATTACAAGATAAATTGAATTTCAAGCAAAAATAAACTCTGGAATTAAATTTTGGTCATACTGTCCATCCCTAGGAGCAATGATTGTAAGAAGATCAAATAAGCTCCACAACAACATTTAAAGGGTAACTAAAGCCCTGGTCAGAGCCTGACTCCACCCACTGGCAATATTTGAAAAATGCTGAAAAAATGGGCAGACCCCAGTGGAGATAGGGCTGGGCAAAAAAATCGATTTTTCGATTAATCGTTTTTTAAAATGTGTTCGATTCAAAATCGATTCTCGGCGGCCACGAATCGATTTTTTTCCATATAAAGGGCTCGCGGACGCGGTGCTGCATCTTCTCGTCTCTCTGCACTAGTCAAGCGCTAAGCACTTCAGCTGTCGATACACACACGCGTTTAGGAGTCGGGACATGACGGAATATTCACTTAACAATCGGCCAGCATTGCATCGTAACCTATGATCGTAACTAACGTTTATCATTTTCACGTCTTTTTAAGTTTTACAAGCAATCCCGTGCTTGCGCACTCTCAGAGATGTTTCGCTGCGTGCACAGCCTAAATCCGCCTCACAAACACCTCGCCAGAAACAAAAGTTTTATCCCTGGATTATATCGCTTTAACAGTTAAAACACGCGACATTATGTCAAAACTCTGGTCTTAGTGATGAGTAACCTCGTCAAGACAGTCGGTAATGTCTTAAATTAGCATTAAACGCGTGTGACAAAGTTAATGAAACAGTAATGGACTCGCACACTAGTTCTTAAAGTGAACGCAGCCATTTGTGTCAGTCATTAATTCTGTTGTCATAACAACCGAATATAGTATTAATTGTAAGCAATCAGAATTAATAGCCTTTGTATTTAATTCAGTCTGGACTAAAAAGACTATCCAGTGTTATTTTACATTGGTTTACTTTATTCAGTTTCTGTAGTATTTCTGACAAACCCAAAAAAAAACTACCCCAAAATGTCTTTTAATTTGTGTCTTTATTTGTGCTACTTTTTTTCAATTTAATTCAAAGATTGAAATCAAGCTTCCATACATAAACTCTTAAAACAAAAAACAAAAATAAACAAAAAAATTACATCACAATTTAGGTAAGATCAATGTAAAAATGTCTAAATATTTATATATTTATTTATCTATATCTATCTTAAACATAAAATAACATGATACTGTTTGATCAAGCTGTGCGACTGTTCTGACTTTTTTTTGCATATTGCATCAAAATTTTATGTTTATTCTTTTTATGCATTTAGTGTACCTAAAATAAAAAGAGTTTTATATACAGGTTTATGGCTCTTAATTTCCTTGTATTAATTAACCACTAGTAAACTTATGTCCACTGTTCTTTTTTTATAAATATAGGATTTGTATTACATCTTCATTTTAGTCGAATCAGGAATCGAGAATCGAAATCGAAAATTGAATCGAAATCGAATCGAACTGAGAGCTTGTGAATCGAAATCGAATCGAAATTGAAATGTGAATCGATACCCAGCCCTAAGTGGAGATAGTGGGGTCTTTCTTTCTTTCTTTCTTTCTTTCTTTCTTTCTTTCTTTCTTTCTTTCTTTCTTTCTTTCTTTCTTTCTTTCTTTCTTTCTTTCTTTCTTTCTTTCTTTATTTATTTATTTATTTATTTATTTATTTATTAAGGGACCATGCACAATTTTTAACATAAAATTACCATCTCATGCATTGTACCGGATTTAGCCAGAGGCTATTTTTCATCCGTAGTCCCCCAGACAAGACAAAGCTAACAAAAACTAAACAATAAATGCACACATACTGTCAAGGCCATAAAAAAACATAAATAAATAAATCAGTCAACCAATCAATTTAAAGGTTCTCTAAGCGATCCTGGGTGTTGATGTTCGGAATTTTTTCAAACAAATCGGAGGGTAGATAGACCCTCCCTCCTCCACATCTCATCTCCTCCCCCTCCCTTCCGTGCTTCCTGAAATAATTATGTATGTCCAGCAAAAACAGAGCAACCTGAATGTCGGACTGGAAGCCCTTCTGCCGCCGGAGTTCTCGCCATCGTTCAAAAGCTTTGCTACCGATGTAAATTCGGAACTTGGCACGTTCTTTATCCGACTCCTTCTTCTTTTTAATGTGTTCTTCAGAACGACGTCTCTTTGGTCGTGTGTCGGCCATTTTTCAAACTTCCCTCTGATGCTTCTCTCTCCTTCACACACACACCCCCTTCATGTGCACGCGCACTAACCCCCCAGACCCACCCTCAAATACTTCTTGCCAGTGATTGGCTGGAACACTGTTTGTTAGGTTTCGTGGTCCGGGTGAGACATGATTGTTTTTGTTGCCGTTTGTGGAGCCTGTGGTGTCTACAGAGACCGAGTTTTTTTTACAGTGTGTTTAGGGGACAGGCAGCTAGCCGATAGTGAGGAGACGTTTGATGTATGTGACAAAAAAATGTTTTGGCCCCACATTGCTTAGAGAAACTTTAACTACAACAATCTCAATGGTTACATAATTGGTTCAATTTTAAAAAAGATTTTAGCTTTAGTTTAAAAAGACCATGCGCTTTACACCCTTTTATGTCCTCTGGTAGGGCATTCCACTGATTAGTGGCTCTCACTGCGAAAGATGATAGTCCAAAAGCGGAACGACGAAAGGGAACCAGACAGTTCTTCATGAGTGATAGTCTTGTAGATCTCACAGAGGTTTCACAATGTAGATTAATAAAATCACATAATACAGAAGGAGCCAGACCATTTACGATTTTATGAACCATACACAAATTTGAATAAAGTCTAAAATTGTCAAAGGTTAGAAAATTATGTTTCTCTATAATTCTACAAGAATGAAAATGGTTGGGTTTTTTTTAATCTAAAATTTTTAATGTTTGCTTATATAGAGATTTTAAGGGTTTAATAACAGTTTCTCCCGCTTGACCCCAACATGTCAAGCAGTAAGACATGTGAGAAAAGATTGTAGCATGCATAAAACCCGTAGTTACATCAAAAGAACGACATTGTCTTATTTGTCTAAAGTTTGCCACATTATATGTAATATTCCTCACCATTTTCTTTACCTGTTTTTTAAAACTAAGATTTGAGTCCAATATTGTACCAAGATAATTGAGCTCATTTACTATTTCTAACTTTTCACCGTTTATAATAATATCAACATCAGGAGATTTAACATTTGTTTTAGAGAAAAAAATTCCTTTTGTTTTACTGATGTTTAGGCTAAGACATGACTGTTCCAGCCACTGTGTGATCTTTTCAGTAGCTGCTTTTAACTTCTCAGCCGCTAAGTCTGCTGTTTTGGCATGTGTAAAAATAACAGTATCATCAGCATACATTTGTACTTGTATCCCTTCACACTGTTGCGGAAGATCATTAATATACAAGCTAAATAGTAAGGGCCCTAGTACTGACCCTTGGGGTACACCCATTGTATAATGCAGATCACAGGCCTTGACCCCATTAATTCTAACACATTGTTCTCTGTTTAGTAAGTATGAGGATACCCATGCCAAAGCTTCAGGTGAAAATTGAAAAGAAGACAACTTAGAAAGGAGAACTGTATGATTAACGGTATCAAAGGCCTTACGTAGATCTAAAAATATAGCCCCAACAAATCCTCCTTTGTCAACTTTAGATTTGATTTGCTCTATTAAATGTAAAGTAGCTGTTTCGGTACAATGATTTGCTCTGAAACCAAACTGCATACAATGTAGGCCAAACTCACTGGTGTTAAGATGGGATGTCAGCTGTTCAAAAACAATCTTCTCTGCAACCTTTGAGAGGACTGGCAGTATGCCTATGGATCTATAGTTACTAACTTTATAATAGTCTCCAGATTTAAAAATAGGAGTGACAATAGCTTTTTTCCATGCGGCAGGAAAAACACAACATTCAAATGACAAATTAATTAGATGAGTAATGACCGGGGTTAAGCTATCTTTGTGAGTTTTAACAAACAAGACTGAGGTCTTAACTCCCGCAAGTTGATGTCAATAGCGCGTGCTCTGTAGGCATAATTGATATTTTGCCGCTATGTGAAAAAAATCCAGCAAAATGCGCCAACCTAAGCTCATTGGAAATACACTCACCTGCCACTTTATTAGGTACCCCATGATAGTAACGGGTTGGACCCCCTTTTGCCTTCAGAACTGCCTCAATTCTTCGTGGCATAGATTCAACAAGGTGCTGGAAGCATTCCTCAGGGAGTTTGGTCCATATTGACATAATGGCATCACACAGTTGCCGCAGATTTGTCGGTTGCACATCCATGATGCGAATCTCCCGTTCCACCACATCCCAAAGATGCTCTATTGGATTGAGATCTGGTGACTGTGGAGGCCATTTGAGTACAGCGAACTCATTGTCATGTTCAAGAAACCAGTCTGAGATGATTCCAGCTTTATGACATGGCGCATTATCCTGCTGAAAGTAGCCATCAGAAGTTGGGTACATTGTGGTCTTAAAGGGATGGACATGGTCAGCAACAATACTCAGGTAGGCTGTGGCGTTGCAACGATGCTCAATTGGTACCAAGGGGCCCAAAGAGTGCCAAGAAAATATTCCCCACACCATGACACCACCACCACCAGCCTGAACCGTTGATACAAGGCAGGATGGATCCATGCTTTCATGTTGTAGACGCCAAATTCTGACCCTACCATCCGAATGTCGCAGCAGAAATCGAGACTCATCAGACCAGGCAACGTTTTTCCAATCTTCTATTGTCCAATTTCGATGAGCTTGTGCAAATTGTAGCCTCAGTTTCCTGTTCTTAGCTGAAAGGAGTGGCACCCGGTGTGGTCTTCTGCTGCTGTAGCCCATCTGCCTCAAAGTTCGACGTACTGTGCGTTCAGAGATGCTCTTCTGCCCACCTTGGTTGTAACGGGTGGTTATTTGAGTCACTGTTGCCCTTCTATCAGCTCGAACCAGTCTGGCCATTCTCCTCTGACCTCTGGCATCAACAAGGCATTTCCGCCCACAGAACTGCCGCTCACTGGATGTTTTTTTTCTTTTTCGGACCATTCTCTGTAAACCCTAGAGATGGTTGTGCGTGAAAATCCCAGTAGATTAGCAGTTTCTGAAATACTCAGACCAGCCCTTCTGGCACCAACAATCATGCCACGTTCAAAGTCACTCAAATCACCTTTCTTCCCCATACTGATGCTCGGTTTGAACTGCAGGAGATTGTCTTGACCATGTCTACATGCCTAAATGCACTGAGTTGCCGCCATGTGATTGGCTGCTTAGAAATTAAGTGTTAACGAGCAGTTGGACAGGTGTACCTAATAAAGTGGCCGGTGAGTGTACGTTACTCTGCCTACATTTTTGCAAAACCTGAAATACGTACCTCCAGGTACGTTTCCCTGCACTTTTTTCGGGTGAAATGTCCACTAGAGGCGCTAAGTGTATTTTTTTTCTATTGGAGTGCTATTACGTTTGTCCTGAACATAATAGCTGCTACATCCAAAGCAGGTTTCTTCACTATTTATTCATAATCGTGGCATTAATGTTTTTGCATTCAACTGTCTTGTCAATTAAGTTTTCAGTCGCATTTATTATTATAATAGGCCAACGTTACTCATAAATATTAACATTTCGCTCTGTTCGTGCATTCTTAGCCTGTGTGGTGTTAAAAAGGAATACACTTTTAACCTTAAAAATAACCTTGTTTAACCATTTTGTAGTATTTAGTGTTTACACAAAAAACATTTTCTACAATAAAACACAACATACTGATACATTCACAAAATATATATATTTTATTAGCTTGATGTAAACCAAATCCTAGAATCCATACGTTGTTTGCAAGAAACAGATCCAAATTCAGCCTTTTATCCATTGATCTTCATCTTCATTTCTCAGCAGCGACCGTCACCGCAAACGTCAAATCCGCGTTGGTGATGAATTCAAATTCAAAAAATGCGCCTTCAAGAAGCGTTACGACAGGTTTTACGGCAGTGATATCAAACGCTCATTGGCTCTCGCCTGCTTCGTCACAGATATGCGACATGTCGTGTTTTAGTCGGTGTAGTACATTTGAAATGGAGAAGAGCGCGCGCCTTCAGAGAGCGAACCGAAATCAGCTTAACATTTTCATGGATTAGCGTTAATAACTTTAATTCTGATCTGTAACTCATACACAACTACTATAATACTGCCAGAGGACTGCGACTGCAACGCATCATCATGTGAACGACTTTTGGTAATGTTAACGTTACCGGTTTTGACATTTTCAAAATAAATAAATAATTGTGAAATGTTTACTTGTCTGTCTGTTATGTTTTTCTTTTCTTCATAATTGTGTTAGCCTACGTAGTTTTAAGGAATGGTTAGGTTTAGGGATAAGGAGTAGGATTAGTGGCTCAAAATATATTTTAATACTAAAACTCATTTACCTACACATTTCTGTCCATTAACTTACGTTTTATCCTTTTTATATTCTGTATAAAATGGATATGTTTAGATTTTGGGAGTAGGATTAAGGGATCTTGTTACATTTATGTTTAAAAGTGAAAGTATACAGATATCGTTATGATATGAAACATACGTAAACAGTTAACGTTTTGTAGCTGTAAAAACGTAATAATGTTACGTTTAAATGTTGCAAATACATCCATAATATACGTTTCAGCATCTATCCAAACGTACAAAAACGTACGTTTTATATCTTTGAAAATAACGTATTAATACCTACGTATTATAAACACGCATCTTGCGCCTCGTGGGCATTTCACCCGAAAAGTGCAGGGAAACGTACCTGGAGGTACGTATTTCAGGTTTTGCAAAAATGTAGGCAGAGTAACGTATTTCCAATGAGCCTGGGTTGAAATGCGCTGGCATGTTTGTCGACCCCAGAGGATTAACTTTAGCCTAGCCATAAATTGTGATTAAAACATACATGATCACTCACATCAAGAGTCGACGCCCTGTTTCTCACTGCATTGCTTTTGTGTGGTGCATCCGTTACCATCCTGATCACTGTACTACAGATAAATCTATGCTAACTTGAAGGTATGCTAACTGTACTATGCTACTAACAAACTAGGCTACACACAAAAATCTAAATAACTATATAAATGCTATGCTAAATAGATGCTACAATACTCTATCCTGATCGTTTTCAATACTCATAATTCCAACTCTTGACTTGCAGACGCAGTGGTTTTGACGAAACAAGCTGATTTTTAAACTGCCGAGGGCACGGCAGCTGTAGCTCGTACCAAGGGCGTGGTGAGCTGAAACATGTGTACGTCACGAAGAACCACAAACATCCAATAGGAAAATTCAACTGCAGTAGCCACCGTTCAACCTGAAGACGTTTTTACACCACATATTGTAGAAATAAAACACTTTATACCCAAATGTCAAAAAAGTTACTTGAATCAATGACCAGCATTAAGCCCCATTCTTACAGATCATTAACTAAAAAAAAGTCGGTTTAGGGTTTAGTTACTCTTTATTTGGTAGACACTTTTATAAAAACAACTTACTTTCTCTAGTTGAGTCACAAGAAATGTACAGATGTTGAGGAGATCCAGTGAAGTGTTGAACTTGGCTCAATGGATTCTAGTAAGTTCTGTAAACCATAAGATTATCTTTTGTTGAAAATCTCTTAATGTTGTCGCTTGTATGGCGTATGGCTCCTGTGTGCAGAGATGGTTACAGTTAGATAATGATTGCAGAGACGGTTTCAGTTAGATCATTTTGGCAGTATGAGAGCTGAACATGCTCCACCCCTCCAGCCCTGTGTATCAGTCCATCCACTTCTGAAACCCCATTATAAAAGTATTTTTGGTGCAAAACAACTGTACGCCTGTGACAGTGGAATTTGTAGTTGTAGAGAATAGCCACACATGTGTATCAGTAAATTTGAAGTCACAGAGAGAAATGTTTTAAGAGTTGCAAACTTGTAGACATTCCAATGGAGCATGAAATGTTTTGAGACGTTAAAAAAATCTGCAGACTGTGAAAATGAGGATGCAGAATGTCCCATAACTAAGAAGAGGAGTACTTGCCATGAAATACCCCTCTTCCAATGCATTTTCTATCACTCTCAGGCTCACCGGCAAAAGGTTGAATACTGGGGATCTGGTACCAGTGACTAATTTATCTGTCTGTAGAGCCGTGAGAAAATGAACATGAACACTTCTGATGAAAGGTCTCATTCTGTTTCTGGCAGAATCACATTACTCTGGCCTGGCCTTCTATGCTCTGTAATCTTTGGAATGGGAAAAGCTGTAGAGACATCCTTTGGCTTTGTTCGAATCCGCTTTCATTTCACCATCCTGTCGTCTCTTCTTCCTTTCTTACCTCCTACTCTTTCTCTATGTCTGCTTTAAAAATTATTCAACTCCTATGCAGGTGATAAAAATTTAAGAGTGCTTTTGAATAATTGAAGAGCAGAATAATAATCGCATGGCATAGCAAGCTGTGGCTGGAGAAGATGGGTTCATTCTGGCCCTAAAGGCTCCGTCAAACTCACTTTGTCATGCATATCAAGACTTGAGACCCAACCTTATCTCACTGTTTAAAGGAAACTGGACTTTCTGCCCATATCTTTTCTCTTTTAAGCTAACTTGTCAAAGTTTGATAAAGCGTTACTGGCATTAAAGCTTTTGTAGATGTAGTCATTTTTAGTCTTTTAAAAAAAATTATATTTATATTAGTTTCATAGTATTAATTTAACAATATTATGGTCCCAAGGACACTCCCAGGCTCATTAGATAAATGTGCAAATGGTCACTTCTGCAAAATGTTTGTTTCTTGCCTGTTTCGTGGAGTGTGGTTTAAGAATTATTCAGATACTAGAATAATTGTTTTAATACGTATTGAATAAGTTTTAGTAATTGTTTTGTTTCTGTCATTTTTATTGTTTATGCAGTGTTTCCCACAGAATTAGATTCTATTTGTGGTGGTGGGGTGTTTTGGTACGGGGGGGGGGGGGGGGGGGGGGGGTTCTTATATGTGCCACAGGGGCCTATACGTATTGTAAGCATGTTATCAATAACCTTCATTGGAATATAGATGTACATAAGCTTAACTGCAGGAATCTGTGAGGGCACTGACAAGAAAATTGGAGTACCCAGGCCTAGTAACAAAAACCCTTGTATGGTTCTTGTCTATACTATACTCTAAATATTAGTGCTGTCAAATTGAATGCTTCGATCAAAGTGATTTATCTAAAAATAAAAGTAACTCATAATCCTGATTGATACCTTCCAGATTGATACCTTCACTATGCTGAATTATATAGCAGGGCTCAAGTTTTGAAGAAAGGCAGCAGAGGAGTGAGAGAATTACGTGAACAATTTCAGGATATAATTTTTTTTTGGTTGTTGCATTAAATCTTACCCGGATACAATAATACTATTTTCTGATTGGCTATTTTATAGCAATTTTCTTCTTTTTTGATAGGCTGATAAATGGCAGGCTTGACGGCAGAACTTCAGGAAAGACGCGCTTGATTCCGGCCGGCCGGTTTCCATAGTGAGAGCGGCGTGGCCAGAGACATTTTGGGTGCTGCGACTATGGTGCTGCGCATATTAAACATATTATAAACAGTTTTTACTCGAGATAAATAGATAAATACAAAAGACCGAAACGAGTGACTGTGACGATCAATGCGTGACACTTCTTGCAGGTGTGATGCACCGTATAGGCTACAAACCGGAATAATATGTTTATAGCTACTTCTCATCCAAACACAATCAAATGCATTCTATCTGGATGGCGCGATTTATCTGGATAGTTTTTTTTATGTCAAGCAGAAATGAAAACAAGCCGAAATGCCATAACAGCAGGCTATTTATTAAAATGTATGGAGTAGAGAGTAGCCGACAGATAGCCTATGTGAGTAGAAGTAAAAAGTCGGCTGAAAAATAAATAGCCTAATTACTCCGGTAAAGTATAGGCTACGTTTGATACCCAAAATGTGTATTTGGACAGAATACGAGAGAGAATTATTTATTAAATTCATAAAAGACGAAATACAGGAATACTGGCTTCTAAACCTCAAAGAAATGCCATAATCAAGACCTCGGAGGCACGGAGCAGAAAGAAAACACCTCATGCACCATGAGAAAACACCGCTCACAGCATAAGAGTCTTTCCTTGCCATTAATGCTTGGACAACACGCTTAGGCCGTCTCTTTATCAGTAGGCTAATAATATAATAATGTCTAGTGTGGTGACTCTGTGATATATTTATACCTAACGTTACCAACTTCCGTCTCAATGATTTTTGAATGACTGATCGCGAGAGGAAAAAATGACGTTTTAGTAAATTGCGTGAATCTGTGGTGGAAACGCGACAGCATTTAACATAGACTAACTTTTTAGAGTCATAGTGTTCATTATACTGACCATTCAACTCCGGATTGATTCTGGAGGAATAAGCACTGGCAACAATCCGTCCTCCAACGCATGCCCATGTTTTGATTCATATTATATCGCGCTCGAGGGGCCGCTATTCGCGTCTTCATTGTCAGTTTGTGAGAGTGGGAGGGACTGAGGGAGGGAAGGAGCGCGCAGCGCGCAGCTCTACAATAAAATAAAAAATCTTGAAAATCAATGCGTGGCGGTCAGTGTTGATATTGTGGCGGGCCGCCACAAATTAATGAATGTATGGGAAACCCTGTTATGTAGTTTTTTAAATACATTTTTATGTTATAAGTTTTTGTTATTTAGTTTCAGTTAAAACTTTTTTTTAATGATGTTAGTTTTAGTTAACTGTAATGCACCTGGTTTTCACAGCTGCTTTTCAAAGTGATGTGGTGCTAAAAGTGTGTTCAATTTGATCCAGAACGGAACGTGAACCTACCAAAATTTTATTGAATTGATTGTTGTACGTATGGCGGCAGTTCGGAAATGAAAAGTCGGGAGAGTGACGCTAAAATGGTCAACAACGTTTGGTCGTGACGTACTGTATGTCTACAACCAACACAGTCTCTTCTAAGTGCTATACCACGATTGTCATTCCTCGTGGCATTTATACGCCAAAATTGTTTTTTGCGTGCATATGCTACGCACTGAAACCCGCCAGGGTAGGTTTAGGGGGAAGGGGGACAGGGAGTTCGTACTTATTATACGCCAAAAAGTGCGTATCATATGCACGCGAAAAACGCGTACCAGATACACGCAAAAACTACTTTTGGCGTATAAATGTCACGAAAAATGGCATTCGTGCTATAGATACAAACTTTCATGAGATTGGGCTCCCACAACTCAGACTAGCGCACCTCAATGTCATCATTCTCAGCCACTTCTTCTGTTCGCTGATTGGGTCGGTAAAAAAATGATCGGAGAAAACCCAAGAATATACAGCAAACCCAGACGTAGTACTGAAGGAAAATTAAAATTTAGCGGAAGTAGATAAGAGGACGGAGCCAGGCTTAGCTTGCTTCTACAAGTCTCTCAGCAGAGGCCGTCACTGAGACAGTGGGAGGAGCTTGATGTCCAGCTTGTTCTCTCTTAATGTATTGGGCAAAACTTGAAGGTCCAGTCCAGCGCAGTCTCATCCCAAGACGTCATATAACTGACGTTTTGGGACGTCTTTTGACCATACGTCAATATTCGCTTTTTTGGGGCCCCCTTAAACGTCGGTAGATGAGGTTATTGGATCCTAACTCTACCCCAGACCTAAACCTAAACCTAACCCGTCACCTAACCGACGTTAAAAGTAAAGCGTCAGTTGTATGACGGCCCGGGATCGCCATCTACCGACGTTTAAGGGGGCCCTAAAAAGGCAGATATTGATGTATGGTCAAAAGACGTCCCAAGACGTCAGTTATATGACTTTTTGGGATGAGACTGTGTTATCCAGTCACACCCTAAACCTAACCTTTACCCTATCCCTAACCCTAACTAGGTCAAACTCCACCTATTATGTCCACATTTCGTCCCATTTGGCACTGCAGTAAACACCACTTGTACCAGAGATGAGGTGGGTACTATAGTACACCTCTACATCCAGTGAAGCAAATCCAAATGAGTAGTGACGTGGTCCCTCTCATCTTTATTGAAGACCAGGCACAGTGCCACATTCTGGATCATTTTCAGAGGTTTAATCACGAGTGCAAGAAAGACAGCCAACTGCAGCATTCAGTCAGATGTCAAGGAGCTACAGGGCATACAGAACAAATGGTCTTTTGAAGGAGCTCTTAAAAGGACAGTTCAGCCAAGAATGAAACTTATGGCAAAAATAATAACCTTCACAAACCCATGATACTTTTTGCATGTTCATTCCTACTGTTTGCTTGATTTTTTTTCCCATGTATTTAGTTGTTTCTTGAAATGACATATGTGTTTACTGTGGAGATACATAGATAAGGGGTGTTAGAATAAGGGGAACTGAGAACTGTGTACGTGCAAGGGACCTTGGCCCGAGAAGATCTTCGCCTTTCTCATATGCATGTTAATTCCTATTGTTTGCTGGATTTTATGCCCCCACAAAACAGTACTGCAAATTTTATAACAAATATTAATCATCTTTAATGCTGCATGGTTTTCCATGAATAGATGTACCATAAAAATCATAATGATTAGCACTTAATAATAAAAAATAATCAGCACTTGAAAGACACATTCCTATGGACCCCTAAAGGGACGTGCATGGTGGTGTTAGGGTTGGCGTATGTTAACAATGGTGGGGTACATAGTATTTTATTTTGAAACGGTCAGTGCTTGTTTTGAAAAATTGTAAAAAATCACTTCTCAAAGGTCTTCAATGGCAGAGTTGTTAGACTGAAAAAAAATGGAAAAACTGATTGAGGAACTACCACTCCTCGAGTGGACAAAGAACCTTGCTGAAAATTAACATTTGACCTCTCCCTCATCCCCCTTGCAGAGATTACCCAAACTTACACAAGAAAATAAATGGTTAACTGTAATGTGCATGATTATCATCGAGTATTATGCATGTTTATTATCATTTGAAATGTATCAGTGTGACTGGTACAAATACTGACTGGTCTCATTTCCAAATAAGTAAAACAAAAGGTGTAATGGATTTTTTTTCTTTTAAATGTATCTCTTGAAATGGATGTGTGTTTATATATTTATAAGGGGGTTTATATATATATATATATAGACCCCTTCACGGTTGACGTCACAGAAAAATTTGCGGTGCGCAGTGCGCATGTCGGGGTCAGAACGTTTCATTCAATCGTGCTGTAACCATAGTTTAAACCAGCAACCAGATAATTTCTCGTCAACATGCCTACTTGTTGCGTCGTGGGTTGTGCAAATCGCACTAGTTTTGCAAATTTTTCAGGATTCCTGCAGGATCTCATCCTTTAAAAAAAATAAAATAGACGACATCTGTGGCTGCAAGCCATTAAACGGGCAGACTGGAACAATGCGATGATCAAAGAGGCTCGTGTTTGTAGCGCTCACTTCATATCAGGTAAGTTAAAATCATCCTTCATCATCCCTTTCTATTAAATTTAGATTAAACTCGAAACAAAAGACTGCATGAATTTTCTGTACCCTAGACTATAACGTTAAACCATGCAGGTTAATAGTTTGTTAATGTCATGCTCCGCTAGCCAGCTGTTGGAATCGTTAATTAGCTGCACGTAATTATACGCGTCTAGCGATTTGTAGGCTTTTGAGTTTTTCACGTGTGTAAACACTCGGCTTGTCCACCAGATAGCTGTAAGTTATATGGCGGGCCAGTGAATATCTGGCCAATTTCCTCAATCTCGCTCCAGCTACTACTTTCCCAGACTACAGCCTCTGCAGCTTCTTGTATGCCAGCCTCAACACCACCACCAGAGAGCAGTTGTCCAGGAAGGGCCCTCAGTAGAGCTTCACTGAATATGTGGAGTGGGTGCTGGTATCCTGTGGATCATCCTTTACTGTCGCTGACGTCACCAGCCCCACTCCAACCCCAGAGTCTCGTCCCGCCGAGACAGCCCAGCCAGAGTCTCGTCCCCAGCCAGAGTCTCGTCCCGCCGAGACAGCCCAGCCAGAGTCCCGTCCCGCCGAGACAGCCCAGCCAGAGTCTTGTCCCGCCGAGACAGCCTCAACCTGCTCCGCCACGTCTTGCTCCTCCCTGGTCACGCCCTAAGCCTGTTCTGCCATGTACTGCTCCGCCCTGGCCACGCCCTCAGCTTGCTCCACCACGTCCTGCTCCGCCTTGGCCACGTCAACATCCTGCTCCGCCCTGGCCACGCCCTCAGCCTGCTTCGCCACGTCCTGCTCAGCCCTGGACACACCCTCAGCCTGCTCCACCCTGGTCACATCTACGTCCTGCTCTGCCCTGGAGGCTTCCTGTCCCTGTTTAACCTAGCCCTGGCCAGCCTTCAGGGCGCCCACCCTCCCACCCCTTTGCTGCGGCGTGAGGTCATGGGGGGAGTAATGTCACAGCCCTCGTCTGCACCAGTCTGTTCATCATCTGCACTACACTTCCCAGGAGCCTCTTGTCTCCACATCCACCTGTTCATCGCTTTCATCATCTGTGTCACCTGTCGTCACCTTGTTATGTTTGATTCTTGCTTGTATTTAGTTTGCTTCTGTTCAGTCTGTCCTTGTCGGTGGAGTTTGTGTGTATACCTAGTAAATATTTGTATTGGAGCTCTTTGCCTCAGCCTCTTTTTGTCTACACCACTCCCGTGACACACGGACCATAAACGTCTGCTGAAGGATACGGCCATCCCATCTATAGCACAGACACAACAAAGTGGATCACCTGCGGTAAATGGTCCGTTATGTTTTTAGATGACCTACTGTAACCAGATCTAATGTAACGTTAGTGACACTATTATATGAATAGGATATGTATGAATATGTTTCTATCTTGATGTGGCGCGGATGCGCTTGGAAAAAACGAGCGCGCTGATCCCTGCACGTGGCGCGCCTAGTAGCCTACATTTGAAATAAAGAACTTGAGCGCGCAAAAGACGCAATATGTGAGCAGGCCCTAATGTTAGTATTGTTTTATCACGAATGGGCTCTATCGCCCCAGTAACAAATGAGCGGAGATGTAAACTCAGGACTGTAGCCTTCACCTTGCTAATGAATTTGAGTTTTTTTTTTTTTTTTTTTTTGAGAAACAGTGATCTTGTCCAGTACGGGTACGTTAGGCGGTGGGTTCATTGTGCAAAAACAATTTGCCTTGTGCTATTACTTTCTCCTTATTCTAGCCTATTGTAATGCAATTATACTGTATTATATGCTGTTGAATACATTTGGTTCAGCTAATAAATTGCATTTAAAATATACTGATTCCTGTAATAATAATTCTTTATTCATGTTCTGTGATACTTATAAATCAGAATGTGTTTTTGGTTGGAATTCAATGAAACATCATGGTATTACCTGGTCGCCCCTGTTTATTGTCACAGATCATACAATAAAGCGAACACCCATGATAAACTATGCTTTTCTATCTAGTAATTGCTGACTCTATTACTCCAACTCTGAACGAACTCTCTGCTCCTCGTCACGGTGCGTCTCAGGTGATTCGGTTATCACTCTGCCCAAGTAGCAGTGCTGCCCAAGTATACGGTTAAAAGATGTCTGTGTTTCATATGGCCTTGTTATTTGTACAGTCTGTGACTATACAAACCACAACATGTAAATAGGAAAATGTTTGCATTATTTTGCCACTCATTTGTATTAGTATGCCAGCTGCAACCATTCACATCCAGTCTTTGTGCTAAGCTAGGCTAGCGGTGATTGCGTCAAACAGACTTAGCACGGAGATGAAAAATGTATGTATGGACTTATCTAACTCTGGGGGATTCCTTATGTGGCCTCACTACAAGGTGAATAGGCTAAAGTCCCAAAAAGTCGGAGTGTTCCTTTAATATTTAGGCAAAGAATTTCCACGACAAAGGTAATAGTTTTTTTTAAGAATTTAGAGATAATATACACACAAAGGAGGGTGAGTGGTTAAACCCTCCGACTCTTAGAAGGTGTTAGCTCAATGCAAATTCCCACTGTGTAAGCAAATTGTTGCATGCAAATCAACTTCTACCCCCAGTAAGTCTCAACTTCACGTATTGCCTAATGTCGAGTTCGCCTTCTCTTTATTCCAGAGGATTTGATGTTTTGTATTGATTTTCTTTGAACTGAATATGAAATTGGACTGATAAATTTAAATTAAATTTACTCTGTGTGCGGTGTGATTGTGAATGCTCTAATCTGTTAATATGGGCACCGAAAATAATACGCACTGCTTACGGTCTGTTAATGCGTGCAGTGTGAAACCGGCGTTAGTCTGTCGCGTGAGAAGCACTAAAGCGGGGGTTTCAGTGGAGAGTCTATTTTTGCTGCGTTGCTGACGCTCCATTAAAGTGAAGGCACACTTTTGATGGACAAAATAAAAAAGATTTCACATAAAAAGTGCTCAAAATCCACAGAATAAGCATGTGCGGTGTGTTTTAAGAACTGGACTATGTCAAAAAAGAAATCGAAGATTAAAAAAAAAATTGTAGAAGATTTACCCATTTAATATTGTTTTAACCATTCCTTTTGGGTGAAAGTATGGTTATGATTATAAAAAATAGTGCATGCGGGCAGATGATGATGTACACCTGTACAACAATGGATGATCCGAGGCTGATCGTGGAGGCTGAGAAGCACCAAGAAGTGCTTTATGACCCCAAAAATAGGTACTACAAGGTCCTTTTTGGAACCGAAAGTTGAGGTTATCTGCTTACATCAACGTACCCTTAAACATACCTGGGTATGTCACTTGACCTGCTTTCTGAAAAACCTCCAGAGAGATTTCTGTCCCTCCATTGAAAGTCAATTCCCCCAAAACTGTTATGCTTCAAAAAATTCATGAAGACATTGTAATAGTCATCCATATGAATTGAGTGGTTGTGTGCAGGAATATGCAGGATTTTTGCAGTAAAATGTCCAAAAACCACTAGGCCAATGTTATATATTTTACTTAGTTGATTACTTACAATATCCAAAATGTTTCCAACTATTTGTAAATCGTGAGAAAATTGAGATTTTTAACCAAGGAAACGGGGCGTGTGAGCAGGGGTGAGGAGTAAGCAGTCAATGACGTCATATCCACGTTACCGCTGGTTTCCGCCAGGTTTGACTTCATACTGCAATAGTAACCATGGCGACAGATGTGGACAACTGAGTCGGTTATGCCCGTTGTGCGTGCTTAACAGCGTGAGCGTCCCTAGCAGGGTTTTGTTCAAACATTATGGACCATGGCAAGCAGACTTTGAGACAAAATGAGGACTAAAACAAAGATCAACCTCTTTCGAGATGCCGAGAGCTCCACGTCCGCGACTAACTTCGACTTGACAGAGACCTGAGTGTTGCGTGTTACTTGAGCAAACAGGTGAGGAAATCAATGTGTATAAAACTAATCAATGTTATATAGTTCAACATGATGAAAAGTTAAAATAGTATCTGTATGTTATTCTCAAATGTTAATCTAGCTTAGTCTTATACAGCCAACAAACAACAAACACACTCAAATGCTGTTTTGTGCGATAGTGAAAGTGTTAGAGCAATGAAGCAGCTCTGAGTTACATCAAGTTTAATTCATCTAATAAACCGACCTGTGTGAGTAATTCAGCGTGTAGTTCGGTAGAATTAAATGTCCTTATTCCTTTATATCCGCGGGACTCGTGTTGCGTGTGGCGCTGGTATACGTCTAGCAATCGTGCCCTGCTTCATACCACAAGATCCATAATTCTGCTTAATGCGGAATATAAGTCATTTATATACACCTTTGTTATTGTAAGAGGTTATCGACCCCTGGTGGTGAAACAATCTTGCATATTGTACCTGTGGTCTACTGCAGAGATACATGATTTACATGCTGAACAGGTTTAATTGAGGCTCTTATTCACATTGATCAACGCACAAACATAGATCACATCAACTATGTTCAACAGCAGTTCAAACAAGTTTTACACACAAGTACTAATGTACAGGATACAATATTGTACAACTCAATATATCCAGAGCCTCTACTTTTAAACAAACAAAACTGCAACAAACATTTTATTTTAGCTTCATGCACAGTTTTTTTTTAATTTTAAATATGGGCGAGTTTAATTTAAAAACAAGCAAACATTTTTTTTAAGCAAAAAACTAAAAAAGACTGTAGTCTGAACAAAGACTACATCCGGATCGGATTCAGAATGATAATATCGAGCATAAATCAAGAAGATTGAGTCCGTCAACCCCCCCAAAGCTTGAACATTCGTATACCTCTTTGTGGGTTCAACATTTCATTTTCGTATCGTTATGCAGTTCTGATTTATATGCTGTTAATATATAATGATCGCGTTAGCTTACATGTGCGTAAGTAATGTTTTTGTATGGCTAAGTTGTGTCTACCTCATTTGTGTTTGGATCTGGAAATTCTGTACAATTTCAGAAGGTAATAGACCCCCATATAACAGAGAAAACATGGATTGTTGGAAAATTCCATCAATGGCAATAAAAGATCTTTATTTTTATTAAATTACTTTTTTAAGCCTCATGGCTTAACAAAATTTCGATCAAAAGTTTAATCAAGCTTTTTCCATTATTACAACAATTGTATCACCTTAACATTTCTGATTTTAAGCACCCAAAAATATCAAATACGATGTAAGTCATTGAATGTATTAATAGAGTTTTTGTATAGATCCAAAAATAAATAAATAATAGACCAGACTGTCATTGATCTACAGGGGTTGGACAATGAAACTGAAACACCTGGTCTTACATCACAATCATTTATTAGGATGGTGAGGGCCTCATTTTGCATCCAAATAAAGCACCAATTCATCTTGGGAATGACAGATCGAAGTCCTTCACAGTGACCAGAGGGATTATGAGCAGTTCCTCTTCCAGAACAGTGTCCAGGTCACTATATGATGCTGGTGGAGGAAAACGTTTTCTGACACCTCAATAATATTCAGATCTGGTGACTGTGCAGACCATTGGAGATGTTCAACGTCACTTTCATCTTCATCAAACCCTTCTGTCACAAGTCTTGTGTGTGTTGGTGCATGATCATGCAGATACACGGTTTGAGCATCAGGTGCTCATGATATTTGACTCGTGTCCATCAAACACAGTCAGGATTGTCATGATATTGCAGCGCAAACCATCACTGATCCACCCGTGCTTCACTCTGAAGATTGGCCACCAGGCATATAGATGTGAAACCTCCAACATTGGCCAGTGTTTCAGTTTCATTGTCCAACCCCTGTAGTCATCAAGCCACCCTGGTCTACCTGGAAGACGGCAGTTGTGTCAAGCCCAACTGTATTGTGACTGAAATGACAAGGAGATCTGTCTTTTCTAGGCACACATAGTCACAGCATGTATTGACAAACAGCAATGCCCTGGACCATCTGAGATGTCATGCTGAGTTGTGGAGGCTAGAATCTGAGCTGCTTGACTGGGGTGTAAGCCAGACTGAACAACCAGAGGAGAACTAATTCAGCTTTGCTTTATAAACACCTAAATTTTACTTGCCAAGTCCAGCCACTTGTCCCTTAGCCCACGACCCTCACGATCCACTTTACATCCATATTCCTTTCTCATTTCTCATTCTTTCTTTCTGCCCACTCAGATCTATTTGTTTCTGCCAAAAGCAGAAACTAACCTCCTGTTAAAATCTTGTGCCTGACTTCCAGAACATTGTAATTTTCTAATATCCCGAGGTTGTGCTGTCGTAACATATGGCTCAGGCACAGGGATTTTAAAGAGGCTACATGCGATTTCCTGAAATTTAAACTCGCGACTGACACCTGTGGGCAAAAAACAGAACTGCTCTTCCTTTCTGCTCGCTCTCGCAGTGCGCGCTCGTACGTGCACACTTAACAAGTCATCTGGAGCAAGGAGGTCAACATTATGTTTACAGAGGTAAGACCAGTTAAATACATATATTGTTTGAGATAAGAGTTCTGTTTGTGAGTGTAAGCTACTTGCTGACTAGCAGTTGTGGGCTGGCAGAGTGATCTGACTGAGGGTTTTCACCGACGTCACGTTCTGGGCGGTAACCCGGATGAGCGGCCATTATGGAGGCACTCGGATGTAAACAACAGCATCGACTGCACTGTTAATGTACAACTGAACTCATTGTTACAAAAAAAATCCGTGGTAGATGCGAACTCGTATAGAGAAGGACTTTATTCATTTGCATAAAGATGGGCATCGGCCAGCTTTTTGACGCGCTGCATTTTTTCAAATGTAGCGCCGCCTGGATGCTTAGTTTGCGGAATATACGTAACATGAACGCGCTTGACGTCACATCCGCAGACAGCGCGGGAAAATTCGGACCCGACAGAAAATAAGAAAAATAGGATACAGGCTTATAGGTGCACCCACTGTGAGCCGACAAGGTGTCAGTATGCTCATCCGGAGATGTTTGAGTCATAAATGGTAAAATAAAAAGGCTATTGTTATGTTTATTTTGGGGAAAAAGTTGCATATAGCCTCTTTAAGTGAACCAAGAGGCTGTGTGCAGGCTGAGGTATCTTAAACATACTTTCCAGTGATAGTCTCAGATCCAGGAACAGGATAACATGAAAACAAGATATGTGTGTATTCTGAGAGAGGACATGACTAGAAGTGGGACTGAAAGCTTGACAAATTCTGAAATAGACAATTTAGAAACAGACAGACACAAAGGCAGGATAGTAACAACTACTGTAGAACAAACGGAAGGAAAAGGAACATGCAGGAATGACAGCAGAAACCTGCAGGCAGAAAAAAAGGTTGTTGATTGTGGCCTGTGAAATGTTCGTATTCTTCTCTTCAATGGCTGTGCGAAGTTGCTGGATAGTGGCGGGGCCTGGATCATGCTGTCGTATACGTCGATCCAGGGCATCCCAAACACATTCATTCATGCTGACTGTAGGGATGTCCACCAGAGCTGTTCCCCATGAATTGAATGTTCATTTCTGTACCATAAGCCATTTCCAAGGGCGTTTCAGAGAATTTGGCAGTACATCAACCCGGCCTCACAACCGTAGACCACGTGTAACCACACCAGCCACCCGGACAGCTGCTGCAACAATTGGTTTGCATAATTTCTGCACAAACTGTCAGAAACCGCCTCAGGGAAGCTCATCTGCATGCTCGTCATCCCCATCAGGGTCTCGACCTGAATGCAGTTCATCATCGTAACTGACTTGAGTGGGCAAATGCTCACAGTCGATGGCGTTTGGCACTTTGAAGAGCTGCTCTCTTCACGGTTGAATCCCGGTTTATTCTGTTCAGGGCAGATAGCAGACAGCAGAAAGCGTGTATGCAGGTAGCAGTTTGCTGATTTCAACTTTGTGGATCAACTGGCCCAATGAACCCAGGTGCATTTTATTGATGGCATTTTTAATGCACAGCGATACCGTGACTAGATCTGGAGGCCTAATGTTGTGCCATTCATCCACGACCATCACCTCATGTTGCAGCATGATAAGGCATAGCCCCATGGTGCAAGAATCTGTGCACAATTCCTGGAAGCTGAAAACATCCCAGATCTTGCATGGCCCGTATTCTCACCAGACATGTCTGGGACAACTGGGATGTTTTCGGCTGAGCATGTTTTGAATGCTCTGGATCGGCTTATGAGAGTCTGTTCCAGGTCCTGCCAATATCCAGCAACTTTGCACAATATTCAATTCATGTTGGTCCAGGCTGGTTAGAGTTGGTAGTTCTGGTCTAGCTGATGGCACTCCCACTTCCCATGCTGGGGACCAGAAAACCAGCATCCATTGCTGGTCCCAGCATGCAAAACATACAATATGCATTGTTCCTTATTCCACAGGGCTGTTGAATGTTGATTCTGATTGGTTGAGGAACATTCTAATGTGTGCACAAGGTGTAACAAGCTAACAAGTTACACCTATGAACAGTACAGACAAATCAACATGAAAAACTACAAACATGAAACTAGAAACAGGGAAAACAACAAATGCTATTATTATAATTCTATGTATAATAATAGCAATAAATTATATTGCTATTATTATAGTATTATACATCCACAATATGCTATTATCTATTATTATTACTATTTTATTGTACTTATACTACTATTTTATTTGTTATATACTGTTTGTTTATTTTATTGACTATACACTAAACAATTTACTATTACTTCTTTACCATTACTGAATTTGCCAATTTGTTTAATTTTCTCAATGGCGGTCAATTCTAAGCACAAGAAAAGCTAAAATCGGAGTAAAGTGTTTTTTTTTTTTACACAAGATTTTTTTATTGAAAACTTCACAATTCTTCACAATTCTTATCCAAGAATAAAAAGCCAAATAGCCTACGTGAAAATTCCTTACAAAAAAGAAATATATTATGAGTCTAACTATTGAGATTTTAAATAATTAGAAGTAACTTTTTTTACACCACGTACAAACCACTGAAATCGGTTGATAAATGTAAATGTTATTTTTGTTTTTATCCAGAAAAACTGCAGCTCAACCATTAACTCTTGTTCACAGCACAGTCTTGCCCTCAGCAATATGGCGGATGCATTGATGTTCAAAAGTGGCCAACAGGGCGTCTATTAGGGGTGGGAATTTCTTAGCACCTCACGATTCGATTCAGTTATGATTCAGAGGGCTGCGATTCAGTGCTTAATCGATTATCTGAATCTTTGTGTGTGTGTGTGTGTGAGACTACAAATACGTTGCTTTAAAAGCACAAAGTAATGACCCATGAAGAATTAACATACAATTTATTTTATTAACATTGCAAAGAAATGGTAAAGGAAATGTGTGTCTGCACTAACAGCATACTTGTAGTAAACGACAGAGAATGACGAGAACGACAAGAACAACGACCGGTACAGCCGAGTGTTTTTCCTCATCTGGGTGGAAACGCTTCATATGGCGCGCATATCCAAAATATTTTAGTTTTATTCTACAAAGCCTACAACTAATGTGGCTTTGACTGTCCAGCTCCTTTCCCCTTTCTACTTCAGAAGACAAAATATGTCCACACGTCAGCTTTTAACGAGGGTGTTTGGATCTTGCGCGCCATCGTGTATCTGTTATGTGCACGCCACAGACGGTCTGGCCACTGCACTTCTGCACTTCAGAGTTCTATCTTTTGCGTTACGTCAATGTTACAGAGCTGCCAACTTTTGAGTTTAGCTTGGCGTGAGACTTGGCGGGGGGTATATATATATATATATATATATATATATATATATATATACACACACCCTTATTGTTAAGTATGTCCATTTTAGTCATTATTCACTGAAAATCTACGCTTTTGAATCTCGTGCTTTGTGTATTCAAACTTGGCACAGGAACACCTATTGTACGCACAGTCTATATTTACACTAAAGGCGCCTTTAGTGCCTGTCTTTACCAAAAACACGCCCGTCAGGGAACAGCTACAGTAGCGTAGATAGTAGAGCCTGTAGTTCATGAAAGAGCATCTGATGCGCGCAGACGCGATTTCGAATCTTCCTTTTGCCGTGAGATGTAAAATGTATAAACTAACATGAAGGTCTCTAGCGTTATATTTTGCCAATGAACTAAAAAACGAAACCATGTTATGGCTTTTTGCCTTAAAACAGCACAAGACTTTAAGAATAGGAATTCTGTTTGTGCTGGATGTTTTAGAGAAACGTGTGCACTTTGCTCACGCGAACACGGAGCAGTTTTTCCTGTGAGTGAGACTGGAAAACCCGTAGTGGATGTAATCGGAGTGATAACAGAATGCTTACGCTGCCTTCACACTGGCAGATAAAATCAGCTCCGTAATACGCAATACGTTCCCAACGGACGTCGTACTACACAGTGAAAAACGTCGGACGCGGGTAGAACAAAAATGGTGGAGAGATTAAAGTTTTATTCTGACAGTTTTGTATGATCTCTCTGATGAGAGGGTTATGCTGCGTGAGGAAAGTTGCTGAGGACGTTAACATGTCAGGTCGGCTAAAAATGTGATATAGTGGTCAATAGTTTAATATCTACCTTCAATTTAATTGTATTAACTGCCCTTATAAACGTTAGAAAGTCATGAAAATAAAAAATGACATGACAACTTAACGTTATAAAATCATTATTTATTTTATTAAAAGTTAATAATTCGGGTTTGTTTATCAGTACCATAGCAACGCTCAACTTCCGCTGGAATTGTTGGATAGGAACCGTCCGTAGCTTTTCGCAAGAGTTCAAATTTTTGAACGCATGCGGATGACCAACGGACACGATTTTCTTCGCACCGCACTCGGTCGGACCCGTTTCGGACCCTTTCACATGCGGTCTGCGAATCTCCATAGGAAATGAATGACTTCCGGTCGTTTCGCAGCCGCATCGGAGCTGATTTCAACTGCCAGTGTGAAGGCGGCGTTAGAGTGCAGAGAGGAATTGGCTTTGACTCCAGTCCTGGTTTTGCGTCCGCGCCGTAAGGAGCTCAACATCTGTCTCGTATGCATGATCGCTCTAGACTAGATTAGAGGATATTTTAACTAATTTGTTGTAAAACTAGTCGATCACGAGTGGCTCAACTGGTGGATTTATAGATAAACTTATCTTTCAGGTATTTTGCCGTAGGGCTTGACACTTTAGCGTGAGAAATCAGGGGTGTGGCGTGAGAGCGTGAGAATTGGCTCAACTGCGTGAGCCTCACGTTCAATGCGTGAGAGTTGGCAGCCCTGCGTTATTACAAATATACAGTATGTCTAATTTTTTTATTTTTTTTTTGAAAATCGATTTTTGACATTTGTGAATCAATTCAGAATCGTACACATCCGCACCGTGATGCATCTAAGAATCGATTTTTTTTCCCCCACCCCTAGCGTCTATGTACTTTTAATGTCAATGGTCTCGACAGCAACTCCACGATGGTCATCTTCCTGTAATGGAAACGTGACACAGTGAACATGACCATTTTTCGGCACCAGGTAATGATCTAGAAACACACAAGTTGAATGTCATCTTTAAAAAGACTTAAGCTCGAACCAGTGTAAGCTCCTTTAGAGAATTGGTCTCTCTCAGTGCTGAAGCACACAAGGGAACGGCACAACAACACAAATAGGGATAGTGCTCCACTCTTTGGAGGTCTTACCAGCTGTCAGAACAGCTTTTTAGCACTCTCACACAGCGCACTGACCAGCTGTGAAAACAGCCTCTTTGCACAGATGTACTGGCAAAAAAACAAAACAAAGGGAAAATCCAGCCAAGCTGCTGCACTTTCTTACCAACACTGACAAGGAGAGAGCTTCTCCGAACAAAGAGCTGCTTGTTAAAGAACACCGCTTGTATGCTGAAGATGCGATACATCTGCTGCTCATTATATGCGCGTGGCGCGATGCAGCGCAGCTGATGCAATTATCGCAAGCCAATTTGCACTGGCTAAGTACAGAAAGGGAAACTGTAGTTCTGTGTGAAAACACTGCACTACAAACCACTGTAGCATAGTTGCTAGGCTTGATTTGTTCCATGTAAATAAAAATTAGAAGAGCACGTTCAAAACTTGCCTTGCATGGCTATAAAACTGCTTGCCACTTCTCCACACCACCACATGCTGGAAAAAGTAGCTTGTTAATGGAAAAGGGTCTCTATTTTATTATTCAGCCTACTACTGTAGTTCAACTTATGCCTAGTTCACACTACATGATTTTAAGCCCGATTTAAGCCCGATTTGCAAATCGTTGAGTCGCCGACAAGTCAGGGTGTTATCGCGTGCAAATCGCGGGCGATTAGCGGACGATGAACGCTCGCCAATCTGTTAGTATGAAAGAGCCAACAACGCAGCGAAAACGCTCGCAGACACCTCGCAGACGCGTCGCCGAGCCCAGAAAAATATCTAGCCTGCTAGATATCCAGAGCCATCGCGCGACTCAAACTCAGTGATGTCATGAGGACAGCCAATCATAGCAACGCATGGGTTGAGGACACCAGGTAAATCTTAGTTTTTCTACTTTATTGCATTTTTTCCCTCAGAGAAGATCGTCGCGCAAACAGTGTGCAGCACTAGTTTCTGTCTGACGTCCATATTCACGTGTTGTGTTCTCTTCTTTGCTGGGGGCGCAATAATTATTTATTTATTTATTGCGTGTTTTTCCGTGAAAAAACGTGGTTTGTAGACAAGATAGAATCGTTTGCTGACAGAGTTGTTGTCCACTCGTTATTTATTTGATTATTTTCAGGATTTAGACCGTCACATAGTACTGAAACAGCTCTCACTGAGTCACAAATGATTTGCTCTTATCATCCGATCGTGGTTGTATCTCTATGCAGTGCGTTGTCAACTCGTGTAGTGAGTTACCTCCTGTTGTGGATCAATCACGTTGTGTGGTGTGAACAGCTAAACAACTTGAACACTCCTGATTTCACTGAGAGCAAGTCATGTAGCGTGAACCACACAGTTCAGCCAGACGTTTTAAAATCATGTAGTGTGAACAAGGCATTACTTGCTTACAGAGTTGTAAGATCTAGTCAGAGTCTTCGGTAACACTTCCTTTTACAGTCCTGTTACCCATGTCCTATGTACTTATTCTAATCATTACAATTACTGGGTAATAACTAGGTATTAACCCTGAACCTACCCCTAACCCACGGACTTACCATAAATTAGTCAGTACTTTCTAGGTAAGTATACTACATAAGTACTCTACAGGAAGCGTTACAGAGTCTTCTTTGCTTTTAAAAATATATAAATATAAGTGCAATACAATATAGTGCAATAAAGTTAACAAATGAATTGTGATTAGTCCAGTCATCAGCAGACCTCTCTTTTAGGACAGATCAGATTTTGGTCTGCTGTTTAAAATAGTAAAAGCATATAGTACAGACCAACGCATTCTCATCCCGAGGCGTCATATATGACGCTTTTGAGTAGACATAAAGAGTAGACATCCAACACACATGGCACCCTTTAGCGTCAATATAAGACGCAGCTATATATGAGCCAGAAGGCGCCTCCTAGTGGTCTTAAGCCTAACCCTACCCCAGACCTAAGCCTACCCATAACCGAAGCATGTTATATTGACGCTAAAGAGTGTCATATGTGTTGGATGTATACGCATTGTCAAAAGCGTCAGTATATGATGCCTGTATTGTCCAAAGAGTAATTCAGATCAACATCAAAAATGACAAAAGTAGTCATAATTGAAAGACAGAGCTTGATAACCAATTATTTTTCTTTCGATTTTTCCCAATTTGTCATAGTCTCTTAACCAGTTGCAAAGCATGTCTGTTCATTACTCATTCAAAAGCTGGGTTGTTTTGGTTCATTATCATTATTTTGTTTAATACTCCTGTCAATATTCCGAAGTGCGCATTTAATGGACATTTTACTATATCATAAGGCCACAGTAGAGGAGTTATGAATGGTAGTGAAGCGTCGCAACTGATGCTGGTAGGTACATAGGCATATAGGTACATGAATTAGTGTACATAGATGTGTTATGTGCAGACTGCTAGCACTGACATTTGTATTTGATTGAGCAAACTACATGACCAGCACCACAGTCTCCCTTCTTTCTCGGCTTAAAGGGTACCAGTATATGACATGCCATTATCATTTTCTGTACATATCTCTCTGTGTTGTTATTGATGTCATGTAAATTTAATAGCTGTTGGCTTGATTAGACAAGTGGAGGATGTTGGTTTCTCTGGTTTCCCTGCTGATAAACAGTCCCCTGTCATTTCTCTTTAACACAGCACCATATACTGTATCTACAGCAGTGAGACCAAGGCGTCCATGAGGGGGGTAGTTACAGAGAGAGAGAGAGAGAGGGAGGTGTGTGTGAGAGAAAGACAAACAAGACATCTGTAACACAATCTAAGCTGATTTACATGGTCTTTTAATGATACACTCTTAGAAGAAAAGGTTCTATCAGCGCTACGTATTTGGAACCCCTAAAAGGTTCTATACAGAACGTTTTTTAAGTGTTCAATAATAAGAACCCTTTATGTTTTTTTGTAACCAGGAAAAAAGGTTCTATATGGAACCTTTTGGGTTCATTCATTATCATTTGTTTTGTCCTTTCCGGTGTTCTGTCGATTTTTGCTTCCTTGTCGAAAAATGCTACCGTAGCGCGAATTGATGACAGAATGCCGATTAAAATCGTATGAAATACAATTATAATACAATTCTAAGTTATGAAAAGCTACTGTATACTGTAGACGACTATTTTTACTTTTAAAACGGTGTGAAAAATCATAAAATATTCATTGTTGACTTGTCAAAGTACACCTTTCCTCATAGTAACTGAAAATTTCAGTTATTCCTTTTCAGCTGGCTGACCGTACAAATATTCATATGGTAGTAAGCATTTTTAAAGGGAAATTATATCCTATTATAAAAGGAAAATGTACCAAATTTCAGTTATTCCTTTTCAGCTGGCTGACCGTACAAATATTCATATGGTAGTAAGCATTTTTAAAGGGAAATTATATCCTATTATAAAAGGAAAATGTACCAAATTTCAGTTATTCCTTTTCAGCTGGTTGACCGTACAAATATTCATATGGTAGTAAGCATTTTTAAAGGGAAATTATATCCTATTATAACGGGAAAATGTACCAAATTTCAGTTATTCCTTTTCAGCTGGCTGACCGTACAAATATTCATATGGTAGTAAGCATTTTTTTTAAAGGGAAATTATATCCTATTATAACGGGAAAATGTACCAAATTTCAGTTATTCCTTTTCAGCTGGCTGACCGTACAAATATTCATATGGTAGTAAGCATTTTTTTTAAAGGGAAATTATATATTATAACGGGAAAATGTACCTTTTGTAAAAAAAGAAAAAAATATATCTGACGCTGCACATGCGCATAACCGGTAAGTAGCAAATCTCGATGGGTAGCATGAATTGTCAGAACACCGGATTAAATGTTTCATATTATTGACAAACATCAAGACCTAAAATGTATTTATGAATGCATGTGAATGATCACAAAATTCAATATATGTTGGTTAGAAAATGTATATATTTATTTAATTTTATGTAGCTAATCGATATCACATGAAAAGTGCCATTTCAGTTTTTCACCTCCAAAAATCAGCATGATTAAAATGTGATATTAAGTTACTACAACAGTTTAATAAACAATAATCTAATTACAACTAATGTTGCAGAATAATGTAGTATATGAATGAATAATAGCCTATAAAGAACCTTTGTGCCAACAAAGACAAAAGACAAATCTTTTTCTGTCAAATTCAAAGCCAGAATTAAATTAATACTTTACTTAATTAATAAATCAATAAATCATTTTAAATGAATAGTAACACATATTTACTTATAAAAAACACTTTTATTATTTATATAATACAGGTAAATGTAATGGGAGCACACAAAACACAAGACAGCTATGTTATGTTTGCTAATTAAAATTAATTCTTAATTGTTTTACTACAGATATAATGACATTGCTCTCATGATTTTAATTGTTAGATTCAGCCAAAAAGTTCAAGACCATAAGATGAGGCAACCTTACACACGTTTTCGCGTTCAATGACATTGAATTTGTGCCTCTTCTGGTCTAAAAAAAAGTGGCACTTTTCACATTTGTGGAAAGTGCGAGTTGTCTGTGTAGGCTGGACACAGCGAGGGAGCACATTGGGTTTTGGAATAGAGTTCAAGAGAACCCCATGAGGATGACTGCAACTTAGCATCTTAATAGTGCGATACTGAGAGCCAGAGAGAGGGAAAGATGTGCCTGAGCTGTATGATTAGGCGAGATAACATTTCCCTTCTGATCAGCATCAGTGCTGTAATCCCTGCTGAAACTCACTGTCTCATTACCAGAGCCTTCGAGCAAGATGTGCAATTAACATTCTTCACACATTACATCCCACATCTACTCATCAGCTCAGAGTTCAGGCCCAGTTACTGTAAATGTTAGCTCATCCTGATTGCTGACATATTTCGCTGTGTCAGTAAAGCCGAGTGTTGTTCCTGCTGTGAAGAGGTTGGTTAGTAATGTCTGAAACATCTGTAGGAGACATGAATGTCTGTGTTGGGAATGCAATAGACCTATACAAAAAAGAAGGAATTGAGAGGAATATTGTATTAACAGAGTGATAAAATGAAAGTGATTCAATTCTGTCTATAGCGGCAAAGTAAAAACGAAATCAAGAGCAGGGATAGCTACGACCAAGCTCATTGTATAAACCAAAAAGCCAAATATTTCAGGGTCATTTTAGTGAGAGTGAGAGCCATTTCTTTCCCTCATACATTTTTCATTTTTTTCTAAAACTAAAACCGAAAAATATTGTAAAACAAAACAAGGAGCAGAAACAGGCAGATATAAACAGACATGTTACATTTTTAAATAAATCATTCTGTTCAGCCAGTAACCAGTCGACCCAGTTCACAGAATCTTTCTTTAATTAACCCATCGCTAAGCCCCGTCCTCCCTAGTTACTGTTGCTACACCTGTCAAGCTTTCGCGGCTGGCACATCTATTATAGTGTGGATGCACCGGTGTCAGACATTTCCCAATGAGATAATTTGTCATTTTTGGCAAACGTGAAATATCTGAGAGAGCAAGACAAAAGGGACTGCAGTATTCCATTCGAGGGATATATTCACGACATAATATGCAACTGATTAGAGAATAATTTTTTAAAAATTGAAGCTAAAGCCTATAGTCCCAGCGCAAGCAGCAGCGTCTCATATGCTGACCATTCAAATGGGAAACCCAAATGAGGAACAGCTATGCTCGTGCAGCAGGGTATGTGAAATGTGAAAGTAATCCTCATAATTGTAAATCAAAAAGCTTGTCCATAAATCTTGTGGAATAACACTAACACCGGGAGAGCCGCGATCGGATTGGGTTAAAGTTACTTAGTCAGGGGTATGGACGTCGATGCTGAAATATATTCTAAAGTATGTCAGTGAGCCTCCGTCTTGTCTATAATCGTCTTATTTTACGTTAAAATATATGCATTATGACCAAAGAACCGTCAATGTTTCCAAGCAAAAGGTGTTTTTGTTAGCCATGTCGACATTTAGTTGTGAATGGGTCTCCCACACTGCTTAATCACGCCCATCCTTTCTCCCATTGGCTTTTAGATTTTCGGGAAGGAAAACGATTCCTCTCCCCCATCCAAATTTTTAGGATACCGGGTATCAGATTTGTACAATCCATACGCACAATGCTTCAACATGTTTCCCTCGCTCGAAATCTTGCCAGACCTCCTGCGCCTAGTTACGGTTGCTAAGACACGATTGGCCAGTGGCGGTTTTTGGGCGTGGCTTAGCGAAGGGTTAATTCCATGGTGATGGCGTAAGAGCACATCCGAAGTAGCAGTGAAGTTCTCAGTGAACCAATGAGCATGCCCAGACGGGTTATTGAACCAAAGAACTGGTTCAAACTGAACAACGATTGTTTTAGACCTTTAGTACGTTTTTTTTTTTTTAAGGGTACATATCATGCTTTTAAATCATTAAATTTTACTTATAAATCATACATTTGTGGTCTATATAAAGCATAACTGCAATGCTTGGGTCTGAATTCCTCATTATTATAGCTCAACAGGCCCCTTTTCTGCCTCTTTTCTGATGTGCTTCTGTGAGCAACCCGTTTCGAAGCGTCCCCTTTAAATAAAAAGGAGTTGCGTCTTTCCTCGCCCGCTCTCCAGGTCGCCGAGTTCACGTTCGGTTCAACTCCCCGCGTTCGGCCATTATTGTAGTTTGATAAGAGATAAACGATTACTATAGTTTCAAAGAACATTTTTATTCACACGTTAACAAAATGTCAACAAAAGACTTGTCCATCAAGCGTTACGTATTCGAGCCAGAGCGAGCGAGTTGAAAAAGACGACGACGAACCTGCAGAACAACGTCTTCATATGGATGCAGTGGTATGTAAAGTTAACTATGTTGTGTTATTAGTGAAAGTCGACTATTTCTCTTGTTAAAACAAGCACTCTGACAAGATAAATGACTACAGTCTAATCTTACCACTAAAAATCTGTATTGATAATAATATGATAACTTACGTTTAGAAAAGCATCAGCAAACACAGCAGCTAAATGATAGAAGGAATTTACACCTCATTCAGACGAAGTTGATCGGCAAACCATTCTTTATACTGGCGGAGGTTGTTGAAGTGGGAATCCTTGAAGTGCTTCAGGTCACTACATCCAACAACCGAACATTTTGACTAGCCCTCCCGTAACTTCTGCATCATTGAGCTTGGACTACAAAATCGGAGCGAGAAATAATAATGTCGGATTGCTCGAAGTGTTGGACCGGTAGTCAATGTCCTTATTTGGCAGTTCCGCTGCAAATCCTGACATTATTGTTCAAAAAACGTCATAGAAAACAGAAAAATCTGAACAGGTTGAAAAATATGACCAAAACAGAATATAAAGATATAAACGAAGCACCTGAAGAGAATAATTTCATCTTTTCTGTACTTATAAACACTCCAAATATACAACAAAATGCATTTAAGGGCTTAAAAAGTGGATTTTGCGTGATATGTCCCCTTTAATTCATACAAATTCGTACGATTCAAATCATTCAAAGTCAGTGGAAGGTGCAGGACCATATAATGTTCGTTAAATCTTTGTAATCAGTCCAAATGTAATGCAAGCATGTGTTCCCTGTCAGTCAATGTATGTGCATACCACTGCACAGTCTGTTCACGCAAACATCATAAGTCATCAGCACATTCACATACGAGACAGCGAGAATGGCAGGCAAACAGTGGTTTACGTTTGTTATTTTAGTACTGTTACTCACTGTACTGTAAAGTTTTCACATCAGCGAATGACACATTATACAGTATAATACAATTACGTTGTCTCTGTTCGTCTCGCTTTGGGTCTGTGTGCGTTCATGTGTTTTTGAGGAGATGTGGCTTTGGATGCCGATTTGCAGGGAGGGGTGGGATCGTATGCTTTCAATGCTTTCAATGCTAGCATTTCCCAGATCACCTATTGCACCTTTAAATATTATTGTGTTCGATCACCAAAACTGGAAATTATGTCATTATTTGTATTAAAGGAGTAGTTCACTTTTGAAAAATAAAAAACTTTTGCTGATTTACTGACCCCCATGTCGTCCAAAATGTTCATTCAGCCGAAAAGAATTTAGGGTTTTTGTTAAAAACATTCCAGGATTTTCTCCATATAATGCACTTTTCAGTGCAAGTTTCAGTTTCAGTGCAAACTGCAAAGGGCTTTAAATTATTCCAGATGATGAATAAGGGTCTTATCAAGTGAAATGATCGCTCATTTAAAAAAAAAAAAAGTTTAAGTTTTATAAGCTCAAATGGTCGCCTTGCTCTGTTCTGTGATGCGCGTTGGTGAATCTCAAATCTGTTCCAAATGTTTTTCCGATTCATTTGGTTTATTCAACGAATGAAACAAATGAACTGACTCGGAAAAAGATTAGTTCATTTTGATGAACGAGTTTGAATCACAGAACAGAGCAAGGCGACCATTCGAGCTTATAAAACTTAAACTTTGTTATTTTTTTTTTTAAATGAGCGATCGTTTCGCTTGATAAGACCCTTATTCATCATTTAGAACCGCTTAAAGCCCTTTGAATAGTTTGGAGTTTGTACTGAAAGAGTCTTTTGGACCTTGAACCGTTTGGTTCCCACTGAAGTGCATTATATGGAGAAAAATGCTGGAATGTTTTCATCAAAAACATAATTTATTTTCGACTGAAGAAAGAAAGACATGGACATCTTGGAAGTTTTTTTGAAAAGTGAACTACTCCTTTAAGTTAGCTTGAGATGACAGAATAATTTAATAACATTTCAAAACATTATTTACTGTATCTGAAAAAAAAAAATGTTACAAAAATAAACCTTGTTAATATCCACAATATTAAACTGGATATCGCTCCATTTTCATAGAATGACCGTTGAACTTGAAATCGATTGATAATTTTCAAAGGCATATTTAAAAAATCTATTACAAATGACAGAGAGAGACACAGAGAGAGAAAGATAATATGGGATATGATTGTGAAATTCAGGCAGAAGAGGTCTTAGAGGAATATTAAAGCTGCAATCCATATCAGATTATACCACTAAGAGACTCATCTCCCACACAGTGCTGCATTGTGTATTCCATATCGTCCTCTATTTTTTATTTATTTATATATATATTTTTTTATAATAATGCACACCAAAAATTGCTCATTTCAGAATTCCCAACCCGGAGAGAGATATGGTTGGTCCTGTAAGTATAGAAATCTCATTACAGCTTTCTTCATATTTTTCTAGTTATAGTGCATACTCATTTCCAAACTTCATGTCTCAAAGCCAGCCACCCTTTAAATTGGTTTTCGGATGCACATTTTTCAAACTTCATTTATGTTTGTGCTTGATTGAAGAGAGCCGTTTGAGGGGAAGGAAGAAATGAGAGAGCAATAGATTCAGGCTGCTGGACAGAGAGGTATCAGACAGAGGGTGGCATGGCATTTCTTTATTCCACTGTCTTTATCAGTCCTTCCATTGTTGGCTGACTTTCATTGCGATTTTTGATCCAGGCCAACACAACACTCCCCTCCTCTGATTACACTAGAGAGAAAACTAGGTTTTGTGCATTAGTTGGACTGTGCGAGGAGAGCTCTGGATACACCATATCTTGTTGCAAAGTGTCTGGCACTGAAAACTGTTACCATCAGGTTTGGGGAAGCTACTTCGAAACTGTAGTTTTCCAAGTTAATTGTATCTGAAAGTAATTCAAGCTACCTATTTGAAAATGTATAATTATCTACACTACAAAGTAATGGCAAAAATCAACCAACAACACTGAAGTAATTTAGTCAGCGATTTTTTTTTTTCAATGAATTAAAGGCATATTTCACCAAAAATAAAAATTATTTCATTTCCTCACCTTAAAGGTATAGCGGAGGATCTTTCTGAAATTTAGAGAAGACCCGCCCTCTCCAATTTTTAAAAAAAAATGCAAATGTCAAATGCCCGTCCGTGTTTTATTTACTTATTATACTGATCGATTGAGTGACCGAGGGCTCAAGACATGATATGTGCAACCCTGTATCACACGAAATACGTTCTGAGGAAACTATTTTGCAAATCGCAAAATGTTACAGTGCTATTACGTTGGTCCTTAACCTAACATGCCTCATTGTTAATACGTAGGTATTAATACGTTATTTTTATACATAGTTGCATATGGAGAAGTAGCTTGTTGCGTTTGTGTAATAATAAACACACACGGTTTTAGAATATGAACACATGAACACACACGGTTTTAGAATATTTCAGCGCGATACCATTTACCATTTGGTCAAAAGGCTACTTTAGACAAATTGAGATGTTTACCGTGTCTATGCGGTGCATGACTTGTGCCAGGGCTAGCATTGCTAAGTCGCTTGCATTAACTTTTACTAGTGATTTTAAATGGATTTCTCCAAATAGCATGACAAACTTTACCTGTCTAGTAGAATCTTCGCGACTGCGGCATCAGTGAGAAGCCCGACCTGTGCTTTTAGCGCACGCCAGCGTGTGATATTCACCCAAAATCACTCTGGTCTTGTTTCTATATTCTGCGGCCTTTCTCTTCTTATCATACACTTTGTATACATTTTTTCTCTTTCGACCCTCAGTCATTTTCAAAGGAATGGCTGAAACCGTAACCCCGACATAATACACCAGAAAGTGAAAACTACATAGAGATGAGCACGTACGACGGCCTTACGTAAACATATCACCAGAATGATTGACACTTAGGTGGACCAATAGTATAGACTACCCACCCGGAAAAAGAAAATCCTCCGCTATACCTTTAATATTTGCCCAAACCTGTCTGAGTTTCTTTCTTCTGCTGAAAACAAAGGAATTTTGACAACCAGACTATTGACATCCATAGTATTTTTTTCCCCTAGTGAAAGTCAACTGGTGCCATAAATTTTCTAGCTACCGACATTCTTCAAAATATCTTCTTTTATTTTCAACAGAGGAGAAAAAAGTGTTCGAAATCGCCACCTATAGCCTCATTCACTGTTCCCTGCAATTCCCCTGATTTCGTCCACTGAAGGAGTGAATGAAACCGAGCAAGTGAATTTGGACACTGAGTGGACTGAAAGTGCTGCAACTTGTGCATGGTTTGTGCAGGTTAATAATCATTTAAAACATAGCCAACTGTATTATATAACACCTGAATTTTATGAGGTGGCAAATTCGTACAGATTTATACGTCCTGATTCGATTCGATTTTTGCTAAATCATACATTTTTATGAGTTGCCCAATTCGTATGAATGACCCCCTACCCCCTAAACCTACCCATCACGTGGTGGGTTTAGACAAATCATACGAATTTGTACTGTAGATTTGAAAATCATTTTTATCATTTTTTTTTGCCAAGAGATTTCTTATTTATTATCAGACATAGGAGAGTGAGAACCATCCGCAGTGAGAACCATCTCGAAATATTGGTGGGGACATGTCCCACCCGCAAATTACGACTATGATGACGACGACTTCACTGGATCTAAACAAGTTTTGTTTTGTTTCAAGCTTCAAGTTTTGTTTATTAAACATAGGGGAGCGCGGGGCACAACCTAACGCGGGGTTAAATGTAACACGGACCGTTTACATAGTTCGTCAGGATCAAGCAGGTTGTCTTTCCGCTATTTTTCTCTTGCTGCCAGAAGACGATCTCCCGCGAATTTGCGGAAAGTTTTGATTATATTTCTTGAAGATACTGGACAAAGAGTGTTTTGACACCATGAAAGTAATTTTTTTCGGTTTCTGAGTTGGGTGTATACGTTTCCAAATCTAACTTTATATTGCCTTAATCACTGTCTTGTTGGCTCAAACATAGCACCGTTTTGAAACATGTCAGCAATTCCTAGCAACTGTTAGCTAGGCTTAAAATATGTAATACACAGCGGGGTTAATTCTAACAGAGCGTTACAATTAAGTCGCCAAGTGTACAATGATAATCAAATGAAAACGGAGCCACACAACTTTTCAGGTTTGAGTATACTGTACATTTAACTTTGTTAGACTTTCACAAACAATGTTGGAATTTAAAATGTTTAAAATTTAGAGTACTATGAATGATAACTTGTTTATTTATTAACAATATGGCCTGTTATTAATGTAATAAACCCTTTAAATTTTTATTTTAAGCTCATTCGTATTATTATTACTGTTATTAATAATAATAATAATAATAATTGTACATCATGCAGCTGCCACACACAAATCTAATTTAATTTCAATTACAATATTTATAATTTTATTTATTATTATTTATTGCAAAACTGTGCAGCCCTTTTCTATGTCTCTATCCATGATATTGATCCACAATAGAAGGATCATTGGATGAGGGATGGATGTATGGATATCTTTCTACACAGATGCACAAACAATATCAAACTATACAAATAAAATAGTACTGAATTATGTGTGTTACACACAAGTGTTACAACTAACCCCTCTGTCTGTTACAATTAACCCCGCATATGGGGTAAGTTGTAACATTTGCACTTCTGTCACTTTCAGTGCAACTGTACGAAAATGGTAGGTCCTAGAAAAAAACTTTAACTGGTCATTTGTTGTTCAAATATCAGTACTCGCAATGTTCCACAAATCATTGTTTTCCATTTCGCTCCTATAGCCTCTGTGGCTTGACAGTGAAATCTGATAGGAGCAATAATGGCTTTTGGGCCAAACATTTGGACATCTACCGTGAAAAGTCAGGCCTTTTGGAAATAGGCCACATCAGATTGTCATGGGGACTGAGCTTTGCTCTGGTGTCACTAAAGTGTTTATACAGTCCCTGTGGCCAGCACTCCACTACACCACACACAGAACAAGAGGGTTTAGAAGTACAGTGTTCAGTCAAACCATAGTGAATAGCTTTGCGTTTCTAATGTCCCCCTCAAAATGAGGCTCAAAAAGGAGACATAAAAGTTTCACAGAGATAATGTGGCAGAAAACATCGAACTCAATGATAAGTCAACAACTACGATGACATACACGGAAAGTAAAACGAATGTTCAATTACGTGCAGATATGCTTTCACATAGCATAAACAAGAGAAAAGATGGGTGAGGCACAAATGGCTTCAATAAATGTTTTGGCAGCTTTCAAAACTGTGGTCTCATAGCTGTGGTATGAATAGCTAAGCAGTGGATAATATTTGAAGGATGTGTGTTTTACAAGCTGGTCTTATTAAAATGTTTCCCTATAGACTCAAAATGAAAGACAAACCTCTCTGGGAAACGGCACAACTGTTGGGTGAAACTTACTTAATTCCTAATCTAACCATAATAAAAGTGGTATGCTCTCATGGAAAGTGGTTTTAAGAAACAAAGTAAGCCCCATCATATAAGATCATATACTGTAGTGTGCTATTAAACAGTGAAAGTCATGTTCCTGGATAGTCATTTTCTGTTGATCCTGAAAGAACATTTCTGTCAAATAAACATAGATGTAATCCTATCATAAAGTACCCTGAAAAGATATGCTGTGTCATGCACTTTTTTCAAAATTACACTAAAATTAAATAGTAAAAGTGGCACAAAAAGTGATATAAAATAAACTCTGCATGACAGCTCAGAAATCACTTTTTTGTGTTTTCTTCACACAAAATGATGTTAAAGGGATAGTTCACTTTGAAATTAATTTTTGATATGTTTTAGCTTACCTCCAGGGCATCCAATATGTAGGTGTCTTTGTTTCCACAGTATCTTCAATTTTGATCATTTTAGGTAAAACCGTTGTTGTCTGTCAGTCATACACTGGAGGTGCAGGGGGTCCACCTCAAAGAGCAGTAAAAATTAAACATTTTTTAATGACTCGTAAATGTAAGTACACATTGATGCCCTAAGACACTAAACAATTGGTTTTTGTGAGAAAACGAACAGTATTTATATCTTTTTACCTCGTGTAACCATATCCAACTGATCTCAGAGCAGTGCGCTTCGGTCAGCGCATGCGCTGAAAGTGATCGCTTGCGCGCGCCTACGCCACTCTTTGTTTATACAGAGATTTCGGAAGTTTTACCTTTCACTAAACATATTTAGATATACGGGAAACCGCGATGGAAGACGATTTCAGTATATCTAAATATGTTTAGTAAAAGGTAAAACTTCCGAAATCTCCGTGTAAATATTGAATGACGTCACACGCAAGCGATCACTTCCGGCGTAACATTGAACTGATTCAGTTCGGTTCAGTTGGACACTGCACTGATTCAGATCACTTGGGCGTCACTGTGATTACAAGAGGTAAAAAATATATAAATACTGTTCGTTTTCTCACAAAAAACACTCGTTTTGTGTCTTAGGTCATCAATGTGTACTTACATTTACGAGTCATTAAATAATGTTTAATTTTGACTGCTCTTTGAGGTGGACCCCCTCCACCTTCAGTGTATGACTGACAGACAACAACGGTTTTACCTAAAATGATCAAAATTGAAGATACTGTGGAAACAAAGACACCTACATCTTGGATGCCCTGGAGGTAAGCTAAAACATATAAAAAATTAATTTCAAAGTGAACTATCCCTTTAAAGACACACTGAGAACGATATGAGTGTCACAGTTCTGTCACCCTTGTCTGGGTTTTCTCTTGGTTTAGTGACTGAGGCCCTGTTTACACGAGAACGCTCACGGGTGAAAACGTAAAAATATTTTATCAGAAGTGCCTTTCGTTTACACGGCGACGGCGTTTTTGAGGCTTAAAAACGCAAAAAAGTGAAACCACCCTCCAGAGTGGAAAAAACGCTCCACTGCCGCGTTCCCGTGTAAACGGTAAAAACACAAAGTCTGTTTGACAGTGAAGGTTGTACGCTACGCAGGCGCGTGGACTTGGTGTTGTTGTAGTATGCACTCCTAGCCGCCTGAAGTGCATACTACATTGAATTTCACACACTTTTGCGTCACCATTTGCACATGGATTTCCCACACAAAACGCTTGTCTAAACGCTGAATAAAAAGTGATGACGCAACGCCACTTTTTTAGAAGTTATCAACTAAACTAAATATATAACACAATATACAACTCTTACATAGTGCACCTTTAATGACAGATGTATTATGTGTAGTTGACATTGACATCGGTTAATGAAAGTGATAAACCTAGATGACTAAACCCTAGTGTATCTGAGAGAGAGAAGATAACATGATTGATTATTATATATCACTGGGTTGATGTTTTGTGGAATCTAGTCATAAGGTTGAGATTTATCTAATTATGAGCTGTGTTGCATACAAACACACACACACATATATATACAGGTCCTTCTCAAAAAATTAGCATATTGTTATAAAGTTCATCATTTTCCATAATGTAATGATAAAAATTAAACTTTCATATATCTTAGATTCATTGCACACCAACTGAAATATTTCAGGTCTTTTATTGTTTTAATACTGATGACTTAGGCATACAGCTCATGAAAACCCAAAATTCCTATCTCAAAAAATTAGCATATTTCATCCGACCAATAAAAGAAGTGTTTTTAATACAAAAAAAGTCAACCCTCAAATAATTATGTTCAGTTGTATGCACTCAAAACTTGGTCAGGAATCCTTTTGCAGAAATGACTGCTTCAATGTGGCGTGGCATGGAGGCAATCAGCCTGTGGCACTGCTGAGGTTTTATGGAGGCCCAGGATGCTTCGATAGCGGCCTTAAGCTCACCCAGAGTGGCTTACAGAACAAGAACATATATGTAGTTTTTAATACAATATCTTTAAAAATATAAATATTTATAAACGTGTGGTTATACACTATACAAACAAGGTTTAAATTATATAAACAGACATCCTACGATGACGACAACAAGTTTAGACGCATTTGTTGTTGAATTGGCTGACATCGACTGAAATGACTATTTGCTCAAAAATCATAAAATACACTTACTGTTACTGGAGGTGTCGCTGGATCGCAAACAGTAGACGACGATCCACACTTGAGGATTAACTTTGAAGCAAGACCTGCTTTGAATTGACCCTCGTTCACAAAACAGTCAGTCAGAAAAGGATTTGCTCAAACATAAACTTATTTACGAAGGAAAGGCGCCACTTAAACTTCCAAAATACAATACACCCACTGTGTTTTCAGTGGCTCTGATGTCAGAAATAAGTGAAAACTACTATGTCATTATTACATCCCATCCCACAATGGAACACTTATGTTTCTAGGAGACATTACCGGCTGTCGTTGAAACAATGGAGGATGGTGTACAGATCACTGAGGGCGGGGTCTATGCCACAACCACACTGTTAAACCCCTTGCTCAATTCTATGTCACAAAGCGCTGAATCGTAGAACAGCTCATTCTGAGACAGTGCGTATGATTTAGAGATTGTAAAAAAAACACTAGGTGGATTTTTGTCATTCTAGGGTGGTTTTGTTCACACACTGCCAACACACATTTATGTTCAAACACCATGTAAAAGTGAATTTTCCATAATAGATGCCCTTTAAAACAATAAAAGAAATATTTCAGTTAGTGTGCATTGAATCTAAAATATATGAAAGTTTAATTTTTATTGTTACATTATGGAAAATAATTAACTTTATCACAATATGCTAATTTTTTTGAGTAGGACCTGTGTGTGTGTGTGTGTGTATATATATATACAGTATATATATATATATATATACGGTATATACACACACACACATTATATACTAAAATTGGTATGCAAATGAAGCTTGTTGATGGTATATGTTATTTGCATCATATTGTTTGTGATTACTTGTATCATTTGCTTTTTTATGATTGGGGTGAAATATGTCTGGGTTTGTAAGATGTATTTAAATAACACATGGACAAAGGTCATTACATTATGTTACATCATGTTCAATCCAACTACAAAATCTGTTCCCACACTCAGAGACAGTGTGAGAGCATGTGTTCAGGCCTGGAGAGACAAACAGAGATAGAGAGGAACAGAGAGAAATGTATACTCTTGAACTGACTCTAGAAAGGGGTGGTGTATATATACACTGTAAAAAGACCATCAGACTCATCAAGATGGCCTTGGCCAACATCAAAGGAGACATTTGCAAAAGAGGAATTCAACTGTGAATTTTCACAATAGCTTTGCTATTATTTGGCAGATGTAGCGTAAGACTGAAATGAATACTATATTGAATTTCAAAGGTTATGCAAGATATCTAAGGTTTCTTAGTTGTATGCCAAAGAAAGAATCATGGCATGAGATCTGGGACATGCAGAAAAAACTATTTGAATATTTGTTATGGATTTAACAACCTACTCGCATACCATCCATAGATGCTACCAAAAGCTCACCAAGGACAGATTGTAAAAGAAATGTTAAGGTCAGAAAACAAACAAACAAACAAAAAACACTGCAGACATTTTTTGCAACATTTTTTGAGTGTGCATTTTGATGAAAACTGGGTTGGGGTGAATTAATTTTTTAAGAGTCCTGAGAGTGTTAAGTATTAATTCATTGGAGTGGAATAGTCTGTATATGTCAGAATTGCTCTTATTACTGCATGTCACAGATCAGAAGGACACAGATAGGTGAGTATGAACAGGGTTTATTGAAACAGATCGTGAATGGTAAATGGCAGGGGAGTAACATAGAAGTGGGTGATTCAGGATAGTAGGTAAACAGTCTGATGATGTTTCTCTTATCTGAACAGGATCGGGCGTTGGAAGAGCTGCACCGGAGGAGAGGAGAACTGAGCGGGACCGGAGCAGACGAGGAGCAGATGAGACTGGAGCTTCAAACAGGTAGGTAGACATCAGAGTGATCACAGTTGTACGGGAGTCTGTTGCCGTAGTGGAGACGAGACCAGACAGTGAGTGATTGAGAGAGGTGAATCTTTATGCAGGAGGTGATTGGCACGGAAGTGATGAGGACAGGTGATAATGATTAGTAGTCAGGGGAACCGGAACGAGTGGGCGGAGTGATGGTGTCTGGTGCTGACGCCGATGGATCCGTGACAGTACCCCTCCCCCCCCCCCACGGCCAGCTCCAGCTGGCAGGCGGGACCGACGACGGGGACGACCACGGCCCCTGGGTGCTGGACGATCGGGATGTGTAGAATGGACGTCGTGGAGTAGAGTGGGATCCAGAATGTCCTCCCGATGGACCCAGCATCTCTCCTCCACACCAAATCCCTCTCAGTCGACGAGATATTCCAAGTGGCCGCCCCGTCGTCGGGAGTCAAGGATTTCATGGACTCGGTAGATGTTATCGTCCCCAGGATCCGCTGGAGGAGGGGGCACGTCCGTAGCACCAGACCCTGGGAAGGAAGGAGTGAGAGGATTAGTGTAAGGTTTGAGAAGGGAGACATGGAAGGTTGGTGCAATGTGGTAGTGAGCGGGAAGTGACAGCCGGTAGGTGACGGGGTTGATCTGCCTCTGTATAGCGAATGCACCTATTTATCTGGGACTCAGCTTACGACAGGGCTGTCGGAGACGGATGTCCCGGGTTGAGAGCCAGACCAATTGTCCGGGATGATATTGGGGTGTAGCAGCATGTCGCGTGTCGGCCTGGCTCTTATGTCTCCGAACAGCCCGCTGGAGGTGAGTATGAGCTGAGTCCCAGACCCTCTCGCTCGTCTGGAACCAGTGATGGACTGCTGAAACATCGGATGGTTCACCGGACCAGGGAAACAGCGGCGGTTGGTAGCCGAGTATGCACTGGAATGGGGTGAGTCCGGTGGTGGTTTGACGGAGAGAGTTTTGTGCATACTCGGCCCATGGAAGGAAGCGACTCCAGCAGTCCTGGTGGTCGTGGCAGCTTGACCGCAGATACCTCCCGATTTCCTGGATCTTCCGCTCAGTCTGGCCGTTAGACTGAGGGTGGTATCCAGATGTAAGGCTGACGGTTACCCCCAGAAGGTTGAAGAAGGTCTTCCACACTCGAGAGATGAACTGAGGACCTCGGTCGGAGATATCCTCAGGGATTCCGAAATTCCGGAAGATGTGTTGAAATAAGGCTTCGGCGGTCTCAAAGGCGGTGGGTAGACCTGGGAGTGGGATCAGTTTGCACGCCTTGGAGAAACGATCGACCACTGCTAGAATGCAGGTGTGGTTGTCCGACTCAGGGAGGTCGGTGACGAAGTCCACTCCGAGATGAGACCAAGGTCGAGTGGGTATGGGTAGAGGGACCAGTTTGCCTTCTGGGAGGTGACGAGGAACCTTGGCCATGGCACAGACTGAGCATCCCTTGACATACCGGGAGATATCCTGGGCCATACCCGGCCACCAATAGCGTTGTTGGACGAGCGAGAGAGTGGATTGGCTGCCTGGGTGTCCAGAGCCCGGGGAGGTGTGTACTGAGTCCATGAGGGACAGACGTAGACGTGTCGATACATAAACCCGTCCCTCAGGACTTCCCGGCGGAGCAGGTTCGAGTCGTGTGGCTTCGGCGATGTGATCATCCATGCTCCATTGAATGGGGCTTACGATCATGGCTGGAGGGAGTATGGTCTCGGGGTCGGAAGGAGGTGTATCAGGTTGGAACTGGCGGGATAGAGCATCTGCTTTCACATTCTTGTGTCCTGGACGGTAGGTTACGGAGAAATTGAAACGTGTGAAGAACAGGGACCAGCGAGCTTGACGGGGGTTGAGTCTTCGAGCCTCTCGGAGATATTCCAGGTTTCGGTGATCAGTAATGACCGTGAAAGGATGTTGAGCCCCCTCCAGCCAGTGCCTCCACTCTTCCAAAGTTAATTTAATAGCTAGAAGCTCGCGGTTGCCGATGTCATAGTTTTGCTCCGCCGGGGACAGTTTCTTGGAGTAGAAGGCACATGGATGGAGTTGAGGTGGATTCCCCTGCCGCTGGGAAAGAACCGCTCCTACCCCGGAGGTAGAGGCATCCACTTCGGCGAAGAAGGGTTGAGCTGGATCTGGAAGAGCAAGGGTAGGAGCGGAACTGAAGGCTCTCTTCAAATCTTCGAATGCCTGTGTAGCATCGGTGTTCCAGGACAGAGACTTGGCCCCACTCTTGAGTAGGTTCATGAGAGGTGAACTGGTTTGACTGAAGTTCTGGATGAAGCGTCGGTAGAAGTTAGCAAACCCAAGAAACCGTTGAAATTCTTTTCGTGAGATGGGTTGTGGCCAGTTGGTAACAGCTTCCACCTTCCTCTGGTCCATGGTGATGCCTTGTGGAGTGATATTGAATCCCAAGAACTGGATGGTTTTCTGGTGGAATTCACATTTCTCTAGTTTCAGGTAAAGCTGGTAGTCTCTCAGTCGTTGGAGCACAGTTTGTACATGGTGGATGTGGGTAGGCAGGTCTGGAGAGTAGATGAGGATATCGTCAATGTAGATAATGACAAACTGGTTGAGTAGATCTCTGAATATCTTGTTCATAAAACCTTGGAAGACGGCAGGTGAGTTGGACAATCCGAAGGGCATGACGAGATATTCGTAGTGCCCTGCGGGGGTAATAAAGGCGGTCTTCCATTCATCACCTTCCCGGATGCGGATGAGGTTGTAGGCACTACGAAGATCCAGCTTGGTGTATACGGATGCCCCTCGGAGTTGTTCCAGGGCTGCTGGGACCAGAGGAAGGGGATAACGGAACTTGATGGTTGATTGATTGAGGATCCGATAATCAATGCAGGGGCGCAAGCCTCCGTCCTTCTTGCTCACGAAGAAGAAGCTTGAAGCGGCAGAGGAAGTGGATGGTCGAATATATCCTTGGTCTAGAGCCTCCTGGATGTACTCCTCCATGGCCTTCTGCTCCGGGATGGGCAGAGGATAGATCTTACCTCGCGGTAGCACCGCCCCAGGCAGCAGGTCGATCGCACAGTCCCATGGCCGATGTGGAGGTAAGGTGGTTGCCAGTTGCTTATCGAAGACATCCTGGAACGCCCGGTAGGGAGTGGGGATTTTCGGTAGATGGTCGACGGGAGGACTCTCCACGGAGGTGGTAGACAGCGGAACCTTCTCAACCGGAATGGATGGATGACAGGAGGATTTTGTAATGGCAGGCAAACAGCGGTGAAAACATTCTTCTCCCCACTGCAAGATCTCTCCGGTGGACCATTGTATGTGTGGTGAGTGGGTCTCTAACCAGGGGCGTCCCAGGATGATCTCGGCGGTTGAGCCCTCCAGCACCAGAAAGGATATCGCCTCTTTATGAAGCCAGCCGATCTCTAGTCCTAGGTCAGGGCTGCGGTGTCCGACCCGACCACGTCCAAGGGTTTGACCCAGAATGGACTGGACTTGAAGGGTGTGAGTCGATGAAGAGTGGAGAGTGAGATAAAATTACCCGCTGATCCTGAGTCGATCAGCGCCTGGACTGGAAGGGAACGATTCAAATAAGTGATAGTAGCAGAGGTATATTTCAACGTAGAAATTGGTAGGGGTAACTGAACTGTACTCACAGCGGGTCGTGGTGGACGAATGGGACAGGATGGTAACATGTGACCCGCGGCTCCACAGTATAAACACAGGCCGTTAGAGATACGGCGATTTCTCTCGGATGCAGGAAGGCGAGTGGTACCGATTTCCATTGGCTCGGGTGCTGGAGGGCTGTAGGTGGGTGACGGGCGAGGAGTCGGAGATGCAGGGCTGTCTAGTTGGCATGCAGTGCGGCGTTGATCGATGCGTATGGATTGCTGGATGATGCTCTCAATGCCGACGCTGTCATCATAGATCGCCAGCTGAATTCGGATCTCGGAATTCAAGCCGTGACGATAGGCAGTAATGAGAGCAGATTCGTTCCACCCTAAAGTGGCGGCGAGGGTCCGAAACTGCAGGGCATATGAAGCCACTGATGATTTTCCTTGCTTCAAACGAAACAGCTGATCCTGCATAGAAATGGAGTGAACAGATTGAGAGAATACCTCAATGAAATGGCTGGAGAATGCGGCGAATGTCCGGGTGACGGGTCCTCGATCCTTCCACGGGGCATGAGCCCAATTGAGAGCTCGACCTCGGAGAAGGGAGATGAAGAACGCTACTTTGGATCGCTCGGTGGAAAACGAGGAGGGATTCATCTCCATGTAAAGTTCGCACTGCAGGAGAAAGCCGCTGCATTCCTCCTCCTCGCCTGAGAAGGGCGCTGGTTGGGCCATGGGACTGACAGAGGCAGATGCCGACGAAATGGTTACGGTGGAAGTAGCGAGTGTAGATGTGTTGGTCCGGGGAATGGAGGGTGATGGTGGTGGATTCGTTGCGGCGATGGTACTGGTGGTAGATTGCAGCATATTGTTGTTGTTGGTCTGATCTTCTGTCACAGATCAGAAGGACACAGATGGGTAAGTATGAGCAGGGTTTATTGAAACAGATCGTGAATGGTAAATGGCAGGTGAGTAACGTAGAAGTGGATGATTCAGGATAGTAGGTAAACAGTCTGATGATGTTTCTCTTATCTGAACAGGATCAGGCGTTGGAAGAGCTGCACCGGAGGAGAGGAGAACTGAGCGGGACCGGAGACTGGAGCAGACGAGGAGCAGATGAGACTGGAGCTTCAAACAGGTAGGTAGACATCAGAGTGATCACAGTTGTACGGGAGTCTGTTGCCGTTGTGGAGACGAGACCAGACAGTGAGTGATTGAGAGAGGTGAGTCTTTATGCAGGAGGTGATTGGCACGGAAGTGATGAGGACAGGCAGTGGTGGAATGTAACGAAGTACAAATACTTCGTTACTTTACTTAAGTACATTTTTCACGTATCTTTACTTTACTTAAGTAGAATAAATAGTGCCTACTTTTTACTTTTACTTCATTACATTTTGCAAAAATTATTATACTTTCTACTCCGCTACATTTCTACAACTTCTTTTACATTTTCCGTTGTAAAAGACCCACTTTCAATACATATCAGTGTTCAATACATTGCATATGGCTCCACCGGTGGAATTACCCTTTAAGAAGTCTTGCTCCCGAGAGGGAACGCCTATTATGCCTTGCACAATTATGTTGCAAATTATAAACGAACTCAAAAACATTCATAAAAAGACAACATGTCAAATGTCTGTCCGTGTTTTATTTACTTATTATACTGATCGATTGAGTGACCGAGGGCTCAATACATGATATGTGCACCCTTGTATCACACGAAATACGTTCTGAGGAAACTATTTTGCAAATCGCTATTATGTTAAATGGCAACATATGAGCAGTGCTATTACGTTGGTCCTTAACCTAACATTTCTCATTGTTAATACGTAGGTATTAATACGTTATTTTTATACATAGTTGCATATGGAGAAGTAGCTTGTTGCGTTTGTGTAATAATAAACACACACGGTTTTAGAATATGAACACATGAACACACGGTTTTAGAATATTTCAGCGCGATACCATTTACCATTTGGTCAAAAGGCTACTTTAGACAAATTGAGATGTTTACCGTGTCTATGCGATGCATTTTCTCTTTCGACCCTCAGTCATTTTCAAAGGAATCTGAACCGTAACTCCGACATAATACACCAGAAAGTGAAAACTACATAGAGATGAGCACGTACGACGGCCTTACGTAAACATATCGCCAGAATGATTGACACTTAGGTGGACCAATAGTATAGACTACCCACCCGGAAAATCATTCCATGAAACCATTCAGATTTGAGGGACAAGTTTACAGTGTATGTCCAGCTTACAACCAGGGTTAGTGCTATTCACTTATTATTTCTCACAGATTTTAGGGATAAGTTATTGGTATAGGGTTAGGTTTAGGAGTATGGTATAAGGTTAATTTTTGGACAGGAATGTAGTTCCAGCATCTACGAAATATGTTGATCCAGGAACATGTTGTACTTGGAAAAAAATCACTACTAACTATAAGTAAATTTGCAACTTACCCGAACCCTAACACCTAACTCTAACAGTCTACTACTGTTTATTCATACTCGAGTTAGTTTACAGTACATGTAGTTGCAAATAATGAATGTTAGTTGACACCCGTGAAAAAGAACAACATAAATAAGAAAAAAATCCGAGCGTTCACAGATAACCTGGTCCACGCACTGACTAGCATAAAGTCGGTGGGAGGGTATCCGTTGATAGTGGGGGAGGGGCATGAGAGTTGTAAACATTAAAAAAATTGCCTAAGTCCACTCAATCTGCCAGACTTGCCGACTGCAACTTTAAGATCAATTTTAAGCTATTCGCAATAGATTTTAATAAACTGTATTTAATTGTGCAAAAACGAAACCACTTCAAGTGCATTTAGCCAAATTTAAATGTATTTCTGTACAGTTAATTTAAAATATACTATCAAACTTTTTAAACTACAGTTGAAGAATGAAGAAGCTATCCATGCACAGTAAAAATGATAAGATTATCAAGAAAACTTCAACTGTAGCATTAACATCCCAGTTATTTCTCATTATGTTTTTTTCCAGTTCAAATGTAATATTTGAGGTAAAATCTGAATAAAAAATGGAATTAAGCCAAAATATAATATTCTATAAAAAAACACTTTTCAAAATAACACATTTAATGCTGAATTGTAAATTTGCATACACGAGTAGTAACTGCACAACATGTACATTATGATTTTTGTTAACAAGATTTAATTCACATCACTAAATATCAAGATCACTGTCCTCACTATCAGATTCACTTGAAACACTATCCTCTGTTAATCTCACATTGTCACAATGAACACATTTACATAGGTCAGTCCAGGCCAGGTCAGCCTTGTGCCATGGGCACCTTCCAGCTGACTTTCACCCACTGTGAAGTGATCCCAAAATCTGTTGAGGAGCTGGATCTTTAGTCATCCATGATATGATGAGATCTCTATCCTTGACAATCCATCCAAAGTCGTCTGGACTGGGACCATTTATAAAAGGATCCAATGCTCTCCTGTGGATTGCAGATTGGTAGTTAGCACGCTTGAAGTGCTCTGTAAGTGTATCTTTTGTTGGAGTTAATGTCTGTTCGGAAGAGTCCTGGACACAGAACCTTTTGTATTTGGCCAAATTAACATCTGATACCATTTCTCCATACAACTCACAAACAAAACGTTCTATGGAGACAAATGTGATGCTGTCCATTTCAAATGGTCTCCCAAGAGCAACAAATGCACTGATGTACTCTGCATTTCCAGACACTATATTTAGTAGTTTTCCTTTCCCATAAAAGGAACTAGTTGAGTCGCAGCCAGTGAATGTGTGTAGTCCTATCAGTGCATCTGTTAGTGAAGGACTCAAAGCAGAACCAATAGCCTGGATATCTAACATTCTTCGCCTGTCTTTTGTTCCTGTCGGAAAGTACATCTTTGAGGGAAGCTTACCCATTATTGAAAGTGAAATGATAGCAACATCAGTGTCAGGACTGGATGATTATCTTATTATAAAGTTCACTCCAGGCATGTTTTGCTTGAAGTGAGAGCCTTGTGTCAGCCTCTTCATGGTCACAAGTCAAAGATTCTACCTCTTTGACAGACATCATGCCATCTTTAAGATGACATACATTTCTGTGTGCCTCAAAGATAGCTATGTGTTAGTCTTCTGCTTGATGCTGTATATTTGTAGTTATTGTTGTCCAGCAACAGCACGTCTTGATCGATCAGCATTTTTGATGCTCACTGCCGGCCCCTATATTAAATTTGGCTCACTGCCGAATCTTAAATTAAAGATATGAAGAATAAATTATAAAGATATATATATATATATATATATATATATATATATATATATATATATATCAGACTGCACCAACTTGTCAAGCTAGCGCTTTCTGTTGATTGTAATAAACTGATCAAACATTTTGCAAATTATGCACAATCTAGGCAGAACATGCAGGGTTGTTGATGGCTTTGAAGAAGTGGTTGTTGTGGTAGGGGTAACTTTCATCAGGCTGTACTTGGAACGTAACCTCTTTGGCGAAACTCTTTCAGAGCCTTCAACCGGGGTTACATGTCTTTTCAACCGTTCTGTCTTATCTTGATGCTTTAGTGTACAAGTCAAGCATTTTTTTGTCTATAAAACGCAGATAGCAGTCCGGGTGAAACCCGTAGTTTGTTGGGACATCAGAGACTTTGTCCAGGAGGGCAACATGTTTATAAGCAATAGCTAGCTCCATCATGTCGGACGTTTAGTGCCATTTTTTCGTACATTGCTTGATTTTTTTTTCCCATCGGACTTCAGTAAAGGGCTGCGGACCTTTCCCACCATCTTTTCCAACATGAAGAATACACTTTATTAATCGAGCTTGATCGCAGCCATCAGATGAAGATTCGCTGCTTATGCTTCCTCCATGTTTACATGTGCGTAGCAACGTCAGCTTGATGTTGGTGCTGACCTACTTACATTTTCGATGATGATTGGTTGAAAATCTAGCTCTGTTAAAGTGTGGTATTTCCATATAAAGCACGAGTCAGTATTCTTTGAACTGGCCCAACCAGGTCTCTATTTATTTCACTTGGTCCACAAGCACATTCCCAGTTCCTCCCACTCTTACTCTCTGGCTCTCTCTCCCCCAGTCCCCTTGTTCGCCTAAATTACAGTTTAAGTAGTAAAGTCCTTGTAGCGTTGAGGCTGACGAACAACTCTACCACATCTAGTTGTCTTCGGCACATCCATGTCACAGGTATTGCTCTGAGTTTGAGGGCTCTTCTGGGATAGTACAGTGTCTGTGGATTCCCGGAGTGTTTACTGTCTCTATATCAACAACCTCTGTTGGAGGAACAACATGGGCATGTCTGAGGTGTCTACGGTTCCTCCTGAAAACTGCACCCGAATCCATTTCGACCTCATAGGACCTAGGCTCCACTGGTCTTTTCACATTGCCCAGCTTCCATTTGGTGTGATGCTCAAATGGCTGCCTGGTCGTAGTGTATCTAGATCCCTGGCTGATCGGTTGTAGTACGCACATTGACGCTGTTGGTTGTTAAACAGTGCCTGCTCTGCTTTGCTGGAGAAGGCTGTTTTTCGCCAGTAACAGAGATCTCGTTCGGCGGTTCAGCAGTCTTTGAGCTGGGCTGCTCTCCAGTCCTTGTTGACGGTGTGTTACGATGGTCCAAGAGCACAAGATATGGGTCTTGTCCCGAAGCTTTGGCTTTGTGTAACACTCTCTTTGCAGTTTTAACGGTAGACTCTGCCTTGCCCTTACTCTGTGGGTAACCTGGAGATGGTCAAAATTGCCACAGTTAGCTGAATCTTTGGAACTCTTGAGATGAATATTGCGGTCCATTGTCTGAGACTACTGTGTTGGGAATGATGTATCTAGCAAACTGTGATTTTAGCTTTCTTTATCACTGTAGTAGCTTTTGTTTCTGGCAAAAAAAAAACAATTTCTCAAAAATTGGAATAGTCGACTGTTACATGGTAGTTTTTGTTATCAAAGTGAAACAGGTCAGTGCCTACTTTGGCCCATGGCCTGCATGGCACATTGTGTGGGTTGAGCTTTTCTCTGTGCTGTTTTCCATCCACTGACCTGCAGATGTCACAGCGAGCTATGTGTGACTTTATGTGGTTGTTCATGCCAATCCAGTAGACACATTCTCTGGTCCTCAGAGACATCCTTCTGCTCCAAGATGAGAGGAGTGCAGGTAGCGGGTGATGTCTTTCTGCAGTGATACTGGAATAACAGCATGTTCACCTTGAAACACAATGCCGCCCTGGACAAGCGAAATAAAGTGTAACCCTCACTGAATCTATTGATCTAGGCTGCGAGTATGGAATTGGATATAGTTTCTCTTCTTGGGACCCCAAGACAAGTATGTTTTACAATAGCCAAATACAGAGCTTCAACATCTGCAGCCGCTAGAAAGCAGCCTATTCAGATTTGTAGTGAAGCCTGCAGTTTTCTGCCAGAGGCAGTGCCTCCTCTTCTGGTGTGTAAAAAGAATTTAATAAGCCGGTCTGTGCATGTCTGTGAAAAATTTCTCTGATTTCACAAGTCAGGGGAATCAGCGATGCTTAAACTCTACATCAGTGGTTCTTAACATGGTGGTTTATGAGCCATAAATGCGTCACAGGCCCGTTTAGATTGTGGAAAGTATTATGCTAAATGCAAATAATAAAGTATTACACTTAATCTTACAAACTTTTAAAAGAAGAAGAAAATTCTTCCCATGTTGACATCAAAGGCTGTGCATCCTGCAAAAATACGACATTTTAATGCAAGTTTTGGTGTCAGTTGATAGAAACTACTCTAATGGATAAGTCAATCAATAGAACTATACAATGCCTTTTGAATTATTGGCTACTGCATACATGAAATAATTATGTTGGCAACATTTTACTTTAAAGTCCCTGTTGCTTTAAATAATATGCAAATCATTTTACATATTAGTTAACAGGTACACATTTTGATGTTAATGTAGTGTTAAATTCTGAAATTAACAACAGCTAAGATTAATAAATGCTTTACTTGTCACAGAATGTTAAAATAGTAAAGCGAGGATTCAAGTGCTGGGATAGGATATTTAATTGATAATAAAAAGGAAACCAGACTACAAACAAAAACTCCCTGTGGGAGAAAACGAGACAGACATCTGGCAGGAACAGGAAACACTAGGAACATAGACAATGAACTATCCCACGACTGCAAACACAGGGGGATAAAATATGGGAACAAACATAAGAGGGTAACGATACAGGTAGGTGGGGAAAATAACCAGTGAAGTAGTTAAATTATGTTTAACCTTACAGCGTTACCATTTTAGTAGTATATCTGAATAACATTTCATATGATTTTTTTTGTGGCAATTTTGGCTGTTGATGGCATTTCAGTGTTCTGAAGCAAATCCAGTTTGCCCCTAATACCATTCACCACAAGACTGGGCTGCAAAGAAAAAAAGTCACACTTTAAATCCTACCTGTTGGTTTTCACCATTCACTTATTTAGCTGCTGTCACATCAATGGACATGCCATCTCATTTTCCCTTTTTCTATTTCTAGCCCCCCAGCAGTTTGTTTTTTATCCCGCTTCTTCGACGACAACTCCCGGTAACACTTTATTTTGATAGTCCACTTTAGACATTCAACTAACTATAAGTAACTTTGCCGCTACATGTCAACTAACTATCATTAGAGTATTAGTAGACTATCAGCTTAATATCTGCTAACACTTTATTTTTTTTGGTCCCCCAACAGATATTCAACTAATTATAAGTAACTTGGCATCTACAAGTCAACTTGTTCTCCTAACCTGAACCCTAACACCTAACCCTAACCTAACAGTCTACTGACAGTCTACTACAGTCTACTAATACTCTAAATACAGTTAGTTGACATGTAGTTGAAAAGTTACTTATAGTTAGTAGAATGTCTAAAGTGACTATCGAAATAAAGTGTAACCCAACTCCCTTCTCCTGCTTGCTCAGCACTCACGTGATATTAACCACCCCCCTTCTCCATGAGGGTGTCTAGGCTACTTCTGTTAGTCCTCTAAAATTTTATATAATATTGAGGAAATGCAGAAAGGATTTAGAAACACACATCAGCTACAGTTTCAAAAAATTGCGCCAACGTTAGTGTTTGTGTGTGTCTGTGTGTGTGTGTTGCACATCCATAATTTCAAAGGGAACTCGATTACAACTCTATAGACCCCTTCAATGTTTGTACACATTGGAATCCTCTGTTGGGTGCGCGCGCAGCATGGGGTCAGAAAAATGGCGCGGCTAATGGACCGGCATGATATTGTATCAATTTATGCACTGTCTTTACCACCACAGGAACGGGAACGTTACCATAACAAACTTGTTTTAGCTAATGGCGATTGTCTCCCTGATCCCGAGCTCATAACAGAATGGCGACAACGTCAGTATGAGGCCAGATATTCACTGGCCCGCCATATAACTTACAGCTATCTGGTGGACAAGCCGAGTGTTTACACACGTGAAAAACTCAAAGCTTACAAATCGCTAGACGCGTATAATTTCGTGCGGCTAATTCACGATTCCAACAGCTGGCTAGCGGAGCATCATGACATTAACAAACTATTAACCTGCATGGTTTAACGTTATAGTCTAGGGTACAGAAAATTCATGCAGTCTTTTGTTTCGAGTTTAATCTAAATTTAATAGAAAGGGATGATGAAGGATGATTTTAACTTACCTGATATGAAGTGAGCGCTAAAAACACGAGCCTCTTTGATCATCGCACCAGTCTGCCCGTTTAATGGCTTGCAGCCACAGATGTCGTCTATTTTTTTTTTTTTTGAAAAGGATGAGATCCTGCAGGAATCCTGAAAAAATTGACTCCGCAACTAGTGGGATTTGCACAACCCACGACGCAACAAGTAGGCATGTTGACGAGAAATTCTCTGGTTGCTGGTTTAAACTATGGTTACAGCACGATTGAATGAAACGTTCTGACCCCGACATGCGCACTGCGCACCGCAAATTTTTCTGTGACGTCAACCGTGAAGGGGTCTATAAGTACATAAATGTATCAAATAACCGTACCGAGATGTCCTGGTCCATTCTCATTTGTGTTTATTCTGCCGGAGTCTCATCATCATCTGGGTCTGATCAGAGACTATTTATATAGACCTTATGTAGCCCCGCCCCTTTTCATCGTTGCGCTCATTGTCTTTTGACTTCCGGTCTGTATTTTCACAGCGATCTTGCATAGGTGTGAATGAATTGCTCGTAAAAAGTTCCTGGTCGACATTTTTTAAGACATCTGCTTTACAATGCTTATGATAAACATTACAATGCTCATGATAACTTTTGTTAACTCTACAATAAGTAAATCCACTAGGGATGCACCGAATATTCGGACGCCGAAAGACTTTTATCACCGAAACAATACGGCTGAAATGTTGTGATGACGCAAACAGAAACCGCGACCTGCACGTGCTTGTCGGAAGTAACATGTCTGGGGTGTGGACGTATTTCAGTGTATCTGAACCCACGAGGAGACGGAAGCCTTGTTTATCCGCCTATATCTGCTCTAAACATTGTGCGCCGCCATGACGACGACTCCGGTTGCGAGCGGTGCGCGCACTGTCTGTGGAGACTCGCGCTGCGGAGCCAGTGACATTCTCTGGCGAAAGTATAAACAAGGCAGCGCACAGACAGCGCGCGCACCGCTCCAAACGGTCGAGGCGTTTATACTTGATGCGCTCTCTGTTGTACTATTCCCTGAAACGACAAGGGACGACTCAACTAACTGTCCTCTAACCATCAGGAATCGAAGAAAGATAAACTAAGAAGAAAGATAAACGCATGACAATGTTTATTTTTTAGTATTCCACCACTAATACAAAAATAATCATGTAAAACCCAGTAAACCTTGGGATTATTACTTATGACATCACAAAAAAATACGTATAGCCTATGGGATTGGGAACTATGTATATATGCATGTATAGAACTAAATTAATGCTCTCTTAAATATTTAAATACATTCACTAAACATCTTTCATTAAGTTTCATGTACATTTGTATTAAACATGGACCATTGTTTATTTAAAAAGGCTTTTTATGCTATTGTATGCTAAATTTTTAAAATGTAACTAATTTAGATGTGCAAACTGGATGCTGGTGTGATGAGAAGTTTGCACTCGGCTTTGTTTTTGAGAGAACATTCATTTTAAAACCTTTCTGCAGGCCAGTAGATTATTATTTAGTGTACACATGAGTGGGGTCAAGTTAAACATTTTAGTTTGAATTTTATTTCATACTGTGCATTGTGCTAAATAAATATTTGCATAATTTGTAATTGATTTATTCTTTGAAAATGTTATATTAATTTATGCAATTGTAATGCCTTGGTTTTAGTAAAGTGTGTACAAAGTCATAAGCATAAATGCAATGATACTAATAATTGGCATAATTTCTTTCGGTGTTTCGGTTGTCGGCCTTGGTTTCCTCTTTTTCGGTTTCGGCAAAGAATTTTCATTTCGGTGTATCCCTAAAATCCACTTCACCATCTAATTACTAAAATATACAGAGCGACCGCAAAAATGGAAGTTCAAAGACAAAATTCTAAAGATGATTGCACCCACATTTCTCTGGTGCATAAGGTCTATATTTCGATTCATACATCGATACATGTATGGCTGAATGACATACAAAACAGCAGGTCTCTCTCTCTCTCAGCCCTTTTGCTTACCAACTGCCATAGGTATGCAAGTTACGCCCTCATCCAATGGCAGGGCGTGAATATGCAGCTCATTTGCATTTAAGGTTGTACACACCAAAACAGCTAATTTTAAAACAGGCCCCAAAAATTACATTTTCAAATGGTTAAAATAAGTTAACTGTGGGGTATTTTGAGCTGAAACTTCACAAATACATTCTTTAGACACCAGAGACCAATATTACATCTTGCAAAAAGGGGCATAATAGGTGCCCTTTAAACTTTTTTCATAAGAGAATATAGACGTTTTTCAAAAACACATGAAACAAAAATACACAGAGTATATGACTAAGAACACAACACTAGATATTTAAAAAAAAATAATATATCAATATTATAACTTTTTTTATTTTTATCATGGGCATTCTTATTTGTCATTGACCAAAATACTGTTCAACCTTTCTGATTAAGCTGATCAAGCAAGGCTTGATGGTGGTTACAAAAGCAGGAATAGTTTGTCTGTCTTGCAGGCTTTCTAGATTCATCAGGTGTCAGAAACGCTATCATTGGACAAACAGTTTCGAGGAATGAGGCCAGCGTGGGGAGCTAAGAGAATGTCAGGGCTCATCTCTCTCTCTGCTGTTTAACTACAAACAGACCCAATTCAAATAGGCTGGAAGGGACAACACAGCTGGCCGAAAACTCATCAGGCACCCCCTCCTGCTGATTGATGACCTTTCTATCGCGACAGGAGCTGCGATTTGCTAAGATAAACTTTAGCATGGTATCCTTCAGCACACTCAACTTACAACTGTTGTATAAATGTGCAATTACAAGACAAAAGTGGTTACAGCATAACAGGTGCCATGCCTGCTAGTCTAGACAATCTATGTTTAGCTAGCTGTTTTATATCGTAGCTTAAGGTTATCTCATAAACTGTAGACCCTAAGCTAAGATTTTACTGATTTATGAATTAACCACTTGTTTTAAAATCTTCTAAATCTACTGACATTTGTTATGACATCTGCTTAAAAGGGGTCCTATTATACCCCTTTTTACATGATGTAATGTAAAGCCGTGTTTCCACCGAAATTACCTGGAAAGATTTGTCCCTTTTACAGTACAGTACTCACAGTGTACTTACAGTGTACTTACCTAGAAAGTACTGGCTAATATAAGGTAAGTACATGGAACAGGGGTAGGTTTAGGGGTAGGTTCAGGGTTAGTACTAGTTTTTACCCAGTAATTGTAGTTACTAAAATAAGTAGATAGTATTTACATGGGTAACTGGACTGTAAAAGTTATTTACTGGGTTATTTACCCAGAACTTCATTTAGACCCTAGTTCCTGCGGTGGAAACACACAGAGTACCACCCCAAAGTCCCTAGTTCCTGCGGTGGAAACACGGCTTAAGTACAGGTTGTCCACAAAATGTGTCTGTGAAATTTCAGCTAAAAATACCCCACATATCATTTATTATACAATGTTGTAAATATCAATTTTTGTGTTGAAGCATGTATCTTTAAAGCCACACTGCAGAGCTTTGGCCACTAGGGGCGCACGACCTGTAACTTTCACGTCTAGCGTCCCTAGCACTGTCGCAAATTAAAGTCAACAAACAGTCAACCGTTCAGCCTCCCGTGTCTTTAGAGTGTGTGTGCTTGCAGTGTTTGAGGCGGGCCGGGTAGCCTTGCCGCGCTCGATTCCCTTATAGCAGTCTGCTGAGAGAGAGCGAGTAGGGTGAGCCCTGTGGGGCTTATCATGTCTGTGAGTGAATGTGGGCGTGGGACAGCGGGCACATTTACTGCACTGAAAACATCGTCTGTCTGAGCTGACTTGTATGTGTGTTGGTTTATTTTTACAATAACAGTGGGACATGTGGTGTGTAACGTTAGTGTTTTTTGGTACTACTGAGTTGTGGGCACATTCACTAAATTTAATGTAACGTTACATTTGACATGAGTCGATTTTATTTGTGCGAGCCCTGCACTGAGGCGGGCTGTGTTTGTGTGTAGAAATGAACACTGGGCTGTGGGCATTTTATTACACTCATAACCGTACGTTCACACCGCCACCGCCGCCGACTTGAGCGTCAAAGAAGCTCTGGCTGCCCTGTCAAGGACGCTTGTCAAAAAGTACGGGGAAGCTTGTTGACGCTTTGAACGCTCTGACGTTGCAGGGAGAAGAGAAGTGTCACAACATGAAATGTAATAAACAGAAAAAAAACAAGCAATACATTGAAGAAACCTTTTTTAATGACAGCATTTTCATAACCGTTTTGGTCACATTTGGTCGGGAAAAAATAGTTAGCTATTATTATTATTATTTGCGGTCAAATCGGTGTCACCATGAGCAAATGAATTGCATTCCCGCTTTAAAACGAGCGTTCGTAAATATTTCAAATAAAAGTTGCGCTCATGCGGTCCCTGTAGCAAACAACGTCATGTCATAAATGATACGAAACCAGCAGGAATCACAGCAACGGCGAGGATTAGCTTCTCTTCCATTTTCTCGGAACTAATGTTTTGGTAGGAACGAAAGTTTACATTTTGTATTTCTCCGGAATCAGCCAGCGTGAAGGACGTCTATATTCCGATTGGTTGCTGGCGTTTGCCGCTGCTTGCCGCTGAACCGCGTCACAGCTCATTACCATAAAGTTGAGCTTCTTTCAACTTTCTGATTGACGCTCAAAACGCCCAAAACGCCACGCCGAGGATTTTAACGCTCCTTGCAGCTGAGAGAAGCCAGCTTCCATTGAAAACGAATGACTTCCGGACGCTTTGGAAGCTCAAGTCGGCGGCGGTGTGAACGTACAGTAACACCATCAGCTGTGGCCGGAATACCAGAAAATACTACACTGCTTAAATGAATTTATCTGGGTTACCTTGGAAACGGCATTTGTGTGCAGGCAAGCGTCCGCATCGGTCAAGCACCCTTCCACTCACGCCAGCGAGGGAAGCGAAATCTGGACCAATGTTGATCCTCGTCCAGGCTTTTAATTTGTCAGTCTCCCCTTTTCTTTTTTAGTTTCCTCTGATAAAACTGTTGCCTTCTTTCTTAGAAGCTGTTGTTCGGCCATGATGAAAACATACAGACGGCAATCAAACGCGAGTTGAGCACTAATGTCAGAATCTGAGGAAGTTTGGGGTGGTGGGGGAAGTGACGTATGCCGTGAAGCGGTCGAATTTTGTCGTTCTTTTTGTGCTTGGGTTCCTACCCGAAACCTGAAGTTAGTGCTAGTAAAAGCGATACAGGCACCTTCAGGCTACGGCAGACGTGTCATTCAACCTATTGTAAGTTGATACCATCTCTATGGGTTTTGGTAATATATTATAAAGGTTGAAGAGTTCCACAGTGTGGCTTTAAATGCAAATGAGCTGCTGATCCCTGACCCCTATCCAGAATAGCGCTGTGCTTTTACAGCTCATGCCTTGGATACTCTAAAAACTAACAACTAACATTTGTTTGGTTTTGAATATTTTCTCTATAACTTTGTAGTTCTTCGTTATCATGAAAGTTACTATTTGAATGCGTTTTAAAACCACATCAGTTTAAACTTCTAAGGTTTTCTGAGGGCACACATCCGAAGCACTTGCATAGAAAGCTGACTGTCAGGTGGCACGTCACATCAGTATTACACTAAATTTCTCTTTCACGTCTTATTACACGTCATATTTCACGTCTTATAAAATATCATGAGGCACAAAGAATCCAGTGAAGTTACATTTGCCAATTCAATGAAGTCTCACATATTCATCTATGGGCTGGTCTAGGAGACGACCCTTCAGACGGCCTATCCAGACAGTTCGGCAGGAACTATCAAGGGACACACTGTTTCCCTTGCCATGTTTGTAATCACTTGTAGTTTTGATTGTTTCAATTCTTGTTGGTCCATTACTTTTTGTGTATAAGTCCCAGTGTTCTCAGTCTATTTTAGCAATACCCATTGGGTGGCTCCCGTAGGTATATTTCCTCTGTCATAGGTGCTTCAGGTAGCTTTATTTTGGTCTGTCTGACAGCTATATTAACAAGGTTTGATCTTCTATTAAGCGACTTCAGCATGACAATAGGGCTTGGGCGTCGTGACGTCATTACTGACGTGGCGGCCATGTTGGAGGCTTACGCGCATGTAAACATACAGCAAGTCGAACGAGGAGAAGCAGCAGAGTTAGGATAAAGAAAAGAAAAAAGATGTTAAAATCCCTAAAAGGTTGTGGAATTTACCGGGATATGTTAAATAGGGAAGCCAGTGACCGGTATGTGGACTAAACCGGCACTTTTAACGGTTTGGATCCATATGAAATTCCCAACAAAGAGTTGGCAAACAGTGGTAACACAGTAATCGGGACGTTAGCCGTCAACCCTCAGGTTTCTTTCTGGGTTTCTCACGCACTTGAGCTCTTTTCCCGCTGTCTTTCCGTTTTGGTATATTCCTGTAAAATATCCCGTATTTTAATATTCTCACAACATTAACATTAGCCCTTTAATCTGACCTGTCAGTCTCTGTTGTCCTTTTGCTAAACTGTCACCCTCTTGCTTTAAGCATCGTTTTGCTTACTAACTTAAGATTAAGTGCTTAAAACAGCTAACGTTACTAACTACACTTTTGAAACAGTTAAAAGAATGTTACATGTGTGAATGGTTGTTAGCACTATAACTGTCACTAACGTACTGTACTCCCACTGTTTGTTGGAAATTTCAATCCAACCCGTTAAAAGTGCCGTTTTATCCACAAACCGGTCCGGGTTTCCCTATTAAACCTATCCCGGTAAATTCCGCATCCTTTTAGGGATTTTATCATCTTTTTTTATTTTCTTTCTCCCAATTCAGCTGCTTCTCCTCATTCGATTTGCTGGTGTGTTTACATTTGCGAAGCCTCCAACATGGCCGCCACGTCCCAGAATGCAACGCTGCGCCCAAGCCCTATTGGCTAAAGTTATTTTTCTGGAATCTAATCATATTAGAAGAAGCTATGCTAGAGTCATATAATCTGTAGTTTATATTTGTTTTGCATTGTGATTGGCATGATTACAGGAAAATGTTCCTGCTGCATGATTATGTGAGCTGTTTTGACACTTGGACAACAGCAGCCAACTTCAATCATGCCACTCTGCATTGTGTAACACTTGCTTTGCAAAATGACAGCTGTTTTCCCTTTTTCCACCACAGCATTGCCTCCTGCATAAAAAAATCTGGATGAGTTTGCAAAATGAGCAGCAGTTTTATCCAGTTGTTGTCACTGACAGTCACATACACGGCCTGATATCATGCAGGAACAAACATCACTGCTTACAAATCAGCGTAAGGAAAGATGAAACATAAATCAGGATGTTTACAGCTCAGTTTTTGAGAAATTATTGGACCAACAATACAGCAGCATGATTGTGTGATTTTCAAAAAAGAAAGTTTTATATTGATTAACTTTTAGACACAATGTTGCCAATATTGTTACTGCTACTGCTGCTGCATCACAGAGAAACACATATTGGTGTTTTGTTCCTGAATTATTCAGTGTTGGTGAACAAATAGGTTGGGCAAGCGATTCGACTAATAATGGTTTACAAATGGGTAACAAATTAGTTAAGTAAATGTTTCAATGACTTGCAGGCATAACTATGTAACCTGAAGAAAGTGTTGAATGAGTCTGGACAAGATGAGTGATACAGACAGTGAAAAGTTCCAGTGCTGTTGAACTATTTTATCAGCACGCTTAGAAGGCCATTAAGAATCAAGATTCACTAAATATTGAATTGTTTTGAATTGTATTGTATTTGTATATAAGGCAGCTTTCAATGAATAGTGAATAGTGGACAGACCCAGCAACAAGGGGAATGGCAAGTTACCACAAGCCTGACTGCATCTGAAGCTTGTTAACATTCCTCTGACAGGGTCGTGTTCTATGCACTAATACAGTCTGACGTTGTTTGTGTGGCAGAACTATGCTCCTAAATGCCACCGGACTTCAAATAATAGGACACAGAGGGACACAGTGGGCAATATTTAAATTAAACATAAAGTAGAATATATATATATATATATATATATATATATATATATATATATATATGCCTATATATACACTTAAAGGTGCCATATGGAATAATTGAGGTAAAAATATACAAAAAATGAGCTACACACATCAAAAGAATGAGAAGAAATAAGTGCAATGATGTCATTAAAAACTGACAAGTTATAGTGCTGCCGAGATATAAACCTAAATTAGCATGCTAAATTACTAGCCCCGGCCCGGCAGGTGTCGTAATACCAGTTTCAGCCATGGGAGGCGGTATGCGGGCGGGCAACATAACCACCAGCCAAACTGCAATAGACGAGTGTGTACTTGAACCTGATGTCAGTCGTGTGGAAAATACAGCCCTATACTAAATTTCAGTTCAGGGACAGGCTGATCTCATGAAGTAGCGTGTGTATGACACGCCAATTCGTATTTGCATTTTTGGCGTGTTATCAAGACGCATAATCGCTTTTCAGCGTGTTTATGAACGCCGTTGACTTAACGTTATATAAATATAGGACTTACCTCAACCCCGTCCCTAAACTTAACCATCACTGGGGTTAATGGCATTTATGACTGTTCCCTTACCATCCTAGGGGAAAAAAAGATATGACTTACCTCAACCCTATCCCTAAACTTAACCGTCACTGGGGTTAATGGCATTTATGAGTGGACATTTGACGCGCGTGTTCTGACACGCGGGATGACGCGGACGTTAATGGCGTAGACATACACGCATACACGCGAATAGCTCAAAATGCGTAGAAATAATACGCCACTTGACTCGAAAGTGGCGTGTATGTTTACGCAAAAGTCATGATGTCATGTTGTCAGGGATGAGTTTTAAAATGATTGGTCGATATTATGCATGAGGAATACATTTTGGTAAGTTGTAACATATTGTATCTTTCAACAGTGTTCGTGTTCTTTTACCATTAGCTAGTAAAGATGATCCATTCACGTGCGTTAGGGATCTGTCGTGTAACATTTACAAGCGCCAAAACTGCGTTTATTGTTTGAATTGCGTAATAAAAATAACAGAATCTGAGAGCTGAGATCGGTCTCCGTGTCCTTTTCTGTGCATGACAAAATGGATGTGGCGTGAGTGTGTGTGAAAAGTATCAGTTGTGTGTCTCACGGTGAATTTGAGAGAGTTGGCAGCTCTGAAAGGCGCTAGCTTGGTCCACATCAGGGAATGCTGTCTGTCTGTTACATCTGTCAGCTCTGGTGCCATCATGTGCCAACTGATGGCATTATAGTTCTTTACTGTTTTCATTAGACTCTGTTTTTCCCGGACTTCATTTCCCAGAATCCTTTGCTCATTATTAGTTTATCTGTTTCAGCTGTGTCTTGTTTCATTTGATCATCACCCTGTCTATTTAAATGACTTTTGCCTTCATTCAGTATGAAGTCTTGTTTGTGTACTGGTTTGGTTTATTCTTTGGCAGTATTTTGAGCAGTTCTTTGTTTCTTTATATTTTCCTGAGTTTTGGATTATTTGTTCCCGTCTGCCTCAGTGGATTGTATTTCTGTTTGCTCTGATTACAAGTGCTTGACCCTCTGCCTGGTATGGACTATGACTTTGGATTATATTTGTTAATAAACTGCGTTTGGATTCTCACTCCCTCTGCTGAATGCTGTCTTACCACCACAACCAAATCATTACAGAAGACTTCATCAACATGAATCCAGCAGTTGAACTAGTTCGTATGCGCCAAGGTAACCGCACACTCGAAGAACATGTACACATTTTCCTTGACGTGGCAAATTCTTCTGATCTACCGGACTGTGCTCTCATAGACTTTTTCTGTCACGGACTTAACCCTCTTCTCAAGGATAAGCTAATTCATGATGCACCTCGAAGTTCGTTCATTGACTTTCTGGACTATGCTTTATTGTGGAGTGGATCCCAGTTTACTGTGGGAGTGGTAGATGGTGGTGCTCCGCCTCATCCTTTTTTGGGTAAGGACTACATGAGACAAGCTCCGGTGGCCACAGAGCTTGACCAGCAATTTCCATCCGTACCCACTCTAGTGCTGAATACCCCAGTGATTGCAACGTTAGCCAGAACTGTCATGTCAGAGCCACCTCCTGTCACCAGTATAATCACGTCAGAGCAGTCAACTGCCAGCACAACTTTGCCTGATTTTTCAGTGGTCAAGATCAACAATCCAGAGCCTCCAATTGTGAAAGAAACCTTTCAGTCTTCAGCCATCATGGACACCATTCCTGTGTTCCCAGGTGTCGTTGATGCAGCGATTGAGGATGCCAAAGCTTTTTATCCACGTTGGGGCTTGATATCCAAGCTGGCAGATCTACCTCTGAGAATGGTCAGAACAGCAGGCTTATCAAAGCCGCTATCATCAAATATTTCTGCTGATGCTTCTCTAATCCCAGAAACTATCCCATCGTCCACTGTGCTTTCAGTGATGGCAGTGGCGCTGTGGTGTGTTTGGTCGACTTTTGTTGAAATCACTTTGAATATGACAGTTGCACATAATTCAGAGGGTGTTCCAGTCCATGAATCTGTTCTTGCATTTCTTCCTGAACCAGTCCTAGTTTGCAGCCCTGCCGAGCCTGAGACGCTCCACGTCAGCCCTGCCGAGCCTGAGACGCTTCCCGTCAGCCACGCCAAGCCTGCGCTTCACATCAGCCACGCCCAGCCTGTTTCTGAGCTGGCACCTGCTCCAGCCTATATCCCCGTAGCTACCCCCAAGAAATTTTTGGGGAGGGGCAGTAGGTCACCGCCACCCGAGGGGTCTTTACCACCGTGGCCGCCTGAGGGGTCTTCACCGCCGTGGACGCCCGAAGGGTCATCACAGCCACCCGAGGGGTCTTCACCGCCGTGGCCGCCCGAGGGGTCATCACCGCCACCCGAGGGGTCTTCACCGCCACCCGAAGGGTTTTCACCGCCACCCGAAGGGTTTTCACCGCCACCCGAGGGGTCTTTACCGCCGTGGCCGCCTGAGGGGTCTTCACCGCCGTGGCCGCCTGAAAGGTCTTCACTGCCATGGCCGCCTGAGGGGTCTTCACTGCCGTGGCCGCGTGAGGGGTCTTCACCGCCGTGGCTGCCTGAAAGGTCTTCACCACCGTGGCCGCCTGAGGGGTCTTCACCGCCGTGGCCGCCTGAAAGGTTTTCACCACCCTGGCCGCCTGAAGGGTCTTCCCCGCCCTGGACGCCCGAGGGTCCCACAGCTCCGCCCTGGACGCCCGAGGGTCCCAAAGCCCCGCCCTGGCCTTCGCCTCGTCCTGCTCCGCCCTGGCCTTCGCCTGCACATCCTGCTCTGCCCTGGCTGCCTAAACTGCCTGGTCCGCTCTGCAGCCATCAACCGCCAGGTCCGCCTGAACCCTCTGAAACATCTGCTCCGCCCTGGTTGCCTATCCTGCCGCAGTCTTCAGGTCCTCTTCCCCTCCATGGTCCTGGCCCACCTTCCCGCCCCCGGATCCGCCTCCGCTCCACCTCCCACCTGTTTTTGAGCGTCTGGAAGCCGCTCCTTCGAGGGGGGGCTATGTTACATCTGTCAGCTCTGGTGCCATCATGTGCCAACTGATGGCATTATAGTTCTTTACTGTTTTCATTAGACTCTGTTTTTCCCGGACTTCATTTCCCAGAATCCTTTGCTCATTATTAGTTTATCTGTTTCAGCTGTGTCTTGTTTCATTTGATCATCACCCTGTCTATTTAAATGACTTTTGCCTTCATTCAGTATGAAGTCTTGTTTGTGTACTGGTTTGGTTTATTCTTTGGCAGTATTTTGAGCAGTTCTTTGTTTCTTTATATTTTCCTGAGTTTTGGATTATTTGTTCCCGTCTGCCTCAGTGGATTGTATTTCTGTTTGCTCTGATTACAAGTGCTTGACCCTCTGCCTGGTATGGACTATGACTTTGGATTATATTTGTTAATAAACTGCGTTTGGATTCTCACTCCCTCTGCTGAATGCTGTCTTACCACCACAACCAAATCATTACACTGTCAAATTAATTCAAACTAATGATAAAAATGTAACATGAACAAAACGAATACCATAAACTAGAAATAATAGCATGGGGCTTTAATTTTCCCATATCGTCGAAATTCACTGGCTTGTCTATGAGACGGCATTTATAATTTAGTATTGAGATGTTGTTCATTTAGTCTCTAATCTCTGAAAATCTCCAAATGATCCACGTGAAACTGCGGTCTTCCAACCTTTTACTATCGTGACAATTGATTTGATTAATATGCGCGAGGGAGACAGAGCAACACAGCGTTCGCCCGTGTTGTTTGAAGACATGAGGGTGCGCGCGGCCGCGGAGGTATTTCTGGAGGTACTGCCTCCATCTGGTATGGAATATGGAGTATGATTTGATTTTTTTATCCCATAGGGCACCTTTAACCAACTCTCGGCTCATTCTCCTCGGACCATGCGTTTAATTGGCTATGACGGCCATCAGTTCTAGGCAATTTTTCATTTGCCCTCTCACGTCTAGCAGGTTCAAAATAATACGGCTGTGGGCTATCATGCATGCCAACTCTTCCTCATCCCAGTCAGTCGCCATAGTTCTAATACTAGGCTGAGGCGCCCTTCTCCGCTTCTCCCCAACGTGACGTCATATATAATAATATAAAGACATATAATAATTTGAATTGACTTCTGCATTATAGACATACCATAGCATATTTTTTAAACCCCAAACAATGGCTGCATTGAATAACTGCTTTAAATGTAAAAACATGAAATTCCTATACCTCTTAAATCATTGTTATTTATTAAGAAGTTCTTAAATGCTTTAACTTTGTAAATTACAGACTAATGGTAGGTAATAGCTACCATATTTTTGTACCTTACTGTACACTGTGTGTGGTGTCTAACATTATTGCTGTCAATAACTTATTGAATCTGAAGCTTATTTTCTTCCAATGCCATCAGCTCATTCAAATTCCTTGAAATGAATTATCTGTTTATATGTAATTTACCATATATGATTGCTTGAAGTCAAATGTATAGTGAATAACTGCTATTTAACAGTGTATGAGAGAGCTGAACTGCACATTTAATGAGAGCCGGCCACCTCCATATGGTCACCACCTCCAATCAGCCCACACATCTTTTTGAAAAGGCCTCTCCTGCCAAGTGCACTGAACCGTGCCAATCAGAGCAGACCCCATGCTGCTGGAGGAGGAGAAGAATGCAGAAGTACATTAAACCCTAAATCGTACACTGACCAGATTATTGTATTTCAAAATGGGGACATGTGTAGTACAGAAGTCCATATCATTAAAGTTTCCATTGTTCATAACAAATGGGCAAATTTCTTGTTTTGTGAGGTAAATGTAGTACTGTGATAAGCCAAACATTTTTTCGTCAACACACACTTGAAATGCAAAATTCCCTCATCCCTTCATACTATTTGAATAGTGAATAGCTTTTTGAATGGACAAAGAGTCTATAAATAATATTAAAAAGGATCTCTGTCTCATTTCTGTCTTCGACTGCTGTCCACCCATCAATCCACCCATTCAAAGCAACTGGTGAGCAATGACAGTGACTTACTACATTTAATTGCTCAGTAATGCGACTAAATTAAATGTATAATGATGTGCATCATTTAAATAATTATTACACAGATTTAGTACAATCTTAATGTATCACCCTCGCTAAGGATAGGCGCCGGGTCTATTTTTGCTGCTCCGCTCACGCTGAATTAAAGTGAGAATGCATTGATCTTGTCTAAAATACTCAACAAATACACTTTGAGCTATCTCGTGTTAACAAGAGGAGTTAAGCTTTGTTTTCGCCCATTCAGACTTGAATGTACTTGTCATTTTTCAACATTTGACTTATTAGATCTGAAAAGTTCAAATAAATACATGTTAAACAAGAATAAATGTAGTCTTTATTTTTTTAACACACGATAACCACCGCAACAGATTAAAAGTATCAAAAATAATCACAAATAAAAGTTCAGTTCAAACTATATTCCATATATTAAACTAAATCAGAATTCTGAGAAATAAAGTTGCAATTGCGAGATATAAAGTCACAATTCTGAGAAATAAAGTCACAAAAATAAAGTCGCAATTGCGAGATATAAAGTCGCAATTCTGAGAAGTAAAGTTGCAATTGCGAGACATAAAGTCACAATTCTGAAAAATAAAAAGTCGCAATTGCGAGATATAAAGTCACATTTCTGAGAAATAAAGTCGCAATTTTGAGAAAAAAAGACAGAATTGAGACTTTTTATTTAGTTACAATTCTGACTTTTTTTCTCACAATTGCAAGGTTACATCACGCAATTCTGACTTTATAACATAATTGCGAGTTTATATCTCGAAAATTCTGACATCTTTTCTTAGAATTTTGAGATATAAACTCGCAATTGCCGACTAGCGTTAGACTAAAAAGACTAGTCTCACAATTCTGACTTTACATCATATAATTCCGAATTTATATCATGCATTTCTGACTTTATAACACGCAATTGCGACTTTATATCAATCAATTCTGACTTAATATCTCGCAATTCTGACTTTATAACACGCAATTGTGTCTTTATATCACACAATTCTGACTTTATATCTAGATGTAAACTCGCAATTGGGAGAAAAAAAAATAGTTAGCTAAATACAATTCTGACTTTATATCTAGATGTAAACTCGCAATTGGGAGAAAAAAAATAGTTAGCTAAATAGCTGGTTTGATTTGCATTGAAAGATGATCTTATGTAAAGTACCCCATGCGAATCTCTAGGTATGGTGAAGAGTGTGTGATGATGTTAGGATATTTTAATTCCAAAGGCCAAGGGAACTTTATCAGGATGCATATTATCCTGGATTCATTAAATAACTGGCCTTAAAGGGATACTCCACTTTTTTTGGGGGGGGAAAATAGGCTCATTTTACTACTCCCCCAGAGTTAAACAGTTTGGTTTTACCGTTTTTGAATGTATTCAGCCGATTTTTTGATATTTAGAAGACTATCAGTAACCAGACAGTTTCTGGTCTCATTGACTTCCATAGTTGTTGTTTTTTTCCTACTATGGAAGTCAATAAGACCAGAAACTGTCTGGTTACTGTAAATATACTGTAAATATATTTCTATTAGATGTGTACTTACATTATCCCGACAGTTTCCACCAACTTTAAAATACGGAGAAATTTATAGTTTAATTCGAAGAAACGGGACGTTTCTTTATTTCCGTTTCGTCGCCCGTCTATGGCGTCATATAACCTTTGACTCCTCTATTTTCTCTAACTTCTTGCGGAACCCGGCGAAACCCACCAAACACAAATGGGAACACTGGACTACTGCCAATAAAGCAAAGAAAATGACGAAGAAAAAAAAGTTGTATGTATTTTTATTTGTGTAAATCACGTGCCCGCTCACGAGCGCTCACCCGGTGATGCTCGCGCGTCACTGTCTATGGTCACTGTTCACAAAGCGGCGCTCCCCGTTCACAGTAACCGGGTCGTCTCATTCAAAACAGCCAGCTGCAGCGAGCCGCGCACATGGAATACTCATATGAGTCAGGCTGCGAATGTAAGTTACGTGCCCGCTCCAGCGCGCTCATGCTTTCTAAATAAACGCCTCACCTCTGGCGCCGGGCACTGCATTCCCTTTAGCCTTTAGCACATAGTGGATGCATAACGCAAACCCAGTCAAACGTTTGACTGCAGTATCTTATGTGCCTTATCTGGGGCGCCCGAAACATGAAAAATTTTCAAAATAGGTCATTCATTGAAGGGGCGTATATATTTATATTCGTCTGTATTATAGTTATGGATGACGATTACGCTTTGCCTGCCTGCACGTTCTGCTACAGCCAGCTCAAACGTACGGGTGAAAAATAAGGGTTTGGGACAGGAGAAGCATGACAGGTAAACATTGGGGTTGCGTTTAAAGCTTATTGACAAGCTAAATCTACAGAGAGATGCCGTATATCCGTATATTTTGTAAAAACGATGATGTCATGTCATGAGCTGAGCTGGTTGTCATTGACAGCGACAACAACTCCCGTGAGCCCACGCTCTTTCCCGACGTCATCAAAGTACGTCTTTTGTTATTATTTTAAATGAGTGACCCCTGGTGGCCAAAAAATCGCATATTGTACGTTTAAGGAAGACCATTTATTTATTTATGATACATTATTCAAATCATCTGCACTGTCTCAGAACGAGCTGTTCTAAGATTCAGCGCTTTGTGACGTAGAATTGAGCAAGGGGTTTGATTGACAGTGTGGTTGTGGCATAGACCCCGCCCTTGGTGATCTGTACACCGTCCTCCATTGTTTCAAAGACAAAGACCAGTAATATCTCTTGGAAACATAAATGTTCTGTCGTGGGTTAATCCTGTTGTTGTGGCTTAAAGGTTAATCCTCAAGTGTGGATCGTCGTCTACTGTTTGCGATCCAACGTCACCTCCAGTAAGTGTATTTTATGATTTTTGAGAAAATAGTCTTTTCAGTCGATGTCAGCCAATTCAACAACAAATGCGTCTAAAGTTGTTGTCGTCGTAGGATATCTGTGTAGGCTATATAATTTAAACCTTGTTTGCATAGTGTTTAACCACACGTTTATAAATATATATATTTTAAAAGATATTGTATTAAAAACTGCATATATGTTGTTGTTCTGCAAGTCATCTTCTCACATTTGCCACAGAAGCACCTGTATGACAAGTAAACATAACGCAACAGGTCCCTCGCATAAATATAATTTCGCTTGTACGTAGCAAACTTTATCATAGTATATGTATGTAGTTTCAAAAAATTGCGCAAGCGTTAGTGTTTGTGTGTGTCTGTGTTCTACATCCATAATTGCAAATGGGACGCGATTACAACTCTATAAGTACATAAATGTATCAAATAACCATACCGAGACGTACTGGTCCATTCTCATTTGTGTTTATTCTGCCGGAGTCTCTTCGTAGGCTACTATTTATATATTCCGATTACGCTGAATGACATTCAAAACAGCAGTTTCTCTCACTCTCTCAGACCGTCTCCTTAGGCCGTGTGTCCACCAAAGCGTTTTTCCACGCGCCTGGCGTTTGTTTTCAATTGTTTCCAATGGGAGCGCCGCGTTTTTTAAACGCCATGAGCGTGACGAGGCGCTGAGCGTTTTTTTCACGCTGAAGCGCCGAGCGCCCGGCGTTTTTTACTGGTCGCCGAGAGTTGAAAAATGTTCAACTTTGGAAAAAACGCAGCGCTCATCACTGTCAGTTCTTGCCCAGCCGTCCAATCACAGTGGAGGAGGGGCGGGACTAAACCACACCGACCAACAGTCACAACGTTTAAACTGCTGCGGATATTCTGTATCATAGCAACGAAACGCCTCAACGGAAAAAACGCTGCGCTGCCAAAACGCTCTCAAGCGCCCAAAGCACGTCGTCTTCAGCAGAGCGTGTAGCGTTTTCAGCTGGCAAAAAACGCTTTGGTGGACACACGGCCTTAGAGTATCAACTGCCGTAGGTATCAAGTTACGCCCTCATCCAAAGGCAGGGCGGGGATATGCAGCTCATTTGCATTTAAGGTGGTATACACCAAAAACAGCTCATTTTTAAACAGGCCCAAAAAGACATTTTTCAAAAGGTTATAATAAATTAACTATTGGGTATTTTGAGCTGAAACTTCACAAATACATTCTGGGGACACCCGAGACCAATATTACATCTTGTAAAAAGGGGCACAATTGGTGCCCTTTAAGATCAATTTCCAAAAGATGATTTTTTTATTCCTCTTTTTAGGCAACTTCAGCATGGGTGTCCTAACTTATTCACATCACTGTATACTGTATACATGGGTTTTCTGTGTTACTGTAAAATTGACTAGAAAGAGAACAGCACTTCGGTTATAGGGGGAAAAAACTCCTTAGAGCTTCCCTGCTTTCTTCAGCCCTATAAGGTGATGGCAGCATCGCCATGACAACAGCATCAGTTTCCACAGCAACGGCACAGAGAGGTGAAATGAGATCATTATTTAAAAAATATTATATCTGAGGAAGTCTGATAGAACCATAATTATGGTTTATAACCTCACTGTGTGTCGTTTAACATTCAGACTGTAATATTACACAAGATGAACAGCGTCCTTGCCACAAATATCCAAATAATCAGCTAGTGAAGGATGTTTTCTACTCAGCAGCCCATAGAATAACAATTGCTTTTCATGGTGGTGATTTCCTATCATAATCATATAGACTGATATCATAATAGACTGGGACAGTGATACTAACAAGCAGGGTTAGGAAGTAATGGAATACATGTAACAGCGTCATGTAATCAGGATACAAAAATCCAGTAACTGTAATTCGTTACAGTTACGTAAGAAAATTTAGTAATCAGTTTATAGTTACATTTTGAAAAAAGTGGGAATACTTTCAAGATTTCAATAGTTTAATTTAAAACTAAATAAATCAGTATTTTGGCATACTATCACTATGGCAGTATTTTGGCATACTATACTTCTCATTTCTTATTTGTGCATCCTTGTTTCCTTTCCTCTTTTCTGTCCCTCGTGTCTCAGCTCCACCCCCTGTAGGACGCGAGGGAAGGAAACGAGGACGGGGAATCGAATAAAAGCTTTTTTTTATATCCACTGGAATGCTTGATCACTCGAGCGTCACTCCACAGTGTCATCAGCAGTGCTAAAAAGATCTACCCTTATGTTGTTGAAGTTTGGTTATTTAAAAAATTCATAATAAATAATAATAAAGATAGACTACAGTGTTGAAATATGTGAGATGTGTGGTTTATATAAACTGCAAAGGTAAAGGATAAGTTAAAATGATTGTGACCGATGTGAAGGGGGATGAGCATTGATGTGTGCGTCACGTTTAGTCAATAAAACAGGTCCGCATAGGATACACCCATGTATCCTCGCTCATGCCTCCTCAGGAAGTCTCCTCACTCCTCGATCCTCGACTCCTCACGGTGCAATGAGAGAATTGAGAGGTCCTTCAAGATGGCTGAGATGGATAGGTTTCCAGGTCATAGGATGGAGGAAGGAGGAGCGAGGAGACAAGGAAGGATATTGAGAAGCACCCAAAATCAAACGCTGTTTTATTCAAGGGGGTAATCCATCGACCGGAAGTTGAAGCCTCGCGGGAGCTGACATCTTGTGGCAGAACTTCACTTGCGTTAGCATTCCCATTGACTCCCGTTCATTTTGGCGTCACTTTGACAGTGAATAACTTTACATCTGAGGCGTTTGAAGACCCCATTTGTCCTTTATTTATTTCTAAAGAAACTCATCATCATCATCATCATCCTCCGCTTATCCGGGGCCGGGTCGCGGGGGCAGCAGTCTAAGCAGAGATGCCCAGACTTCCCTCTCCCCCGACACTTCCTCCAGCTCTTCTGGGGGGATACCGAGGCGTTCCCAGGCCAGCTGGGAGACATAGTCTCTCCAGCGTGTCCTAGGTCTTCCCCGGGGCCTCCGCCCAGTGGGACGTGCCCGGAACACCTCCCCAGGGAGGCGTCCAGGAGGCATCCGGAACAGATGCCCGAGCCACCTCAGCTGACCCCTCTCGATGTGGAGGAGCAGCGGCTCTACTCTGAGCTCCTCCCGAGTGACCGAGCTTCTCACCCTATCTCTAAGGGATCGCCCAGCCACCCTGCGGAGAAAGCTCATTTCGGCCGCCTGTATCCGGGATCTTGTCCTTTCGGTCATGACCCAAAGCTCATGACCATAGGTGAGAGTAGGAACGTAGATTGACCGGTAAATCGAGAGCTTTGCCTTACGGCTCAGCTCCTTCTTCACCACAACAGACCGGTACACCGACCGCATTACTGCAGAAGCTGCACCGATCCGTCTGTCAATCTCCCGTTCCATCCTTCCCTCACTCGTGAACAAAACCCCAAGATACTTAAACTCCTCCACTTGAGGAAGGATCTCTCCACCAACCTGAAGTGGGCAAGCCACCCTTTTCCGGCTGAGGACCATGGCCTCAGATTTGGAGGTGCTGATTCTCATCCCAGCCGCTTCACACTCGGCTGCAAACCGTCCCAGTGCATGCTGAAGGTCCTGGTATGAAGGGGCCAACACAACAACATCAGCCGCAAATAGCAGAGATGAAATCGTGTAGGCCCCAAACCTGACACCCTCCACCCTAAAGAAACTCGACAATGTATAAATAGCTCCATTACCTTGTAGCTTATGTTATGGCCCCGTAGAAGCAGTTTTAGTGAAAGTAGGCTAACGATTGCGTCATACCCACGCGACTCTCTGTCGCACAGTTTTGAGATTACCGTATGGACACGAGAAGAAGCTTGCGCGCAATCGGGAAACATGGAGGCAAAATGACAATATAATTAATCAGAATACCTAGCAAACTTGTCTCCTTCTCCTAGCCCGTGGACAGCTCCTATTCATACTCTGCCTCTGCGCATGTTTCAGGAGGGAATGATTCAGATTTCTCATGCCACCGCACTAGAAGTCAAACGGTTCACTCACGTCACATCTACGTAGTCTAGCTCTGTATGAGTCTGCGCGTCAGGGACGGAAGTGCTAAAAAATCACCCATAACGGGCTTCAATCGTCTCAATGGAGTTCCAATGAGATCGCGCTGTCCATTTCTTTTACTGTCTATGGTTTTATTATACAGTAGTTCCTGGTTCTGTTGGGAATAATGACTCACATGTGCCACCCGCTGGTGCATGCGTAAATAACAGCTGTCTACAATCTCCTCAGACACAGATTGAATCACAGCTAGTAGAAACGATGCTGCCCGCGAGTAAAACGCTTTAATTTCATGGAAATTCCGCTGCTATTTTGTTTTCAAAGAACAAAATGCAAACAACATGGTTGTACAGTGCAAACTGTGTCTTCCAGGAACAAAACATTTAGTTTATCGAAGGACTCGTCATCTAACCTAAAGAAGCATTTGCAGGTAAGGCCAAGCGAACCAAGATGGCAGCTGGCAAGTTCGGTGTGCTTGTGATGTTTTTAGTTTACATAATTATAAGAAATGTCTTAGTCAATGGTCCTAGAAATGGCATGGAAGAGTGCTTACAAAGCAACTTTGTCCACCTTAACAAATTTTTAGTTACTAAACAGTTGGACTATGGGAAGAAAACTCTGTTGGAAACATTCCTGTATCCTGGCTGGTACTCAGCCAGATGTAAATCAAAGGCTAGAGTTAAGCGGCAAATTAACGGTGGAGATTTAATCATCTGCATGTGCCTGCTATTGTCTGGGGATATACACCAATGTCCCGGTCCAGTGCCCGACTTTGGGCCTAGGAATGCAGCTGACCTGGGTGGAGGAGTGCATTGAGTTTTTGAGAGTGCAAACAACCCATGAATTCTGATCCACAGCTCTGTTCAGTTCAGCCACTCGATGCGGTTTTGGAGGATGCCAGCAAAGTTAAGCCAAATGTGGACTCATTCCTTTCGACAAGGGGTCTTCACTTGCTCCATCTTAACATCAGAAGCCTTCTCCCTAAAATCACAGTGATACGTCTCCTCAGTAACAGCAATAAGGTGGGACTTTTTTGTTTTACTCAGACATGGCTGGACGACTCCATTAAGGATGCTGAAATTGAAATAGAGAACTATGTTTTAATCCGGAGAGACCGTAAAGGTGTGTGTGTCTATGTGAGATCGGACATTGGTTTTAATCAGAGAACGGACTTGAATAATGACCAAATTGAAGCGGTCTGGCTAAACATTCTGCTGCCGAAGAGCAAGCCTATTTTAGTTGGAGCATGTTACAGGCCACCTGACAAGACAATGTTTTTTGAAATTCTGGAAGAAGTTTGCTCAAAGTGTATGGACTTTGTCAAATCAGAAGTTATTATGATAGGAGATTTTAATACTGATATTCGAAAAACTGAACTTTCTGGCTATAAGGCGTTGACACATTTTTGTCGTTCATTTAGTTTACGTCAGCTGATCAAAGAACCAACACATGTCTGTTCTTCCACTCAAACTATTATTGACCTTGTTCTAGTGTCAGAAAAGTCTAGGATAACAGAAAGTGGGGTAATTAATTATGGTCTGAGTGATCATTCTATTGTTTTCTGTACTCGAAAGATCAAGAAAGCAGTGCTCAATTGTCATAGCTCTATAAGAATCAGGTCACTGAAAAGGTGTAGCAAAGAAGCACTTGATGACTGCTTGAATTTAATAAACTGGTCTGCTGTGTTGCAATGTAAGGGAGTTGATAAAGCATGGTGTTCATTTAAATGTATGTTTTAGAAGTTGTAGACAAATTAGCCCCTTTTAAAGTAGTAAGAGTTAAACAGAGGACAGAACCCTGGATAAATGATGATATTCTCAAGGCAAGAAATAAGAAGTATGACGCATTCAAGAGAAACAATGATGATCAGAATTGGGCAGAGTACAAAAAGTTGAGAAAAGAAGTGAGCAGATTAGTGGTCAATGCTAAAAAGTCCTATTTTAATGAGAAAATTGTGCAATATAGAAATGACTCAAGTAAGTTATGGAAGTCCCTCAAGCAGCTTGGGTATAGTAACAGGTTGAAAACAAAAAGTAACATAACTCTTGATTTGGGGAATGATGTCACAGCTGAAAAGGTGGCAGTGGCAGATAGTTTTAACAACTACTTCTCATCAGTTGCTAGTAAACTGGTGGAAAAACTACCGGTCCAGTCAGGGCAGTACGGTGAAACTCACATTTTTGACTTTTACGCTCAGCAAGAGGTCAAAGCAGACAGCTTCTCATTTGAAAAGGTGTCAGAGGCAGTTGTACTTGAGAAGCTTAAAAACCTAAATAGCTCAAAAGCCACTGGCCTTGACAATATTCCATCTAGATTCTTAAGAGATGCTGCTGAGGTTATAACCCCATGTATCACCCATAAACATGTCTATTGAGCAAGGATATTTCCCTAATGATTTCAAGCTTGCTAGAGTGATTCCACTTTACAAGAAAGGGAGTAAATTAGACCATGGAAACTATAGACCTGTTTCTATTTTGTGTAGTATGTCAAAAATAATTGAAAATATTATTTTTGAACAGATATTTAGCATCACACAATCTACTCTATGAGTTTGGCTTTCGGAAATCACATTCCACTGACACCTGTTTACTGTATTTAACTGACCACATTAGGAGGGAGGTAGATAAAGGTCATTTTTGTGGTATGGTCATGTTAGACCTACAGAGGGCCTTTGATACCGTTGACCATGGTATTTTGGTATGCAAATTAAAAGCCATTGGTTTTAATGACTTAGCAGTCAGATGGGTGAGGTCTTATCTGAAGGATAGGAAGCAGGTGGTGGATATTGGAGGAACAATGTCTCAACCACAATATATAGAATGTGGGGTTCCTCAAGGGAGTGTCTTGGGCCCACTTTTTTTCCTTATATATATAAATGACCTTAAGTCTGTATGTTCATGTGGACTTTTTTATATGCAGATGATTCTGCGTTACTGGTTTCACATAAAGATAAAAACATAGTTGAAAGAACTCTTAGTGTAGAACTATCAAAAGTCAGCAGGTGGATGTCAGACAATAAGCTATCACTTCACTTAGGGAAAATGGAAGCCATACTGTTTGGGTCAAAAATAAAACTGAGAAGATCCCCTGGTTTTAAGGTTTTAAATGGAGATAGTGAGATTAATGTAAAGGACTCAGTTAGTTACCTTGGTTGTGTGCTGGACTGCCACTTGTCTGGAGTGGGCCAAGCGCAAAAGGTGCTTACCAAGGTAAATCAAAGAGTACGTTTTTTATCCAGAATCTCTATGTTTTTGGACAAAAGAGCAATGTTAACTCTGGCAAGTGCTCTAATTCAGCCTTATTTTGATTATGCGTGTTGCTCTTGGTACAATGGTGTCTCAAAGCACCTGAAACGTAGGCTTCAGACTGCTCAAAATAGGGTTATAAGGCTTATTTTGAACCTCCCCATAAGATCTCATCTTGATATTTCTCATTTTGAGACTGTTGGGTGGTTAAAAGTAGAAGATCGAGTTTCTCAGATTCACCTGTGCATGGTACATACTGTGTATGGGGTGGTCCCCAAATATTTGATTAATTATTATAATAAAGTGAGAGATGTTCACAGCTACTCCACCTTGGGCAGCTCTACTGATTTTGTACCTCCTAGAGTTAAGAGTAATTCAGGTAAAGAGTCCTTTTTGTATGTAGCAACAAGCTTGTGGAACAGGTTGCCAGGAAATCTAAAGATGATCAGAAGTTTAATAGGTTTTAAGCTGGCACTGAAAAAATGGCTCAGTGTCAATCTTAGTATGACAATATTTTATGGTTTTGTCTTGATGGTTTTATTTAATGAATGTGTATATGTGTATATGTAGGTGGATGTGTTTGTACATGTGTTTATGTATGTATATCTCTCTCTCTCTCTATATATATATATATATATATATATATATATATATATATATATATATATATATGTGATGATTTATGCTTGATTAGTTGCCCTATCTAGCATACCTAGCATACATCACTGAAGTGCACAAGACCAGTAGCATTTCTCTCAAAAAAATTACCAAAGTGTTTCGATATTTATTATATTTAAAACTTGACTCTTCTATAGTTACATTGTGCACTAAAGGCGGGCATACACTGTGCGATGTCTGTGCGATTTCAGCAAGGTACCTACTCACACTCAACGAGTAAATCGCATGCGATGCAAAGCCAAAGTTCAGGATTTATGTGCTCACACTGTACGGTCCGATCGTCGAGCTGCGACTTCACTGCTCACACTATACGTGTAATATCTGCGGTAACCCCCTGGATTGCGCATATTTACGTGTATGTATCCAGGGATATTGTCAAAACAAGCATCTGCTATCAGTATCTAGATGATTTAGCATTTTCAATTTATGCATTTAATTATTATTAGCATTATTGTATTATCATTATTAGTGGAGGCCTATAGGCTAATTTTATTATTAAATTGATCCGCTAGCCTATTATAATTAATTTGCCACGCAATATTTTCACAGCACAGCACAACGTGCTGTGAAGATAATAAAATATTACATAATCTTACTCATTAAAAATTGTCTAAAACATTTAGGTCGATTACAATGAATTATAGGCATGTAAAATAACTATTATAATATGTCCGAACATTGCCATAATTAATCATCAATGAAAATTAAAAACAGGTTTATTTCAAAAACATTGTTTGACAAATTAATAAAAGAGGTGTTACATCGCAGGTGGCTTGGAAGACGGTGGGTAGCCTAATATATTATCTATTTCGCAACACAAACTGGAGGTAAGCAACAGTAATTTGTAGCTAAATTACAGAACTTAAAGATCTCCCTCTTTTTGTTTTTATTTTATTTTTGCCGCAGATGAAATGGTTAAACTTCTGTTTTCGCGCAGGTGCAGTGAGGGAAAAAACTCTGAGTTTAGGGCAATCGGTTCGTAGCTTTGCTTCAACAGTGCGATATAGTCACGAGGAGCGACCAAAATTTCTGACATGCCAGAAATTCATCCGACCATCCGATTGTCGATCGTGAGAGGTTAATCGCCTCTCGTTTCTCCCTGTACACTGCACAACAAACGACGCACGACAAAGCTGAAAATCGGTCCGACACCAAAAAGAGTCGCACGAGTAAGAATTCGGCTCAAAATCGGACGAAAATCGCACAGTGTATGCCCGCCTTAAGACAGTTCAGATTTTGGACTCAGAGAAACCTTGAGTCAGAGAACTTGCCCAGTTTGGTTGGTTTAGCCAAAATTAGCACATTGTTGCCGTTTTCTTTTTGTTCCGTTTTTAATTATTTTTGTTTTCTCCTGCACTGTAAATATTTGAGCACCTTCCAATAAATCACAATTTGGGGATTTTGCATCAACTTTTTGTACAGCACGTCATTTCCCTTTTCCACTCCAACTGGTTGTCCCCCCAACACTGCCCTTGATCTATAGTTAACATTATACGAGAACCCTTAAAAAAATCTAGCAGGAATGTCATGTTTTTACATTACACCTTAAAATGCAATGAAACAGGGCTGTCCTTTGTACAAGAGCTTTAGAAATACTCTCCAGTAATGATAGAAAGGTTGGAGAAGAGAGTGTACGAGTAAAGGATCTTCTTTTCACACAGTAGAAGAGGATTCCCATTCGTGTCGAGCTACAGAGGTGATACACAAAGCCTTATCAGTGTGTGCTGATAGGCAGCGGTCATGGTGCTCTGCTCTTATTGTGACACTGTGCCACTCTCCCAGACATGCAGACGGTGTGAATACTGTTGTGTTCTGCTGTGGAGACAGGGTGGCCTTGAGGGAGAAAAAATAACATTAGCAGAGATTTTCCTTTGTAAAAAAAAAAAAAAGAATACTTTTATATAGCTGCCTACTCACACTCGATCCTGTAAGACCATGAACCAGTTTCACCAGCTTCGGTTTGCTTGAGAACAGCATGCTTGTCCAGCTAGACCAGCATACATGCATAAACTAGTGTGGAATGATGGTTTATGCTGGATTTTTTTTTTTAGCAGGGTTAGGGCCAATCTCATTTCTCTGTCTTACCCCTTCCCCTTCCCCTACCCCTTTGTCTGCATTTTCCCCTTGCCCCTCGATACCGAGTGAAAGGGGGTAAGGGGTGAGAACGTTACTCTAAGAAATGAGACACCACTCGATTGCGTCATCTTCCCGTGCTCTGAGACGTGTATGTACCTCAAGCACAGGCGTCAACAGAGGCGACAAGCGTTGTTGCCTGGGCTCTCTCTTTGCACACTTGGGTGCCATCCGTAGAAAATTGTTTCTCTGACGCAGACGACTGCTTACGGTTCAAATGGTATGTATGTTTCATTGTATTTAACGGCAGTGCAAAGTTAATAAAATAATATGAAGTCAAAGTGTCATATCAAGGATTATCAGATAGTTCAGCTTGACAAATAGCGCATAGCTGCTAGCGGTTTACTACCGATTAAAAACAAAAATATTACAATTAAAACCGCTTGAATAACATTTTACTCAACATTTTATTAAAAGTATCATAAAACACGAGTGTCATAATACTTACATTTGTGCGACTGCTTAACAGTTCGACGTTCAGCCATAATAAAAAAAACTTGACGGCACATTTGTTACCCCTCTATTTCAAGTGGGGTCCTCCGCAAACTTTGTTTTAAGGGCTATGTACTGTAGCATTACGCCTTGGCCCTTAAAATGAGAATTGGGACACCACTTCCCCTCACATGAACGTGCAAAACCGAGGGGAAGGGGTAAGAGTAAGGGGTAAGACGCAGAAATGATACGCAGCCTTAGTGCATCACTGTAAAACCAAATAATTTTCTCTTAAAACTCTGACAGAAAGAGCTTCACTTAATTCCATTCCTCTCTTTTCAAACCTTTGAGTAAGCTTAATTTTATTGAATGTACTATTAAAATACTCAACTAGCAGATAAAGAAATTTCAACAAAATAAAATGAAAATCAAAAAGAGCAAACTTTTATGTCAATGTTAACACTTAAAGAGGCTATATGCAACTTTTCCCCCAAAATAAACATAACAATAGCCTTTTTATTTTACCATTTATGACTCAAACATCTCCGGATGAGCATACTGACACCTTGTCAGCTCACAGTGGGTGCACCTATAAGCCTGTATCCTATTTTTCTTATTTTCTGTCGGGTCCGAATTTTCCCGCGCTGTCTGCGGATGTGACGTCAAGCGCGTTCATGTTACGTATATTCCGCAAAGCATCCAGGCGGCGCTACATTTGAAAAAATGCAGCGTGTCAAAAAGCTGGCCAATGCCCATCTTTATGCACATGAATAAGGTCCTTCTCTATATGAGTTCGCATCTACCACAGATTTTTTTTGTAACAATGTGTTCAGTCGTACATTAACAGTGCAGTCGATGCTGTTGTTTACATCCGAGTGCCTCCATAATGGCCGCTCATCCAGGTTACCGCCCAGAACGTGACGTCGGTGAAAACCCTCAGATCACTCTGCCAGCCCACCACTGCTAGTCAGCAAGTAGCCTACACTCGCAAACAGAACTCTTGTCTCAAACAATATATGTATTTAACTGGTCTTACCTCTGTAAACATAATGTTGACCTCCTTGCTCCAGATGACTTGTTAAGTGTGCACGTACGAGCGCGCGCTGCGAGAGCGAGCAGAAAGGAAGAGCAGTTTGTTTTTTGCCCACAGGTGTCAGTCGCGAGTTTAAATTTCAGGAAATCGCACGTAGCCTCTTTAAAGGCACAATATGTTCGATTTATTCGCCACAAGAGGGCACAGTTTCTAACAAGAACAAACAAGAACTGCGTCATCAACCTGCATCGTAGGTTGATGACACAGTGATGAGCTGAGTGATGGGACTTGCTGTCAAGCTGATGGATCAAATAATGTTTATGGATAAGTGCAAACATTGATGTTTTTTGTTACATTACAGTGGTATGAAGCGATTGCTAAAGAGACAGATATCACATGCGAGCAGGGCTGCCAACTCTCACGCATTCAGCGTGAGATTCACGCAATTGACCCAATTCTCACGCTCTCACGCCACACAACTGATTTTAACACAACTGTCGGTTTAAATGCCTGAAAGATGGGATCTACCTGTGTCGATCTGGGATCTACCTTGATCTGGGATCTTCTGGGATCTACCTTCTCACAAGCGCGAGAACTGAGATGAGGATGCTCTTCTTCAACTACTTCTTGTTACCGCCTGCTCACCGCTTAGGAGTATTACTGACACCTACCTTATAAGAGCCATCAAGTCTTTATCAGAGACCAGGAAGGGATGGGAGGGTTGAGCCAGGAAGGCTGAGGCAGGGCTAGAGTCCTGGCTGAGGGCCAGGTTGGTTCAAGGAGTTTGGGTGGAGCAGGCAGGGCAAGACACTCGGGCGGCTCTCGAACCGCCTAGTTGTCCGTTTCTGTGAGAGCGGAAAGCTCTGGGATGTCAGCGGGCTGCTCTGGGACGTCCTCCATAGCAGTTTCTGTGAGAGCAGAGAGCTCATGGACAACAGAAACTCCCTGGAACGGCAGTGGTCTGCTCAGGGATGACATCTGGGGTGCCCAGAGGACTGGAGGAAGCCATTTTTGAGGTGCGTGCTGCCCAGGAACGCAGGACAGCAACTACATAAAAAGTGAAAATCACCTCAGTCAAGGTGGGAGGGGCCGAAAATCACCCAAAATCACCAGCTGGTTCACGTAGCAGTCTTTCCCTGAGACCATTATCGAGAATTCCACAGACTATTCTAGTCTCTTAAATGACTTAAAGTCACTAGTCTTACTCAATATGAGCAGTTCAGCAAGGTATTGGTCAAAAGTAATTCCTTTTATCTGGTCAGCAGAGAACAATTTGTATCTCTCAAACGGGACATTCTTGCTTGACTCAAAGTATACTTCAAACTTTGTCATGAGAGCAGTTAGCTTTAAATTTGCCCCATCAATTTGAAAGCTATATATAGGCTACTGTATACAGTGCAGCCTAACCTATTACATGCAAAAAGATTGATGCTTTTAATTTCTCTTAATCTCCGCCCGCACCACTGGCAGCAAGATAGATGTTGAATCTCTGGTTGAAACGTTTCCAGTTATCAACAAGATTACTGACAGGCTGCATTGAAAATGGTGGATTTCACTTTTCCATGACGGGAAAACACTAAAATTTCTCTTACTTTATTTCAGCATGTTAGAACTGCCTCTGCATGTGCACCGGCTCTCTCCAAACCGGCCACTCTTCATGCAGGTCTCCCTCATCGTAGGTCTAGTCTGGCGGGCATTTTTAATCTCAAACATGCCAGGATTTGACAGTCCATTTTTTGACACCATGTTATGTTATGAATGTCACATTGTCACTGGACAAAGACTGACTGTAAATTTTGATCATTTATTACATGCGCACACACAGCGTTCAACTCTATCAGCTGGTGCCCTAGCAACCCTGTCCGGTCTGCAACACAATATTGGAACCACAATTGACTTTATGCACAGCTGCTCTACTTCCTGAACTTAAAGGGTACATATCATGCTTTTAAATCATTCATTTTTACTTATAAATCATACATTTGTGGTCTATATAAAGCATAACTGCAATGCTTGGGTCTGAATTCCTCATTATTATAGCTCAACAGGCCCCTTTTCTACCCCTTTTCTGATGTGCTTCTGTGAGCAACCCGTTTCGAAGCGTCCCCTTTAAATAAAAAGGAGTTGCGTCTTTCCCCGCCCGCTCTCCAGGTCGCTGAGTTCACGGTCGGTTCAACTCCCCGCGTTCAGCCATTATTGTAGTTTGATAAGAGATATACGATTACTATAGTTTCAAAGAACATTTTTACTCACACGTTAACAAAATGTCAACAAAAGACTTGTCCATCAAGCGTTACGTATTCGAGCCAGAGCGAGCGATTTGAAAAAGACGACGACAAACCTGCAGAACAACGTCTTCATATGGATGCAGTGGTATGTAAAGTTAAGTTAACTATGTTGTGTTATTAGTGAAAGTCGACTATTTCTCTTGTTAAAACAAGCACTCTGACAAGATAAATGACTGCGGTCTGATCTTACCACTAAAAATCTGTATGGTAATAAAATGATAACTTACGTTTAGAAAGCGTCAGAAAACACAGCAGCTAATGATAGAAGGAATTTACCCCTCATTCAGACGAAGTCGATCGGCAAACCCTTCTGTATACTGGCGGAGGTTGTTGGATTGGGGATCCTTGAAGTGCTTCAGGTCACTACATCCAACAACCGAACATTTTGACTAGCCCTCCCGTAACTTCTGCATCATTGAGCTTGGACTACAAAATCGGAGCGAGAAATAATAATGGCGGATTGCTCGAAGTGTTGGACCAGTAGTCAATGTCCTTATTTGGCAGTTCCGCTGCAAATACTGTGACGTAATTGTTCAAAAAACGTAATAGACAACAGGAAAATCCGAACAGGTTGAAAAATATGACCAAAACAGAATATAAAGATATAAACGAAGCACCTGAAGAGAATAATTTCATCTTTTCTGTACTTATAAACACTCCAAATATACAACAAAATGCATTTAAGGGCTAAAAAAGTGGATTTTGCATGATATGTCTCCTTTAAGCCAGCTCCTTGTTTCCTGTATACCATTATTGGCCAAACTTGATTAATTCAGGTGTGACTGACCTCAGTAGTCACGGCAACCACAATCAGACACACCTGAATTAATCAAGTTTGGTCAATAATGGCAGACAGGAAACAAGGAGCTGGCTTAAGTTCAGGAAGTAGTGCAGCTGTGCATGAAGTCAATTGTTATTGTAATTGGACAGAGGGCCAGGACTCTCCAATGAAGAGCTGCAGACAACAGTAAGTGGTGGGCAGGACACAGGGGACTACAGGCAGGTAGCGGCAGACAGTGGACCTTCTCTTTTCACAGGACAGCATCAGACAAGTGTCACCTTTCTTTCGCAGGGCAGCAGCAGGCGGAATGCAGCGGCGGATGACAGGATCTCTCTGTTCACAGAACAGCAAGGGTGAGTACAGAATCCAGCAGTTAATACCTGAGACTTCTCTTACCAACTTCTCTTATTCTTCCGCTCAGAGTGTGCCTCTGAAAAATCTCCTATTCGAGGGCTATGTAGCCCTACCCCTTTCACCCTACCCCTCTATAACAACAAAAACCGGGACACCCTACCCCTAGACGTGAATCCACAAAATGGAGGGGTAGGGCCTGAATTGAGATTGAGCCTTAGACCATAGCTGTAGTTTAGACCAAACTTTTTAAAGTGTGCCTGTACCATCTCTCTGTAAAATAAATGGCACTTGCGTTTATATTTTGTAATATTGATGCAATGAATATTAATGCAATGAAATTCAAACATTTTATGTTACATTTCTTGGGTTGAAAAAAGTTAGTTTCCTTTTTTTTTTTTTTTGGGTGGGGGAGATTTTTCTTTTATGGAAAAACTGTATATCCAATCAAAAAATACACTAAATATGCATCATAAATAATTTACTAAACTATACATGTAAACTGCACTGTGGCATAGACTAGAGTTCCCTTTCGTAGTCACTCCGAGTTACGTCAAGGAGTGACGGAGAATGGGGGTTTCGCATAGAAAGCCAATCCTCTTCGAGTATTTAACAACGAGCCAATGGCGTGAAAATGCTATGGGTCTGCGGAATTTGCATAGCGTACTCCGCCCACCCATGTGGGTATAAAGGGAGGAAGCAAACGCAACCGCAGTATGTTTTCGCTTCGGAGCCAAGAGCATTCTTCTCTCCACAAGCCATATCACTAAGCCTCTTCGAGACGAGCGTCCTCTTCAGTGTTGGTGTGACGGCGGTACCCAGCGAGATTCTGCATTGCCTGCGATCTGTGCAGTGGTCTGCCAGACTTTGCGCTTCTCCCTGGTCGCCTCGGCGCTGAAAAAGTGAATTTCCTCCTCTCCTTTGGAAGAGCTGCACGCGGCACGTCTTTTTAAAGATGGTTCGCCCGTGTTCTTCTGGGTGCGGTCGATATCTGTCCTCCTCTGATGGGCACGATCGCTGCTTTGTATGTCTGGGTCTTCGTCATGCTAAAGCAGCGTTCGTGGATGAGTCATGTGCCTTTTGTGGTAATATGACCATCTCAACACTTAGATCGAGACTCAATGATCTTACTGTGAGAGTCCCCGCCTCCGCTACCCGTTCAGCTTCCTCTACCCGGGGAAGCTCTTCGGCTCGCGGCCAGGGTGATCTGACGGTGACGGTGTGGAACAAACCCCCGACGCTAGCTCCTCGGGTCCCACCCACCGCAACAGTGTTGCAGCCAGCGAGCGCCGAAACGGTTCAGACGTCTGCCTGTTCGCAGGTACCGTCTGTTTCGTTCGGCGCTCCAGAGGAGGATGCGATGTCGATCGCGGCATCACAAGGCGAGCTGGATTCCTCGGGAAGTGAAGGTGCGGCTGCGCTGCCTCCCTCGGGAGTGCCAGCGCCGCCCGTATCGGATCCCGAGATGACGGCTATGCTCTCTCGGGCCGCCGTGAGTATCGGGCTGGATTGGAATCCTCCGGCCCACCCCGATCACTCACGGATGGATGAATGGTTTTTGGGCAAAGCCGCCGCTGCAAAGCCACAGCCGACCCCAATACCATTCTTCCCCGAGCTGCATGCGGAACTGACGAAGACGTGGCAGGCTCCTTTGTCTTCCCGCGTTCGCCCGTCAGCTTCCCCCGCCTTTCCTCCCCTCGACGGCGCAGCTGCCCGTGGGTATGCTGGGGTTCCTCCGGTGGAGCGCTCTGTTGCGATGCAACTGTGTCCACAGAGCGCCTCCTCCCGGGGGCCACCCAAGCATCCCTCCAAAGCCTGTAGGTTCTCGTCGTCTATGGCGGCGCGATCCTATAGCGCGGCGGGACGGGCGGCCGCCGCTCTGCATGCGATGAGCACTTTGCAGGTTTTCCAAGCCAAACTGCTCAGAGATATGCACGAGGGCGAGACTGATCAAGGGTCGTTCAATGAACTGCGAGCGGCCACCGACCTCGCTCTCCGGGCGACTAAAGTGGCGGCTCGTTCCCTTGGTCAGGTGATGGCCACTAGTGTGGTCCAGGAGCGTCATCTTTGGCTCAACCTGGCGGAAGTGCGGGACGCTGAGCGGACCCGTCTGCTCGACGCCCCCCTTTCCCAGGCTGGCCTTTTCGGCGGTGCGGTTGAGGACTTTGCCCAGCAGTTCTCGACCGCCCAGAAGCAGACAGAGGCGATTAAACATATCCTGCCCCGACGGCCAGCTGCTGCCTCCACCCAGCCGTCGCCGCAGCCTCCTCAGTCTGCTCGCCGCCGAGGACGTTCCACTGCGGCCCCCCTCCCTCCGGAGCGACCCCAGCAGCAGCCTCCACCCGGGTCGCGCCGTAGAGGCGGTCGCAGAGGAGCGTCACAGCCCCCTCAGGCCCCGCGCCCCGCTAAACGCCAGGCTAAGCGGCGTTCCTGAGACGGGCTGCTCAGTGATGGCATCGAGTTTTTCCCAGGAGGAGGTAGCAGGCCCCCTCCTTCCCCCGGTGGAGGGCCGGGGGAGAATCTTTTGTTCTCCGCTCCCCGCTGCTCACCCACGGGTGGGCAGCACCCTGAGTTGGTTAAAGAAAGACTTGACACTATCACTGAGCACACAGACCGGAATGAGCGCGCACGATGCTCCAGAGTGTCGCCCCGCTCATTCCCCTCTGTCTCTGAGAGCGCGGAGAGGAGCGTGCGTCGTCCTCGGACCGCACCGCTCCTCTCCCCCTCTGTCGCCAGACCCCCGGCAGAACAGACCCCCGTGGAACGCTGGTCCTTCCCTGGTCTCTTCTGTCGGGGAGCGGAGCTCGACTACGCACCCGCATGTGGTATCTCCCGTGCGCATGCCAGTCACTCCGCCCCGCTGCCCCTCCGGGGGGACGTCTGTGGCTCGTATGACCCCGCTGGTTCGGTTCCTCGGAGCTTGGCTCGAGCTCCCCGGTCTGTCCCGCTGGGTCATCAGAACGATCAGATTCGGCTACGCGATTCAGTTCGCACGATCTCTTCCCCGTTTCAGGGGAGTTCGCTCCACTATAATCGGTGGCAATGCCCCGGTTTTGAGAGCGGAGATTGCGACCCTGCTGGCGAAGGGTGCAATCGAGACGGTCCCTCCAGCCGAGGTGAAGTCCGGCTTTTACAGCCCCTACTTCATTGTCCCCAAGAAGACCGGTGGGTTACGACCGATCCTGGACCTGCGCGTTTTGAACCGCACTCTGCATCGAATGCCGTTCAAAATGCTCACGGCCAAACGCATTTTCGAATGTGTTCGACATCAGGATTGGTTTGCAGCGATCGACCTGAAGGATGCGTACTTTCATGTCTCCGTATTGCCTCGACACAGACCGTTTCTTCGGTTCGCGTTCGAAGGCCAGGCATATCAGTACACGGTTCTCCCATTCGGGTTAGCTCTGTCCCCTCGCGTCTTCACGAAGATCGCCGAGGCAGCCCTTGTTCCCCTTCGCGAACACGGGGTTTGCATCCTGAACTATCTCGACGATTGGCTAATTTTGGCTCACTCTCGAGAACAGGTTTGCGAACACAGAGATCTAGTGCTTCAGCACTTAGCCCGTCTGGGCCTTTGGGTCAACCGGGAGAAGAGCAAACTTTGCCCCGTGCAGAGGATCTCTTTTCTCGGCATGGAGATAGACTCGGTCGCCATGTCTGCGCAGCTTACGAGCGAGCGCGCACACTCACTGCTGACTTGTCTTCGACAGTTCGACGGCAAGAGTGCGGTTCCACTGAAACTCTTTCAGAGGCTCCTGGGGCATATGGCATCCGCAGCCGCGGCTACGCCACTCGGATTGCTTCATATGAGACCGCTTCAGCTCTGGCTTCGCGATCGAGTCCCGAGGTGGGCATGGCATCGTGGCTCGCTCCGGGTTCCAGTAACTCCAGCGTGCCGCCGAACCTTCTTCCCGTGGTTGAACCTCAGCTTTCTTCGGGCAGGTGTCCCTCTCCAGCGAGTTTCCAGGCATCTCGTTGTCTCCACGGATGCATCTACCACGGGTTGGGGTGCCATGTGCAATGGGCATGCAGCCGCGGGTTCCTGGACAGGACCCCAGCGCCTCATGCACATCAATTGCCTCGAGCTGCTGGCAGTACGCCTGGCCCTGCACCGCTTTCGAGCACTGCTCAGGGGTCAACACGTACTTGTCCGCTCAGACAATACCGCTACAGTAGCGTACATCAACCACCAGGGGGGTCTACGCTCACGTCGGATGTCGCAGCTCGCTCGCCACCTCCTACTATGGAGTCAGAAGCACCTGAGGTCCCTTCGTGCTGTGTACATTCCTGGAGCCCGGAACCTGGCAGCCGACGAGCTGTCGCGGATCCGCCCTGTCTCCGGCGAATGGCGACTCCATCCCCAGACGGTCCAGCTGATCTGGGACCAGTTCGGGGAAGCTCAGATAGATCTGTTTGCCTCCCGGGACTCTTCCCACTGCGTCCAGTTTTATTCCCTGTCCGAGGGCACGCTCGGTACAGATGCGCTGGCGCACAGCTGGCCGCGGGGCCCACGCAAGTATGCGTTTCCCCCAGTGAGCCTCCTTGCACGGGTGTTGTGCAAGATCAAGGAGGACGAGGAGCAGGTCCTGCTGGTAGCCCCTTATTGGCCCACCAAGACGTGGTTCTCCGAACTCATGCTCCTCGCGACAGCACCTCCTTGGCCTATTCCTCTGAGACAAGATCTGCTCACTCAGAGACGGGGCACTCTGTGGCACCCTCGTCCCGATCTATGGAGGCTACATGTGTGGCTCCTGGACGGCACGAGGCAGGTTTGAGTTCGCTACCACCTGCGGTGGCAGCAACCATCACTTCCGCCAGAGCGTCGTCTACGAGACACCTGTATGCGTTGAAGTGGAACCTCTTCGTCAACTGGTGCTCTTCTCGCAGAGAGGACCCCAGGAGATGCTCGATCAGTGTTGTGCTTTCCTTCCTGCAGGATGGGTTGGAGCGTAGGCTGTCGCCCTCCACCCTCAAAGTTTACGTCGCGGCTATTTCCGCCTCTCATGATGCAGTTGAAGGTAAGTCCGTTGGAAAGCACGACCTGGTCATCAGGTTCCTGAGGGGAGCGAGGAGGCTAAATCCGTCTCGTCCTCCCCTCGTGCCCTCTTGGGACCTCTCGGTAGTGTTAAGTGCTCTGCAGAGGCCTCCCTTTGAGCCTTTGCAATCGGTTGAGTTTAAGTTCCTGTCTATGAAGACAGCTCTCCTGGTTGCATTGGCCTCCATCAAGAGGGTAGGGGACCTGCACGCATTCTCCGTTGACGAAGCGTGCCTAGAGTTCGGGCCGGCTTACTCTCACGTTGTTCTGAGACCCCGGCTCGGTTACGTGCCCAAGGTCCCCACTACTCCCTTCCGGGATCAGGTGGTGACCTTGCAAGCGCTGCCCCTGGAGGAGGCAGACCCAGCCTTGGCACTGCTCTGTCCGGTGCGTGCACTCCGCACCTACGTTGACAGAACGCGGTGTTTCAGGACCTCAGATCAGCTCTTTGTTTGTTATGGGGGGAGCCAGAAGGGAAGGGCTCTCTCAAAACAGCGGCTGTCTCACTGGTTAGTGGACGCCATTGTTTTGTCTTACCAGCAGCAAGGTCAACCGTGCCCCCTTGGTGTGACAGCCCACTCCACTCGGAGTGTGGCTTCCTCTTGGGCTTTAGCGCATGGCGCCTCGCTAACAGACATCTGCAGAGCTGCAGGCTGGGCGACACCTAACACCTTCGCAAGATTTTATAATTTGCGAATCGAGCCGGTTTCCTCTCACGTACTCGCCTCCGCTAGTGCTGGAACCGCTTGAGTGTCTTCGCTTGCTCGCCAATCCACTCCTCAGTTTGGATAAGTGCGATATTTCCTCAGTTGTCCTTCTTTGAAGCCCTGAGTCCTCCAGCACTTATGATGCGGGCACCACTGCGCTTGCTCTGGTGCCGGCTAGGTGCCTCCGTGTGCACGGTTCCCCTTTGGTAACTGCCTCACGTGTATTATCCACTGTAAGCCTCTCTGAGCATGTGTCTTCCCTTGGCAAGCCATCTGCCACCCCTGGAGCTAGTTGCCACCTGCGGTTGGCGCTCCAGTATTCTCCATATGCAGCCCCAGTGGCCATATGTGTTTTGTAAGTCCTCCCTTCGGTAGGCATCTGGTAGCATGTCCCTCCCGGGATATGTTTCCCAGTGTACCTTGGTATTCTGTGTCAAAGTGGGACCTTTTTGTAATATTGTGTTAGAGGTCTAGACTTTCGCAGAGCACTGGAAGACAGCTGGAAGATGGCGTGATGGCATAGACCCCCATTCTCCGTCACTCCTTGACGTAACTCGGAGTGACTACGAAAGGGAACGTCTCGGTTACTGATGTAACCCTCGTTCCCTGAGTAGGGAACGGAGACGTTACGTCTCCTTGCCACTTCTGCTGTACCGCTGGGTGACGCCTGAGATCAGTCTTGGCTCCTCAGCGAAGACATACTGCGGTTGCGTTTGCTTCCTCCCTTTATACCCACATGGGTGGGCGGAGTACGCTATGCAAATTCCGCAGACCCATGGCATTTTCACGCCATTGGCTCGTTGTTAAATACTCGAAGAGGATTGGCTTTCTATGCGAAACCCCCATTCTCCGTCACTCCTTGACGTAACGTCTCCGTTCCCTACTCAGGGAACGAGGGTTACATCAGTAACCGAGACGTTTTTGTTCGCCACTTCCTTTTCATCAAAGCTGAAAAGTTTCCAACATTTTTCGCTACATCGAAGCATTCTTCGATTCTTCGAAGGTAAGCATTCATTACCTTCTTAAATGTTTTTAAGATGGTGAATGCTTCGATGACATTTCACACTTTCGAGTACCTCTTTGCTGTTTCAGTGTGAACACACTACTCATACTACAAAATTACAGTGTACAATACGGAATGAGCTGCGCATCAACCTAAACTTGCTGAGCTGACAAGTTATGTAGCTTGAAACTTTGTCCAGTAAATATAATTAAGAAAACATTGCTGTTATTTGCTGCTGTCTTCTCTTTTTAGGTTTAATTCATTAGCCTCGTGTTTCTACACTCTTAAAAATGAACGTTCTTTATTGGCATTGATGGTTCCATGAAGAATTTTTGGTAACACTTTATTTTACGGTGTCCGTGATACAGAGTAATTACTTAATTAATTACTTAGTAGTAGAAGTTGTAATAATCTGTAACAAAATGTAATTAACATGTAACTAAGTTATGGAACAGCCTGTACTTACAGATTGTAATTACACTCATGTAATAGGCAGCTACTGTTACACATGTGTAACAGGCCGAGTCGGTTACATACGTGTAATTATATAAAAAAGTATGTTGTTCTACTCAATGTAACAACAAGTATTTAAATATGTTACTAAGGTGGGAAAAAAGCTTGCAGTTCCACATGGTCATTTTGTACCTTCTAAAATAGTGTATCAAGATTGTACCTAAGTGTTCTTCATGTGTATAAGGTATGTAAATACACATGAGGTACACTTCAGTACAATCTTGATTCACTTTATTTTACGTAGCTTATTCCTGTGTAATATTATGTAATTGCAAAGTAATTAGGAAGCAACCGCATACATTTATGCTGTGAACGAGGAAGTTAAGCCTAATTCAAACTAAAGTACATATGGATAAGGTATGTAGTTACACATGAAGTACACTTAAGTACAATCTTAATACACTTTATTTTACGTAGCTTATCCCTGTGTAATTGCAATGTAATAGGGAGCTACCGCATGCATTTATTCTGTGAATGAGGGAGTTAGGTCTAATTCAAACTAAAGTATATATGGATAAGGTTTGTAGATACACATGTAGTACACTTAAGTACAATCTTGATACACTTTATTTTACGTAGCTTATCCCTGTGTAATATTATGTAAATTGAATGTAATTAAGAAGCTACTGCATATATTTAAGCTGTGGACTAGTGGGTTAATTCAGATGGAGAAGGTATGAAGATACTCGTGAAGTGCACTTAAGTATGTGATGTACTTTATTTTAGAAGGTACAAAATGACCATGTGTAACTCCAGGCTTTTTAACTTAGTAACATATTTAGTACTTGTTACATTGTACCAAGTCGGTAACACATATGTAACCGACTCGGCCTGTTACACATGTGTAACAGTAGCTGCCTATTACATGGGTGTAATTACAATCTGTAAGTACAGGCTGTTCCATAACTTAGTTACATATTAACTACATTTTGTTACATGTTATTACAATGTTTACTACTAAGTAATTAATTAAGTAATTACTCTGTATCATGGACACCGTAAAATAAAGTGTTACCGTATTGGCACTTATTATTCTAATTAAATTGCATTTAATGTAACAATTTGACATAAAACATTACATTTCTTATGTTTTAAAAAAAACTGGTTAAATGTAATAAGCTAAAAAGGAGGTAAAAATGCCTTTGGAAATCAGTTAAAATATGACCCTCTTAATGGAGAAAAGTTAATTTCTGTGTCAGCCCCACCATGAGGCATTACTGCAAGTCAAGGCTATTTATATGACCAGTATGGATATGAGAAAGAGGATAACTTGTCTTAGTCCCTTGTCTCAGCTCTTTCATTTTCTATATCATCAGCTGTATGCAGTCTTTTGTTGAAGCTTTCAGTCTCTTAACTGCTTTTCTTCATTGGTAAGAGTCCAATTACCCAGCCTGTCCCTCTGGACACGCAGATGAAAGAGTTCTAGAGAACGAGTCATTTGCAGTCTTTAGCCAGCACTTATTCATGAGCTTATGCTAAACTAGAGCTGATATGAGCAAATGTTTCATCCAGCACATTCTTCTCAAGATAGAAGTCCTGCAGGGCAACTACAGCACTGTTAAAAATAATAGTTCCAAAATGGGATTTAGGGGTCCCAAAAGAAACTCGCAGTGAACAGTTCATAACACAAGTGTTTTTCTTGTATAAAAACAATGTAAGGTAGATCATAAATTCCCTTTCTTTGTATTATTTATATTTAGTAGTCCTATTATAATCTAATAAGAGTTATACTATATATAATAATATTTATTCCTTTAATAATTAATGTCATCCCTGACTAACAGAAAGCTTTCTGCTAGCCAATGAGAGAAGAATGCTTATATGATGAAGATCTGATGTGATGATGAAGAATTCTCTGATGTGCACTATAGACCAAAAGTCAAAGTCTGCCTAAATGAAATATTAAAGTGACCAATTATACTAATTTGACATTTTTCCAACACCACTGGATTATCATATGCTATATTTCTCACAAATAAACAATAGAAGATACAAGCTTTCATTTCAATGATCAGGCGCACGGCTTAAACTGGAGCAGAATAGTGTAGATTACTAGCGCCATCTAGTGAAAGATGTAAATGAAGACTCACACTCTTTATTACCCAACTGTGTATACTCTTTTGTATTCTTTTTAGGTATTATAAGCCTATTTTTGTATGAAACAAACTAGATTTTAAACACAAATAATGAAATACCCTATAATTGATTTTTAGTGCTGCAAGCAACTTACAGTTAGAGGTTATTGGTAGCCTACAAACCCCCAGCCCTTAGTTTTAAACGTTAGTGTGTAATTTACGCTGCACAAGCACAGAAAACAAAAAAAAACAAACAAACAGTGAGCACTCTAAATTCAAAATAATAATAATGTTAAAAAAAAACAAAAAAAACAACAACTTTGCATCGTTTCTTTTTGGATATTTCGAGAAACACATCAAATTGACCATAATCATCAAAGAAGATTTGCTGTGTCTGTACGCATAAGAACTGGCAAGGGACATGGAACACGACCAATACAACCTCAAACTTCATTGACCACCTCTAAAAGTAGGAAGCATGGCTTGTTTAAAGGGTACCTATTTTGGGTTTTTGAAAATTGCCCTTCATGTAGTGTTTAACATAGATCTAAGTGAACGAAAACATCCTGCAAAGTTTTAAACATGAAAGTTCATCGTATACAAAGTTATTATCTCTCAAAAACAAGAGTCGACTCTGAGTCGCTGATATGAATCGTTGGAAGAACGATGCTTTTCCTTTGTCTGGTTGACGTCAACTTGACAAGTTATTTGAATAAGAAACGCCCACTTATTGCGCTCGGAGACGCTAGGGAAAACCGGAGCTCCAGGGGTGGCGGGCAAATCTGAAACTGGCCCAGGACGGGCCACCCTGCCTGGGCTGGCCAGGGAGGTCTGAGAGCATGGAGGTTTGGACCCACCGCACCTTTTTGGACTCTGTCGTTTTTCGAGATCTGGGCTTCGGAAAACAATCATGTCGACGAGACGCTGTGTTTTGAAGTGCGACGCAAAAGCGAACTTTTTTAACCTGCCAAGTGAGGAGTATTTGAAGACTAAGTGGCTGCAGTTCATATATACAAGTACTGCTATACCACACAAGTATAGCCCAAACCTTGTTCTGTGTTCGCGTCATTTTGAAGATGATTGCTTCACAAACCTAAACGCTATAAAGTATGGATTCGGGAGCCGGCTCTATCCTAACGAGCTGAGGATCTGAGGTGTGTTAAATGAGGGAGACATACACAATATGCAGAGCAGTGGGTCGCGAGGACTGGAGTTGAGAACCCATTTAAGGTAATAAGAGTTCCGTTTTTCTGCACAGAGAATACCAATCACAACTGACTAGGTCATTTGACCAATCACCGCAGATTAGCGTCACGCAAAGGCGGGTTTTGGATAAAGGACTCGCTAAAACGATTCATATGGGAGTCGGTGGGCAATTCAGGTAAAAATAAATGCATATTATAAGACAACAAAAGTGTTTTTTGTCATTGCATGCTTGTAAAACTGTTGTTGGGGACTCCCAGAACAATATTAGGAACATTTTAAATGACATAATAGGTACTCTTTAATATTTTTGTTCATTTGACTTAGCTACGTTAGAGAGAATAGTGCTCAAAAACAGCATGCCTCTTACAAAATAGCATAGGCCTGTTTTGAATAACGTGCATAAATGCACATATCTTGCTTGCCACCGTTTCTTTTATCAGTGCTTTAATGCCAAACACGTCGCTCTTTGCAAGGACTCATAGAACTCATAGAAAACGACGTTTAGTCATGATTTATCTTTATCTTGCAGGGTCAGATGTCACATTGAGGGCAAAATGCCAGCAGAATTAATACAATGCACCCATAATTCAAGATATAGTGGAAAAAAAAAATGGCCCTAGAATGAGTTGTTTTTATATTTATAACATGATATTTAACAATATTTCCAGAATATTGGCACGATTGTAAATGTCATACTGATTTTATACAACAGTGCATAGAGTGAATATTGTGATGTGCCATTTTTGATGTAATATTGTAATTATTCTCTGTTTTTGCTTTATTTCTCTAATGTAATGGTTCCAAACAAGCCACAGAAAATGAGTAATCAGAACGAATCCGGGGTTTTGTGCTTTTACCATATTTAATAGCTAGCTTATCCAAAAGCTTTGGTCTCCATCATACACATGAAGTCTGAAATTAGATTGAATTAGATATGGAGCTCTGCACTGGAGAGTTCATTAGAGGAAAGCATCAGCTCTAGCCAGTGCACATGTCCTCTGAACATATGCTCACATTAAAAAACATTAAAGTCTCTAGATTCCAAATGCAGAAAGAGAGAAGGCATTGGAGGACATATCAAATCTAAAAAAAAAAAAAAAAAAAAAAAAAAAACTTTTAAGCTTTATAATATTCGGTAACACTTTCAGTGAAGTCCATGCTTACAATAAAAGCCCCAATTAACCTTTTTATGTAGCAGAGTTTATTGCAACTACAATAAAGGAATTAGATTAATATATATTAATTAAAATATTTATAAAACAGTAATAGCCTACTTATAAACATAGAAAGTAGTCGGGAGTTTTTTGTCAGCTGAAATTTCCTGGAAAGATATTTTTTCAGTGTTTCATGAGCAGAACAATTCGAAAACACATTAAATAACAGTGCAGCCCATTGAAGAGATGCATGTCTATCCCTCACAGCCTCGCTTTCATTCTCATTAAAAATCAAAGATGGCGCTGCTGTAATAAGGCATATGGAGTTAAACACCATGGGTGTAACGATAGGCTACACGTATTCATATTGAACCGTTCAGCTTTCGGTTCGGTAGCTACGCACCTTAAACTGAACAATTCAATGGACCATTTTTCCTGCCGTTTCCGACCCGTTTCGAAGCGTCCCCTTTAAATAAAAAGGAGTTGCGTCTTTCCCCGCCCGCTCTCCAGGTCGCTGAGTTCACGTTCGGTTCAACTCCCCGCGTTCAGCCATTATTGTAGTTTGATAAGAGATAAACGATTACTATAGTTTCAAAGAACATTTTTATTCACACGTTAACAAAATGTCAACAAAAGACTTGTCCATCAAGCGTTACGTATTCGAGCCAGAGCGAGCGATTTGAAAAAGACGACGACAAACCTGCAGAACAACGTCTTCATATGGATGCAGTGGTATGTAAAGTTAAGTTAACTATGTTGTGTTATTAGTGAAAGTCGACTATTTCTCTTGTTAAAACAAGCACTCTGACAAGATAAATGACTGCGGTCTGATCTTACCACTAAAAATCTGTATGATAATAATATGATAACTTGTGTTTAGAAAGCGTCAGAAAACACAGCAGCTAAATGATAGAAGGAATTTACCCCTCATTCAGACGAAGTCGATCGGCAAACCCTTCTGTATACTGGCGGAGGTTGTTGGATTGGGGATCCTTGAAGTGCTTCAGGTCACTACATCCAACAACCGAACATTTTGACTAGCTCTCCCGTAACTTCTGCATCATTGAGCTTGGACTACAAAATCGGAGCGAGAAATAATAATGGCGGATTGCTCGAAGTGTTGGACCGGTAGTCGATGTCCTTATTTGTCAGTTCCGCTGCAAATACTGTGACGTAATTGTTCAAAAAACGTAATAGACAACAGGAAAATCCGAACAGGTTGAAAAATATGACCAAAACAGGATATAAAGATATAAACGAAGCACCTGAAGAGAATAATTTCATCTTTTCTGTACTTATAAACACTCCAAATATACAACAAAATGCATTTAAGGGCTAAAAAAGTGGATTTTGCATGATATGTCTCCTTTAAGCGCTGAGAGATCCAGTAAAGAAAGTAATTGAACTCACCACATAAATAATAACATGATGACGGGGGTGGTGATGGTGCAGTGGATGCCTTTGGTGTGAGAGACTGGGGTTCGAATCCACTGTGAGAAACCAATGTGTCCCAGAGCAAGACACCTAAACCCTTGCACCAGAGACGTGCGACCTCTGACATATATAGCAATTGTACGTCGCTTTGGATAAAAGCATCGGCGAAATGAATAAATGTATATGTAAACATCACTGCAAGATCTAGTGAGAAGCATTCCATTTTTTTATTATTTTTATTAACCCAGTTATTAACCGTATCTCGCATCAGCTGATAGCTGCTCCTGACGTGTTCGTATCCAGTGTCGACATCTATCACAGCGGCACATATAAACTTCCTGAATATACCAAATACTTCATACTGGTTCTGTTCTGTACCCCAGGGGGGTTTGACTCGCTGCTCTCCCCGCTCTCTACAGGCATAACTGAACAGGCGTGGGCAGTATTGCCCAGAACAGAACACCGCCAACACTAACTGTATGCTATAATTGTAATAAATGTATATACTTGGCGAAGTGGTCCTGACTGAAATACAATTTTTAATGACTACTGCAGTCTCAAAATAATTCAACCCCCTGAATGTCTGCCACATTCTTCATAAAAAAATTAAAAAAAAAAAACACAGATTTTCCACACCACGCACATTCTCCCCTCCTTCTCTCTGCTCTTGGAGGCAGAAGTCTCCAAACTCATCCTTTCCAATCACCTGTCCAATCATACCTGTCCTCTTGATCTCATCCCCACTCATCCAATTATTTTAATTTATTCAATACTTTTATCCACACTTGGCTCAAGACTGGCAAGAGTCTCCAAAATCCTCAGTTCTCATGTTGCTGGATCTGTCTGCTGCTTTTGATACCGTCAGGGGCGGAGTGGGACCAAAAAATCTACCGGGAAATTTCGTAGACCACCGGCCCTTGTCGCCGGCGTGATTTTAATAGCCGAAAGCATTTACAATTTTACTGATTTAAAAGGAACTTTGTTGTACTAGTATGCTGGAGTAAAGTTCATAAATGGTCGTTCTTTCCCATAGTAATTTCTAAAACTAATTTGGGAGGACTCTGTGCGTGTGCCCCTAGGGGGGTTCGGGGGCATGCTCCCCCGCAAGAAAATTTTGGACATTTTAAGGTTAATGCATCAATCTCGTGCTCTCTGAGAGATCGAAATTAAGAGCTTCAACCCATGAACTGCTCGTTGAACAAAGAAAAAAACATTCATTTGTACCAGGACAATAAAGAGGGCTCATTATGAGAGTCTCAGTTTGTATTACATTATCAGTGGTGTTTTAGGATGCCAAACAATTATTATAATAATGTAATAATGATTATAATTATTCCTATGACGTACTGTAAAATCCATTTATAGCCTATAAATGTACTATGTAAATGAAAATGAGTATTTCAAAAGTATATTTAACCTACATTACACTATAATATAGGAAAATTAAAATACTTTTGTCCTAATTTCTTCACTTGCAAGAAATAAACCCTTGAGCTTTTATTTAGGAGAAAAGACCAGCAGCCTGACCATGAGCAAAGTAATCACGCAGCACAAACTGGATGCTATTCTAATGTCAGTTATTAAAATGGCGCAACGCCATATCATGGTTTCAATTTTAGTTCGTTAGCAAAGTATAACGCTAGAGACCTTAATGTTAGGTTTTACATCTTTACATATCTGTGTTGGGAAAAGGGAGAAGAGAGAGTTCGGCAAGGCGGATTCGAACTCGCGTTCAGCGCATCAAAAAGCTGCGTTCAAGTACTTCACGCTCTACGACCTACGCAACTGACGCTGTTTCAAGACGAGTGTCGTTTTGCTGTAAAGACAGGCAGTTAATGCAAATGTATGCTCCGTTATAGAAAATGTAAAAAAAAATGTTTTCTTCCCTTAGCTTGGGCCATGGCGAACTTCCAATAAATACATTTTATCAGACCGGGCCGGCCCTCGCGGCCTCGAAACACTACCAGCCCACCGGGAAAACTCCCGACTCTCCCGATTGCCACTCCACTACTGGATACCGTTAACCACCAGATCCTCCTATCCATCTTAAAGACGAAGTGCATCTCAGGAACTGCAATCCATTAGTTCAACTCTTACCTCTTATGGTATCTTGGAGGAGAGAGGTGTCTAAGTCGCAACATCTAGTGATGGGGGTACCTCAGGTCTCAGTGCTTGGACCACTTATCTTCTCCATCTACATGTCATCACTAGGATCTGTCATTCAGAAACATGTTTTTTTTCTATCACTGTTAGGCTGATGACACACAACCCTACCTCTCATTCCAACCAGAGGATCGGCTGCTCGCATATCGGCCTGCCTGACAGACATTTCTTGCTGGATGAAGGTGGTGGCACCTTCAACTTAATCTTGAAAAGAGATGCTTGTGGTCCCAACCAACCAAAACACTTCACCACAACTTCTCCATTCAGCTAGGTTCGTCAACCATAACTCCATCAAGGTCAGCCAGGACCTTGTGCAGAACTGAACTGCCTAGTGTTACAAAATAATCCCAGACATCTTTCAGATAGAACCCTGCAGGGACTGGTGTCGTCATGCAACATTATCTGCGCCTCAAGTGTACCATCTCAAAGCAGCACAAAATAACTTTCACAGGTTAATAACTTCACCTGGACTGTTCTCTGCTGGAGAAATGAGTCTTTAGCCATTTTCAATAAAGATGTTTTCAGCAACACTTGATTCATTAATAATAACACTTTCTTTTCTTTTCACTTTTCGGTAACACTTTAGAATACGGTTCCTTCGTTAATGAATAACTACACAAGAACTAATAAGTAACACAATATTAACAATCTAGTAACTATTATTAACTAACAAGAAACTCTGATTAACGAACTAGTAAGTAATAGCGCACAGGCGAAAGTGGTAGTTCACTATTAAGTAATCAATAACTACTATTTTTTTAATACTTCCCAGAGAACTACTGAAAAAGTTTATTAACAATTTAGTAACTACTATTAACTAAAAGAAACTCTTTTTAACGAATTAGTAATAGCTCACAGATGAAAGTGTTACTAGATACTTCTGTGGGAATTACTAAGTGTTACTAAAGACATTTTCTAAAAGTATACTAAAGTTCACCAAAAATCTCAAACGTTTGCACAAATCATAACTAGATCATGTAGTAACACTTGAGTAATTACTAGTTGGTTCCAATGATCTTCACTTTATAATACGGATCCAAATAATTAGTAAGTAACAGCTCACAGATGAAAGTGTTACTGGATACTTCTGTGGGAATTACTAATTATTTGGATCCGTATTATAAAGTGAAGATCATTGGAACTAACTAGTAATTACTCAAGTGTTACTACATGATCTAGTCATGATTTGTGCAAACGTTTGAGATTTTTGGAAATGCCTTTAGTAACACTTGAGTAATTACTAGTTAGTTCCAATGATCTTCACTTTATAATACGAATCCAAATAATTAGTCATTCCCACAGAAGTATCTAGTAACACTTTCATCTGTGAGCTGTTACTTACTAATTCGTTAATAAGAGTTTCTTTTAGTTAATAGTAGTTACTAAATTGTTAATAAACTTTTTCAGTAGTTCTCTGAGAAGTGTTAAAAAAATAGTAGTTATTGATTACTTAATAGTGAACTACCACTTTCGTCTGTGCGCTATTACTTACTAGTTCGTTAATCAGAGTTTCTTATTAGTTAATAATAGTTACTAGATTGTTAATATTGTGTTACTCATTAGTTCTTGTGTAGTTATTCATTAACGAAGGAACCGTATTCTAAAATGTTACCCACTTTTCTTTTGTTTTCTAGTACACATACAGTACACAATATCTGTAATGCTTTAGACTAAACTGGGACTGGTCACAACACTTATATTGTTGCCCTGTTGTTAGTTGAATTGCTTCTATTGTTCTTTTTAACACAGACTCATCCCAATTCGTCATATAACTGACGTTTTGGGACGTCTTTTGACCATTCGTCAATATACGACTTTTTAGGGCCCCCTTAAACGTCGGTAGATGACGATCCCGGGTCGTCATACAACTGACGCTTTACCTTTAACGTCAGTTAGGTGACGAGTTGGGTTTAGGGTTAGGTTTAGGTATGGGGTAGAGTTAGGATCCCATAACGTCATCTACCGACGTTTAGGGGGGCCCTAAAAAGTCGTATATTGACGAATGGTCAAAAGACGTCCCAAAACGTCAGTTATATGACGAATTGGGATGAGACCGGGTTGTTCTTTTCATTTGCAAGTCGCTTTGGATAAAAGTTTTGCTAAATTATTAAATGTTAATGAATAGAATGCCTCACAACAGTACAAATCTACAAAACATGTGTTGTCTCAAGCACACCCGATACAATTAAAAGGACTTAATTTTATGGAGGAAATGTTCAACAATGGTTTTGACTTTTTCTGTATTTTCTGAAAGCATAAAAACACCGCGAAAACAATCGCGATTAATCGCACATGAATGAATCGCATTTAATCACACACTTATCAAGAAACTAAGAAGACACCATTTACTTGTTTAACATGTTCATTTTTATCATTATTTGCTATATCCAGCAAAGTAAACCATCAGATTCTCACCAAAACGTTTAGTTTGCATATCCTCTGGCCATACCACGGTGGGATGTTTGACGTTCAGTTTATTTTGAGCTTGTGTATTGATGTATTGATCTCTGGTTTTCTTTACATTAGCACTGCTTTTGACTGAATGTTGTATGAATTTGCTTACTGGATCATTGGACTGAAAACTTCACAAGAGTTTTACGGCTTAAAATGTTTGCAAACACAGAAGTGAAATGGGTTAACGGGTCGGAATGGAAATTTCTGCCTACCAGGGTTTCAAGTGCTTGCACCATTGTGAATGCTCAGTGTGAAGATCGTCTAACTGCATGACGGAAATTACGTTAATGATTCAATTTAAAGTGCCTCAGTAATTTATTTGCATTAAATTATTTTAACACATAAAGGAATTTGAATGAATCGCATGCGCTAACGCGTTAACGTTGACAACCCAAACAAGTTGTGTGAAAGGTTGCGTTGAGCAAATAAAAAGCATGAATCTGAATGCCTTAATATTTAATGTTGCAAACAAAGAGAGTTGAGACAAGTTGAGACATTTTAATGAATGAAAACAATCAGGAACACTGATAAACTACTGGGGAAGAGTTTAAATGAATTTCTTATCCTTTTCTTTGACCCCACTGTGAAATATGAACATTTATTCACATTAGTACAGTTAACATTGTGTCTTTGGGTGTGTGGAAAACATGGGGAAAAAAATCATCACACTTTGCTAGAAATTGTTATATATTCATTTGGTGTGGTTAAATGAAACTGGCAAGGCAGGCTTGAGTGGGTCGTCTGATTAGGGGTAAGGATTGCCCTGTGGGAAGAAATGCTAATCTGGACATGCAGAATCCCATTTCCTTCAGGGCTGTGTGCAGTCAGCCACCGGAACAGACAACAGCTGCCAGATGCATAAATGGGTAATATTAGCAGGCAAAACGTTATTCAATTGAACACAAATTACATTTCACAATTACTATGATCCATGTGGGACAGAGCCCAACACAAATCATTTAAAAGACCAATAAACAACAAACACAATCATTCCTAAAGGAACAGTTGACCAAAAAAATAAATTGTGTTATATATGTTGGTCCAAACCCATATGCTGGTGAACTTTTCTTAGAAGAAAGAGATATTTTTTTGGGGGGAAAAAAAGTTGTACAGTTTACAGTTTTGTCATTAATGAATATTGAATAGTATACTTAAAGAAATGAATAATATATATATATATATATATATATATATATATATATATATATATATATATATATATATATATATATATATTAGGGCTGTCAAAACGATTAATCGCGATTAATCGCATCCAAAATAAAAGTTTTTGTTTACATAATATTTGTGGGGCCACTGTGCATAATTATTTTGTATATATATAAAAAACACACAAGCATGTATATTAAAGAAAAATATATTATTTATATATAAAATATTTGTATTTTTATATAATATAAATTATATATAAATCTATATACAGAATACATGAAAGTATTTCTTAAATATATACAAGCATGTGTGTGTATTTATATATCTAAAATAATTATACACAGTGCCCCCACATTATGTAAACACAAACTTTTATTTTGGATGTGATTAATCACGATTAATCGTTTTGACAGCCCTAATATATATATATATATATATATATATATATATATATATATATATATATATATATATATATATATATATATATATATATATATATATGGACATTTTTCTTTTTCTTTACTTCAGAAGGAATTTATTAACCCCCTGGGGACTATGGATTACTTTCATGATGGATGGGTGCATGTTTTCGAAAGTCATATACACCTAAGATGGCTTGAGGGTGAGTAAATCATGGGATAATTTTGGGGTGAACTATGCCTTAAATGTGCACTTTGTAATACTGTCAAATTAAAATGTAATTTGAAGTAAGCCGACATTTTAAATCATTTGTTATCTTTTGTCATGCTTTAAAGTTCACTCATTTTGATTGACTTACTGAAGCACAATTGTAACTATTTTTCGATATTATCTTTAAAGTTATTATGATTTGTGCTAAATTGCAAGTTAATCTTTATGAATATGTTAATTATTTAAATACATGGCATATACAGGCATTTAAAAACTAAGATTAAAGTTTATTTTAGTTTTCCATAAATGCTTGTCAGTATTGGAATAACACATTTACCATATTTCATTATTAAGACTATATAAAAATTACATAAAGATTCTTATTTGATTAACATGATGATGATGATGATACCCATTAGGTCGTATCCGTCTCTTGCCATGCTTTCCGATCTTCTGCAACCTAGTGTCACTCTTGATGGTGTTGACCCACTGTGTGTGTGTGTTTTTTTTTTTTTTTTTTTTTTTGCTGGCCTCTTTTCCTATTTAAGTAGGTAAAACCCCACTGTAAAGATCAACTAATTGCAATAAATACAACACAAAACATTGACATTATGTTGTGATTAACATGTATTTTAGTGCATGAAAACAGTACGTTCTGTAAATATTCTTTTAAAGTATATCATTTCCATAATAAGTATTAATTTTAAAGGTATATGATAGTGTGTACATATTTTTCACGAGGGTTCTCAAAAAAGTGAGCAGCATTGACGATTATTCATAACTTCTGAGCAGAATATGGCTGTAATATTTTCCTTTTCTTTAAAAGTTTTACTGTTGAAAGCACACTGGATCATGAGTTTTGCTTAATTGCCCTATCAAATCAAGCAGTGGTAAATATAGTTACCAAATATTGCCCCCTGCATCCAGTGGTGGTGCATTCAAATCTCTCTCTCATTTCTTCATAAGCCTAATGACTTCAAGATTTAAGCAGCCAGGAAACACCTAGTCCCCACATCCCCCCATCAGAAAATAAGAGGTGAGAGAAAAGCAGACGATTAATGAAGATTTTAATGCTGTCGTTTAGAATAAGCCAAGTTCATTGTTCCGCAGTCTCCCGCAATAAAAGCTTAAATGAAGCGTGCTCACTGGGGCTATGCATTCGTTCAGAGTAATTGGTGGCGTCTTTGAGAGCGCTTTGAAGCAGCTGACCTGAACACTCAGCCCTTGTTAAGAGAGGCCAGCGGAAGGGAAGCCAGCAATGCACCTTCAGTGAGTTTACATCATGACCGTGAAACTGCTTGATTCCGAAACATTTGCATTTTTATTAAAAGTAAAATGCAGATGATGTGGAATTTCTGGATGATGGGAAAGAAGAAAATGTGCCTTATAATCTTATATGACTTTTATGCCCCAGTGCTTGATTTTTATTAAAGCTAACAGGTTTCAACTTTTTTTCTTTTGGTTATATGAAGTTCCCTTAAAGGAGAACTCCGGCGAACAATGAACCTTTGGTCTAATAAATCATCGGTACCTAGTCAATCGTTGTCTGAGGTTTGTTTTCATGATAATCGAATGTAAAGAGTTTTATCTCTAAAAACTGTTTAGCGTATAATGCTAGTACTGGGGGCATTGACTAAGTAAAAAGAAATCACTAGTTTATACCACTAACAAGGCTCAAAAGAGCCCCACACTAACGCAGTAACATAACAAGGCTCCATACATGCAAAACGAAGCATTGAGAACTTTGTAAGTGTACAGACCGTTTAATAAGAACATAAGTTATAAAGACCGTTTACTTCGTGTATACATTCAGAAGCCATCTTAGGAAATAGTCTCGATAATCGATCCCCGAACGTCGTGCTGAGTGAGCTGAACTGTATGAAGTTCAACGAACTTCTGAACTGTATGAACGGCGTTCGGGGATCGACTTATCGAGACTATTTCCTAAGATGGCTTCTGTATGTCTACACGAAGTAAATGGTCTTTATAACTTATGTTCTTAATAAACGGTCTGTACACTTACAAAGTTGTCAATGCTTCGTTTTGCATGTATGGAGCCTTGTTATGTTACTGTGTTAGTGCGGGGCTCTTTTGAGCCTTGTTAGTGGTTTAAACTAGCGATTTCATTTTAGTTGGTCAATGCCCCCAGTACTAGCATTATACGCTAAACAGTTTTTAGCCATCTTAGGAAATCTTAGGAAGCCATCTTAGGAAATAGTCTCGATAAGTCGATCCCCGAACGTCGTGCTGAGTGAGCTGAACTGTATGAAGTTCAACGAACTTCTGAACTGTATGAACGGCGTTCGGGGATCGACTTATCGAGACTATTTCCTAAGATGGCTTCTGTATGTCTGCACGAAGTAAACGGTCTTTATAACTTATGTTCTTATTAAACGGTCTGTACACTTGCAAAGTTGTCAATGCTTCGTTTTGCATGTATGGAGCCTTGTTATGTTACTGTGTTAGTGCGGGGCTCTTTTGAGCCTTGTTAGTGGTTTAAACTTGCGATTTCATTTTAGTTGGTCAATGCCCCCAGTACTAGCATTATACGCTAAACAGTTTTTAGAGATAAAACTCTTTACATTCGATTATCATGAAAACAAATCTCAGACAACGATTGACTAGGTACCGATGTTTTATTAGACCAAAGGTTCATTGTTCGCCGGAGTTCTCCTTTAAAGATTTTAAGGTTTTCACCATGCTTTCATATTCATTTATTTTCAAATGACTTGCATGTTATTGTATTACCCTTGTTCTAGAAAAAGACTTTTCATCTTAAATCATAAGAAAACATCATAAATAACTATAAAGCTATTGTGAACAGAGTGTTTGTTTTGGTTCTCTCTGTTTCCCCTGCTTAGTTTGTTGTCATCCGTCACTCAATTCAGGTGTGTGTGTGTGTGTGTGTGTGTCTAATAATCCTTGTTTGCCATTTAAGTTCCCTTCTTTCTCTTCATCACTGTCGGGTCTCGCCAATGTTTGGATGTACGATAAGCTATTCTCTTTATGTGGATTTGCCTGTGGATTTATTAAAGACTGCCTTATTACCTTCATCTTCATGGTTCGTGTGTGTTCTAGCAACACAATCCGTGAATGACATAAACATAAACGTCGTATTATTTTGATTCATAGATAAGTTCTGGATTAGTGTCACAGCCAACATTTTTTTTATTTATTTAGTGTACTTGGTTACCAAGGGAACAACAGTGTCAACACTTGACTGTTTTGAATGTTCACCTGTTGTGTTCTCACTGTAAAAAATTATCCTGTAAAAAAAACGGTAAACTCCTGGCAGCTGTGGTTGCCAGCATCATACTGTAAAAAAGGGTGCGTTACTGTTTTTAAAATTAACAGCTAAATACCGTTTTGTCAGTTACAGTATTATGCTGTTAAATTACAGTATACTGTATCGCTGTAAATTAACGGCATTTAGCTGTAGCTGATAAACGGTATTTAGCTGTTCATTTTAAATACGGTAACGCACTATATTTTTACGGTCTGATGCTGGCAACCACAGCTGCCAGTAGTAGTTTACTGTTTTTTTACAGGATTATTTTTTTTAGTGTACAATTATAAAAGACCACCTATAGAGAGTACATTTTTAATCAGTTTTAACACACTTAAAGGATAATTCCGGTATTTAACACATTGAGTCTATTTTGTAGTTTGTTTTGAATGAAATAGAGTGGTGGACTTAGAAATTTTGACAATGGGTCCAAAAATTTCTAAGTCCACCACTCTATTTCATTCAAAACAAACTACAAAATAGACTCTGTGTTAAATACCGGAATTATCCTTTAAGTACAAATGGACTTTGTAATAATAAAAAATTAAACGTTTTGCTTTAAAGTAGCTACATTTTATATCATGTTGTAAAAAAACTTGTGTCATGATTAAAATAATTACACCAATTTGATGTGTGGACTAACAAACTAAAGCACATGTAAAGTGCTTATTGCACATGAACTAAATGCAATTTAGACTATTTAAATAAATGTGTAATGATGTCACTGTAAAAAAATGTTGTTGGTTTACCTTAAAAAAGTAAGTAACCTGGTTGCCTTAAAATTTTAAGTTGATTGAACTGGAAAAAGTGAGTTAATACAATGAAGGAGATTGATTTAATCATCAGAAATTCAAAATAATAAGTTATCTCAACTAATTAAATTATTTAAGTTGTTTTGACAAAGGAAAAAAATGTTGTGATAACAAATCTTGAAATCTTTTTTCTACAGCGTATCTTTAAAAAAAAGTATATTTAAATACAGGACAATAAAATAGAAATTAATTTGAAGTATATATTTTTATTAATTACATTTTAGTATATTTCACAGACAATAGAAGTATAAAATAAAATAAAGATGTCCTACTTAAAGGGATAGTTCACCCAAAAATGGAAAATCAGTCATCATTAACTCACCCTCATGTTGTTCCAAACCTGTATGAATTTCTTTCGTCTGCTGATCACAAAATAAGATATTTTGAAGAATATAACCAAAAAGGTAACCAAAAAGTTAATAAAAAGTAAAAATACAATGGAAGTCAATGGGGCCCGTCAACTGTTTGGTTAGCGGCATTCTTTAAAAATCTCGTATTTTGTGTTCAGCAGAAGAAAGAAATTCATATAAGTTTGGAACAACATGAGGGTGAGTAAAATGATATAAAAAGCACTCTAAAGTTCAGCTAAGTTCTTTTAATATACAAGATACATTTTCATTTGATTGCAATTGACATGTAATCAATTAGTTTTTGAAGTGAACATTTTTGCATTTAGCATTTGATATTACCAAGGTCTTGACACTAACACACCTCTCTGAATTATAAATGAGCAAAAGTTAATAAGCGGCACAGGAAAAATGCCTGCAAGTCAAATAATGCATTTTCAATACAGACCTCTCATGTTTCCATAAAATGTGCAGTTTAAAAGAGAGACATCTGAATCATTAGTTCCATTGATATAACGTGTTAAATATTTAGTGTGCACATTTTAATACAATATAAGCCTACAACAAAAATGTCAGGGAAAAATCATTTTTATTCATGTGCCACTAGGTGGAAGCACATTCAAACATTTTCCTCATCTCTATTGTAGAAGGATTTCTTTTGGTTGGCATTTTAAAACCTTGTTGCATTAATTATGTCCTTGTCGATCAAACACTTTCATCACTGTGAAACCATCTGTATACAAGCATGTTCTCACTACTTCCATTCCAAAGGTATTATTATTATTATGAATTATAGGCCTATATGTTGGAGTATTAACACTATGTTCCTGTTATTCTAGTGTGTAATTTCAAGCCATAATATTTGTCTAAATATGTTTTTAAGATCAGGTGGGTTTAACAGAGTTATATACAGGGACAAAATAAGCTTGTTGCTTGTAAAATCATTAATAATTCAGAGCTGGTTCTTCTCATTTTCCTCTGTTTCAGCAGATGATTGTGTGTTTTTGGGAATGAGTCCAGATCAGCCTATGTGCAGGCTTTGGCCCACAGTCGTCCTTAAGGAATTTGGCCACAAGCTTTTACAGACATCATTTGCGAGAAAATGGATTTCAGGCACGGCACAAAAGTGACACTCGGTTGGGCTATTTGCCAAAAGAAGCTCTCGTTTCTTCCCAATCCCCCAACACATGGAAGCCAGAGATCACCCCAATGACACGAAGCCTCTTTTATTTTATTAAAGCATAAAGCGGAAGTGGCAGTCGTCTTTTCTTCACTATTAGCCAATATAAATGAAACTGCTTCTCGAACAATTAGAAAATGTAGGTTTTGTCCACTGGGAATTGATTGGATGGTGATTGTTTGAGGGACATCATGTGACTGTGAGTGACAGGTTTCCTCGCCCTAGTAAACACGTCATTAGAAAAGAGATGTCAAAGTTATTTTTAACTATGATTTTATTTTTTAACTATGATCAAATATGATTCCACGTGAATAAACAAATAATGAATGTGCACGGATAAATCATTTATAATAAATACTGCAATGTTCCATAAAAAAACAAACAAACAACAACAAAAAAACATTATTCCATGGTGACTTTAATTTCATCCTCAAATGCATCCATGTGATTCTTTCTTTCTTTCTTTCTTTCTTTCTTTCTTTCTTTCTTTCTTTCTTTCTTTCTTTCTTTCTTTCTTTCTTTCTTTCTTTCTTTCTAAATTAATCTGACCCTCAATTAATCTTCTCCATAATCAAATATGTACAATATTAATTTATTTTGATCATTTATTTATACTAGGCTACTAGAGCAAAGCAATTCACCTATCACAGGAAACGAGGACAGCAAGGGGAGGCGGGAGCGGGCGCCATGGCAACGCCCTCAAACCAATAACGTAAAGCGATGAAGGACGTCGTAAATACTGACGGTTTGATGTTGGAAAGAGTCGGTCGCTGTGGATCGTTGTTAGTGCTGGAGATCAGCAGCAGTGTGTGTGGAGACCCCACTCGATCAAACTCTAGCTCTCCGAAGACCGGGAAAAGAAAAAGAGTCCTGCTTCAGAAGTCTTGTGAGGGCGAGTGATTCATTTGAGAGACTGAGAATTAGAGGCTTGAGCACTGTTTATGTCTCTCGCTAGGTTGCTAACTGGCTGATCCCCTAATGGAAAGAACATCTGAGTTTGTTTGACGTGAGTATGTGAGCCGCTGAGCGTCTGGATACAATGTTTTTCGTGTGTCTTTTATCGGAGCGTTTCACGCGCTACAGAGTAAAAGCAGCGCGAGCGCTCTATCCTGAACAATGATTCAGAGTAACCGATCCAGAGACTCACTCCTGCAAGACTGACTGAAGAAACTCTCTCTCAGGTTTGTTTCCTGCTTATTTCCTCACTGTCCTGTTGAAAACGTCTATCGTCCAGTTTTGTAGTTTCATAGTTGTAGCGAACTGAATTAAAACAAACTCTCGTTTTTGGACACAGTTTTCATTTTCTGTCTTCAAGTCTTGGAAAACCACTGGAATTTCTTCATTTGTGATTTATTTCTATAGTGAATACATGTCGTCTAGAATAGTGTCATCTAAATAATAATAATAATAATAATAATAAAAAAATTAATTCACATTGTAAAACAATAACAATTGTTGGTTTAACTTAAAGTGAGTAACCTGTTTGCCTTACAAATTTGAGTTCATTAAATTATAACATTTGAGTTAATATAAAAGAGATTGGTTTAATCAACAGAAGCTCAAAATGTTATTTTATCTGAACCACATTTGATAATATCTAAGTTGATTTGACCAAAAAAAAAAAAAAAGTTGTGATAAATCACGAAAATATTATTTTACAGTGCATTAATCGCACACGACTGAAAAGTCATCGAAATACATTGGTCAAAAGATTTGGGAGCCCACATAGCAAACTCTAATTTCTCCATGTTTTTTTTTCTTGTTACACAGAATGAAAATGCGTTATAAAAATACTGAACGTGTGAGAGGTTTATGTAAAACTTAGAGTTCAGTCTAATTAAGATATCTAAGATATAACGCAGACAAACTGATGTATCATGTCTTGCTCTCATCTTGTATTCTGAAACAGCACAGCTCAGGAGATCATGAAGTAGGTTTCAGATTTCTTGGCACTGATCTGACACTTGAAATAACATGATGGGATTCAGCTGCGGACCTCAGAGCAGTCCGAAAGATCTCTGGATTATAATGTAATTTACTAAGCATTAACACCCATACACTTATCGATTAGGCCAAGACTTTTCAAATGTATGGGTACATGTTGTGTTTATCCTATTAAATGGCCGTATAAAGATTTTAAGTTAAATGTATGAAGGTGCTGTATCAGGTCTTAATTTCTTCGAACTTTTAACGCTGTTTTTAATTGTCTTTTTAACTTCACTAGTCTGAGAAGTTCTTCTGTCAGGACACAAGAGTGTGAGAAAGCCGCACCTGTATATAATAAACCACCGCTCACAACATCAAACTCACCGTCAAGTAAAAACCTTTTATTAAGCCTTATTTTTAACGACGTGCGTCTGCCGTAATCCCTAATTTATGAGAAACAAGACATCAAGACTTTATAAATGGGAGTCTTCATGCACCCTTCTTATTGAAGTAAAGACATGAAGTTGGTGGCTGACAGAAAAAAAGGTCTGGTCGCGTAGTAATTGTGAACACAAGGCGGTCATTGTGTCCGATTAACTGTAGCATTTGTTCGATTGTCTCTATACAACACACTCATTTGCCTAAAGATCTTGCTTGCTTCGGGATTAGTGTTATTTCTCTTGTAGTTGCCTCAGAATATCTAGAACGAAAGCCTTTTAGAGAAACTCGAGGTGTAACCACATCATTGAGTTTAAGATTCATATGTCAATTTTGAATGAGAATGTGGTTAATCATTAATTTAGAGTGGTTTTTATTTGTTAGTGTGTGAAAGAAAATTGGTTTCCATTCATCATTGTCTGTGCGGATTGCTGGATTGAGGCGGCTCAGTTGTGGATGACTGTTTTTGTGATCAAACATTATTGACTCCTGCAGTCGATAACCTTGGCAACTGCAGTTCTTCACCCGGACGCCTGCAGCTCAGCATGTGCAAAGCTAATGACAAGGCCATTGTGAAATGCTTAATGTAATGGGAATAAAGTTAACAAAATGCATTCAATACAGTCTCAAACTTGGACTCAAAGTTTTATGGATTGGGGCCTGGCTAAAAAAAAAAAAAAAAATCATACTGTTCAGCATTTTAGCAATCTCAATTTATCTGAATTATTTAAAACAAGGTAATATTTGTTTCTCATTCAGTCAGAGGAACTGTCATTTCAGTTAAACAGCCATTGTTGCCATTCATACAGTTGGCATGTAATGAGAATTTTCTAAATGCATGTTATTAATCGTACTGTTAACAATTCATCCATACACCTACAATAATAATAATAATATGAATAATAATAATTTGTTATCTTAATATTTTGGTGATGCAACATATTTCTCTTTAGTGATGTATGCCATACTTTTCCAATCATATATATATATATATATATATATATGTATATATTACTAATTTTATATTAGTAACATATATATATATATATATATATATATATATATATATATATATATATATTACTAATTTTTAAAAAATAAACAAAAATTATAACCTACATATCTTCTTACTAAACATTTAAATTTGAAAAACTCTGCAAAGTGACTTTAGTCGACTTAGAGTTATTGAACTTTTGAAGGATTAACTGAAATGAACTGGTTAATGGACTTACCAAATCTAGCATTTTTGCTATTGAAATTTAAATCAGTGACATTTTAAATTGGGTTTACCCCTTGGTTTTTACACCAACTTATTACTTGGCTTGACCAGAAAAAAAAAGGAAATATTGTGATGCTAGTCTTAAGGAACCTTGGTCTACATGAAATGAAACTCAGTGTTAACTCCATAAAAAGTATAACATGACAGGAATGGAATTAATTGGGATATGAAAAAGATGGCGTTCTGTACCAGAATGGGATCCAGGTGATCCGGAGCCTCATTATGACTGGGAAGCATTATTAATTTTTTGGAATAATATACTCTGTTGCAATATAACCAGGAATGTGATTTTAATAAGTAGTCAATTTTGATTTCTTACCCTGACGTCAAGGGGAAAATCATTACTAGATTCACAATGTAGAATCAGGAGCAAAATCCGGTGCTGGCTTATCTATTCTTAATACTCTTTGTTCTTCCTCGAATCCAGCTTGTTTATTTGCGTTGTCTGTTGTAAGGTACTGTTCAACCTTTTGTTTTGGGACACTGAGCTGCTTTTTGGTGTAAAGCGGTGTTCAGTCGCCCTCAGGCCCGGGCTTCCTATACTTTCCTTCCCTCCCTGAGCGTCGGATGAGAGGTAGTAGATACTTTATGGGTAATGGAGTGGTAATTCAAAATAGAGGCCTGTGGGCTGGATAAGGTTTGTTGGAAACAAACATTTCATCAGTGAAGTTAGAGTGAATGTGTCTGTTTGTGACTGGGCTTACTGTTGTTTCCCAAACTGTTTTTTGTATTGTATACCTCTAAATCCCCATTAGTATGACTCTAATACACCTTAATTAACACCAAACCAGCAACAAGAAAATAATTTAGCATTGGCATTAATCAAACAATTAGTTGCATACATTTACATCTTGTCAGTAGGGGTGGTTAATCTGTCTGATTTTTCGATTCGATTACGATTATTGAAGTCCCGATTCGATTACAGTCGATTTTCGATTATTAACGATTCTCGATTAGCGATTATTGATTTTCCATTTCACAACAGTAAACAAAAATACACTAGACCAACATATGATTATATTAGCAGTAGCAACATTTTGGTAATAATTGCACTTTTTATTTGTTTGCTATTCAATGAAAATGGTTACTAGTGAAGACATGCAAACATGATTGTTGTCTACTACTTAGGCAAACCATTATCTTTAAATAATTTTTAAGCAATTGTGTTGCATTATAAAGACATTAAAATGCAATTTGTGATTTCCTTCAATTGAAAATCTTTGAAGCAATTTTGGGGGGGCTTGAAGGGCACCCGATTCAGAGAATCATCCAGAAATTCAAAAGAACAGCATTTATCTGAAATAGAAAGCTTTTGTAACATTAAACAATACCGTTCAAAAGTTTGGAGTCGGTAAGAATTTTTATTTAATTTTTGGGAGAAAGAAAAAAGAAATCTATACTTTTATTCATCAAGGATAAATTAAATTAAGTTGATCAAAAGTTACAGTGAAGACATTTATAATGTTACAAATCCATTATCTGAATCTTTTGTGTGTGTGTGTGTGTGTGACTATAAATACTTTCCTTTAAATGTACTAAATAATGACCCATAAAGAATTAACGTACAATATGTTTTATTAACATTCCAAAGAACCAACAGGAAAATAAACGTGTCCCTGAACTAGGAGCATAACTTTAACTTACTTGTAGTAAATTAATATTATAACGACTGGTACAGCCGAGTGTTTTTCCTTCTCTGGCTGGAAACGTGTCATAAGGCTTCTCATATCTGTCGTGTTTCCGTCGTTGGTTTTATTCTACAAAGCTTACAACTAGCGTGGCTCTTGCCCAGTTCCTTTCCCCCTTCAACTTCGGAAGCCAAAATATTTCCACACGTCAGCTTTTAACCTAACAAGGAGGGTGTTTGGATCTCGCGCGCCATCGCGTCTCTGTTATGTGCGCGCCTCAGACGGTCCGGTCACTGCACTTCCGTCTTTCGCGTTCCGTCAATATTACGTTATTATAAATATATATCAAAAAAAAAAATATATATTTTTTTTCTCTGGAAATTTTTTTTTTTTTTTTTTGGAAAATCGATTTTTGGATATTTGTGAATCGATTCAGGATCGTCCGCATCGCGATGCATCGAAGAATCGATTTTTTTCCCCACCCCTACTTGTCAGTCTGTTTGAATTGGATATTCACACAAAGTTATGTCGTTTTTGTCGTGTCGCCAATGTGAATTGACATTTGTAACTCATTTTACTTCAGTAATTTGACTGATTTCAGTAAAAAAAAGGGTAATCCATGAGGGGGTAAAATAGAACTTAGCTGTAGGATAATTTTATCCACCGCCAATTGATTGGATTGTGAAAAATGGAATTTGAAATTTTATGTACATGTGGAATAATATTATGCAGCGACTAAGAAAGGGCTTACTTTATGACTTAACTACAAAAAGTAATAATTGTGATTCATATATTTTAAATTATATCTGTTTTATGGGTTTAACAAAGCAAGGTAAATCTCCTCTTGGAACTATAGAAGAACCCCCTGGGGAACACGCACCCACGGTTTGGGATTATTAAAGGCTTTTAGTGACCTAAGTTATTCATTTACCTGAGTGACACAACCTACTTGGAAGGTTTGTAAGAATTCTGCTGTCTTTTTCGGTTTGCGTGAGTCTTGATCTGAATCATACCCCCACAGGCTTATCCTACTGAAGTCTGAAATGAGCACTACAAATGTCAAAGCGAAATCTTCAGCAGGAACCTTTGCGAAAAGCGTTTGCTTTCCCCACCAAACCTTTCAACATGTCATTCATTTAAAAGAGGCCCCTGCTTCTTGAAATATTATGATTGAGTTTCCATGACACTGGGTGGACATGGACCTGACTGCTGGAGCGAGAACTCCTTAATCTGGTGCGGTGTGAGGCAGGCAGGCCGTGCAGTGAAGCTTGTTTGCTTTCGCTCTGCCAATCTGTACTCAAACCAACGGCAGTGCATCACATAGAGCATGGCTTTCCTTGACTGCCTCATTTTTCCTGAAGAGAAATGCACACAGTTTATCTTTGTCTCTGCTCAGTGAGTGAAAAACCGGGGATGTCATTCTGTTAAATGGCACGCAGAGATCATATCATGTTCAGTTGTTTTATGAACATTCGGTAAATCTAGTCCTCTGTAATAGGCAGTATGCACATTCTTCTTATCAAGATCTGTCTTGGCCTCTTCCTTTCACTGCATTTCAAATTACTTCCCAGGTGCCCACCTCCTAATTGCTACTATTCACATAACCAGTCTAAGGCTACGTTCACACTGCAGGGCTTCATGCTCAATTCCGATTTTTTTGAAAAAATTAGATTTTTTTGCAAGGCCGTTCACATTTCCAATTAAATGCGACCTTTTGTGATCTCTGTCTGAACGTGAAATGACCCAGAAGTGACCCGCATGCGCAGAAGAGTAATCCACGGTCAACGACGTCACTGGTTGTTTGCGGAATAGTTCTTTTTTTCCATATGTTGCGAGCTTTTGTTTTATTATTATTATTATTGCCACAGCACATATACAAACACAGACAACAATTATTTTATCGACGGGCAAAGTTTGCACATAAATGTAAAATTTTTCCGATCCTCACCGACCTCGTCATAAAACCCGCTCCTTGCTTTGTTGCCAGATTGGGTGTTTTTTCGCTACATTTTAAGGCATATTTACATGTGTTTTAGCCGGGGTTTTGCCTGGAAGGCTCTATAAAATTCTGGCACCCTACTGAACGAAGTTAAAGAGTACCTATTATGGCATTTAAAACGTTCCTAATATTGTTCTGGGAGTCCCCAACAACAGTTTTAGAAGCATGCAATGACAAAAAACACTTTTGTTGTCTTATAATATGCATTTATTTTTACCTGAATTGCCCACCGACTCCCATATGAATCGTTTTAGCGAGTCGTTTTCCAAAACCCGCCTTTGCGTGACGCTAATCTGCGGTGATTGGTCAGATGACCTAGTCAGTTGTGATTGGTATTCTCTGTGCAGAAAAACGGAACTCCTATTACCTTAAATGGGTTCTCAACTCCGGTCCTCGCGACCCACTGCTCTGCATATTGTGTATGTCTCCCTCATTTAACACACCTCAGATCCTCAGCTCGTTAGGATAGAGCCGGCTCGCGAATCCATACTTTATAGCGTTTAGGTTTGTGAAGCAATCATCTTCAAAATGACGCGAACACAGAACAAGGTTTGGGCTATACTTGTGTGGTATACTTGTAGCACTATATATGAACTGCAGCCACTTAGTCTTCAAATACTCCTCACTTGGCAGGTTAAAAAAGTTCGCTTTTGCGTCGCACTTCAAAACACAACGTCTCGTCAACATGATTGTTTTCCGAAGCCCAGATCTCGAAAAACGACAGAGTCCAAAAATGTGTGGTGGGTCCAAACCTCCATGCTCTCAGACCTCCCTGGCCAGCCCAGGCAGGGTGGCCCGTCCTGGGCCAGTTTCAGATTTGCCCGCCACCCCTGGAGCTCCGGTTTTCCCTAGCGTCTCCGAGCGCAATAAGTGGGCGGTTCTTATTCAAATAACTTGTCAAGTTGACGTCAACCAGACAAAGGAAAAGCATCGTTCTTCCAACGATTCATATCAGCGACTCAGAGTCGACTCTTGTTTTTGAGAGACAATAACTTTGTATACGATGCACTTTCATGTTTAAAACTTTGCAGGATGTTTTCGTTCACTTAGATCTATGTTAAACACTACATGAAGGGCAATTTTCAAAAACCCAAACTAGGTACCCTTTAAACTGACAGAGAGCGCACGTTCACAGACACCAGAATGAACGTGTTCACAATAATGTTCATCAGGCAGTAATACAGTAGGTACATTTATTTTGGGCGAACGTGAACTGTCACGTTCGCCCAAAATACGAACGCGTTCATGCATTATCGTTCATTGAACGAGTTCAGGCACAACACTGGGGAAGAGACACGTCTGCAGCAGCCCATAACAGTGCAGAAACGCGTTGGAGTTAGCGTGTATTGGCTAGCTACAGGTGCGTGCAATGACGTGCGTGTCGGATATATGTGACCTGGCCGTTCAGATTCAAGTCGCATTTCAAAAGATCGGATACATATCGGATTTGGACCACATACCCAAGTGGCCTGGGTCGCATTTGAAAAGATCGGATCTGTGTCGTTCAGACTGTCATGAAAAAATCCGATACAGGTCGCATAGGGGCAAAAAAATCGGAATTAGGTCGTTTCAGCCTGCAGTGTGAACGTAGCCTAAATAAATCTTTCCTATAGTTATGTTTTGTCCTCATCATTGTCTGTAGTTATATCCATCCAATGTTCATGTCCATGGGACATTAAAATATACCATGTTACATGCCCAAAATACAATAGCATTTGCAGTGATGCAGTAAAGCCAATTGGCTTCAACACGTCCCTCTTAGCACAGGAAATAAAACTGTGCTTTTCAAATAATTTCATGGAATCTTTAAGTGTAATGTTGGATAAAACCAAAAAGAAGAAAAACAAAACACATTTTTTTTTCCCATACAAATTAAACCTATTTTTAGGACCATTAAAATGTTTCACTTTGGCAGTAGAACTTTTCTAATGAGATTTGCAAATAAATTAATTATGTTTTAAACATCCTGGCAGTGAAAATTTGCTGAGAAAATGTTCTTAATTGGCAGATGTCAAAATGCCAACAAAACAATGCAAATTATAATTTGGCTTTGATTTTGAGTTGAAATATGTTCAGGGCATGGTATAGTGAGATTTGTCCTTAAACACTAGCCTACTGTCTGATAAGGGTGTTTCGGGACTGATATGAGTTATTATTTCTGGTGTGGATCTCCCCCGAAACACAGGAATAAACCCACAACTCCGATCTCACTAGGTCAATTAAAAAGCACAGAAATTCGTCAACATGCTCGCTAATCACACTGACTCGTCTACTAATGAGCAGAGCTCTCGGAAACCATCGCTTTTAATAGGCATGGTGTAATGAGCTTTAATTGAAAATTGCCCATTTGCATGGTAAGCGTCCATATAAAGAATTTGGTGCTTAGGGTCTGATTTCCAGCATGGAAACTGTACTTAGGTGGTAATGTAATAGCCTGTTTTAACACAGTGTAAAAGTGACTGAGTATTAGCATAGCAGTACTTGCAGGTGTACGCCTCATTTGTCTGATTTGCATGTCTGTCGATGTTCTTCATCAGTATCAGTGGCACAACTGCGTAAGACACATTCACATGGTGCTCTATACAGCGCTGTTCCACCTCCCCACATTACCTTGGTGACACAAGGCTTTTTCAAAGAGAAATCTTCAAAGAGAAATTAAAACTTACCAGGGCAACTCTGATCAAAGGTTAAACTATGCTCAGCATGACTCTTCTGGTGACACACAGAGGAGGGCATCTTTTTCAATGTAGAAAGTCTGTCTCACTTGTTTTTTTTATCACCTGCAAATCAATCCGAGAGCATTTGCTTTTACTGTTGATGAGCAGTTTTATAAACTGTTTCTTTAACATACTTTTTTTCGAAGAGGCCATATCTTTTTTCTCTTTTTTTAAATTAATGTTAGTTCACTTTTTATTTCCATCTCCGTTTGTTTCTCTTTTTTTTTCTCGTTATTTTTATCCATAGTTGTTAGGAGTTATTCTGAGGGAAATATGAGCTAGCACAGTCTGGTACAGAGTGTCTTGCCGTTTATTGGTCTGGCAGAAATCCATCTCGTTACAGTTCGGAAAGCAATGCATTCGCTCAAACGACTTGAACATTTCCAATTTGTTAAACATTGTGCGTTGTTTCAAAATCTGGGTTTTGCTTAGAAGTTTATACCCTTGGAAAGGAGAAATTTCAGGTTTGGAGAAATGGAAAGTAGCTGTTCAAATAGTGTAAAGTTGTTCTTGATAGGAAATTGGTCCGTTTTTTTGTTCCATGCTGTAGCCTTGGTAGAATACAACTTAATGTAATATGTTTGCTCTTTCTGTGTGCTTTTTTGCAGGCAAGATTTTTATGTGCATTGGCACAGTGTGCTGCAGAGCAATGGCTATGAGAATGTCTTAGCCCAGTGAGCACTTGCAAGGGGGGACTCTGCTTGTTCCTCCCCCTATGGCAACTTCAGGTGATGAGTCAGCACCAGTGATGGGGATCCATTGAGTCCTGTCCCTGACACTATTCATTGCCCTCTCCCCCTTTACCCTTTACCCCTGCCCTGCCTGGCTAGTGCACGAACATGCTGCGCTTCCTCCCTCTCAAGCTTGGTCGTCTGTACCGGTGTCTGAAGCTTCTCTTTGTCGTGGGGCTGTTTGTCATCTTGCTGATGAACACGCACAACCTCTTCGCCTCATTCCAAAAGAACGAACTCACTGACCGAAGGTTCATAAACCTCAACAAGTGCCCAGCCTGCTTCGGCACCAGTTGGTGTCGCAAGTTCATGAATGGACAAATATCTTTCGAGACTTGGGGTCGCCTTCGCTTCCTGGATGTCTTCAATGTGAAAAACGTTTTCTTCGCCCAGTACGGGGAGCCTCGTGAGGGTACGCGGAGGATTGTACTAAAACGGTTGGGTTCCAACCAAGAACTTACCGATATTGACCAGAAGATTTGCAAGCGGGCAACTGGACGGCCTCGTTGCGATCTCATCCAGGCCATGTACAAGACTGAGTTTGCCCGACTTAATGGAGACGTCAGACTCCTAACTCCAGACGTTGTGGAAGGCTGGTCAGACCTCGTTCATTGTCCGTCCCAAAGACTTCTGGACAGAATAGTCAGGAGGTACGCTGAGACAAAAGACTCTGGAAGCTTCCTTCTCAAGAACCTTAAAGACACAGAACGGATGCAGCTGTTGATGACCTTGGCTTTCAATCCGGAGCCCCTAGTTCTTCAGGTAGGGTTTTTTTTCATGTTGTCTACTAACCCATCTCTCTCTGACAGACTCCCTAGGCCTGTAATATATCATTTGTGTTATAAAATCCAGATCATAATGTATGCTCTTGAATTGCCCTTGATAATTCTGCCAGTGGAATGGAACCTGTCAGTTTGGTGGGCTGCAAATAGGCTAAAAAAAACGCCGCTGTAAATTGTAGGGTGTGCTACTTTCCCTGCCTCTCTGTTTCCATTCCTGGCTGCATCTTATTTTGTAAGCCACAATTCTCGAGTTTGAAGTCCTGCCCCTGTAATCTAGAAGGACCTCAATTGGGAAGTGCTTAATTGCAGCCTTAGTCCAAAGCTGATGGATTTGTCTTGCCTTGATCCATTTTTTTAAAAGAATTTTAATTATTTAAAAACTGAAAACTGTTAATGGTAACCTCCAATTTGTTTCTAAAACTTTGCTTATCACCATAAGAGCTTGAAGATATCACAAAATCTGCCTGCACTTTAGTCTGATTTTCCTATTAGCACAGTTAAAGGAGAACTCCGGCGAACAATGAACCTTTGGTCTAAAAAAAACATCGGTACCTAGTCAATCGTTCTCTGAGGTTTGTTTTCATGATAATCGAATGTAAAGAGTTTTATCTCTAAAAACTGTTTAGCGTATAATGCTAGTACTGGGGGCATTGACTAAGTAAAAAGAAATCGCTAGTTTATACCACTAACAAGACTCAAAAGAGCCCCACACTAACACAGTAACATAACAAGGCTCCATACATGCAAAACGAAGCATTGACAACTTTGTAAGTGTACAGACCGTTTAATAAGAAGATAAGTTTATAAAGCCCGTTCACTTCGTGTATACATACAGAAGCCATCTTAGGAAATAAGTCTCGATAAGTCGATCCCCGAACGCCGTTCATACAGTTCAGAAGTTCATTGAACTTCATACAGTTCAGCTCACTCAGCACGACGTTCGTGGTTTGACTTATCGAGACTATTTCCTAAGATGGCTTCTGTATGTATACAGGAAGTGAACGGGCTTTATAACTTATCTTCTTATTAAACTTTCTGTACACTTACAAAGTTGTCAATGCTTCGTTTTGCATGTATGGAGCCTCATTATGTTACTGCGTTAGTGTGGGGCTATTTTGAGTCTTGTTAGTGGTATAAACTAGCGATTTCTTTTTACTTAGTCAATGCCCCCAGTACTAGCATTATACGCTAAACAGTTTTTAGAGATAAAACTCTTTACATTCGATTATCATGAAAACAAACCTCAGAGAACGATTGACTAGGTACCGATGATTTATTAGACCTAAGATTCATTGTTCGCCGGAGTTCTCCTTTAAAAGGTATTTCACTCTCTATGTACTATTTGGCCTATTATATCATTGTTTTCTCTCTTGATGTACCATGCAACTTCCCATTTTGATATAATGATAATAAGGGCGAGTCTCTAACCACTTTTCAATACTGATTTACAATTCGACGATCAATTTCAATTTCAGTTGTCATTGACCACAAGCGGTAAATGCCCAGAACGACAAAGTAACACAATCCCTGTGAAGACATTCAGTGTCTTGCTGACCTATAATCTTTCACAAGGTCCTGGCACCCTCTGGCATTTGCTAGACAAAGCGGGAGATCTTCCCAATCTATAAAATCTGATTAGATGTGTGTGTGTGTGTGTGTGTGTGGTCCCTGTCATTCAGCACCCTCCTCCTTTGTCTATCTGTTTGTTTCTCACCCTCTGTTGCTTTTTCTGCAGCGCCCCTTTTTCTGATATAATTCCATCAAGTTTGTAATGTCATTACATATCAGTTCAAAGCACCCTGGGATTTATTCAATCCCCAGGTGCACTTCCAGGACATCTCCTTCCGTCTGTCTGTGATTCGGCACATAATTATTTCGTTTGAGCTGTACCTGCATGTTTTTCAATACTCATAAATAGTTAATTCTATGCTGAACTTGTGAACCGTTGGCATGGGGAATCCTTTCCCGCTAGGAGTACTGGATAACTTAAACTCTCCAAGCACCAAAGGAGCATCCGGGAGACCCTGAAGAATGGCTTATTGCCTTTAGCTGTTCCTTAAACAAGAAACGCCTTAATGTTTCAGGAATAGACGGAAATGAGTGGTTGTGCACCAGCTCATAAAGAATTGATGGAAACTATGCAGAGTGTATACCAAACCTTAAAATATGCTTCTTTTTTGTTTCATAATGCTTTTGTTTCCTTGTTGTTTCAAGTAGAAGCTTCTTTCTTTACAGAGTGATGGCACAGTGATGGGATTAGATCAGAATTAACATTTTTAATCATTCATTCATATACAAGGTTGCGGAAGCTGCTTTAAAAGCTTGACAAACTAGTTTTATAATAGATAAACTACTTAAAGGAGAACTCCGGCGAACAATGAACCTTTGGTCTAATAAAACATTGGTGCCTCATCAATCGTTCTCTGAGGTTTGTTTTCATGATAATCGAATGTAAAGAGTTTTATCTCTCAAAACTGTTTAGCGTATAATGCTAGTACTGGGGGCATTGACCAACTAAAATGAAATCGCTAGTTTAAACCACTAACAAGGCTCAAAATAGCCCCGCGCTAACGCAGTAACATAACAAGGCTCCATACATGCAAAACGAAGCATTGACAACTTTTGTAAGTGTACAGACCGTTTAATAAGAACATAAGTTATAAAGACCGTTTACTTCCGTTTACTTCGTGTAGACATACACAAGCCATCTTAGGAAATAGTCTCGATAAGTCGATCCCCGAACGCCATTCATACAGTTCAGAAGTTCGTTGAACTTCATACAGTTCAGCTCACTCAGCACGACGTTCGGGGATCGACTTATCGAGACTATTTCCTAAGATGGCTTCTGAATGTATACACGAAGTAAACGGTCTTTATAACTTATGTTCTTATTAAACGGTCTGTACACTTACAAAAGTTGACAATGCTTCGTTTTGCATGTATGGAGCCTTGTTATCTTACTGTGTTAGCGCGGGGCTATTTTGAGCCTTGTTAGTGGTTTAAACTAGCGATTTCATTTTAGTTGGTCAATGCCCCCAGTACTAGTATTATACGCTAAACAGTTTTGAGAGATAAAACTCTTTACATTCGATTATCATGAAAACAAATCTCAGAGAACGATTGACGAGGCACCAATGTTTTATTAGACCAAAGGTTCATTGTTCGCCAGAGTTCTCCTTTAAAGGTAGTTTGTTACTTTAGATGCTACTTTTAAGTACTTTAGTTTTAAGTACTTTTACTTTTTACTTTTAGTATGTGATATTTACATTTAACCATTGAAAAATGTTAAAATTGAACATGTTTTAAATGTTAAAGCTAATGAAGTGAAGTATAAGTTGTGACATCACATTATGTTGCATAAATATCTGATAAATCTCAAATAGAATGCGTTTCATTGAGTTAATTAGCCTGGTAACAAAGAGCTTCAGTTTGCTGGTGTTCATTCAGCTCTTCACTGCTAGCGCCCACTGCTAAAACAGCAATGCTGTTATTTGAAACTCACGATTTTAGAGGATTCTTTTTCAAAAATTTTCATTATTAATAATAACTAGCAGTTTTATTCTTTTTTGTATGTTTTATCTACAACGTTAAAACAAGTATCGTCTGTGCATTGGCTATTCTATTTATAGCATTTTGATTCTTTATATAAAAGTAATGTTGTCCAATAACTTATTTGCATTACTTAAAGGCAGTAGATTTTTTTTGTTGTTTTTTTTTTTTTTGGTAAAGTTTCATAGTTTCTAACACTGGTTCAAACAAGGCTATGTATATGTATATGTATATTCAAACAAGGGTTTGTATATGAAGAGTTCAGATGCAAAAGCCTCTAAATGCCATTTGAAATTTTCTTCTAAAATGCCCATTTTTATCAAGCTTGTATATTTAAGTTCAGTCATTTCACTTAAATGACAATTAATAGGCAATCTTCATTGCCATTTAAGTGAAATTACTGAACTTAAATATACAAGCTTGATAAAAATGATCATTTTAGAAGAAAATTTCAAATGGCATTTAGAGGCTTTTGCATCTGAACTCTTCATATGTGGTTCAAACAAGGCTATGTATATGTATATGTTTAATAGTTTCTAACACTGGTTCAAACAAGGCTATGTATATGTTTAATTTACGTTGAAGTGCTTTGAACATGCACTTCAAGATAAGTGATATTTAGATGTATCGGCCAATATATATCAGTTATTGGGTTTCAAATATAAAGAATTATCGGTATCTGCCGACATTTTTATGGGTGCATCCCTAACTGTAAATAAGCCATCAATAATCACCTCATTTTCCGAATGAATTCAAGCATAACTTGTTTTTCTCCCACAAAAATTCCCACTTTATATTTTTGTAAAATACCATGACGCCATTTCACCACTGCTTTAGTTTCCAATCTACTCTGATGTTTCTGGCAGTGAAGTGGCCTTTTCTCTCAGCTGTGTGAGAAACTGGCCTGTTTTAGTCAGTGGAAACCAATCCTCAGCGCTGTTGTAAGGTTGGCCAACAACACTCTCCCCTTTTCTGTCTGCCGAAATCATGGTGCTGCAAGTCACGTGGAAAGCAATTCATCCCAAAGGAATAAATATTTTTAGAAAGCAATATGATGGCCAGAAATAATGAATAGTATGTGATATGCAAGGCCTTTGTTTTAAAATGCCCATAGTCCTGCTGTGAAATGCAGAATCCAGCCATAGTTTATTTCACACTATTTACATAAACTATGAAATTTTCCTCTTAAAACCAAACAAATTTTAACCTTTAAAACCGCATGATACTTTGTTCTCGGCTAATTTCTCGAGTAGGTTGAAGAGATTCTGTGACCCACATTCTTTGCAGAGACGGTTATTAATTCGCACTTTCATGAGCAAACGTTCCCTGCATTTTATCTTCTGTCTGTGAAGCTGTGATGCATGAGGTCATGTTCGATAGATGTAGAGGTTTAGGTGACCTTGCTCGAATTTAGCCAGGAGCCATGGTACTTTGTTAACAGCCCCCGCGTTAGCATAGGCTCTGCCTGCTCAGCCAGCTTGACAACAGGACATGACAGGCCTGCGGGGTTAACGCAGTCAAGGGTGCAGCACTCGCCTTCAGAGCGGACGCTTGTCGAGACACTCCTCCCTGCACCTGACATATTTTGTGAGTTCAGCTGGAGAAAAAGTGGCAATCCACTACTTCTGAAAGCTCCCTGTGGATCGTGGAGTCAAATGAGGGCAGGGTTTTTTTTATTTTATTTTTTTTTTTTATAAGAGAGCATTAAAACCCATGAAAAAACAAATGAAAAGGTTTCACACATAGCCAGTCAATTGCTTATAGCTATGTTTCCATCCAAAGCTGTGAATGTAGCTTTTCCTGATAAGTGGGCACTAAATATAACTTGGAAAAGTAGGAGAAGCCACTGTATATAGCATAACGTGTTACAGATAAGATGCTATCTTGCTTTCGGAGGTAGATGGTGCTGTTTGGGAAAGCAGTTGTGTTAAGACAGTTCTGTTAGGGAATTATACCGAACCACTTTGACAATAGACAATAGACTTTGTTTAAGGTTAGACAATAGACAATGGACTTCGGCTAAGGTTTCAGAGCAACCAACAGCATTTCAGATAATGTGCAAAAAGATCTTTCCAGTGGTTAGTCCAGGTATGCCATCCGCGGATCTAGGAAATTAAACGGTAAATGTGTTTCCATCATAGTTTATGCTCAGGTTTTCTAATCGAATTAAACATTTATCGAAATCAAATCACAATCAAATGAGTGCATACGTTTTTGAACGTTTATGTGCGTCAATTCAGACAATTGTTCACACAGTGACGATTCAGTTTGTTGTTTGATCATAGTTTTTCACGTGACAATGTGCAGGTGAGAATGTTCCAAAATGCTTATTTGACTGTTTAAATTAAGGGATGCAAGTTAAGGGATGCACATCCCTACTTTGCATGCGCTTGCATTTCAGGTCTCAATCGATCGCATGATGTGTATGAATTAACACAGTCTCATCCCAAGACGTCATATAACTGACGTCTTGGGACTATACGTCAACATCCGCCGTTTTAGGGTACCCTTTAACGTCAGTGACATGACGATCCTGGGACGTCATACAACTGAGGCTTTACCTTTAACGGCAGTTAGGTGACGGGGTAGGTTTTGGTCTGGGGTAGGGTTAGGATCCGATAACGTCATCTAACCGACGTTAAAGGGTACCCTAAAACGGCGGATGTTAACGCATGGTCAAAAGACGTCCCAAAACTTCAGTTATATGACGTCTTGGTATGAGACTGCGCTGTATGAATCAATTTCAATCTGCAATAAAAATAATAGTTCACCCAAAAGTGAAAATTCAAGGATTTCAATCAAGGAAAGTTAAGTTTTCACACCAGCAACTCCACTGAGCCAGAGGGTTAAACAATAAACTGACAGAAATACTAATAGACAACAACGACCATATATGAACCACAGTCATTCTCACACACACACACACAAAGAAAAAAAAACAAAAAAAAAAAAACAGGAATGACGTATGCACTTTGGGAATGGACAACCTTATATGGACGCTAGTGTTGGGCGATATGCTCCATTTTCATATCGTCCTATCGTCAGCCTGTGAGATCGGCGATACACGATATTATCGTGAGGGGGCGGGGCTTACTTATTTGATTATTAACTTGATTATTTAGCCTACTCATTAATTTGCTTGTTTTATTAGCCTACTTCGTTTATATACGAGTATCTTTTTTTCTATTTTGCTAGCAAATGTGGAGTGTTTATTAATAGGATCAGGTTATTTCCTGGTATAGTGAGGTAAAAAAAGATCCTAATCCTTTAGGAAATTTACGGATACATTAGCCTATCCTCATGCCGTTACATGCAGTATTTTGACTAGGGCCTATTTCAGCCCGAGATGAAAACACGTTTTAATAATTTCTTGGGTCAGAAAGAGTCGGAGTTTGCGATATGCGTCCTCCTACCAGTGCGCTCTCCGTCTGGATGCACTTCACATGCGCACGAAGTACGCGGGTTAATGTGTTTTAAATGCCGGGAGAAACCAGAGCAAGGGCCAAACGTCTTGCTGAGTCGATCAGTTTATACTTATACTTATGACTTGACTCTGATAAAGGAAAACGGGTTAATGCTTTTACATGACCACATGCATTGTCAAGTTTATTCAACATAATCGGGTTAAGAACATCGTCGCATGTAAACGCGCTCAATCTCTGAAAGTGAAAGTAAAAACGCGCTGCTTTCGGCATCTGCATTAACGCCGCGTTCCCTCAGAGACGACGATGATAACGGTAACTATGATACTATTTTAGTGATAATATTATTAATACTATTTAGTAATTGTATTGTTTTTAGTGTTGGTCTCAATAAACGTTTTGTTAATGTGTTACGGAAACAAAGACTGACGAACAACGATGCTGTTTTCATCTTGGATCTGTAGGAAATTGACTTATGCGTCTGTTAAAATGAGCACTCTTGATAATTTGTGAATGGATCACCTTGTAGTTAAATTTTGATGTGGGATGTTTTTAGTCTGTTTTAAAAACATTCTCTTAGAGGAGTCCTCATTAGTGCGTGTCGGTGTTGTTGCAATTGTTATGAGGTGATGTTGTTGTAAATTTAGGCAAGGCAAATTAATTGTAGTTCCTAATATTAATTTAATAACAATACTAGCTTTATAATAATAATAATAATAGGCCTAATAATAATAATTTAATACATTATGTTAAAACGAGCCAATTATCGTATTGATATCGTCAAAGGCATCTGCCATTGGTGATATCTCAGACTATCGTCGATACACGATACTATCGTCTATCGGCACAACCCTAATGGATGCACATTGCAGAACTGGACATAAAAATTTGTAGTTTAAAGGTTTTTATTTTTTCAGAAAATAATTTATCGTTTCACTAAAGACACTTATTTGTTGTCTGAGGTCATGTGGAGCCATTTGAAGCTGCCTAATGCTGAGTTCAGACTGCACGATTTTAGCCACGATTTTGGCTCACCGACAGGTTTTGAGAAATCGCTGACAATTGCCCGAAAAAGGCAAATCTGACAATCGCGCAGTGTGAATAAGCAAAGACGCGATCTGAGAGAATCACAGACGAGTCGCCGACACCCGACATATTTTGCATTCTAAATATCTAGACATGCAGACTGATCTCATGAAGTAGCGTGTGTGACACGCCAATTCGTAGTCGCCAATTCGTGCTATCAACACGCATAATCGCTTTTCAGCTTGTTTATGAACGCCGTTGACTTAACGTTATATCTGTATATATAAATATATATGGAAGCCCGTTTCCGCCACAGTTGAGTAAAAAAAATATAATTCTGTAAGTCATAATAATGAAAAAACTTTCTCATAATTATGACTTAGTTTCTCATTATATTGAGAAAGTTTCTCATAATAATGACTTAACATCTCGTAATAATGAGAAACTTTCTCATAATTATGACTTAGTTTCTCATTATATTGAGAAAGTTTCTCATTATTACGAGATATTAAGTCATAATAATGAGAAAGTTTCTCATAATTATGACTTAGTTTCTCATTATATTGAGAAAGTTTCTCATAATAATGACTTAACATCTCGTAATAATGAGAAACTTTCTCATAATTATGACTTAGTTTCTCATTATATTGAGAAAGTTTCTCATTATAATGAGATATTAAGTCATAATAATGAGAAAGTTTCTCATAATTATGACTTAACATCTCGTAATAATGACTTAACTTCTCGTAATAATGAGAAACTTTATTTATTTATTTATTTAAAACTTTTCTCATTATTACGAGAAGTTAAGTCATTATTACGAGATGTTAAGTCATAATTATGAGAAAGTTTCTCATTATTACGAGATGTTAAGTCATAATTATGAGAAAGTTTCTCATTATTACGAGATGTTAAGTCATAATTATGAGAAAGTTTCTCATTATTACGAGATGTTAAGTCATAATTATGAGAAAGTTTCTCATTATTACGAGATGTTAAGTCATAATTATGAGAAACTTTCTCATTATTACGAGATATTAAGTCATAATTATGAGAAAGTTTCTCATTATTACGAGAATTTAAGTCATTATTACGAGATGTTAAGTCATAATTATGAGAAACTTTCTCATTATTATGACTTAATATCTCATTATAATGAGAAACTTTCTCAATATAATGAGAAACTAAGTCATAATTATGAGAAAGTTTCTCATTATTACGAGATGTTAAGTCATTATTATGAGAAACTTTCTCAATATAATGAGAAACTAAGTCATAATTATGAGAAAGTTTCTCATTATTATGACTTACAGAATTATATTTTTTTACTCAACTGTGGCGGAAACGGGCTTCCATAAATATATGACTTACCTCAACCCTGTCCCTAAACCTTCCCGTCACTGGGGTTAAGGGCATTTATGGATAAGTTCCCTTACCATCCTAGGAAAGAAAAAGATAGCTCCCCAGATGTAGATGTGCATTTTGCTTTGTTTTGCTCTGAGTCTGACATTTGACGGCGTGTACAGACACGCGGAATGACGCGGATGTTAATGGCGTAGACATACATGCATACACGCGGATAGCTCAAAATGCGTCGCGATAACACGCCACTTGACTCGAAATTGGAGTGTATGTTTACGCAAAAGTCATGATGTCATGTTAGCGATTCAAAATCCTGCTCTGTGAAAAGTGTTCTGACTGAAAACTACATCGGCGATTACCGACAGCCAGTGAGAGAGCAAGATACACAGCAGCAGGGAGTTCGGGAGGAGTTATAGATCACATATAGGGCTGGGTATCGATTCACATTTCGATTCACAAGCTCTCAGTTCGATTCGATTTCGATTTTCGATTCTCGATTCCTGATTTGATTCTCGATTCGACTAAAATGAAGATGTAATACAAATCCTATATTTATAAAAAAGAACAGTGGACATAAATTTACTAGTGGTTAATTAATACAAGGAAATTAAGAGCCATAAACCTGTATATAAAACTCTTTTTATTTTAGGTACACTAAATGCATACAAAGAATAAACATAAAATTTTGATGCAATATGCAAAAAAAAAAGTCAGAACAGTCGCACAGCTTGATCAAACAGTATCATGTTATTTTATGTTTAAGATAGATATAGATAAATAAATATATAAATATTTAGACATTTTAACATTGATCTTACCTAAATTGTGATGTAATTTTTTTGTTTTAAGAGTTTATGTATGGAAGCTTGATTTCAATCTTTGAATTAAATTGAAAAAAAGTAGCACAAATAAATACACAAATTAAAAGACATTTTGGGGTAGTTTTTTTGGGTTTGTCAGAAATACTACAGAAACTGAATAAAGTAAACCAATGTAAAATAACACTGGATAGTCTTTTTAGTCCAGACTGAATTAAATACAAAGGCTATTAATTCTGATTGCTTACAATTAATACTATATTCTGTTGTTATGACAACAGAATTAATGACTGACACAAATGGCTGCGTTCACTTTAAGAACTAGTGTGCGAGTCCATTACTGTTTCATTAACTTTCTGTCACACGCGTTTAATGCTAATTTAAGACATTACCGACTGTCTTGACGAGTTTACTCATCACTAAGACCAGAGTTTTGACATAATGTCGCGTGTTTTAACTGTTAAAGCGATATAATCCAGGGATATAACTTTTGTTTCTGGCGAGGTGTTTGTGAGGCGGATTTAGGCTGTGCACGCAGCGAAAGACATCTCTGAGAGTGCGCGAGCACGGGATTGCTTGTAAAACTTAAAAAGACGTGAAAATGATAAACGTTAGTTACGATCATAGGTTACGATGCAATGCTGGCCGATTGTTAAGTGAATATTCCGTCATGTCCCGACTCGTAAACGCGTGTGTGTATCGACAGCTGCAACGCTTAGCGCTTGCCTAGTGCAGAGAGACGAGTAGATGCAGCACCGCGTCCGCGAGCCCTTTATATGGAAAAAATCGATTCTTGGCTGTTGAGAATCGATTTTGAATCGACCACATTTTAAAAAACGATTAATCGAAAAATCGATTTTTTTTGCCCAGCCCTAATCACATATCAATATTCCATTGTTTCAGAAAAAGGCTTCTTCTCGGTCTATTTGGCCCCAATAAATTGGAGAAAAATTAGTAGAAATTTGGCAGGAGCACCCTTGTTTGTTAGACGTTTTATGTATATATCTATACCACAACCGGGTCGAAAAAGAAAAAAAGTCTCAGGTGAGAACTCCGGTCTTGCATGTTTGGTGACGCGTAGTTTCCTTGTCACATCTCGCATGTGTTTGTTTTGAAATTTAGTTTGCGCGCAGCTACTCGACAGAGTTGTCGGCGGTTCTTCCTATTTTAAAGTCATGCAGTGTAAAACCTTCTGTCGCCGATCCATCGTGCAGTGTGAACACAGCAGCGACTGAATGCTGGCCAAGATGGTCATGCAGTGTGAAAAAAAAACAGCGACCTGACTACTTTGAAAATCGTGCAGTCTGAACTTGACATAAGCTGTATTTTGCTCTGTTAACGTTAACTTGAATTAGATGGAGAAAAATCCTGGAATCTTTTTCTCAAAAACTTGAATGCCTCTTTGGCTGAAGAAAGTAAGTCATATACAGTGTTGGGGGTAACGAGTTACAAAGTAACGAATTATAGTAACGATATTACTTTTTTGGGTAACGAAGTAAAGTAACGCATTACACTGAAAATATTGGTAACTACACTACTTTACTATACTAAAGGAACGCGCTTTCCTGCGTTACCCAAGCCGTGTTTGCCTGTGTGGAGAGTTCCGTCTAGTGGTGCGTGCGCGCCGTTGCCGAGACCGATTTGAGTGAAGGAGAGAGGGAAGTGGAGAGAGAGAGACGGGTTTCGGCAAATGGCAACATTCACATTACTTTCAGTTTATTGCTCGAAAGCACAAAATATTTGAGTGAAATGTAGGCTATAGTAAACCCTAAGATTATTATTTGTGACATTAACAAAATATGTGGATATAAAAACATGTATATAGGCTAAGAACTAAATGAACGATCTCTATTTTCTAATTTCACTAAGCATTTCATTAAGTTTCGTGGACATTTTATAAAACATGGATCTTAGGCTCATTTTGTAAACATAAATAACTGATTTAGATGCGCAAACTGGGTGCCGTTGCGGAGATGTATAGGCTCCATGTTCGGTGCAGGTTCGGCTTCTTGTTGTTCATCCTCGGATGCGGCATCGCGTGCGCTGTTTGCCGCGCGCACCTTTCCGCTCGTTCGGACGCGTCAAGTAAAAACAAGGCTCGAAAGTCTTGGATAACACAAAACGAAATGAACAGGATTGTTGCAGGGTTCATTGTAGAAGACATGCTTCCCCTGTCGACCATTAATCCCCCAGGTTTAGAAAAATACATTTTAAATTAAGATTAAGAATTTTATGGGATAAAGTGACCTTTATTTTATTATTTTTCATTGACATCTTAATTTTTTTTTTAATTATTATTATTACCATGAGTCGAATAAAAAGCTGGTTTTGTTCTCAGGAGAAGAGTTTTATTCTCCCAGCTTGTTTTGAAACTTCTGTGTTAAACACCATTTTAAAATTTTGAATTTTGAACCCCATTTTGTTTGTGAAATTTACAGTGCGGCATATTTATTTGTGCAGACAGGGATATTGTTCTTTCATGTCATTTTGTATAGCCTACATTTTTACAAGTGATAATAGGGCAAAAACTGATATGATGTTTGTCCATGTACACGGTAAATTAAGAAACGGGAAAGTAAAGTAATAAGTAGTGAAGTTACTTTTCCAACGCAGTAACTAGTAAAGTAATCTCATTACAATTTACAGAAGTAACTAGTAACTAATTACTTTTTTTGAGTAACTACCCCAACACTGGTCATATACATGTTTGACTGCCTGGGGGTGAGTAAATAGCTAGATTTAAATTTTTGGGGTGAAGTATTCCTTTACATTTTTATTTGCTGACCCTTTTGGCAAAAAATAAATTTAGTAGGGCTGTAGCGACGTGTCGAAGTAATCGATTACGGAAATTAGTCGATTTGTGTAGAATGCGTCGATGCTGTTTATATTCCTCAATGATGCCTTCCGGGCATGCTGAAAATCAGCCGTTATTACAAAAATATCGAGCTTGATCTAAAGTGTGGCTGTTTTTTAAAACCGAGACCTAATAAAATGGTGCTCTGTAAAACTGAAATGGCACAGCCGTTACAATAAAACATCAATTGAGCAATATTAAATGAATTTTTATTCAGTATACAAGCAATATTTTGCTTTTTTTATGTTATATTGATACCATGAGAAATTTACATTCTCAGGAAAATAGGCGCTTATCAGTTAATCGTTAATTGATCGATAAGGTCGATCAACTAATGATTAATGAATTAATCGATAATTTGCATCCCTACCCTCCACCTTATAAGAGTGATTTCACAGAAAGCCGTAAGATCCTGTCAATAACAAGGGAAGAGTTTTCTCATAAAAGACGCATTACAGTTAATAATGCCCACTAAATTAGCATCACCAATTACGTCATTCTTATATAAATTTTTAAATGTCTTGCATGAACTTCTAAAACCTCAGTTGACCGTACTTGTTCACATAGATCAACAGACTGAGTACACTGAACTACTGTAAACCTTCAGCGCTTTGTTTATCTCACTCTCTCTTTACTCGTTCTTGTCCTCAGCTGGTGGATTGGTGGTTTGAAGCCTGAGATGGGCTAGAGAGATGCAGAGAGAGAGATTTTGGGGGGGAAGGGGTGTAGAAAAGTCTGCCAAGCTGTAGAATAAGCATGGCACCCTGCAGGGACGAGTTCTCTCTGTAGACTGACTCGGTTTTAAAATTTAATGGCCAAGCAAAATGCCAGACGGAGGCTGTTCTGCTTCCACGCCTGCGTGGCGGACCGTAGGTCAATGACGGGGTTTGAGGGAAAAGGGCAGCCGTTTAATGTGAAGAACAAAACAACTTATGTTTAGTTCTTCCTCAACAGCCCTTTAAATTGGCTTATGAGACTGTGTAATATGTTTCACAACTGGTGAGAGGATGTTTTCCACCACATCTATATGTCTATTATGGATTTCAGGGATTGATGACTTAAGATCATGTGGAGAATTTCACCAAACCCTGACAAAGCGTTTGACATGACATGAGAAAGGCTGTTGGTGACCGTTTCTTTTGAAACACTAGGAGGGATGGCTGCCAATTACTGTTGTCTTTAATGAGACAATTATATATAATAGTTTAATTGTAATTAAATATAGTAGACGTTTTACTATGCTGTGCATTAGGGGTTATGCACCCCATTATGACAATGAAACTTATTTTATTATAGTAGTAAAGTAGTTGAATAAAATAGTATTTTAATTATATTTATGTAAAACTATTTAAACGCGAAAATATTCAAATATATTTCATTGTTGATGAAAAATGCCTTTTTATTTAAAATTTATTTTACGTTGCAACTGGTGAGCCAGTGCACAATTATTTTTTATGTATTTTAATTTTCTGTGCATAATTTATTTTGTTATATTTCATTATGTTATAACATAATATAATTATGTTCTATTTCGTTTTGTTATATTTATTTTGTTATATTTCATTGTTGATGGAAAAAAAACATCAATGTCTTTTTTTTTTTTCTGGGGGAACATGTATACTTTTAAAAGGATAAGGATAAACCGATTGCTTTTCAAATTAAATGACAGTTATCGCAAGGTAAGATTTGGCTATTGTAATTGCTTGATCCTAAATTCATATATTCACTTTTCCAATGGGTGATGAACACCATGATTTCAGATGTCACACTTGCATAATAATGCGAGGTTCCATCTCTGATTACAACTTGCATCGATCTCACAAAAGGACGCGAATACCCACATGAACTTGATGTGCTTGTCTGAATGTACATATAACTCCCGTTGTGATCTTCCCCCAACAACAACAATGCTTAAATACGGGCAACTAATGCACAAAAAATGTCCAGTGCAGGACAAGATGAAGTACTAACAAGAACATCGTAATGATGTTCATGCCGTACTGTTAAATTAAACATCAGAGCATATTTTCAGCCAATTTCACCTTTGACATTTCACCAACATTTGCATTTCATATGGAATAATTAATGGCATGTTAGTCACGTATCATAAGGCAGTCTTGAAATTCGGTACATGCTCTCTATTCGTATCTGAGAGCAAATCGTGAGCGTTAACATCTAGCTGCCCACAAATCCGCCTTATTTAATTGCTTGAGCAAACCTTGTTAAACAAAGAATACATTATAAAACATTACAGGATTGTAATTGGAGTTACATTGGAATTGTGGTTTAAGTGGCTTTTCTCAACTACAGCATGTCTCTATTTAAAATACTAATGTATTCTGTTAATACGTTGCTATCATTCAGATTCTGTCATTTGTTTCTTCAGCAAATATGGGGAAATACTTGCACTTCTGATGTGATAACATGTTATCCAACTACAGTTACTGCTCTCATAAAAATATCATTACTTCCATTACATGTAGCCTATTTTAAACCAACAAATATTTTATCAAAATGAATATTTGAGACCAAATGATTGCGCTCCCTTTCTCTGTTGCAGTCTGTGGTTAATGCACTCGTGCTCTCACTCATGTTATGAAGTCTTTGATGTTTAATAGGGATTCGCTTGCTGTCAGGATGAACCTTTTTGCATAATGGAAATACTTTTGTGATTTCAGAGATGGGAATATAAACACAAACGTTATGCACTATGGAAAAAATAACTCCACACGTTTAACATCGTATAATAGAATAAATGTCACAGAAACCTACATTTTTAGCTTGCAAGATAAAAATACACACGCACCACCGCTAGTTCTGCCAACAGAAATTCTCGCACACATCTTTTTCATATCTATTGTTGATCATTCACTGTGATTTCCACCATCTGACTCTGCACATGTATTGTTACCAAATAATTATCTGACCCACAGATATCTTACTAGTCCACTCTTACAAACAGTTTTTTGAGACTCTGTTTGGAAGGGCATGACATTGTAAAAACTGCAGGTTTACTTTTCATCATCCTATGGAGGAAAGCCATTTGTCTGAGACTGTTTAATCCTCAACAGGGTGAGATTCTCTAGAGATCTGCTGGGCACCTGGTCTCGTTCTCTCTTTTTTGTTCTCCTTTTTTTTAAATATACTTTTTCATCTTCTTGGTTTTAGCATTTACATGGTTCATTCATTCATTTTAGCCAAAATAATAGGGCTGCCCCCGACTAAAGAATTTCCTAGTCAACTGTGAGTCGTTTATTTAAGCCATTACTGTACATTCACACTGCCGCCGACTTGAGCCTCAAAAAAGCTCTGGCCGCTCTATCAAGGATGCTTGTAAAAATTACAGGGAGCTTGTTGACGCTTTGAACGCTCTGACGTTGCAGGGAGAATAGAAGTGTCAACATGAAATGTAATAAACAGAAAAAAAACCAAGCAATACATAAAGAAATATTTTATAATGACAGCATTTTAGCTATTAATAGCTATTATTATTATTTGGAGTCAAATCGGTGTCACCGTGAGCAAATTAATTGCATTTAAAACGAGCGTTCGTAAATATTTCAAATCAAAGTTGTGCTAATGCGGTCCATTTAAGCAAACAACATCATGTCATAAATGATACGAAACCAGTAGGAATCACAGCAACAGCGATTATTAGCTTCTCTTCCATTTACTCGGAACTAATGTTTTGGTAGGAACGAAAGCTTACATTGTATATTTCTCTGGAATCAGCCAGCTTGAAGGACTTCTATATTCCGATTTGCCGCTGCTTGCCGCTGAACCGCGTCATAGTTCATTACCATAAAGTTGAGCTTCTTTCAACTTTCTGATTGAAGATCGAAACGCCCAAAACGCGACACCAACAGATTTGACGCTCCTTGCAGCTGAGCGAAGCCAGCTTCCATTGAAAATGAATGACTTTGGAAGCTCAAGTCGGCAGCGGTGTGAGCGGACATTTAATGGATTCATCGCGGAGAAATAAAGCATAATAATGAGCATTTAAAATAAAATAAAAATTAGCATTCACACATCTAGCAACATAGTATGAACTTTTCTGAGATAAGAATGCATACAAAAATAATGTAATATTTATATATATATATATATATATACACACACACTGTAAAAATGAATATGCTTTATCTAATCAGTAAAATTGTGGCAACAGATTACAAGCAATATTATTTATTAAATTGAACAAATTAGAATTGAGTAATTTGTACAATTTAATTAATAATATTGCTTGTAATATGTTGCTACAATTTTATTGATTAGATAAAGAATATTATTTTTTCAGTAATAAATAACGGCATGACATATAGTTATGATTCTATAAAATAATTAGTTTCACCTTTTAAGTTGAATTACTGAAATTACTGAACTTTTCAGTAATTACTGAATTACTGAACTTTTGCACTATATTCAAAATTTTCACTTGTAATTTTTCACTCGAGTTTCACCTGTAAATCACAAATACTTCCACCTTGTTATATTAGTTATATAGCTATATTTATAAATGACATTGGGGTTACGGTTATTAACAGGACTACGATTTCAGCCAGATGGAATTGGGATTTTTGTAGAGTAATTGTGCTCTTGTGTTGCATATTTTCACCAACTGGTATAATATATGATTTGGTTACACTTTATTTCGATAGTCATTTTAGACGTTCTACTAATTATAAGTAACTTTTCAACTACATGTCAACTAACTCTCATTAAAGTATTAATATATTATAATAGACTGTCAGTAGACTATTAGGTTATGGTTAGGTGTTAGGCTTTGGGTTAGGAGAATTAGTCACCAAGTTACTTGTAGTCAGTTGAATGTCTGTTGAGGGACCAAAAAAATAAAGTGTTAGCAGATATTAAGCTGACAATCTACTAATACTATAATGACAGTTACTTGATATGTAGTTGAAAAATTACTTATAGTTAGTAGAATGTCTAAAGTGGACTATCGAAATAAAGTGTTACCTATGATTTGATTACATGTATAATGTTATAACCAAGAGAATTAGTTAGCTGATTTAAAAGACATTATCATCAAATCTAGGACCAAAATAAACATCTGTATTATGGAAAATATGTCCTCTTTTTTTTCACATTTAAAAACTCCTACACCAACGACATTTGTGTTTTCTCTCTCGCATAAACTCTTCTAAACATGCGTAATGTGTCACGGTATGACACTAATCAAAACCCTCATGGCCAGCAGCATATACAGTATCTGAAGTGCTTTAACCAGGGGAAATAATCAAATATTTTGTTTTTTATATTGACCTAATCAAATATTTTTGTTTTTTATATTGACCTAATTTTCTTAAACAGCCATTAACAATAACGTTCAAAATTAACATTTATTGGCCGATACCGATATGGCATTTGATATAAGATGCATTCCTAGTATTGGGCTGATTTACGTATGAAAAAGGTGATGAACCTTGACTAAAATTTTCAGTGATTTTTCTGAAAAATAAGAAAAAAATATAAGACTGATTTTGGCTCTTTTTTAAAATAAACCACGTTAGAGGTGAGAATGGAACATGTTCTGTGGATGAGAATGAAAATTTTCCACTGATTCTGAGTGGATGCAGTTTCGCTTCAGGTGGAGTTGTGCTCCCTCAGCACTTCTAAATGCCACTAAATTAACATTTTTCTCATGCTTCTTAAAAAAGATAAAGGGAAATGATTCCACCCAAGCACCTTGTATTGATAATATTAAAGTTTAGTCAACGTTAAATGAGACCTCAGTTTCCAATTTATTTTGCCACTTCAACGCCTCATCGCTAACGTTAATAACTCCTGGATACTGGATTAAAGCTTTAAGTGAACTGGGGGAGCGTCAAATAAGCAGAATGTTTGTTAGGTCTTCATGGACTGAACATGATTAACTACTTGAACTTTTTACAAAATTATTCCCCAATTATTTAAATGTTTGTAAGGGGTATCGATTAATGGGTGAATTGAGAAAATTGACTGACCTAAAGTATTGTTTTGAATCTGTATTTTGCATTACTTCAACTTTCTTTTCACTGTGTATCACAAGATCAAACACTGATTCAGAGACCCAGCAGATACAAATATGTGCCAATCATCATGGCAATGGCAACGTTTAAGATAACGTTATTCTTCCAACAGCTGTTATAATAACTAAATATTAGTATTGTTATAATTATAATTCAGTCAAGAAACTTTACATGCAATATGCAAGCCATGCCACCATTACCTTGTGACACGAGCTGATTGGCCTTTGCTGATTCAGCAGCCAATGCGATTGCTTGCTAAACATGGCTTGCTCAACACAGACTATTTAAATAATCTTGTTAAATAGTCTGTTTGCTGTTGGCTAGTGCTGAGACAGTTCCTCGGTAAAATCCATTGCACACTGAGTCCGAAATTTCTGTATTATTGTTCGTGATTCAGTGGCTCTGAGTTGTCAAAACACCATTCAAACTGCTTGCTACGGAAGCGAAAAATGCAGAAAATCGAACAGGTGCAAGCGGGCTTGACATAACGTGAGGTCGTATTTATTTTTTAACAAGCAAAAATTTCAGACTCGAATTTCGGACTCTGTGTGCAAGGGCCTTAACCCTCTTCCTACCCAGCTCCACCTGCTATGGGATTTAGGAACGTCTAGTCTTGCAGAATATGTGCAGCAACGAGCCTGTGTATCTAATGGTAGTAACTGGTCCATATTTGCTCTTCCAACCTAATACGTTTGCATTGCTATATTCATTAACACACCAAAAGTACTTTAACCCTTCTATTATCTTCTTTTCTGTCTACACTCATTATCTTTGGGGTCTCCAGGGACCCCAGACAATAACATTTAATTTTGAAGCAGTATAATAATGTTTTTTTTTTTACAAATGTAATTTTACTCTATTTATTAATGTTTTTACTCAACATTTGTGCAGTTTTTGGAGGATTTTTGAAATCTTTTACATTTCTATAAATTAATAAATAAATATTTATTTAAATAGGCTTTTTACAAAAAAACGGCATTGTATGTAAAATTCACTTTATGAAAGACACAGATTTCTAATTATCATTCATGGAGATAACATGGATCATTTAAAATGGTTTAATGAAAGATTTTTGACATTTTTTTGGAAAATGCACTTTTAAAATAAAAAAATATCACTTTAACCACTAGATGGCCATAGACCTCCACTATAAGCTATTTGCTATTTGACTAACCAAACTATATTTATTTCACAAGTTTTTCCAGTTGGATTCATATCTAAATATTATAAAATCACAATTATAACAAAAAAAAAAAAACTTTTTTATCAAAGTTAAGTGTTTTTTGTCCTGACAAAAGTTTTTCAATAATGTTACATTATGATTAGAATCAAACCTGAACATGATGTTACAAAGAGAAATATTGGAGTCTTTAGATTTGATCATTTATTTCAATTATCTGTTTTTAATATAATTCTATGATTTTAAATCAATGTTTCAGTTACGAACTGTAAAAGAAAAAAAAAATAACAGAAATGAACAGTTATATTACATGTTGAAAAAAAAACACATGCAATGAACTGAACAGCAATAACAAATGAGAAAATAAAGCAGTAAAACAAAATCGTTGTAATAAATAAAATATTTCCTAAAAGAATGATTTTCAATTAATTTTTTTTGAACAATTAGGAACAAAAACTGGTGGTGCACTGGAGGTGTTTACTGTTTACTGGAGGTGTTGGTATTTGAAATGTGTGTGCGTGTGTGTGAATTTTGGATGTTTTTTGCATTGTTGGAAGTGTGCCACTTTATTTCTGTCTATGTGATCTGCGTTGTTTCTTCGTTGTTTCTGATTTTAATGATGAATTTTGTATATTTACTATGCGGGGTCTCCAGGGACCCCGAAGATAAAGAGTGCTGGAATTTTTTTCATGCTAATATAAAGACAGACATCATTCCAAAATATTTTTTTTTGGTAGATCATGACAGTGTAAAGAGCTGTAGAAAGTTTCATTCCATTAGGAAAAGGAGAACATTTTTTTAAAATTGACCAAAAGTCATTTGCGGGTCAAAAAGACCCCAAAGATAATAAGAGGGTTAAGAGTTGTCATGATTGATTATGCATTTATTCAATCAAAAATACGGTAAATTTAACCATTTAAAATAAGTGTTTCCTATTTTAACATATTTTAACATGCAATTTATTCTTGTTATTTATTTCTGATATGTTGATTTGGTTCTCAAGAAACATTTTCTTTTTATCAGTGTTGAAAACCGTTTAATATTGCTGCCTAATATTTTTGGGGAAACCATGATATAAAGTAATTCAGGATTCTTTGATGAATGTGAAGTTGAAATAAATGCTCTATTCAACTTAACTTTTTAAGTCGCTTTTGACCAATTGAATTAATCCCAGACTGACAGATGCTGCTGCTGCATGAACTAAGCTATGTAAATGTGCGTGTATGCTGTATTGCTGAACAGCCTCCGGGCCTCCTTACGCATGTCTTTCTTTGGTAAAGGCCACCCTTAACCCTCATTAACCGAGCAAGACTTCAACAAATCCCAACACAAAAGCTACTGGCCTGCTGTTTCTTTATTCAAATCCTTCTCTTTGAGGTTTGGGAGGTGTATCCCTCCCCTCTCCATGGACTTCTCCCCCTTCCTTCTGGAGAGCCCCTGATCGAACAAAACACAGGAAGTGTGCTGAGAGTGAGCAGCGCTTTGAGGCTCGGCTGTTCTCTGTTGATTGACCCGGTCCTCTTAGAGTATTGACCGCCCTTACTCGCAGACTGCACGCCCGCTTCCGCTCTGCCTCACGCTAATTACTAATATCAGAGTTTGCTAATATTGTTATTATTGCACACTCCATTTTATAGTGCTCTGGAACAAATTGGATTTGTAGAAATTGTTGGCACGGTAAAGCACTGATTACGAGGGGTGTGTGTGTGTTTTGTTTACCGCAATGGATTTGTTGGTCTAACTGGAGCGCGGCCTGATAGTTTAAGTCTTATCTTATCTGTCCCTTCTTAGAGGCCACGGCTAAAGAGTCAAAGGCTTAGTGCAACACCAAAGCTGTCCACTTTCTGCATGTACACTGCTGATGGAGAGGAAGACAAGGAAGGGGTCTGACACGAAAGAACTGATGAGGGACAGTACTTGTGAGAGCAAGTGCAATTTGCTCCAAAATATTGGTTCATACAGTAGTGAGCATCATTGTTGTAATGCAGCAAAGCCACACCTCCTCCAAAACACCTCATGTCTCAAAGCACATAACATTAAAATTCATACTTTGCAGTCACATGACTACCATGGATACCTGGCAGGCAACAAACGCTGACAAAATGGCAACAAACAGTGGCCAGCCAGGAGAATTGCAGCCTTGCAAATTTCCAATACTACAAACAATGAACTATTTAGACCATATGTCACCAAATGTTAAAATTAGATATCAAGAAAAGATTTACATACTCGGGACGTGTGATCCATACACAGCACCCGCTGATGTTTTCATTGCTTTGAGATGGCAAAGTCTCTACCAGACTTGGAGTTTGGAGATATTTAAAGGAGCATTTAATAATAATTATAATAATTCGTCACATTTATATAGCGCCTTTCTGGACACTCAAAGCGCTTCACGCAAGCCCCTTTTCCACCAAAGCATTTTGAGAGCCGGTCTCGCGGCCGCGAGAACTGGTTCCAAAGCGGCACCAACTCTTTGCTGGACTAGAACCGTTCTTTTAGCACGTCATGTTTACGGGGCGGGTTTAGATGCGTTCTTCTCGGTTCTTTTAAACATATTTTCTGACCATCACAAAGCCAGGAGAAATTGCAGAAACACGCAAGCGTTTTATTTATTTATTTATTTTTTTGAAACATAAGCAAAGAAGAAAACAGTCACGATATAGAACAAATAAATGGAAAGAAAAAAAGACACAAGACAGGGGTACATAACAGAAAAGATTACATATCAAACGAAAAGATTAAAAGACTTACATATTTAAATTGTTTTTAAAGTTTTCTTGGTACACGAGTTAGAGATAATCCCAAAGCAATGTACTTGCAAGCGACGTACACAGTGACGTAATGACGTCGTTCCCTGGGCGCTCTAGTCAGTGGAAAAGCAAACAGGTTCTGAACGGGTTCGCAAGTTGAACCAGCTCCGAACCAACTTTGAACCAGCACCAGTTCCGAACCAGTTCTTTTTCCGGTGGAAAAGGGGTAATAGAGGGGGGAATCTCCTCAACCACCACCAATGTGCAGCATCCACCTGGATGATGCGACGGCTGCCATATTGCGCCAGAACGCTCACCACACACCAGCTTACTGGTGGAGAGGAGACAGTGATGAAGCCAATTGGTATAGATGGGGATGATTAGGAGGCCATGATAGACAGAGGCCACTGGGCAAATTTTGGCCAGGATGCCGGGGTTACACCCCTACTCTTTCGAAAGACATCCTGGGATTTTTAATGACCACAGAGAGTCAGGTCCTCGGTTTAACGTCTCATCCGAAGGACGGTGCTCTTTGACAGTATAGTATCCCCATTACTATACTGGGGCATTAGGACCCACAGAGACCACAGGGTGAGCACCCCCTGCTGGCCTCACTAACACCTCTTCCAGCAGCAACCTGGCCTTCTCAGAAGGTCTCCCATCCAGGTACTAACCAGGCTCAGCCCTGCTTAGCTTCAGTGGGCAACCAGTCTTGGGCTACAGGGTGATATGGCTGCTGGCGCATTTCACCAATTACAACATCAATCTTTATTGAAAGTGGATCATATATGTAGACGAAATGTAAAAGAATTTTTTAATTTGGTGCCCTCTTGACCGAGAAAAGACAGAAAATAACCAAGGGGCGCATATGTATGAATAGACTACAGTACCCAGAATTCCCCGCGTTTGTACAGCTCCGCAAGCCACACCCTCTCCGGAACCGCGCAAACAGTGACAACACTCTTCCACAACACTCTTCCGTCTACAAGGCTAACATTAGCTATCAGCAGGGTTTGAAATTCATTTCACACAAAATGTCTTTTTGGCTGTGGCGAGCGGACGATCGAGGGCGAGGCACATAAGAGGACGGCGCGCTGCGCGAGGCTGGTGGCGTGAGTGATAGACTAACGTTAAACAGAGACTATTTGGTGATAATGAAATACACCTGTGAGGCGAGCGCCGCTCCCGAGGATCATAAGAGGATGGCGCGATGCGCGAGACTGGTGGCATGAGTGATAACAGACTAAACGGACACCTGTGAGGCGCGCGCCGGTTCCGCGTCTCTCACGGAGAAGCGAAAGCATAAAACGGGGAGCGACGACGGCAGATCGAGAGAGAAACAGGCCTGATTTTGTGAAGTTTTGTTTCTGTTGTGTGTAACGTTACAGCAGTCGTCAATGAGGGGCTGCTGGCTTTGGCTTATACTTTCGTTTTGTATGTGTTCATTTTACTATTAAAATGTTTAAATGTTCGCCGGTTCCTGCCTCCTTCTTTCCACAACAACAAACCCCGTTCCCGTTACATTGGCAAACTTTAAGTGAATTACTCCTCGTTTGTATTTATTTCTGTTTGGTGAATAGCTGCATGTTACCTGGATGTTAAGTCAGGCGAAACTATCACAACACAAACCTCCGTGTGCTCGTCTGATTCAGAGATTTCCTCCAGCGAGAGTACAGGCAACAGCAATCCGCCCAGCGCCAGAGTCAGTGCGGGGTCCTCGACCGCGACAGGCCGCCGCCTCGGCATCTCCTGCTCCTCCATCAGCCTCAGCTGCTCTAAACTATACTGGACTCGTAAAGACAGCCACGAACATCGGATTCGAGCAGCAGAATTTCAAAATCCTCTTCTTCCATATCATGTTTAGTTTCTTCCGTCATTGTCATAACTTATGATCTCCACAGCGCTTGTTAGCTTAGCTTCCAAACAAGATGGCGGATATTGGTTTCAGTTTCTGCAAGTGAAGTCCCACCCACTGATCTGTAATAGGCCTGTAGGGTGAGTGGGTCCAACACCCTGGCATAATAATGAGCTAGCATGTGTAGTTCTTAAAGATTTTAATGAGATATGATTTCCTGCTTATCGTGACGCAAAATGACGATTTTTACGTCACGATAAGCAGGAAGTTAAACACTTAAATCCTTATTTCTCCCATCTCAGGGGAAAATAAATGAAAAAACCATGACCATTCAAAAATATGATCCAAAGCTTAATGCAAATGGGTGAAGTGACCCTTTAATGTTACATATATCTTATAGAGAATCCGTCACCTTACACCGCACAAAATTGAAAGCCTACAAAAGTACAGATAGCTATAATTTTTTCAAGAGTGAAAACATGACAATGCTGTCGTATGGGAGGTGAAAAACAGGAATATTTTCATAGTCAAAGCAATGGTCCGTTTGCTTATGTTTGCAGCTATAAGTTACACAAAGTCGCATTGTGTGATGAAGTTTTCATCTGAATATGCCTGACGGCCAGTGTTGTGCCTGAATGCTTTCAATGTTTTGGGCGAACGTGAACTGAACATACTGTATTACTGCCTGATGAACGTAACTGTGAACGCGTTCATTGTGGTGTCTGTGAACGCACGCTCTCTCAGTTTAACTTCGTACAATTGGGTGCCATATTTCTATCGAGCCTTCCAGGCGAAAACCCGGCTAAAACACATGTAAACAGGCCTTAATATGTAGCGAAAAAACCCCAATCTGGCAACACAAGACACCAGTCTCGCGCCGTCGACAAAGCAGCGAGCGAGGAGGCATCGTATGATCATTTAAATGGGTTTTATGACGAGGTCTGTGAGGATGGGGAAAATCTTACATATCTGTGCAAACTTTGCCCGTCGATAATTGTTGTAATAATTGTTGTCTGTGGTTGTATATGAATGAACCAGTTCATTTTAAAATGTGTGAACTGCACTTTGAACTAGTTCACGTAGAAAGTGAACTTTCCCAACACTGTTGCCGACAGCTTGTGAAGAAGTACAAAATAAAAACTTATGCCAACTGTATCATATATGGCTAGCATGTCAAACATTGTAGCCTACATGCTTATCAACTCCACATAGCATCAGACAACAGACAAGAGCAGCGAAATGCGTATAATCCTGTTAGCAATCTGTTAGGCTGTAATGTAGTATAGTAATAAGTGTACGACAGTATGCATGCAAAGTAACTGTAAGTAATAAGTAGACGCGGTACAACAGTAACGTGTCATTCATTCTCCATCTATTCATCTTCTCATATCGTAGATCAAATCATGTAGATGAACTCGTTCTCGCCGCCTACTTGCGCACGTGTGGGCGCATTTATGTTAAGATTACACGATTGACATGGTGTATCCAATCGCACAACATCTATCTGGCATCTCGTTTACACTCCTAAACACCAACTTTTGTATATTAAAACTCCTTCGTTAGTTTACTGGCTTTCGTTGCTAGAGAACGACGATCTTGTCCACCAGCCAATACTTGTAACATCACATGCAAACTATGAATAGTAATGAATGTAAACAACTTAGAGCTCCAACTTCTGCAGATTCATTTTGGTGTTATATATCAGCATTAACACTCCCATCTATTCAAGGTATGAGGGGAAATCAGTTTTACTTGATGGTTACACCACATGACATTTTTAGAGTCATTAAATGTAACATTTTCAAAACCGTATGAAACCATCATGAACACAAAAATCACAAATGATTTCTTAGATATTGGCACATGCATTTTAAGATTTTTTTTTAAAAGATCTCTGACACTATTATTGACATCCAATTGCATCTCGGGGGTATTGCCATCACTCCAAACTTCAGTAAATGAATTTATCTGGGTATTCCATGCACAAAGAAAATGAAGATATTGTGTTCAATATACTTCATTCTTCAAAAATAGCTCAAGCAGTGTGGTCGTATGGGTTTCTGAATGCACCGTTTGCGTTCTACCGTTCGGCATTACCAAGTCGAAGAGTGTGTAACAAAAAGCTCTCGTACTGAACTGCAGCCGTTTTATTCTTCGTCCTTTTACTGATTGTGTGTTTTTAAATAATATGTGTATAGTGAAATATTAATGAGACTCTACATTAAACTTTAACCAGATTCTGAGGCAGATTAAACTAGACTATTAAATTTCTCTGACTGTGAAATAAAAGGGAATCCAATTGCAGTTGTACGCCTTTCCCCCTTGCGCAGCGCTGTCTGTCAATATCAATGAAGCCCGTGCGAGTCATTTGAGTAGCTCGGGAAAATAAAGCAGGTGAAATTATTGCTGAATATCAAGTTCCCACAGCAAAACCAGACGAAGAATTTGTACATTTCAAATACGAATCATTAAAATAGAGTGCCCCTCTGATTGAATAAACCAGATTTTGTTTCCTGGACAGTGAATGTATTTGGTTTTTCCTTTTATTTTGCTCTAATTTGTGCTCTTTCATATCTAATTGACTCTGCTTTTCCATGCTGCGGTAGATGGAATAGACAGAGTCGCTGTAATGAGACGTGCCCACTCAAGGCCCTGAGAGACCAACCCAGTTACTGGGGTACAGCTGCTTTACTTGCCTCATTTGTGTATATCTGAAGAGGATAGCAAAGTAAAGTCACAACTGACAGATGCCTCCCCAGCATCCACAATTTTCCTGCCTCGATGTGAGTCAGACAAAACAAGCATCATATTAAAATAATAACCTGCTGTTTTGCATGCAATTGATGTAGTGTTTTCCCCCCTCTTCAAGTAGCCCTCCTACCAGAGCTGTTAGCTTTCATCTCAAAACATTTCAATTCCGACGTCTGGACACCAGAAGCATTACCGTCAGCGTTGAAACCAATCACAATTCCCCGTTGTCCAATTTACTGTTGTTTTATGAAGGTATTTGAAGTTCATACGGAGTAGCCAACTTAGTTTGGCTGATGAAACGTTTTCGCTTGAACTTGATGACTGTTGAAGGGGTACGATGGGAATTTCGAGAACTCGCTCCGTATGGTCTTTTAACTGTCGTTGTATATAAACTCCAAATCGTTCTCTTCTGTGCTCTTTTTAGAGTTTCCCTTCAGACGAAGGCTGGCCGTTTGCGAAGTACCTGGGTGCTTGTGGGCGGATGGTGGCGGTGAACTACGTGGGTGAGGAGCTGTGGAGTTTCTTCAATGCTCCCTGGGAAAAGAGGGTAGACCTGGCCAAGCAACTGATGGACATTGCCGAGCAGCTTACCAACAACGACTTCGATTTTGCTCTCTACCTGCTGGACGTCAGCTTCGATAACTTCGCTGTGGGCCCGCGGGACGGGAAGGTCATTGTTGTGGATGCGGAGAATGTTGTGGTGGCCGACAAGAGGTTGATAAAACAAAGTAAGTAAATGAGTTGCCCCTCCAGTTAATCTCATTCTCTTCACACTTCTAATATGCTCCCCCAAAGATGTATTAATTAATGAGGACTGGAGCTTTCTAGATTTTAAAAAGCTCCCAAAAGCACCAAAGATACACCATAAATGCAGTCCATTCAGTTAGTGTGCTACATTCCAAGTCTTCTGATTGGTTTGTGTGCAGAACGAACCAACATTTTAAGTGATTCTCTCTAGCCCCTTTTCCACCAAAGCATTTTGAGAGCCGGTTCGGAGCCGGTGCCTGCGCGCGAACCAGTTCTTTGTGTTTCGACAGCCAAAGAACCGGTTCGCGGCCGCGAGAACTGGTTCCAAAGCGGCACCAACTCTTTGCTGGACTAGAACCGTTCTTTTAGCACGTCATGTTTACGGGGCGGGTTTAGATGCGTTCTTCTCGGTTCTTTTAAACATATTTTCTGACCATCGCAAAGCCAGGAGAAACTGCAGAAACACGCACGCAAGTTTTATTTATTTTTATTTTTTTTGAAACATAAGCAAAGAAGAAAACAGTCACGATATAGAATAAATTAATAGAAAGAAAAAAAGACACAAGACAGGGGTACATAACTTATCAAAAAAGATTACATATCAAACGAAAAGATTAAAAGACTTACATATTTCAATTGTTTTTAAAGTTTTCTTGGTACACGAGTTAGAGATAATCCCAAAGCAATGTTTGCAAGCGACGTTAACAGTGACATAACGACGTCGTTCCCTAGGCGCTCTAGTCAGTGGAAAAGCAAACCGGTTCTGAACGGGTTCGCAAGTTGAACCAGCTCCGAACCAACTTTGAACCAGCACCAGTTCTGAACCAGTTCTTTTTTCGGTGGAAAAGGGGTATCAGTTGAACTGTTAACTGCTGCCACTAGAACAAAATTTACTATCCATTGCACAGAATCAGTGATTGATCAAATTGTTAGTTGAAAAATCTGTTTGTTTTTTGTGAACCAGGCATCAGTATTTTGGTTTGTTCTACTTTCAAAGCTATAAAATTACTACAGAAGACTTGAAACATAATACACAGACTATTTCTATGCATACAGACTACTGCTATGATCATTTTTGGTGGTGTGTATACTTGTGAATACACATGGAATGATATAAAACGACAAAATAAAAAAAAAAACATTGGCAGACATTTATTAAAATGTCATCTATTGTGTTAAAAATGCATACATACAAGTTTGGAACAGTGGTACTAATTTTAACTAAAACTTACACTACTAAAAATGATTATTTTTAATTGAAATAAAGCGGAAATCAAATAAAGTGAAGATGGAAAAAAAAAGAAAGATTATCACTTTATTTCTTTTTTAAAGTTCAGGCAGTAACCAGTTGTGCCATAGCTCTACATACAATAATTTACTCAAGGTACATTATAAACCCTGCTAAACACCTGCAGAACTCAGAATGACGCAGAGTGCTGTTACCTCAAGTATGTCACCAGCACACAGAGACATGATGTGCCTTTGTGCCTTTAGACTAGAATCTCAGGGGAGATACCCAACATCAGAAAGAACACTATTCAGAGAACAAGGTTTGTTCCTGAAAGCCTCAGATAGAATACGTGTCTATGTGCGAGAGACTCACACGTGAGGACAGAGTGACGCCAGTTGGTTCTCTCTTAAATGGCGACTTGTAACCGTGCCAGAAGCCCCACAGAAGAAGCTCTGTCATTGAAGTGGGAGCGAGCCCTCGAGGGGAGGGTGTCCCCTTTTACCAGTCAAACAGCTCAGCTAGGATGAATTTAAATTGTTTTACCTCCGCTTTGAAGAAGTATTTAAAGCACCGTTTTTCCAAGCTAGCTTAACCCCTTAACTGTCACCGTCCCGTATACGGGACGCCTAACTTTACTTCGATTTATTACTATTAAATCCTAATCTAATTATGACAAACTATATATCATTGGAAAGGTCTAAGACTCCTAAATAGATATTTGACTGCTGTTTTTTGCTACAAATTATGTAGGAAGAGTAACCGATGAATTTTTGACAAGAGTGCACCTCTAAAAAATCTGCCTCATAACAGGAGTTCTGACCTTTGTCACAAAAAGTTGATGCACCCACTTTTAATCATCGAAACTTCTGTTTTTATGCTAAAATTTCATCATAAAACTTATAATCTAGTATTTTTCAATAAAAAATAAAAAAATTATAGTATAATATTATCCTCTAAAAATTATAATATTCATATTTATTATCCTCTAAAATATAATATTATTTTTTTTATCGCCTTTTTATTATATCACATATTTTAGTACTTATCACAATTAGGTATCATTTGAAAGCTTATAAACTCAGAATTCATCATGTGAACATTGTTTTGTAATTGAAAATTGTGTTACCATAGAAACCGTACTTATTTATCTGGTTCCTCCCCTTTTGGGCATCATTATAATTAATAATTTATGATCAAAACCTTTTCTAATCTTGACAAAACACATATTGTCAGAAAGGTTTGAGTCTCAAGGTTTCAAATTTTGTGATAAAATTGATATTTTGGACTGAAATGTATTCATTTGTTAAGGCAGAATGTAAACAACTAAATTCAATGGAATTCAATGGCACCCGGTGGCTATTTTTGGTACTACGCCTAAACAAAATCTCATGGGAACTTCAATTTTTGTGATATCAACTTCAAATTTGGAACATAACTTGGTTAGATGTATGGCTTTAATTTTAGAGTAATTTTAGAGTAAAAAATATTTTGTAAACTATATATTTTACATAAAATATAAAATATATAATACAGTATATTTGATTTACTGTGACTTTAAACTTCCATAACATTTTCATACATTCATTTTTTGAAGTGTTTTTACTTCAGCAATAATCTGCTGAGTGTTTCCTTTAAAACAAGACCAAACTTGGGTATATATTCCAAAGCATTCTTAAATTACAACCATTTAAGTGTGAATAGTGCATTTTAACCCCGATTCTCAAAAAGGGGGGTGACAGTTAAGGGGTTAAGGACACTTGGATTCATTCACAATTAATTACCTTTAAGTTGGATAATTATGTGAGTAGAAAACATTTTCATGCTAAATTTACACTGATTTCACAACAGGTGTGATATTGCAGAAACTGACATTGTGATGTATTAAAGGGATACTCCACTTTTTTTGGAAATAGCCTCATTTTACAACTTCCCCAGAGTTAAACAGTTGAGTTTTACTGTTTTTGAACAGTATTTGATATTTATTTGATATTTAGAAGAATATCAGTAACCAGACAGTTTCTGATTGACTTCCATAGTAGGAAAAAATATATACTATGGTAGTCAATGAGACCAGAAACTGTCTGGTTACTGATATTCTTCTAAATATAAAAAAAATTGCTGAATGGATTCGAAAACGGTACAACTCAACTGTTTAACTCTGGGGGAGTGGCAAAATGAGCCTATTTCCAAAAAAAAGTGGAGTATCCCTTTAAGTTTTCCTTCTCTCTCTCTCTCTCTCTCTCTCTCTCTCTCTCTCTCTCTCTCTCTCTCTCTCTCTCTCTCTCTCTCTCTCTCTCTCTCTCTCTCTCTCTCTCTCTCTCTCTCTCTCTCTCTCTCTCTCTCTCTCTCTCTCTCTCTCTCTCTCTCTCTCTCTCTCTCTCTCTCTCTATATATATATATATATATATATATATACATGAAAACTGTTTCACCAGAATACTTGAATAGCTATATTTGGAACGAGTTAATCATTCTAGAAAGATCGAGGTGATTTTGTTGGGGGATGGTGAATCATTGCATTGAAAATATTGAACAGATTTTTACAAATTACAAGCAAATACGATACAATCAAGATACAACTGAATTAGAGGGTGGTTTGTTTTTCAGGCCAGTCTAACAGTATTCAGGTATAGAAATTGAATGACCAAATGTAAAATAACTGCATAGCCTTCACTGCATAAATTAGATATAATTAGTCTTTGTTAAAGCTACAAAAGTGATTTTCACTTTGTATTTTGTTGTTTGAACAACATTTGGCTGCTGTCACTTTAAGATTGAATGCACATATCCAACACAATAATACAAATGCATTTTATTTTGTTTATAATGTTGTAATAGAATACCCAAGCCATTTCAAAGGTCTTATTATGAATGTTCAATTTTTATGAGTTTCACTTAAATGGCAATGAAGATTACCTATGAATTGCCATTTAAGTGAAATTACTGAATTTAAATATAGAAGCTTGATAAAAATGATTATTCTAGAAGAGAAATTCAAATGGCACTTAGAGGCTTTTGCATCTGAGCCCTTCATATAGAAAATGTATTTTTTTATGTTTAATTATGCAAATTAAGCATTATCTCATTAAATAAGTGCATTTTTGCATATATTTTGCAGTAGATAGATCTGAACATTTAATAAAGCTAGATGCAAAATTATCTTTTCATTTTGTTTACACACTTGATGGAAAAAAAGTTCAGAGGGATTTTAGGATATATGCTTTCATTACCTAGGAAATCAAAATACACTGTCCATAGCCTTAAAAATCAAAAAAAGTTTATTATTATTATTATTATTGTTATTATTAAAATGTCACATAATTCAGGCCAGGAATGATTTATTAACAAATCCCTCAGAAAATATCTTCAGAATACTGGTAACTGGAAAGTTTAGTGTACATATGCTGAGATGTTTGTACTGGAGAATGACAAAAAAATAAAAAATAAAATAAAAATAATAATAATAATAATAATTTTGAGAAAAAGGCATTTAAAGATTTAAGTAGGGAATTTAATACATTTCTATTGGAAAAAAAATAGCTCAAAAACAGAATAAATCCTCAGGCCCTTAATAATAATAATAATGTATAATATTTCAACCTCATGAAAACTGATTATTTAATAACATGGCAGGCATATAAGGCCTACAAATGCAGTAACTCAAATTAACATTGGCAGAGTACACTACGTGATGCGTCTGAGTGAATCACGTTAGCAGAAAACCAGCAGTAGCCAATTAGATTTCATCAATTGCTTTAAATCACCCTTTGGGCATTCACGATTGGTTACTGATAGAAAGGAAATTACCATATTTGGTTTACATAGCGTTGTGCAGGAGATTCAGAGCTTTACAACCATCGATTTCATATAGAGACTAGATTTTCCGCTGGGCACCAAGAAATCCGGCCGCCATCTTGAACCGGTCGTATTCCTATTGTGTTGTATATAGCAGCAGTAGATGCCAGAGCACTGTGCAACATATTTATTCCCGCTCAAATCGGCGGATTTTTGCTCGGAAATTACCTTTCACAAGATTTAACATTACTATTGGTTGTATTTTGTGAATAAAATTTCCCATGTGTCCTGCATCATAGCTACATGTATGACCTTTGCAGCAAAGAAACCCCACGTGAAAATCATTTCGGTATTCAGTGAGAAATGATTCATTAAATGCGGTGACAGTTCATTGACCTGCCAAACAGATTACACTGAGCGGAGCGGATGACCGGTTTAAGATGGCGGCCCCACGGCTCGTCAGTGCCAATTAGGGTTGGGTATCATTTGAATTTGAACGATTCTGATTCCGTTTCCGATTCCTTGTTTCGATTCCGGTTCCAAACGATTCTCGATTCCGATTCTTTTAAGAGGCAGGGTCAAAAAAGTATAGCTAACCTTGCTAACCAACGGTCTTTCTGAAGGAAATAATCCTTTCTGAAGGAAATACTCCCTCTGTCACAAATACTCCTTTTGTCACAAATTTTGCATTTTGCCGAGATTTCGTTATTTTTAGAAAAGTGAAGCCACACTTTGGACCGCCGACGTAAGCTACTCATGTTCGACTCGTGCGGTTATGCCAACACTTCCGGTAGACGCTTCTTCGTTGGTGTTGTTCAGCGGTTTCTTCTTCCGCTCGGCGGACAATGAATATCAAAACTAGGAATCGAAATTTTAACTTTTGAACGATTCCGAGAAAAATGAAAAGTTAGTCCCGGTTCCAATCGATACTCGATTCTCGATACCCAACCCTAGTGCCAATAGGCAGTAGTGGGTGATAAGGCGTCTATATGTTTACAACGATACCGTCAAGACAGACTTCAGTAAACAGACGGATCGTGGCATGACGTGCTATAACTTCTTGGTAAATCTGCTACAAGTAAACAAAATGTAATAAACATCTTAAAGGTCCTCTAAGCGATCCTGGGGGTGTTGACGTTCGCAATATTTTCAAACAAATCGGAGGCTAGCTAGACCCTACCTCCTCCGCATCTCATCTCCTCCCCCTCCCTTCCGTGCTTCCTGAAATAATTGTAACCGTCGGACTGGAAGCCCTTCTGCCGCCGGAGTTCTCGCCATCGTTCAAAAGCTTTGCTACCGATGTAAATTCGGAACTTGGCACGTTCTTTATCCGACTCCTTCTTCTTTTTAATGTGTTCTTCAGAACGACGTCTCTTTGGTCGTGTGTCGGGCATTTTTCAAACTTCCCTCTGACGCTTGTCTCTCCTTCACACACACACCCCCTTCATGTGCACGCGCACTAACCCCCAGACCCACCCTCAAATACTTCTTTCCAGTGATTGGCTAGAACGCTGTTTGTTAGGTTTCGTGGTCCGGGTGAGACATGATTGTTTTTGTTGCCGTTTGTGGAGCCTGTGGTGTCTACAGAGACCGCGTTTTTTTACAGTGTGTTTAGGGGACAGGCAGCTAGCCGATAGTGAGGAGACGTTTGCTGTACGTGACAAAAAATGTTTTGCCCCCACATCGCTTAGAGAACCTTTAATTTATATTTTCAACGTTTTCTTTATAGTAGTTTGAAATAACACATATTAAAGGAGTAATCTAGCCCAAAATATCAAAACTGATAACTGCATGAAAAATCGATGTTATGAAATGCATGAAATGCATTTATGCATGTTATGCATGAAAAATCGCCTTAAATCAATCAAATATATTTGTTAGAAATGCTGGTCAGCATGGTGTAACCTCTCATCTCTTAATTCATTTAATTTAAAGCAGCACCGCTACAGGCATCAACACACCATCTGTGTGTAAACACACTGCCTAAAACAATAAATGAAGACGCTCAATGTCAGACTTCAAATCTTCTCTTTGATCACCCAGTGAGTCGGCGCGCTCAGATTATTGAATGAATCATTCTGCATCCTCTGCGCCAATCTCAATATGAGCTGTTCTTGAGAGGACTTTGATACGCATAGTGTACAAAACATGGCTATAGTTTTTGTGCTTGCTTAATTGTTGCTTTCCCCTATTGGAGGTCTGGGCTTAGTGTCCATATATCCCTGAAAAAATGTGTCTGAATGGGGTTTTGTGGACCTGACACAGTCTGATTAATTATACAAGGCTCTCTCCACTAGTCGATTATGATAATTGGTTGTTTTGCACAACCCGAATAGTAAGACAAAACCACTTAAAACAAGATAAATTTACCTGAGATGCAACATTGGCTACATTTTTCTTTAAAGGCACAATATGTTCGATTTTTGGATGTTTTGTTGACTTGTGTACTTACATTATCCCAAATGTTTCCAACAATTTTAATCAGTGTAACGCAGGGATGGAAATTAACTTTTTTGTCCATCGGCCACTGTGGCTGGTGGATTTCAAAATCTACCAGCCACTCAATGTTTTTACCAGCCACTTTCTCGTTTTTTACCCGCAATGCGTAACTGCATGTGAAAATTAATACTACAAGATCTACAATACTACTTAACCAGTTTATTTAATCTCAAGTCTCAATGAAATACTCACATTCTCTTGCTCTTCCTCTCCTGTTCCCCTCCTCTGCTCCTCCATCTTCAAAAGACTTCCATGTTTTTTTTATTTTTATAAAACACCATATAGGCTACTTTTGCCCACACTAAATAAAAACACGTTTAAATAGGTAATTTTCTTTTTTGATATAGCCTACAGCAGTTCTTGTTAAAACACACTAGATATGAAAAATCTGTGCATTTTGGGCACTTTTTGTGTGAAATCATGTTTATTTTTGTGTCCATCTGTGTGCTTTTAAGCATGAACAGTGATCTGGCCCATTATCTGTTCACCGATGCCGACAGTGACGCATTTCAGGCGGCTTTTTATTTCTCATCTCCATAAATATATCTAGTAATAAAGCTATTGCTAATGCAAGGACTAGGAATCAATGAATTCTTTGCTAATACTTCCTCATCATCGTGGAGAGCGCAGTTCGCACCGCTTTCTCCTTTCCACAAGTGCGTGCTCTTCCGTGGCGTCTGTCGTTGCTATGCAACAATGAACTTGCGCGCCTCTAACGAGCACGCCGCGTCGCTTTTATGAGTAGATGCGGAAATAGCGCGCGGGTATGTTCACGCGGCTGGCTCTTTACCACCGTCTATGTTTACCACACAAGAGAGCTTTTCTTCCTTTATCAAGCCTCGACGGAAGAAACGCGCGGGTGTGTGCCTCCTCTTAAAGTGTCCACCGTCCGGGTGAAACAGTATGCTATTTTTATTCACCCGCCACGGTGGCTGGTAGGTGAAGTTAATTTACCCGCCACAACTCAAAATCACCCGCATTTGGCTGGTGGCGGGTGCTAATTTCCATCCCTGGTGTAACGGCCCATGTCATTGCGTCACTTGTCAATGTGCTTTTAAATGTGTCACGATGTCGCTACAAACAAAAAGGTGATCGGGCTTTTTCTGTTGTTGGGCCTAAGCTTTGGAATGCTCTTCCTTATCATGTGAGGTCTGCTCCTTCATTGTATATTTTTAAATCTACTCTGAAAACACATTTTTATCCCTTAGCTTTTGGAAACTTGTAATTGTTTTTATAGCATAGTTTTGCTATGCTACAGCACTTTGGATCAATCTACATTGTGTTAAAGGTGCTTTATAAATAAAGGTTGTTGTTGTCAATGATGTCATATCCGTGTTACCCTCGATTTCCGGTTTTACTTCCGTAGAAACCATGGAATCATCAAAGACTCATTAATATGTGTTTTATTGGACAGGCGAACAACTGTTTGGATGCATGCATCAGAAACAACATTTTGTCAAGTGGCTAACATAGCATAATCAGAAAGAGCTTTATTTTTAGGAGCAGTAATACAGCATTTTCTCCACACATTTTACATAATGTACTCTACAGTCTGTAGTGGAAAACGAAAATTTTAAATGGAACACTCCCAACTTAGGTGCACAATGTAGTTTTTCAATTTGATGGTTTTAATAATAATAATAAATACTTGTTGTTCCATATTTATCCATCCATTATTTTTATTTATCCACATATATATATATATATATATATATATATATATATATATATGTGTGTTCTTTTTTTAAATATGTATCTATCTATTTATCTATCTTTTTTAATTTATCTATCTGCTATTTTTATTTTTGTATTCATTACATTTGCTTTTTTTATTTATTGTGAAATGCCAACTTACTGATGACTCACAATTTTACACATTTGAGTGTGTATGCACAGTTGATTTATAAATGCCAGTTATTGTAATTAGACTCAACGGGACATTTAGCGCTGAATCAAGAATTTGACGTAGAAAGATTTCGACAGCTGTGCGACTAGATTGCGATTAAAAAGACCCTTTGTTCTGAACAATTGATGGCACAAAGACCAGTCATTTAGGCTGCAAGTTCACCAGTGCAGTATTTAAAGAGCACAAAGCAACATTGATCCACTGATCTGTAATGAAATTATCTGCAGTGCTTTAGAGAGCCCAGCAGAAGTCTTGGAAACAGAATGTTTGTCTAGACCAGCGATGCAGGGAAAGCCACAGCCTAAAATGAATTTCGATCTGAAGCACGGCTCCGCACCACTGACGCTCACAATCACATTTGTCTCCTTGGCCTGCTAAAAATGATCAAGTAGCTTCCTTCCAGCCTCGCAGTGGGCGGATGTCTTGTCCGGACATAATACAACAGCACAGGTTAAGATGATGTGTTTGTAAAGACAAAGGAGAAGGAAAGAGAGGGAGGGGATTCAAAGGAACAAGGGAATTGCTCTGAATCATTTTCTCTTTTTTTAAAAATAATGTTCAAGGTTAAATTAAACTGAATGTTTATAATCTTTGGCATGCTGTTGGTCGAATTTGATATCATTTTCTCAAATTCCAACTTTTTAAAAAAATTGTTCATTGATCCGTTACACACAATTTCTCTACTGAAAAAATATCACTGTCCCTTCGATATTATTTACTGTCAAAGCATTATGAAATTATTTACTTATAATTTGCAATGTAAAAAGATCAAATGGAAAATGTTTTCTCGTGTCTTGACCTCTTTAAATATTTATTTAAATTATTTTTTTTAATTTAGGGTTTTTATTTATTTTGAAAAAGTTGTGTATACAAATATGTTTATATTGTACAAATATTTTGTACAATAAGAAAGAAAACTTATACGACTACTGATTTCCCTCTAACCCCCCACCCACAGTTATTTATTTAAATTACTAATTAATAATTTAAAATACAGCTTAAAACATTTGACAACACTTTACAATACAGTTTAATTAGGTTTTACTTAACAGCAATACTTCTTCAGAATTTATTAATCAAAATTAATGTTAATTTCAACATTTACTAAAACATTATTAAAAACAACAATCAAAAATATGAACAAACAATGAACCACTCCATTTTTATTAACTAACATTATTAACAAAGATTAATAAATACTGTAATGTTTTTTTTTCATTGTTAGTTTTTAGTTAATACACTGAAAAAAATAATATGCTTTATCAAATCAATAAAATTGTGGCAACATATTACAAGTAATATTATTAATTAAACTGTACAAATTAGAATTAATTAGAATGATAATTTGATTAACTGTTACTTAATTCTAATTTGTTCAATTTAATAAATAATATTGCTTGTAATCTGTTGCCACAATTTTATTGATTAGATAAAGCATATTCTTTTTTTACAGTGTACAGTATGTTTTCATTAGAACTAAAAATCTAACAATGAACAAAACATTGGCAACATGAAAAATGGGCCTTTTGTCCAGTTTTCATAAAATGCATCGTCTAGATAAATCTCTGACAAAATAAAGACAGGTTAAAGCTTTGCTAATTGAATTTTCAGTGTTAAAAAAATCCAGATCTATAATAACCACCTAAAGCACTGTATTCTCCGCTTCCTCAGGATATATTCTGCAATAAATGTAAGAGTAATGCTAATTTCCTGTTTCCATATTTGCATACACTCTTACAAGAAAAGGTTCTATGCAGAACCCTAAAAGGTTCTAAAGCGCTTCGTATTTGGAACCCCTAAAATGCAATGCATGTGAATGATCACAAAATTTAAGATATGGGGTTTAAAAAAATGTAATTAATCAATATCACACAAAGAGTGCCATTTCAAAAATCAGCATGATTAAAATGTGATATTAAGTTACTACAGCAGTTAAATAAACAATAATTTAATCACAACTACAAAATGTTGTAGAATAATGTAATATATGAATGAATAATAGCCTATAAAGAACCTTTGTGCCAAAAGGGTTCTTTCTTGTCATTATCATTTTTTCGCATAAAAGGTCCTTTGCAGTTGAGTAAAGAACCCTATGCTATAGAACCCTTTTTTCTAAGAGCATTCATTTGTGGTTCTAATGTATTAGAGTATGGGGAAAAAGTGAGAAAAAAATGAGCTAAAAAAGTACACAACAGATACTGTACATTGACTTTAATATGTACCTTTGCGGGCTACTGTAACAGATGTGTGCATTTAGAGGCGAGACGGGGTCTGATCACATATCAGTCACACAGACCGACGTCTACCAGAGTAAATGACATCTCTTCACCTTGGCTCTTAGAGTCTGCAGATCTGTGTTGAGCAATGATTGAGTTTAGGCAATGGTCTGGGGCCTGAGGCAGAGCCTGGTGCCGGAAACGTACATTGAGTCATTGGAGTGGAGGAAGGAGTGGCAGGAGTGCATTGTTTCTCAAACATGATTAGGGGTTGGCATCTCCTGGGTTGTTTCACTCTAATCAATTTGATCATTAATGCAACTCCAAAGAGTTTCTCATCATAGAGAATGTTATTTATTTGCCATGGTTGTCAGGGTCTTGAAAAATAAATGTGGAGATGGTTGTGTGTAGTCTGTGTTCTGGGTAGAGAAAACTGCCAATTTGTGTCCCTTTATTAAGGAAGGAACATGCTGTACTTCAGAAATGTCCACCTGATTGCTTTTGTGCTAAGTCACAAATTGCTCTCTTGGTCCTCCGACTGATATTTTCATTGTGTTCAAACTGAAGGAGTGTGTTCAAATTTGATTTATAAAAAAAAAACTAAAAATGTTTTCAATTTTAAAGGCCCACTGAAGTGACCTTGAATGCACAGCATTATTCAGTGTGTTGATGTAATATCCACTGTGACAGAAAGACTGGGTGGGACATATGAACATCTCCACCTCTTTCTTTAATAGCCTAGTGTTTTAAATATTAAGCATTAAATTAAGCATTAAATATGCTGTATTACTTAAATAAGTTATATATATATATATATATATATATATATATATATGGTGGCGATCCGCTGCGAACCGTAAGTCCGAGCCTCCCCACATAGGACTTGCTGTTTGCAGGGGGGCCTGCTACACTACTGTATTTGAGATATCAATAATCGTTTCACTGGTCTACATTTTCCATGTCAACATTATTCTGATGAAGTTTGAAGCAAATTGGGGGGAAAAAAAGAGAGCGGTGGATAGTCACATCCATGTGATTGGCCACCTTCAATAAACATACAGATGGTTTAATCAAAATCAGTCAATGTATGCAGAAGTTATAACACACTTCCTGTTCCCCTGAATAATTGTAGTGAGTAGAATGTAAAGGTTAGGCATAGAGGGGGGCTGAGAAAGAGGGCATTCTCTTGGCAGTACGATGCTTGGCCAGGATTATCGAGCATCACTTTTAGGGTTATGGTTTGGTTTGCTCGTCTGGAGTAAATTTATATTGAAAATGTTATACTCCTGGGTAGAATATGGGGAGGTTGGTTATTGGGAGGTTGGAGGTTGGAGTTTTGAGTCCATAGAGAGAGATCTAGGTAGGATAAAATATGACTATTTGTAGGAATTCATTTGTAAATATCTAATTAGTTAAAGAGATGATGGAACTAAAGGAGTTATTCTGTTATAGATTGCAAAAATGGATAGAGATAAGCCTTATATGGCTGATACATATGTATATAAAGATGGTCCATCAACTAAAAAATTTGAGGGAGACCGAAGAAGATTCTGGTCCAAGATCCTTACAGCAGGTTGCAAGATGACTGGGAGTGGCAGTTGTTCCTGCAGCCCCAACACCAATGGCAGGCTGGCAACTGTACAGCGGCTCGAGGAGATTGCTGTGCGAGAGCATGGAGATTTTGAAGCGGATAAGAGTGTTGCAGGTTGTCAGCAGATGGACCAGAATAAACTTGAGGAATATGCAGAGAGGGACCTTGCAGGTGACCATGGACGAGATTAGACAGCTGTGGGTTGGTGAAGGGTCGAGCCAGACGGGACCAGAACAAGGGGAAACATTACAGCAAGAAAACAACATTACACAGGAGGTACAAGAGCAAGGAGAACAAGTTGTGTGAGAACAATTGGTGGAGGTTGAGCAAGAATGAGATGCAAGACTAAGTAACTGGGGTACAGGAATAAGGGGAGGAGAATGAGAGATCTGGGTCATAATGGATGAGGTGGCTGGAATTGGCTTAGCACAGATTAACGGTAGTGAACATGAGGAAAAGGAGGAAGAAAAAAAGGTTGGGCAAAGTAAGGAGGACCCCAGAGAAAGGGCAGGTTTGGCAAGAGGCAAGGGCAACAAAGGGAATCTGCTGGACAAAGCCTTTTTGAGAAACAAGTGCATGACAGGGACAAGTTCAGAAATTGGAATCTTCAGCCAATGAGACCAACATTGGTGCTCCAATAAACTACCAGCAGTGCAGGATGAGAGAGTGCAAGTGGTGTGCAATTGGCACATATTCACTAACTTCTGAAGAACAGGACACCAACAATTGCCGAAGTAATGAAGGTGCTGCTGTCATTTGGCATTAACAACAGGAAGCACAATTTCATTGCCCGGCTTACCTTCTGAAATGCTCGAGTCTGCATGCCTATGATCAACTTACACTGGCTGTTGCTAGTGAGAGAAAAAAAAGTTGCTGAGAGTACTGAATGATCACATCAATTCCACGGGGAAGGCCGTAGAAAATCTCCTGTTTGGCCTGTTTGAAATGGAAGCCACCCAACCCAACCCCCTTTACCTTGGAGATGGGAGAGGTGATGAGGCCGCACTGGGCTAACCATTTAAACTACTAAGGGATATTGGTGATCCTCTCCAAAACAAGAGTGCTGTATAAAGATGAAATGTCACTGTTGCAACATCATCTTTGAAGGGGAGGAAGAGGGGAAAGGTGGAGTGAAGCCGCCATTTATAACCAGCTTGGGGAGTGGGAGCCTAGGAAGAGTCAGGTACCAAAATTGGTGTGGAAGACACTAGAGGATGAGAGGGTGGTCAATGAATGATAGAGGCAGGAGAAGAATGGAATTTGTACAGAGGGGATTGGGAGGCCTTGAAATGGTTGTAATTTAGCCAACGGATAAGGGTAGTGTGGTAGTAGTAGTGATGGACAGGGAACAGTACATTAGGGAAGCTATGCGGCAGTTGCAGGATAGGGAGTTTTATAGACTGTTGGACAAGCCAATATTCTTGGAATCTGTTGACATAATTGAAGAAGAATCAAGGCAACTGCATCAATAAGGTTATCTGACTGAGAAACAGACAGTGTGTGAAGGGACCGTTAGTTGTGAGATTCTATTTCTTTGAGAAAATTTGCCATTTACTATACCTGATATATATCCAAATTGAAATGAATCAAATTGTGAAATTTGTATCAATACCCAGCCTTAATGTTTTTCAAGATGTGGTAGTTTTCCAGAAGTAGTTTTGTAAAACAAATACTAAGAAATGAAAAGAGTGATGTGCAATTTCCAATTATGATCTCAGGACTGTTGTATCACCTTGACACATTTTTTGTTCAAATATTAACATGGAATTTAATTTAGTGTTTAAAAACATGTTTATTTAAGTTGCCGTGTATCACCAAGTCATTGTATGTTTGAATTGCATTCATGTATTTTTTTTTTTTAAATAAATTTAAAGATAAAAAACATCTTTCACCCAGTTCGTTTGAAACTTGCCATATTCTTTACAAAAACCTACAGAACATGAAAGAGCAAATTCAGTGTCTTTACATTTTCATCAACTGCTGCAGTTTTACTTGTTTCTGTCATCTTCCTCTAGATAAGCCTGAGAACTACGACGTCTGGTATGAGAGCAAGTTTGAGGAGTGCGACAAGGAGGCCTGTCTTTCCTTCTCTAAAGACATGTTGTGCTCACGGGTCACAGTGGACCACAACTATTATGCCATCTGTCAAAATTTGCTTTCGCGATATGCTACATGGCGGGGCAGCTCCGGCGGACTTCTTCATGACCCCCCGCCACACATAGCCAAAGACAGCCAGCTTGAAGCTCTTTTGGATGAGTGCGCCAACCCCAAAAAGCGGTATGGCCGCTTCCAAGCAGCTAAAGAACTGCGTGAGTACTTAACCCAGCTTAGCGGTACCGCTAGGTAATGACCGCCCATACCTGTCAATGCTCAACGTTCACTCATCAATGTCCGATGATGTCTTTAGGGTTTGGGGATCCCCATTAGACTTATGACAAAGAGACGTGAGGTCTGACGAAGCTTCTGTCCTCTGTAACTCTATCTCAGACCAATCGTCCATCACTACAATCTGTTATGTGTACATTTTGTTTCTCTAAATCTTTAAATTATTGAAAATACTTCATTGCAAGGGTTCATTGCTTTTTATTCAATGGTTTATTTTGCAATAAAGGCAGCGGTTACATCCTCATTGTCAACATCCTCCGGTGTCTCGCTGGAGGTTCACTTGCAAAACGGTGACACTGGGAAAGGCAGCTTGGGAATGCTAGCACATTAGCTTTGTCCAAAACGTTTTAGTGAACGTCTTCTGCCTAATTGATTCACTTACATTCCAGGAAGAATGAGTTGGCATAAAGCATAACCTTGAGATGGTAGAGAGGATGTGGAAATCTGTTCATAATTACAGCAGATTGGAGGGGAAATGAGTTGGAATTGCTTTGCATATACCAAAGAGTCTGGTTCTATGTAACTCTAACCTCTGAAGTAAAAGGGCAGAGCCTTTCGGTTAAAATTTTGCATTGTCAAACCATCAGAATTACCCCAGAGCAGATTCATGAATGTGGTTCGACTTGTTTCAAAGATTTGTTTTTGTATTAATCAAGCAAAGTCCAGAGAGGGCCACGATGAATCCAAATTACGTGGCACTATTAAATCAGAGAGGTCCAGGTCTCTAATCGGCCTTTAACTATAAATAATGTACTGGCACGTGGCGTGATGCAGCACTATCAAACTGAACATGCATCTGCACAGGCTAAAATGAACTTTCTATCTTTAAAATCCATCTTAACATTTCAATTTCACAGCTCTGCAATTGAATTAATCAAAATTTAATCAAATGTCTCTACCACTTAAGATCATTTACTTTTGAGCCATCAGCCTGCTGTTTTTTCCCCTTCCCTAGTTTGATTTTGCACTTGGTGGACCAATGAATTAGATCAGTATGCTAATGAGTATGCGTTAGATAATGAAGTACGCTAGCGCTTGACTGACAGCATCACTCCATTGAGCCTGGATTTTGAAAGCTAGCTAATCACTTTCAACTCGATGTTTTTGCCAGAGCAAATGAATGAAATTAATTAAGATTTTAATCTTTTTATTTCCGTGTTTGGGTTCTGGCCAGTCAGGCCCTGAAGAGTCAAAGCAATAAGTGTCGATCAGCCATTATCACTGAAGATCCCTCTGCTCTTGTCAAATCTAAACCAGTGACCGGATGGCCTCTCTTTGGGTGTTGGCACGTGAGAGTTGTTTTTGCGTGCATAAGTAACTGTCTGCTTTTGTACTGTACTTCTTTTTCAGTTGAGTATTATATCAGCCATGTCTGATTTTACTGTGCCTTTCATTCAGAAGTTGTATTTACAACTTTTTAGTCTGTTTAAATATCAAATAAACGAATATATATATTTGTTTGTCTCTCTCTCTTTCTCTATAATGTATATATATATATATATTACTTCCAATGTTTGTTTTATTTTTGATGTCATAATTCTTTGAATCTCTAGAAGAGATTAAAGGCCGATTCACTTCAAACACGATAACTATAAAAATAACGTTAAAGATAACTATATCCACACCAGCGACCAATAACGTCCTTTTTATTTTAAAGGGCGGTTGACTGCTTTTTTTCTTTGCATGATTGTATTTATGGGGTGCAATATAACATGTATTCGTAGTTTTTTTTAAAGTCTTATTTTTCATAAACTTCTCCTTTCACGAGTTCACACGTACATGAAATCAAATATATTTTAATGCGTATTTGGCTTGCTGTCCGGGGGAGGGCTCCGAGCTCGGAATTTTGCCCAAACCCAGAGTACTCCCCCCTATACTGGGGTAGACCCAGCCCGGAGAGAGGTGATGGGGTGGTGGAGGGATGCTGAGAGGCTTGTCGTGAGACAGGAGGTGAGAGAAGCTTTATTTATACCGGCTTCCTTTGAGTTGATTGGTTGATTACCTGAACATGCTCCTCCCGAACTTTGTTTACATAAAACTTCATTTCACGAGTTCACACGTACATGAAATCAAATATATTTTAATGCGTATTTGGCTTGCTGTCCGGGGGAGGGCTCCGAGCTCGGAATTTTGCCCGAACCCAGAGTACTCCCCAAAAAGCAAGGTAAGTGTGGGACGGCAAGCGTAAAAATAATTCCCCCCCAAAAGTGCGGGGCATGAGAAGGTAATTAAAGAACGAGCTTGACCGTTCGACCGTGAGGGCTCTCGCGACATCCGACGGGAACTTGAATGCTCACAGCATCGGACGGATAAGCCCCGCCAGCAGTTGAACTGACAGCTCGATGACGCGAGATTTATACGAGCATGATTTTTTGAACGAGTTAAGCCGTTCAACCGGGAGGGCTCTCGCAGCATCCGACGGGAACTTGAGTGCTCACAGCGTCGGATGGGTAAGCCTCGCCGGTTGGACGGGGGCGCCCGCTGAACTCGGTCGGGAGGGCTCGACCGGCGCTTCGAAGGGTGCTGGGGCACGGGAATGGACCTCTCGCGGCCCAACGAACGGGGAGCCCTTGCGGCGACACGAGCGTGGACGTCCGACGAAAAAATAGGCAGGCTCTCACTGCGATTCGGACGGGAAGGCTCGACCAGCAGTTCGGAAGGGGATGAGCCCCACCCACGAATGGGGAGCCGTCACTGCGTACGAACGGGGGAGCCTGCAATTTAAAAACCGTAAACCTGCAATTTTAAACCGTAATTTGGATATGCTTGCGACGCGGGCGTGGAATACGGTGATTGTGTCGTATGCTTATGACGCGGGCGAGGAATACGGTGATGGTGTCGATGAACATAGCGCAACAGGTGATGGAAATTAACTAATTAATTAGTAAGGGCTTGGTGAGCGTTTCGGATGTGGAAACGGCTGGATCTAATGTAAGTTTTGAAAGCTTCAGATGACCAGCGACCGAGGGTTTGGATTTGTTATTGGGAAAGACCTACTGTTTTGTGCGGCTGTGGTTGCTGCGCCGATGCGAAAAGAATGGCTTGAAAATTGATTTGCTGAGATGCCGGATTTGATGAGGACTGCTTTGAGATGTTTTTGGAACCAGAATCTCGTGGCTGGGTGATTGGAATCGTCTGTGAAGAGTGGATCGAGAGGGGATCTGAGCGTAGAACGTTTATACTGAAGGTAATTTAACAGGGAATGGAACAGTTGAATGGGAGTCGGCAGATTGAAAATGTATACGAAATGACCTTTTTTAGCTTGATCTGTTTTGCTTTGTTTGATAAAAAAGGAAATGGTTTCGTTATCCACGACCTGTAAATCTGAAATGGTAGGGTGAATATTTGGATTGAAATTTGATGTGATTGTCAATTCCGAGCAACGGAGAAAGCCGAAGAAAGCTAAAATAAACATGGCTTCTAATGTGCGCGCTGTGTTGGTAGAGTGGTATCCTAGACGGAGTGATGAAATAGATTTTGCGAGTATGTCAATTGTAATGGGTTGTCTGGTATCCGGGCGAGTGGGGTGAGTTCTTTGAATTCCTTTAATGAGAAGAGACGTTTGGAAGTTACCATAAATTAGCTTACCATAGATTAATTTGTGAAAGAATTGAATGCCGCTTAAATAGCTTTTAATGGATCCGGCTTGGAGACCTTTAACTTGATTGAGGTGAGATATGAAAGAAGTAACGGTTAGAAGATAAAAATCGGGAAACGGTAGGTTATGCGAGAGGTGAAATAATTTAAAAGATTTCCACGCGGTGTAGTATGATTGGAGAGTTCTGGGAGAAACTGCTTGGAGGATAGAATCGATGGACGTGTCCAGAGGGGATTTCAACGGATGGTTTATGGGAAGATTAGTTGAGAATAAGGAGGTACTGGGGTTGGAACGGGGTCCGCATCTGGTGCCAGCATCCTGAATCTCTGAAAATAGAAACGGGAGAGAGAGTCAGCGATTTGGTTGAGAACACCTGGGACGTGTTTTCCATTAATGATGAACTGATCGCAGGCGGAGATCCAGATGAGGCGTCTGAGGAGTGGCATTATTGCAGGTGAGCGAGAACGACCCTTATTGATGCATTGAACGGTTGCTTCATTGTCGCAATGAATTTGAATGCTTTTAGATGACCATTCTTTCCCCCATAGGGAAGCTGCGACGACGATCGGGTAGAGCTCAAAAAGGGCCGAGGAGGCTGAGGACTTGGGAGTGTCTAGCAGCTGGGGGGGCCAGGGAGATGCGAACCAGCGACCTTGGTAATAACCTCCGAAACCGACTGAGGGAGCTGCGTCTGTGAACAACTTGATGTCGAGGGGGAGAGAGATAAAATCGTCGTAAAAAAAGTTAAACCATTCCACTGATTAAGGAAAGTGATCCATAATTTTAGCTCCTTCTTGCACTCGCAAGATAGAATAATTTGATCTTCCAGCGCGTGAACTGATGACGAGAGGGCGAGGAGATGCGCGATTAACGGGCGGCCTTGCGGGATGATGCGCATTGCATAGTTTAAGTGGCCGAGCAGCGAGAGTAGTTCGCGTTTGGAACACTTTGAGCTGTCCGTAAGATTGTCGGCGATTAAAATGATTCGATCTATTTTTTCCTTTGGCAGTGAAGCCTGGAAATTAACTGAATCTAGATTGATGCCCAGAAATTCTATGGATGTGGTTGGCCCTGTTGTTTTTTCCTGAGCTAACGGAATCCCTAGCTCAGCAAAGACTTTTTGCACCCTGACGAGGTGAGCCGCGGGGATGGCGTCGTGAGGTGAAATAATTAAGAAATCATCGAGAAGATGAGGAATTGCGTAGTTGTTGGACAGGATCCAACATATGGCTTCTGAAAGGGTGTCAAAGATTTTGGGGCTGCTTTTGCAACCGAAAGTTAAGCGTACTGAAAAATAAAATTTTCCCCGCCAGTTCACGCCGAATAAATGCCACGAATCTGGGTGGATGGGCATTACTTTGAAAGCAGAAGTGATATCTACTTTCGCCATCCACGCGCCGCGACCTGCTATTTTGATCATGGTTATAGCTTGATCAATGTCGTGATGTTTCATTGAAAACTCTTCGAGGGGAATGAGACTGTTGATGCTTGGATATGGAGAGTTGTGAGGAGCTGAGAGGTCGATGATCAAACGCTTTTTCCCTGAAAATTTTCTTGTAGCCACACCTATGGGTCGTCGAACGGACCGATCATAACGGACCGATCATAAAACCTGATTCTATTTCTTTTTTAATTAGCTCGTCTACCACTTCAGGCTCTGCTAGGGAGGACTGAAGATTACTGCAGATGATGTTTTTCGTAGGCTGGCATTCCACGCCGGGTTTAAAACCTTGGCTGAGACCGGACAACAGGTAATTTGTAAAGTTGACGTCTGGGTGATGGAATAATTCATCAGCCAGACGGGAAATATTCACTGGAGTCGAGAGATAGTTTTTCTCACCTTTATTTACGGCTTTTTGTACAGGACATACAACACGGGCGTGGGCACCGCCACAATAATTGCAAATGTGGAGATAACGACAGCGTTGTCTTTGGCATTTACCCTCATTGAAATTGTTACAGACTTGCCTGTTGGACACGACGTTTTGGGCTCTGTTCGGAAAGTCGCTACCGGAAGAGAGGTCCTCTCTTGCCGGTCGCGGGACATAGCTTGTGGATTTTGTGGGGATCTGCGCTGGGCCGGGAGGAATCGAGGGATTAATTTGCGGGCATGCTGTGGTGGCATGGTTTACGGACCTGCAAATTGCGCAAGATATGTTTCGGCACCCGAGAAACACGCGGTTATGGAGATCAGAGTCCAACGCTCCCCAGTAAGGACACTGATTCCATTGAGAAATACGGACGGCGCATTTTGCAGAAAATAATTTGTGATAAGTGTAAAAATGACTACCCCCATACGACAGCGCGAGCTCCGCTATTATAGAAAGGTAATCGTTGAGCTCGCGCCGTCTATGGGGGAAAACGGAGCATATAACTTCGGTATAGCGGTTAAAGGAAATACAGAATTCAGCCAAAGACAATGTGCGAGATGAAGCTTGCGTGTTGTTTTTTAAAGTGACGGATATATCGCCGCAATCCACCTGGCGATTCGATTCCGACATGGGGAACATCGACAGGAGGGAGCCCAAATCTACATCCGCACCTGCGAGAATTTGAGCTCTGATGCTGTTCATCACTGGCGGAGGTTCTGCGGCGACGCCGTTTGGAGGGGCCGGTTGAGGAGTGGCTGAAAAGAGAGAGAAGGAAGGTCGAGCATGTAGAGGATTAGAAGTGGGGAGGGTCGGTGCTGATGTCGTTTGCGGAGGCATCCTCACGCCAAAGTCAACCCCTGGTACGGGTGGAGGGGGGAAGAATTGAGGGTAGTGAGGAAGAGGAAGAGGAAGAAAATGCGTCGGCGTCTGACCGGCTAACGGAGGCAACCTCACACTAGGGTACGCGCCTGGCGCTTGACAGTATGGAAAATTGAAAGAAGTAACGTCAGGAGGGAGAGGAAGCGTTTGAGGAGCTGATGTAATGTTGGTGTTGCAGAGATCCGGAGCGTACGGTGCCACGGTGGGAGGGGCTGGAGAGGGGATTTGACCTGGAAGAGAAAGAACCCCTTCCTCGACTGGGTCTGGGGCACGGCCCAGGCTGGCGGAAGGTCTGCGGCGACGTGGCGCGTGGGCGGAGCCCGGCACTGAAGGTGGAGGAGCTGGAGGGCGAGCAATCCGGGTCCGGCAGGCTCTGCTCGTTCGAGCCGGTGAAGTGGGATCTGGAACAGAAGGGTGAGTCGATTGTAAAGACACAAAGTTAATGTCTGAATTAATCAGGGCTTGTCTCAGCGCTTTAACGGTCCACTTCCCTGTGGGAGGTATGTTTGGATGGGTCAAAGAGTGCGAAGACGCAGAGGAAGATAGTGGGGTCCTCGCCGGCGGTGGTGAGGGGAGTCCTCGGCGTCTTGGCGTGCGTGGAGAGGATCACGGAAGCTGGTGTCCCCGGTTTGAGGAGGCTGGAGATGGAACGATCCGCGGATTGCGATGGAGTCTCATCAGTGACGAGAGAATCGTCATCGGAAGGGAAAAGCTCTAGCTCGGACATGACGGCACAAGGGCGGAGTCAATTGCTGAGAGGCTTGTCGTGAGACAGGAGGTGAGAGAAGCTTTATTTATACCGGCTTCCTTTGAGTTGATTGGTTGATTACCTGAACATGCTCCTCCCGAACTTTGTTTACATAAAACTTCATTTATTGTCAGCCGCGCTCTCCTCTGTCCCCTGAAAGAGCGGTCCACTTCCTGATTCTATGAAAATACTCCCTCAGAAACACGTAGTGGGCTCAGATTGGTTAGTTTAGCCCGGTGTGTTGTGATTGGCTAAACTGTCGCTCACGTTGTCCGGAAGGTTAACGCCCATTACCTTTACGGGTGGAACATGTATGTCATGAGCTCCGGTCCAGATGTAAATATGTGTCGAACTGCAGTATCAGTTTGAGGCAGAATCAGACCGAGAAAGCCGCCATGAAGAGAGTCAAACAGAACCTCACCACACACGGCTCTTAATAAACGTTTCTGAATGGAAAAATTGATACATTTTTTAACTTTATACGTTTGTTTTACACAATAGCATCTGACTGGCAAGCAACAATAGCAACTGACTGGCTACTAAGGTCATACTCAAACAGCGTTGGCATGTTTACGTTCTTGATCAAATCGAAAATAACATCATAAAGCATATATACATGAAAAATATGTTTAAAACATTAGTACTTATAGAAAATTCAGGTCCATAATGTTTGTACGCGTTTGTCGTAGACACAAAATAGCATAGGCTAACTAGTAGTGGCTATAAAGCCAGCGCTGGCATTTGAAAAAAAATAAAACACAAGGCTACATCTGGAATTATACATGCAAATACATTTAAAATGATGAAGTCTTAGCCTACTTGCAGATTGTGGCCCAACACTGCTGCCTCTTGTTTAAAAGTCGGAACTGCTTCATGTTTTGGTAAAAGTTCCTTGTTGAATCCGGCATTGAACTCGTGGAGATTCTAGAAGCTGTCTTCCGTAAAATGCGCAGCACAGAGAGCTAGATTACGATCGTCATTTTCAGGAACATAATCAAACATAAATTGTATCCATTGTTGAGGAAGTATAGCGTCCATGGGAAGCCCGAAACACAGAAGACCTGACAGCTGGTGAACAACACACTCGACGAGTCGACGTGCCTCAGAAATATGCGCATGCCATTTTCTGCATATTCTGAGGGAGTGGTTGATGCAAATGTGTGGGACGTACCATAACTCAGCTGTAGTCCCAATCGAGTCGTTTTTGTAGGCAATATACTTCCTGATTTTTAAAAGACGATATCTCTGCTTACACTGAACTTTCAGCGCTGCAACTTTGCAGATACTGTTCATGCACCAACAGCAACATTACACACTATTTAAAATGAAAAAAGTGAAATCGCAGTCAACCCCCCCTTTAAGCACGCGCGCAAGTCGCGAAAATGGAGGACTGCTTCTGCTGCTTTACGTCACAAACAAATATCAAAGAAAACACAGGCGCTTTTGGGTACACAATGTCCTTAAAAGCCGAGAGGAGCTGGGAGCGCATCTTAACAGTGAATCTAGCAAGTCTAGTGTAATATCTTACAGTGAATTTACTGTAGCTGACGAAGACAATGATGGGATAAAAAAATCACCTATGTATATATTGCTTTATTTATACAACGCCTTTTTCACTGCAACTTCAGCAATGTTGTCAGCTAGCGCTGATAGCCTACCTGAGGTAATTTTGTTACACTATACTAAACTGCCCTAGCCTCACTGTTTATTCCAGTGTGTTTCCAGGATACGACCGAATGCTTTCCATATATCCATCTTTTTTAACGTATCCTTGAAAAGTTTGACTTGTTTGACTTGTCAAACAGTGGAGGATTTTTTTTTTATTTATTTGTTTTGTACATCGACGATTAACTTCTCTGCAATGTCATCTGCCGAGACCTTAAAATTAGAATGGATTCTGATTGGTTGTCAGTGTTTTATCGTTGGACAGCTGGAAAAAAAATGTTCTGAAAAAGATCCCAATGATATCGTTCCTCATATCTTTATCGTTATAGTTGTGTTGTGAACTGTTTAATGTAGAAATTTCGAATTAAATATTTATAGTTATCGTGCTTGGTGTGAAAGGGCCTTAAGTTTGGACATTCTTTTGGGCATTCTTGGTTACAATCATTTGTTATTCATTTGTACTATTACATACATTTCATAACAGTGTAAAACTGAGGGTTTCCTGCATTTTCCTTGATTTATTAAGGTATATTAAAAAATAACATATCAAGGAACATACTTTATGTCAGTGTCTTACTGACACGTTCATTCAGGTGTAAAAGCTGACTTGTAAGCTTAGTTCCATAACATAGTGAGTCGCCTTGTTGTCTGCTACCTACATAGGTATGACGCTTTGAAGAATAGATAGTTAGCCATTGACTTCATAGCTTTTTTTTCTTCTTCTTCTTCTTCAATGGAAGTCCATGGCTACCGTCAACTATCTGGTTTCCAATATTTTTAAAAATATCTTAGTTTTAGTTCAACAATAAACGAATGGTTTGGAACAACATAAGGGTGAGTAAATGATGACAGCATTTTAATTTTTCAGTGAACTAACCCTTTGAGTGACTGAATTTTCATGAGAAGAAACTCATATGTGGCACACAGGATGTGTGACTATTTTTTAATTTTTTTTTTTACTCTAATTAATGATTGCTATACACTAGTAATGGGTAGAGATGCTTTTTAAAATAGATTGGAAAAGCTCTTATATACTTTAAGCGAAATCAAAGAACAAACTGGAATTCGCCTGGACTTTGTTTCAGGGGCTCAATACAGCATGTTAAAGTGAACTCTCAGGAAAAGTTTGCTCCAAATGAAGCATTTTCAACCTACCACTGGATCTGTGGCGGCAATGTAATCAGGTAGGTGTGTGCTGAGCTCCGCTGCCTTTGAGGTGGAAATAAAGCGAATTCACACCATGTTGTAGTTGACTTGTAAAGCAGAATCTTGTAAGCGTTCCCATCCTCGTACAACTCGTAATTACAACTTGTAAATTGAATTTTATAAGAGTACATGTACCACACGAACACTGTACAACTTGATAACTGCAGATTCATATTGCCGTTGATATATGCCACATATGCCTAATTCCGAGTCACAGCTCCCAGTAGAACATTGCAGGTTGTCATTTTATAGTTACGACAGATTGAATTTAAGAAATTAACCAGAGAATAATGCTCTGTTCACACCGTCGTGGTGATGGGAGGAACAAATGCCTGCTGCCTGGTCAGAATGGTGAAAATAAAATGAAAACTCACAAATTTTTTATTGAGTTATGGGTAACTCTGCTGTTTAGACGCCACATTGGGAGGATCACGCTGTCGTTCTGCTAGTATGGTTTAGGCAGTATTTTAAAAACATGAATAAAACCAAAAACTGTTAGTGAATATTTATTTTTATTTGGACATTTCTACCATATGATGGATGAAGCTGCAGCGTGCACCCAGCACGTGACACTTGTTTTCATGGCAACCTGGTACATTAAGCTTTGAATTCTGCAAAACTATGTTGAATCAATTTATCATGCAGAGCGATTAAATAGCCTCTCTTTCCTGCAAACGATACCATGAATAATATGAATACTCACTTTCAAGGCAAAAACAAAATCAGATATTGGTATGAATTTAGTACCAGAGGGCAATCCTCCAAAAATGATGGTGCATCCCCAGCATGCAACGCAGTATATGACGTGCAGTAGCTACGCATTCTCTATTGAAATTTCCATACAGTTATGATGTAACAAAACCTCATTTACTGAAATCATGTGACTTTGGCCTTGTCCCAAAAGGCTTGTTTGACTCGAACCTGCGCCGCACAGACCGATCGTTTATGACATCAAAGTACCGTGAGAGCGATTAGAGAGCAGATGGCTCCTTATGCTTTTGCATCACTCTCGCGGTACTTTGATGTTATAGCGGTAGCCAGTAACCGCCAAGAGGCTGAGTATAGGGAGTAAATGTTGACGTGTTTCCACTGCAAATCCAGGTGGTTTATTGTAACATTGAAACAAACAACAACATGATGAATGATGACAATAAAGTAAGCCAAAAATCAATGAAATGAAATAAAACTAAATGAAATGAAAATGATCAAAAGAAAATGAGCATCCCCAGCTGCTCACCCCCTAACTACATGCTAACCACACACATACTAACAGGTAATACCCACACCGGTAACACTTTATTTTAAGGATCAGAAACAGACATTTAAATTTGCTCAGAAACACTGTCTTTCTAGCAGTTGTTCTATACAAACAAATAATTTATAACTAAAATATTCCCTTTATTAATAGGTAACAAGCACATTTATCACTATTAAGTGCAATATTACTTCAGATTATGTTCCCTATTCTAAAGTAAACATTTACTGTTTTCCAATAAGAAAAGAGACAAGTAATGTTGCAGTTGACACATTTGAGTGACACATTTGTTAGAGTGACTCATTTGTTCACTCAACTGCTCATAATAGCAGCAAATTAATAAAAAAAACCCCACAATATTTACCCACGTTCTGCTTTCTATCATGCGCCGCGCAAATTTGCGATGACGTAAGATGCATGCAAACGCACCAGGGTTCGATAGAATCAAGTTGAGTGTGAAACCAGACCAAAGCTGCGGGAGGCGCCGGGAACAAATGCGCTCGGGCTCGGATCGCAGCAAACGAGCCCAGTGTAAAAGCCCCCTAAAATTTCTTGAGAAATTTTTCGGTAACCCGAAACTTAAAGGGTTAGTTCACCTAAAAATGAAAATTCTGTCAGTATTTACTCACCCTCATGTTGTTCCAAACCTCTATGTATTTATTTGTTCTGCTATACACAAAGGAAGATATTTGGAAGAATGTTTTAATCAAACAGATCTCATTCCCTATTGACTAACATAGTAGGAAAAAATACATACTATGGTAGTCAATGGGGAATGAGATCTGTTTGATTAAAACATTCTTCCAAATATCTTCCTTTGTGTTCAGCAGAACAAATAAACACATAGAGGTTTGGAACAACGTGAGGGTGAGTAAATACTGACAGAATTTTCATTTTTGGGTGAACAAACTCTTTAATTTTACAAATGTCAGTTCTTGTTTACTTAGCATAAACCTTGATTTATGCAACAACCAAAAAAAAAAAGGAAACTTTTTTTTTTCAAAATGTACAATTAATTTATTGATTGCACTATAAAAAATTAAAGATTAAGAGGTTAATTAAGAGGATTAAGAATAAAGAGGTGATTAAATAACAAATAACAAACATGTAAAACAACAACATCTAAACAATAAGAAATCTCAAAACAAAAGGGACATAGTTACTCCACCTCCAACACACAAATTAGGCCTGTTATATGCCACAGTGGCAGTTTGGCCAGCTTCACTGCCTCTGCATGGTATGGTAATATACAACGCATTCTCATCCCAAAGCGTTATATTTGACACTTTTGCAAAAGCGTAAAAATACGGCGCTCATGGCACCCTTTAACGTCTAATTAGACGCTTCGGTTATGGTTAAGTTTAGGTAGGGTGTGGGGTTAGGGTTAGACCACTAGGGGGCGCTTTTGGACCCAATATTTCTGCGTCTCATTTGGCGCTAAAGGGTGCCATGTGCGTTCGATATTTACGCTTTTGCAAAAGCGTCGTATATGGCGCTTTGGGATGAGAACGGGCTGTAATATAAGGTTGTATCTGAAGCAGGGTTCGATCCGTTCATTAACAATCCGTTCATTGCGTCTGTCACGTGACAAATGAACGAAAGACTCAGAAGGTAAAGTAATTATTTACGTTCCCTGTAAATTATCTTTGACTGCATGCATTATTATGATTTCTTAATTCAGAATATAATAGTTTTAGACAGTTAAAGCCCTTTTAAATTAACGAAATGACTCGAAAAAAGATTTGTTCATTTTAATGAACGAGATCAAACAAGCAAGTCGGGAAAATGATCCAAACTTCCCATCACAGTGTGCCATCAAGTGACAGTCTGTGGGGTCAGTCGTTTAGGCTATAATAAATGAAAAGATTCACTCAGCATCTGCATTTGAGTGTGGCAGGCTCAACTTAATCTGGACAACCTTTGATAATTTGGGGAATTTTAAAATGCCACTTGCCCGATTTGCCAAAATGTAATTTTTACCATGAGTCTATTTTCATTGGGCAATTAGCTAGCCAATAACACACGTCAGACAACGTTTGCAACTATAGTTGACATATTTAGGCTACTCACGGCACACAGACTGAGAAGGCAAGGCTACATCACTACTGATAAGGCACACCATTTTATAATCTGCTTACCTTGATTGTCATCCAAACTTTCAAACGTGCATCAGTGGGCTCCGACTTCAATGCTCTGAACTCTCTCTGAACTTTTCACACGCAACTGACGTATCAGGTGCAAGTTTTTCAGCGAATCAACGATCAGAGAATACTGCCGCGAGAACGTTTTAGGCAGATGTTACAACTGTGGGCCTTAAACTCCTCTTCTGTCATTAATACGCTGTGGTCTAGTCATCAACAGAAAATTAACGGATTGAGAGGGGACAAAAATGGATTTTGGCGTGAGAGCGTGAGATTGCCAACCCTGATTATATATATATATATATATATATATATATAATCAGGGTTGGCAAAACTAGTAGATCTAATATATATATATATATATATATGACTACTAGTTGAATTTTGGCGTGAGAGCGTGAGATTGCCAACTAGTAGTGAGAGCATGAGATTCAACTAGTAGACCTAATATATATATATATATATATATATATATATATATATTAGGTCTACTAGTTGAATCTGCGGGGCCCCAATAATTTTAGATGCCGATTTGATTACCCTGGATAATTATTCCTTATTTTTAGCAGAAACAAAATTAAACCACGATGCAAAATTGAAGGTCAATACTGATTAAACAAGAGCGTGATGCACTGTTATCATGATATTTTGTTTCACAATAAAATTTTTGTTCCGTTATAAGCTGATAGCCAGGCGTACTGCGCAGCCTGTCACGTGAGCAACCTGTATGTCTTCTAGTAGCTGTGCCGAGTGAAATCTGAACAATTCCCTTTCAAATCTCACAAAGAGTGAGTATTAGCTGTCCATGATAGCAACAGGATCAACTTTATTAATCTCTATGGGCTTCTCCCTCGACTTTATCAGACTTTATGCCTCCACGTCCCCCTGATTGTCTGCAAGTACTCCTCCTGTCTATACGGTAATTTCTGTACTGTGTGCGACGGAAAGTCGATTCGTTATGACGTACAATCGTTACTAAAACTGCTTCTACGGAGCTATAACGTAAGACACAAGGTAATGGAGCTTTTTATACATTGTTGTGTTTCTTTATGAATAAATATTGGACAAATAGAGTCTTTGGACGCCTCAGATGTAAAGTTATTTGCTGTCAAAATGGCATGCTAACAGCAGGTGAAGTTCTGCTACAATGGCGGCTCCCGCGAGGCTTCAAGTTTAAACTTCCGGCTAATGGATTACCCCCTTGCTGAGAATCAGGTCCCAAATCAGTGCTACTGAAGATGTCCAGCGCTACTGTAGATAGGATAAATATATATATCCTATATTGGGACTTGCCCGGCTTCACTTTTCTACAATGGAATAGAATGAAGGTGCATTGTCCATCTTTTTTACAGCCTATGGGTAAGTATAAAACCAAATCAATTAATATATATATCAAATATGGACAAATCCAGCGGTTAACCCAGGGTTAAGTATTTTAATTACTTTTTAACCCAACATTTGGGTTTGTCCATATTTGACCCAAAGTTGGGTTAAAACAACCCAGCATTTTTAGTGTGTATTATTCACACTAAGTGAACGACATAATATTTGCCATTGGATACACACTTGCTCATAAAGAATTCACAGTTTAAACGTTCTGGTTTCCTTGAAGTTGTTTTCAAGATCTGTGGTGAATTAGGCTATTATGACACTTTCATTAAGCACCATGTCACTCAAAGTGATATTCAAACCCAAATCAATTAATTTTAATACTATACTATACTAAACAAACAATAAGTAACTGAGATTGCTGTCAACTGCGCGAGATTGTAGAAACAGAAATCAGTGCAAAAATTGTATACTCCGTCACTCATCCTGTATTCCTGTCTCAGGTCATTTTTTTTTCTTATCACGTGCCATGCTATTATAGAGTCCTAGAGTACATTTTTTATAAGAATAGTCTGAAATTCTTAAATATAATCACTCAAAATAACAGGACAAAAGCCGAGTTAGCACTATACAATTTTGGCTAATATTTCATGTCAGAGATATTTTCAGAAACCTAAATGATTCCTTAGATTCTTTGCAAAAATCGGAAGTTTTTAATCGTTAGTTTGACAAGTTTGTGACAGCCGATTAATAAACTTGGCGAACTACAGTAGTTTCTCCTACGGCGAAAAACCAATAGGAGCGCAGAACCAGATGACGAAATCAGTGAGACAACAACAAACCACCATTTTTTGTTTTCCTTTCCATTTTCTTTTCAGGAAAAGCTATGATAAAAATGAATGCTAGAGATTGTTTGTTTGCTAGCCACAATTTCTCGCCCGCATGTAAATGCAGCTCACAGTCACTGAACGTGTCACAAATTGATGATGATTGACTGATGTGAGTCTTTGCATGCGTCTACTTTTAACGCGCCTTGACTGCCATATAGTCTGACATTAATGACAGCTGAGACCCTACAGTGTGACAGCATGTTCATACAGCCTAAGCAACAGTCATAAAAGACTATTATAAAGCACATAGTGTGCACCTACCTTAACATTATTACTATTATTACCTGACACTTATTATTTTTTATTTTTTTTTTGACAGGCAAACAACCTTATATTAGACAATCACTTTTTTTAAACTCTTGTTTACATGGTAATGCACTGGGCTTAACATTTGAGTTACTTCTATGATATCCGTTTTATATATATATATATATATATATATATATATATATATACACTCACCGGCCACTTTATTAGGTACACCTGTCCAACTGCTCGTTAACACTTAATTTCTAAGCAGCCAATCACATGGCGGCTGGAATCATCTCAGACTGGTTTCTTGAACATGACAATGAGTTCGCTGTACTCAAATGGCCTCCACAGTCACCAGATCTCAATCCAATAGAGCATCTTTGGGATGTGGTGGAACGGGAGATTCGCATCATGGATGTGCAGCCGACAAATCTGCGGCAACTGTGTGATGCCATCATGTCAATATGGACCAAACTCCCTGAGGAATGCTTCCAGCACCTTGTTGAATCTATGCCACGAAGAATTGAGGCAGTTCTGAAGGCAAAAGGGGGTCCAACCCGTTACTAGCATGTGGTACCTAATAAAGTGGCCGGTGAGTGTATATATATATATATATATATATTACATCCAAATGGTCTTCTCTTTTCTATCTGGACAGCTGTGTTGGGGATGGCAAACTTTGGCTAATGTGAAGCATATACAGGCTAAAATGAGTCCCTGTGCTGCAGCTTAGAGAGTCTGACAGCTATTAAGATCAGCTTCATTACTACTGCAGCAGCTCCTCTGATAGCAATGACCATTTCAGAAGTTGTGTGTATGTTCAAAGATGTTTCACTGGCTAAAAGAATTACTTGATCCCCTGAGCCACAACAAATTTCAGACTCAATGCATAAGGGTGGAACTGCTAAGTGGCTAAATGATGTGTTTGTGAGTGTGTGAGAAAAAAGAGAGAGAGAGATGTGGACGCACTGTAACTGTTTGTCAGTCTGTAATTATGCCTCTCTGTTTTGACAAACACATTGTTGTTGGCATTCATCATAAAATAGACACTCAGACTCAAATTGTCTTCTTAAAGTGTCTTACGGAGCAGAATAATTCCAATAGTGTGCGCTTACAGGGGAGCACTGCAGGAAATGGATCCGACTCCTGGGGCCCGTACCATCCTCATTTGTTGAAATAAACACAAGCCTGAAACGACTCGGGACCGAGTGTTTTTATCGATAGAGAACAGGAAGAGAGGAAGTTTAAAATCTCCTGCTGTCTCCCATGAGTCGAAGAGGGTATCTATCTCAGAGAATCGTTCAGAATGTTTCTTGTGGCTAATTCTATTCATTAAATATGATCATTTTTTTTACATGATAAGCTGTCCAGAAATACATAAATTAAAAGCCCTGGATAGTCTCTGATCTAGAAGCTCAATTCTGTTGGACTGGCTTTATGCAACCTCTGATTGTCAGGGTTCACTTCCTTTTAGAAATCGTGTTTACAAGGGGTGTGTTCAATTCCACTGTGTGATAAAAGTGTGTTGCGTTAACCCTCCTGTTACCCTCAAATCTGATAACACTTTTGAATTTAAAGGGGTGGTTTACTCCTCTTTTTCTTTGCATGATTGTGTTTATGGGGTGCAATATAACATGTATTCGTGGTTTTTCTTTTTTAAAAAGTCTTATTTTTCATAAACTTCACCTTTATCGTCAGCCGCGCTCTCCTCTGTCCCCTGAACGAGCGGTTTACTTCCTGATTCTATGAAAACACTCCCTCAGAAACACGTCGTGGGCTCAGATTGGTTCGTTTGGACGGGTCTGTTGTGATTGGCTAAACTGTCGCTCACGTTGTCCGGAAGGTTAACGCCTATTACCTTACTGGGAAACGCCAGCTCCGGTCCAGATGTAAATAATGGTGTCGAACTGCAGTATCAGTTTGAGGCAGAATCAGACCGAGAAAGCCGCGATGAAGCGAGTCAAAGAGAACCACACCACACACGTTTCTGAATGATAATTTGCCAAAAATTTTTAACCATATACACGTTTGTTTTACACAATAGCATCTGACTGGCAACGATAGCAACTGACTGGCTACTAATGTTAAGCACAAACAGCGTTGGCAAGTTTACGTTCTTGATCAAATCGAAAATAACGTCATAAAGCATATATACATGAAAAATACGTTTAAAACATTAGTACTTATACAAAATTCAGGTCCATAATGTTTGTACGCGTTTGTCGTAGACACAAAATACTAGCATAACTAGTATCCTAGTGGCTATAAAGCCAGCGCTGGCATTTTGAAAAAATAAAACATAAATAAAACACAGACTAACGTTACGTCTGGAATTATACATGCAAATACATTTAAAACGATTAAGTCTTAGCCTACTTACAGGTTGTGGTCCAACAACTGCTGCCTCTGGTTTTAAAGTTGGATCAGCTTCATTGTTTATTAACAGTTTCTTGCTGCATTGAACTCGTGGAGATTCTGGAAGCTGTCTTCCGTAAAATGCGCAGCACAGAGAGCTAGATTACGATCGTCACTTTCAGGAATATAATCAAACATAAATTGTATCCATTGTTGATGAATTATAGCATCCGTGGGAAGCTTGAAACACAGAAGACCTGACAGCTGCGTGAACACAACTCACTCGACGTGCTGCAGAAATATGCGCATGCCCTTTCCTGCATATTCCGAAGGGAGTGGTTGATGCAAATGTGCGGGTTAGTGACGTACCAGAACCCGTTGTAGTCCCAATCGAGTCGTTTTTGTAGGCGTTTACACTTCCTGGTTTTTAAAAGACGATATCTCTGCTTACACTGAACTTTCAGCGCTGCAACTTTGCAGATACTGTTCATGCACCATCAGCAACATTACACACTATTTAAAATCAAAAAAGTGAAATCGGAATCAACCCCCCCTTTAAACCTCCACTATATGATTTTTTTTTTACAAAGGTTTGTCTCAGTAAATTTATGTCTTTGTTGACTACTTAAGTAATCTTTTTAAGTTGAAATCCACCCACCACACTTAAAAGAGATGTGGTTAAATGGTTGGTAGGTATTGTAACTGTGGAAGAGCAAACAAATGTGTAATTTTGTGTTGTTAAAATTATTACAGCTTTTTCCCTGATAAGTATTTGTTTATCAGTGAAGACATTAGTGAAATTTTATCAACAAAAACTATTAATTATTAATAATGCTCATTTTTAAAATACTTTTTTATACTCCTTTAGCTCAAACTAATTTAGAGTACAACAGCCATCGATAGTTAAAGATAAAAGGTTTAAAGATGGCCGCTGTTATTGTTCATTCGTAGTAGGCATCATTTATGCTATTTAGAATGCACTTGAAAGAGTCCTAGACTACATTAGAGGAAGCAATCTTCAGATTTTTCAAAGTTTTCCATAGTGATTTAGAAAGATAGTGTTTAGTATCTTACTTGAGCACAACTGTCCTTTTCACTTATATGTGTTATGTGTCAAATAATAGTTTAACAGTTTAATAAGTAGGCTACATATTACATTAAATGGACAGAAATATTGATTACAAAGTCAAAAAACACATTTCACTATTTTAATGTTTTATGTGTGGCTGGCCACAGACTGACACTGCTGTGCGATTATTTGTTGTTTCCAATGTGGTGTATTGCTGCGTTATCAACTGTTTCAAATGAAGCGCTCCTAAACCACACATCTTTCTGTCGGTTCTTGGCCAAAATAATCTACAAAGTGGACTAGCCTCCATGCCAACAGTCAAAAGTCTGGTTGTGTTGCCAGCCTTATGATTTGCGCCTCTGTAAATGTTCTGCTTGTCATTTGATCTCACCCCAGCAAAAACGACAGGGCAGCTCAAATCTCCCACCTTTGAATCACGTAATTCTCGCTTATCGGTGGAAGTACTTTAAATAGGAAGCATGCTGGTTAGGTTCTGGGATATGTTATCTTAATCTGAACATAACTCCAGCTTTGCCTGTCAGAAGGCAAGGCTTGTGTTAAGGCCCAGATATCTCATTTAGACCAGAAAGTGAGAAACCTCCCTGGCTTCCATTACGGAGCCAGAACGGAAAGAAAAATGAACAGCGACAAAAGGAAATGTTCCCAGCTCACCGTTGCTCTGCTAACTTGATAAAAAGTCTATTTAGTGCTTGTCAGGCTGAGCCAGAGAAAGAGAGAGTGTATGTGTGCACTAGAGAGAAAGCGTTCTTAGAAAAGTCTGGGTGTATTTGTTGGGAAATAACTTTGGCCAGCATATTCAGGTAAGGTTGTGATGTTTGTCAGGGCTGGTAAGGAGAATTTACTCTGAGGTTCTAGTCTAAATCCATCTATGTATGTGTTTGGGCAGTGCATAAGGTCTTGTGGCCTAATAAAGGGTCTGCAGTAGTTGATGGGCTGACATACCTAGCCAGTGGTAAAATGATTGCTTTTGCAAATGATCTTTCCTTTTGAAAGGTTAGGGTCAAACAAAGAATGAAAGCCGTATTCAATGGTCATCTTCAAAGTGAAGCTGATGATGACATCCCAAGTATTTCATAAGTAGAGGTCTTTAAGCCAGGTCACGTGACTGAATACAAATGCTAAAAGCATTAAATAAAAGTTCAATACCTAGTGAGTGCTCACCTAAGGAACTTTTTTTGGGCACCATAGGCTTCCAAACAGGAAGCAAAACTATATTTGTGCATGTTATGAAAAATAATTTGAGTAGTTCTTATCAATGCCAAATGTCAAAGTCAAAAGACATTCCTCCACAAGGTATGGCTTGACTTCCTCTTTCAAAGTATGTCTATAGGATTTTTTATGATCACTTGGAAAAGTAATAGCATACCTCTCTCCTCAACAAGCCATATGATTTTTATAGTTATTTTATTATGAGGTTGACTACAAACTGGAAGGTTGGTGGTTCAATCCCCGGTTCCACCTGGCCAAGTGTCGAGGTGTCCATGAGCAAGCCACCTAACCCCAGCTGCTCCCGACGAGCTGGATGGCGCCTTGTATGCCTGACACCGCCGTTGTGTGTGAATGAATCAATGTATGCCCTATATGCCATATGCTCTCATTGACAAATACGGAACAATTAATGCGTTCACGACATCAAGGCTAGATTATTGTAATGCTCTACTGGGTGGTTGCCCTGCACGCTTAATAAACAAACTTCAGCTAGTTAAAAAACGCAGCAGCTCGAGTTCTTACCAGAACCAGGAAGTATGATCATATTAGCCCAGTTCTGTCAACCCAGCATTGGCTGCCCATTAAACATCGTAAAATTTTAATATATTACTGATTACTTTTAAAGCACTAAATGGTTTAGCTCCGCAGTACTTGAGCGAGCTCTTTACGTATTATAGTCCTTCACGTCTATTGCAATCTCAAAACTCCGGCCAGTTGTTGACCAAAACTCTGGAACAATCTTCCTAACATTGTCCGGGAAGCAGACACAATCTGCCAGTTCAAATCTAGACTAAAAACACATCTCTTTGGCCTAGCATAAACATAACACACTATAGACTTCCTAAATTCAAATTAGGCTGCGTAGTTTAGATCAGCCGGAACCAGGAACACATCCCGTAAATCCTGATGTACTTGGTACATCAAAAGAAGGATGGCGTCTACGCTAATATTAGTTTCTTATCCTGAGGGACCCTCTATGGTGGACCTGCGCCTGGACCTTAAGTGCCGGCCTCATCGACACGACAGCCATCAGCACTGATCCTCAACATCTCGTCTCCAAACCGTTGTGATTACTTCGATTTACAAACAGATGGAACTGGACAAATTCTCTTAAAATAATTTTCATGTTATCACCGTGAAGCTGCTGTGATACAATCTATACTGTAAAAAGCGCGATATAAATAAATGTGACTTGACTTATATATTTATGCAGTCCATTTACCATTTAATTGTTATTGGGCAGAATTTTATATACTCATACATTATCCTTCATACATTTTTATGCTGTTAGGACACTAAAACATTTAGCTGAACTTTTAGCTTATCCTTATGGACATTTTTGTCCTTTTCAGTTTTGTTTTCTTGATCACTTTGCCTGTGTTAAAGCTAACTGCAAAAAACTTGGCTCAGGTGTGTATTTTTATTGGAATTTTACTATTTCAGCGTCATTTTCTTAAAAAAATATTTTTTGCATTAGGTACAAAAAATACTCCCTCTCAGCCCCTTTTGGACAAAAATGTCCCCATTGAAACCCATTAAAACTGCCATTTTTAATCCCCGGTTCAGTTAACTATAAAAATATGCAATCTTTGTTAAGAGGCTTTCATTCTGATGGCAAGGCTTCAAAATTTTATTTTTTACTATTTTTTATCAGATGGTGTCATTTTTTTTAAGTTTGGCCTATAAAACAAATATCGCTTTATTCCTGTTTTCTGGTTCGGCATACTATAGAGCCAACTGGATAAATTATGCAACAATATTTGTGTGGGTATGTTGGTATGGATGTCAGAGTGTGGTTGGTGTGTGTGTTATAAAAAAATATGTGTGTGTGTGCGCATGTGTGTGTTTGTAATACTAAGAGAGAAAAACTGCAAAAGATAATCCAATCAGTCTAAGCTCCAGTGGGGTTTTGCTGGGACCCAATGGGGAAAATATGTTACTACGCCCAAACAAACTGTTACAGAAAGCTCATTTTTTGAGATATCATTCTCAAATTTGGAACACAACCTATTTAGATTTATGGCTTTGATTTTATTGCAGTTTTGAGTTCAACCTGATTTATAAAATATATATTTTATGTAAAATATTTTTTATAAATAATTTTCATAAACTTATACCTATATATCTTTTTTTGGATTTACTTATTATTATTTTTTTACTTCAGCAATAATCTGCAAAGGGTCTTCTTTAAAACAATACCAAACTTAAGTCTGTGCTCCAAAGCGTCACATTTTTATGACAGTTTTTTGACATGGACATTTTTGTCCTCTTTTTACCTAAGTGTAACTTTTTAAAATTGATGCACAAGGGTTAAAACAACAATTGCTGGATACCCTGCAGTCCTGTTGCAGATCCCCTGTTGAGGATCCCTTCGTTAGCTTAGCAACATACTGACGTGATACTTTTTTTGCATGGGTGTCCAGCCCATTCTCACCCCCAAGGCGTCACCTAACTGACTTGGAAAGCATTTTGACCATGCTTCAATATCTGACACTTTAGGCACCCTTTAGCGTCAGTTAGATGACGCCTTAGGATCGCGTGTAAACCTACCCCTACCCCAGACCTAAACCTACCCGCGTCATCTAACTGACGCTTTTCCTTTAGCGTCAGTTAGATGACGCCGTAGGATCACGTCACGTAACTGACGCTAAAGGGCGCCTAAAGCGTCGAATATTGAAGCATGGTCAAAAGGTGACGCCTTGGGGTGAGAATGCGTTGGGGTGTCACACTCTGGAGGGCGCACTGTCTTGCAGAGTTTAGCTCCAACCCTGACTAAACAAACCTGATCTAGCTAATCAAAGTATTTAGGAGTGCTAAAACAATCCAGACAGGTTTGATCCAGGCACATCCAGATGTGTTCTATTGGAATCAGCTGTGATTGTTAGTTGTATATTTTGAGCGCTTCATATGAGAAGCCCAACGATCAAATGTGAAAGACTGCTTTAGCCGCCCATGAAGAACCAGGTCAGCATTGTCTGTCAGGTTCCACTCCTGCTGCCTTAGAATGTAGACAGTAGACAGAGGGGCAGCTCACCAGGGTATAAACCAAGCTCAGGTCTGTTCAAACTTCCATTCACTATTAGTTTAAATAACGAATCCATTGTAAACAAGAACCTTCTATCATATACACTAGGTGCTTTATCTTGTTAATGATTTCCCTATTGCGCTCATTACCCCAGCAACACCTCACTTTCCTCACCTCGGAGATGATTTTGTCCGTACCGTATCCTGGATTTCCAGCTCCGGCTAGTTGTCAGGGAGTGGTCTGAAGCTTACCCAGCAGGGGTTCACAGGCCTTAGTGCAATTCCATTACTCACCCGCGCTGCAGCTTAAATCCACATTATCATCCACACCGGAGGGGTTTGGATAGACAGATGATTTGAGCCCCCCTTGCCCCCTTCCCCCATCTCCTGTTCCCTCGCTTATCTCCCGAGGCACATTAGGAGACACCCTGCTTCATTATAATAAACATCGTTTATTCAGCGTGTGCTCTTATCCAGAGTGTTCACTCACAGCCAAAAACAATATATGATCCAATGCTCACACTGGAGGAAACACAGACTAATGTGAAGAATAACAATGAAGGAAATGCAGGTAACCAAATCCTGTGGCAGAGCGAATCTATGGAAGAAACATTCACAAAGGATCTCATTACCTTCACGGACTAATCAGTGAGCTATGTTTGCAGGTTTTGGAAATGCATAGGTAAAATATATTATTGGGATTGAGAACAACACAGAACAGAAACATTATATCATAGAGAACCCTCCTTAATAATCAGATAATTCAATCTATTTATGACAAGACAAGGTTCGTTCAGATTGTAAAATGTTACCACCTAATTTTTACCTGATGGTTACGCAACATGACATTTTTAGAGTCATGGCATTTTTAGGGTATGGTTTATTAGGCTTTAATCAACAATGACAGGCCAAAATTACAAATGTTACTTATCCCAAATTCTACTCAGACTGAAGGATACTAGTACTGCAGTGACTCTTTTTATTAACAAAAGTTAGGGAGGAGAACGTTCAAATTATTTATCCGATTATTGTGAGTGGAGACCTATAAATACGTAGACGACTCGCATATGTTCCTCGACAGTTTTATCTGCATCCCTCCACCACCTCCATCTCCTCACACTCGTCGTGTTACTTTCCTAACCAGAGATATGGGTTTGGGCCTCATTTCGAGCTCGGAGCCCTCCCCTGGGCAGCACACCAAATACGCATACTCTTTTACTCTATCTAATCTTTTGTAAAGTGTGAATGTGCCCTACTCAAAAGAGGTTATGTCCCGGGCATGGGCTAGTGAAGGCCACAAGAGGGCTACCTTCACAATTATTATTATTTTTTTTAATGAAGGGGTGTTCTCAAATAAGCAAATCTTCCTACTGTTTCCTTCATAGTTTCTTCAAGAAAACATGTCCTTTCAATTGGGCAAATCCATTGACATCAATTGATTTGTGCTCTTTTTTAAAAAGACAGATTATTTGTACGCCGTGACACTTCTTCCATTGTTGCATCGATTGATATTGATCTTTTTTCCCCCCTGCTGTATGGTTCACTAATAGTCCAGTGTCCCAAGCTGACAATGAGAGTTTGCACTACATGTGCAGACAATAAATTGCTGACATGGAGCAGGGGGGGAAACGTAGCAGAGGCCCCTGACCCTATATGCTGCCTTTTACTTGCCCTTGTGCAGCATTCACCACATGCACCCCATCCTTGGCCCCTTTTCACACTCAAGCTCCATACGGCTTTCATCCTCACACCCCTCCTGGGCTATATTTACACTGATGTGACCCCAAATGGTATGCCTGCCAGAGGGACACTAGATGCTTTTCACATCTGCCTAGCACCCCCTTTGGTGACCTCCTAGGAGTCTTGCACTATAAAAGTGTCGGTTTTTTTCCATCCATTTGTGGCACATTGGGAAAATATGCAATTACGGTTTCTGCTAAAAAGTTTTTGACACCTCAAAATGTGTTCAATTGAAAGAGCTGGTAATGTTTTCTTGCACCTCTAGATGAAACTTGTTTCGGCACTGTTGGCTTATACATGTGATGCTCTTTGAGAGTTTAGAAGAAGATTTAGCTTTGGACACTGCATTCTTACACTTGATATCAAGAGTTGTGTTGATGATGTAAAGTTGGAGGTCTCGATTTGCTCCATAAATGCATCTTGCTTGACTCTTCAGGGATTGAGCTTCCTATGTCTTTCCACTTCATTCTGTGCTCTCGCAGGCTAGATGTTTGCTGAGCAGACGGTGGGAAGCATGTCCCGTTGTCTCAACTGTTGTCACCTCCCATTGCAAGCATGATTGGTTCAGTGCCATGCTTTTACCACAAAGGGAATCTCTGTTAGCAGAAAAGCAGATGAAAAGATGAAAATGTAAAACTGCCATACCACTCCTGAGTCCTGACTGCCATCAATGCATATAACTGTTGTCTGAGTGGCTCCTGCATTGCAAGGGGGACGTAAATTTGTTGAGACTGTTTTGTGTGTAGTGCTGCCAACCCTTCCAGATCTTCCTGTTCCTTTTGAGTCCATTTGAGAAAATATTTTTAGCTTCAAGTAGACTTGCATTGTGATGTCACGCTTTAAGCTTTTGGAGATAATCTCTCGTCTCTCTGGGTTCTTGCTACAATGGAATTTTGATGACACAAAATATGCTGAAAAAATATTTAGCTAACAGTAGTTAAACCTGCAATTCTTTGTTATTTGTGTAAGTGGAGATGATGCCCACTAGAAATGGACACAAAGGATTATTGTAGATCAGGAACTTAGGAACAAAAGGATTACGTGCAGTGAATGTGGGTCACACACTGTCATGAGTGAAACTAGCTACTCGCTGGATTACCTAAATCCCTCCACTGAAGGTCAGTGTGAACAAAGGTCAATCCAAGGGTTAGCCAGTGTTACTGCAGTCCATCTGCTTGTCCGTATTTGCAGTATAGAGAAGCAGCTTTAAGCAGCAGAGCATGCATCTGAATGTTACCATGAGGGATGGCTCTTTCTGCTGTATGCGTTCTCAATACTGGTCCTCGAGGGCCACGGTCCCATAGAGTTTACCTCCAACTCTAATCAAACACACCTGAACAACCTTATTAAGCTCTTCAGGATGACAGGCGGGTGAGTTTGATCAAGGTTGGAGCTAAACTCTGCAGGACAGTAACCCTCGTAGACCAGGGTTGAGAACCCCTGCATTACACAGTCATCTGTCTTTTGACCCTTAAAGGGTTAGTTCACCCAAAAATGAAAATGATGTCATTAATGACTCACCCTCATGTCGTTCCAAGCCCGTCAGACCTCCGTTCATCTTCGGAACACAGTTTAAGATATTTTAGAATTAGTCGACGAGCTTTCTGTTCCTCTATTGAAAATGAATGTACCTTATACTGGCCATGTCCATAAAGGCAATAAAGACATCATCAAAGTAGTCCATGTGACATGAGTGGGTTAGTTCGAATTTTTTGAAGCATCGAAAATACTTTTTGGTCCAAATATAGCAAAAACAACGACTTTATTCAGCATTGTATTGTCTTCCGGTTCTGTTGTGGATCCGCGTTCAGTGATGCTGCTGATGTAAGACGCTGCTGACGTGTGTCTGGTGCGTCCGAGCTTCGTTCACAGTCTGAGGGAGACGCACGCTGTACAAAACAATCTTCGCAAACATGTCTAAGGATTTCCACACAGAGGAAGACTTGCATTTTTTTGCCCATATTTATTTGAACCCGAATACACGGACGCACCAGACACACGTCAGCCGCGTCTCACGTCAGCAGCGTCACTGAACCCGGATCCACAACAGAACCGGAAGACAAAACAATGCTGAATAAAGTCGTTGTTTTTGCTATGTTTGAACCAAAAAGTATTTTCGATGCTTCAAAAAATTCGAACTAACCCACTCATGTCACATGGACTACTTTGATGATGTCTGTATTGCCTTTATGGACAAGGACAGTATAAGGTACATACATTTTCAATGGAGGAACAGAAAGCTCGCCGACTAAATCTAAAATAGGGACTTTAAGCAACAGCCTCTGGTGGAACGGCAACGGCAACTGGCGTTCTATTGCGCGACATGCTACTTCTTGACGTTCTACTGTAACCGTCTACTACGGGAGAACAGCTGATTTGCCGTAGTCGTTACTACGTGACAGATTAAGACAGTTGTTATGTTTTAGGTTATGTGGCATTGAAATCGTTTCTGTAATCATTAAGTGCTAAAATTAACCCTTCTCTTTCTTTTTAAAATCACTTTCTTTTTGTATTTTGTCTGATGATTAAATTATTCTCTATGCCGTGCTCTTTACTGTTGCTTAGTGATTTTTGCGCTCTTTAGCTATGGCAGTTAACTGTTTATTTTCGGCTGCCGTCGCCGTTCTATCAGCAGCTGTTGCTTAAAGTCCCTATCTTAAACTGTGTTCCGAAGATGAACGGAGGTCTGTCTTACGGGCTGGGAACGACATGAGGGTGAGTCATTAAAGACATAATCTTCATTTTTGGGTGAACTAACCCTTTAATGCAAAGGTGAGAGAAAGAGAAATAGACCATGGGGAGACCATGATAGCAAGTGTTTCTCAAAATTGTTATCTTGGTCTTGACAGTCCAACAACAACAATAAAAACACTGTAGTTTCACAATTTCTTTCTTCCATCTAGCTTGTACTACAGTAGCAATGATTTGTAACTTTGCATTGTAGCACTTGTCACATTATTACTTATGGGTGGGGCCCTGTCTTATGGTTTGGTGGCAGGTCCATTGGGTTTGCAGGACAACACTGACCTATTCTGCATAATCAGTGTGTGTGCAATGGCAGTGTGCTATTTCAAACATGCCATGTCTCTGAGGTGCATTTTCTTCTCTGGTTACATTGCCTCTAGTTTACCCAGCCATTTTCACACATTTAAACCACAAAGAAAATGGAAGTATTATTGTTCTAACATCAAATATCTATTGTCTTCGAGTCAATTACTGGACAGGAAATAGACCTTAACCTCCACTTAGCCTCATGGTATCATATGGGTGGAGCTCACTTGACCCACGTCCTTCTGACAAGCATCCTCTTACATGGCGGGTCAAAGAAAGAGCTGTGGTCTGTGTAAAGTCTGTGAGAGAGAGAGAGCTCCATTACAGCGTGGCCAGGCTTTGATCAAGTGCCATTTAGAAAGGTCCTGTATCAGTTCAACCTTTCACATTGTCATAATAATTACCCCTAACAGCACTAATGGATTCCACAATAGAAATGAGTCAAAAGCACAGGAATGTGAGAAGATTATTATTATACTCTGATCAAAATAAGATCAGTGTGCTTATTCTTTTAAGTGGTGCCCAGTGTGTCAGAGTGTGAAAAAGAGGATTAATAGTGTGCCAATTAAACAGGCAGCGGTCCCACTATAGTTTTATTCTTGCAGTTAATATTTAGTTGGTTGCCATTAAAGGTGACAGATCTGCCAGACTAAGGGTATGTTTACACGACAGTGATGTACTAAAAACGGAAAAGGTTTTCCTTCGCGTTTTTGACCTTTATCGGCTTTTGGCTTGCTTAGTTGCGGGGACATTTAATATTCAATAATATTATTGATCTATCAGCATTGACACCAGAGTGGCTAGATATTTAAATTAACTAAATAAAAAACTTTTTTTTACAACCAAAATGAGCCATCGCTGAACTCACTTAAGCTAGACAATGATGCTATTTTCTTCTAGAATCAAAGTTTGTTGCATTATTTTCTCTCTCTGTAAAGCTGCTTTGAAACAATCTGTATTGTAAAAAGTGCTATGTTGCTAGGCAATGTTGTCAAAACTATTCCGTTCACACGGATCCGCGAAAACAGTTACAAACGCTGTGTTATTCTGCATGGTCAGTAGTTGGCGATGCCACTTTTTTTGCCCAAAGCTTGCATGCAAGTTTCCATCCAGATTTTGTATATATACATATTTGTCTGTGTATTTACCAAATATCACATCCAGTGCTTATCATATAACATCAGTTATGTCACAAGTCATTTTTGAATGTGGACTAAATGCAACATTTATTGGAGAAGATTTTCAGTACATAAAACTTAAATTTCAGTCAATTCTATGTAGCTTCAATGAAATAACTTAAATAGTGTTAAAATGCTCTTTTCTGATGTGGTAACAACGTTTTTGCTTCAGCATGTTAAATGTTCCCCAGGAAGCATCAGGACAGATTATTAAAACTCACTATCACTTCCAAGGCATCTAAAAATGAAGTATGGTCAAGTGCCTTTAGCGTCACTATTAAGACGAAATGAATACACTTTATCTAATCAATAAAATTGTGGCAACAGATTACAAGAAATATTATTAAATTGAACAAATTAGAATTGAGTAATAATTAATCAAATTATTCCTTAAAAGTTAACCGTTTAAAATGAGTAAAGTTTATACCAAAAAATTAAACAAAAATATCTGAATAACAGATAGACGTCAAAGATTAATTAAGAACTCTTTATTTTATATTGACAACATTGAAGACACCTGATGATAACAAGCAGAATCACTGAAGGAGAAACCTAAAACAAACCACGGTAACCATAATGGTGACTTAATTTTTTTTGTAAGTTTTACTCATTTTAAATTGTTTACTTTATAGGAATTAATTTGAATAATTATTACGCAATTCTAAATTGTTAAATTGAATTAATAATATTTCTTGTAATCTGTTGCCCCTGTGATGATGTGATGCTTTTTCAGGCGGCAATTATTATTATTATTTTTTTTTTTTAATGTTTTGTGATTTGATCGTTTCGGCAGATAGAGACGTTTAAGACTTTTGGGTTTGTTCCTCCCACAAAGCAAACATTTGGTCTTAGAATACTTGGAATATTTGTAATTTTTAAATTGTGGCTGTTGTTATACCTGCATGTTTTTTTAATGCTGTTTTATATTGAAAATAATTAGGTTTAGGTGTTATCAATGTAAATAAAATTATTCCTTTTAAAATCATAACCCAGTATGTTATAATGAAAACAAATATACCACAATATATAATTTAATGATGATAAAAATCCCCATGCCCTTCGAGCCTGTGTATTGATGCCAAAGATTTCTCAGAGACCCAGGGGAAGCTTTAGGATCTTAATAGTGACACTAAAGGCGTGTGTCCATGCTTCAGTTATTAAAGTCTTGGGAATAAGATTGGATTTATTATTATTATTACATTACACATGGTCCTCCTAGCCAACTTTTGAGTGATATTTTGATTGACTGACTCATTGGACCCGGTTTACATCTGTTTTTAGTGTTGCACTTCAGATCAACAGCATCCCACTCTTACCATCTGGTTGTTCAGGGGTTCAGGAATGTGAGATAGAGTGTGAACTTTACACTTCCGTGTTGCAGCTAGAGCATTATCCCGAGAGGCTGTTTCTGCTTGAAGGGTGTACTTTTCACAATCATCTGTCCTAACAGCTGCCAGCGCCATATCTCTCTGGAATACTGGTCGGACACAACATAACCTTAAACCTCATCAAACAGAAACCAAAACCTTACAATGTATCTAACATATTTTCCTGTTCATTTTTAATGATTTACAAATTACTCTATCAAATTAAATGTACTAATGTAATGAACTGGCTTTTTAAATTTTATTATATTGTTGTCAACTTATGACGTTCACTTGGTTTTTGCATTCAAAAACATCAAAATGAATAAGTAATAGGTTATTTTTGGGATTTATGGGAATCTCGCATTGAAGACTTGGAAGTAAACGCCCACTGCTGTGAGTGGATAACAGTTTTGTATATTATAATTAGTTTCAACTCACCTGTCGATGCATGCACTTGGGGGAAATTGTTTTGAAAGCGTCCAATGTTGTAAAATGGCAACCGGAATGATTCACCCATACATGTTCGACCCAGAGTCCGTGTGTTGCACAATTCCTGTCAGATCCTGCAATATAGCACTGCACAATATTCTGAATTGTTCGGTAGCTCGATCCGGTTTGTCATCACAAGGTAACCTAGGCCTATGTTATTTAGCTATGTGTGAATGCGCATTGATCTTCTTATATATATATATAATTTTTTTTTTACTGACTAATACACTTCTATTAGTCACTCAACATAAATATAGTCCAGCAATATACAATGAAATTTGTCAATCTGTTTAAAGGGTTAGTTCACCCTCAAATGAAAATGTGAAAATTCTGTCATTAATTACTCACCCTCATGTTGTTCAACCCCGTAAGGCTTTCGTTCATCTTCGGAACACAAATTTAGATATTTCTGATTAAATCTGAGAGCTGGATCACTCCTCGATAGGCTTCTAAGGAATCGAAACATGCTGGCACATAAAAGTTAAAGACATTGTTAAAACAGTCAGAGTAACTACAGTGGCTCAATCTTAAGTTTATCAAGTGACGAGAATACTTTTTGAGCGCAAAAAAACAAACAAAAATTACAACTTTATTCAACTATTCATTTCCTTCTCTGTGAGCCTTTAACTTTTCTGGGCCGTTAAGTTTTGATCCCTTAGAAGCCTATGCAGGAGTGATCCAGCTCTCCGATTTAATCATAAAATATCTTCATTTATGTTCCAAGATGAACGAAAGTCGTACAGGGTTGGAACAACATGAGGGTGAGTAATTACTGACAGAATTTTCATTTTGGGTAACCCCTTTATGTTTCTCAATCAGATTTGCAAGCTATTAACAAAGGATGAGTTAATTCCCTCTCTGCTGTTTTTAAATTGTGGATGTCATTTTAAATGTAGAGTGACATGTAGACATTTTTTGGATGCCTGGTACTATATGTTTGCCTAGCCTGGGTTTCCCCATGCTGCCTTGAGCGCAGCGCCATTTTATTCACGCTGCTAGAGTCTGGATACCGTGAACCAGATTTTCGCTTCAGCAAGGGGCCCAATCACAGAACGGGGAGGGAGTAGCAAGGCAATTTCAATGAGATGTGGTCTGACATTAGCAAGGCTAATGTTTGCCTCAGGATTCGAAATGACTTACAGTATGACTCTTGGGGGGTCCCCTAAAATGTATGTAATTATAAAATGATAAATTCTGAAGACCACCTTGTTACACTAGCCTACTCTAGGCAAAATTATATGGGCCGATGTCAGGGATTTTCCTGGCTCAAAATGTGGCCGAGGGGCAAAATCGTAACACTAAGGGGGGTCCGGGGCATGCAACCCCCCCCCCCCCCCCCCCCATATGACAATTTGATAACATAGTGTATCACCCTGGAGTAGGCTGATTTAAAGTGAACATTTATTTAAGTTAAAAGTTGTTCTTTTGGCAAAATTACATTTCCTTTATAGCCTAAACAGAGGCTTTAGCCTACTCCCTTTAAACTTGTCAATGTTTCATTTTTTTGAAAACACTCTTATCTGAATACTTTTTTGTAACATTATAAAGTGCACTTTTCCCCTAATGTTATTTAATGTATGCTCTAAATTTCATTTCAAATTCTTACATATTATTAATAGGCCACATTCAGTTAAAATAATAAGACAGCCTAGCCTAGTGGCTGTTACTAACCAAATTAAATAATTTACATTGAAAAATTATAACGGTATTAAATGAGATTATGAGACTGTTTAAAATATGTTTTTGAATAATATAAGGAATGCCGAAAAGAAGGCTACTTTGAATGTAAACCGCCAGTAGGAGGCGGCAGGCGGCCGTCTTAGGCCCGATTCACATATCGCGTCTTTTGCGCGCTCAAGTTCATTATTTCAAATGGAGGCGCGCGTTTTGCGCGCTCATTATGGAAGCGACGCGGTCGCGGTGCGACGCGCTCGTTTTTTCCATGCGTGTCCGCGCCGCATAGAGATAAAAACATCTCAACTTTTCAGAAAGCCGCAAGCGCACCGTAGGTCACGTGACACGAACCAACCAATCAGCTTCCTCGCCACTTTTTTTTACCTCAGCAGAAAAATGGAGGAACAGCTCATCATTGCGTTTTTGTAGTATCGGGTGCACCCAAACACTGCGGCGTTTCTTACTTTAAATAAATCTTGTAACAGAGTTACAGCAAGGGTTTTTCGGTGGTGGAAATCCATTGCTGAAATTTCCTTCTTGTAACGGAGAGCGCGGCTGATGGTTGCTTAGCGACTACAGACGCCACCGGAGCGAAACCGGCCTAGCGCTTCTTTGGAAAAAGGTAAAAACGCACACGCCTAGCGTTATCTACGCGTTTTTAGACGCGATATGTGAACTGGCCCTTTATGAGCGAGTTAGGGCCCGTTCACATATCGCGCCTAAAATGCGCAGAAAACGCTAGGCGCACGCGTTCTCCTTTTTCCAAAGATGCGCTAGGGCGGTTGCACTCCTGAGGCATCTGTCGTTGCTAAGCAACCATCAGCTGCGCTATCCGTCACATGAAGGAAATTTCAGCAATGGATTTCCACCACCGAAAAACCCTTGCTGTAACTCTGTTACAAGATTTATTTAAAGTAAGAAACGCCGCAGTGTTTGGGTGCACCCGATACTACAAAAACGCAATGATGAGCTGTTCCTCCATTTTTTCTGCTGAGGTAACAAAAGTGGCGAGGAAGCTGATTGGTTGGTTCGTGTCACGTTACCTACGGTGCGCTTGCGGCATTCTGAAAAGTTGAGATGTTTTTATCTCGATGCGGCGCGGACACGCATGGAAAAAACGAGCGCGTCGCACCGCGACCGCGTCGCTTCCATAATGAGCGCGCATACCACGCGCAAAACGCGCGCCTCCATTTGAAATAATGAACTTGAGCGCGCAAAAGACGCGATATGTGAATCGGGCCTTATTGAGTCATTCATTTAAATGATTCGTTCAAACGGCTGATTTATTCAGAATCAGACGGTTTAATAATGGGCAAGTGAATCTTTGACTCGAGCGAGTTCAACGCTGAATTATTCAGTAATGAATCATGGGAGTGTTGCTCTGAGATACGCTGTTGTTTGGAACTATTTTTGCTGCGGAAACAGTCGTTCGTGGCGTCTAAAAATGTAAGTAACTTGATTTGAACTATTTGAACTATTTGTTTATTGAACTGTAATGAAATCAATATCTGGGTTTCAATCGTGATGGCACTCGGGAAAACAGCACTCTGGTCGTGTGTAGCCTATATATTGTTTCTTAACTATAAGTGAATATGTTATAAATAACTGCGCGAGCCTCAACAGCGCAATTTTGTTACAGTCCGTAACGTTACATTCTCGGGAGTAGGCTACCACAACAACAACAGCTCACTCGGCTAACAACTGCCCTGATACACCTTATTCACGGCAGCGCCATCTTTGATTTTTAATGAGAATGAAAGCGAGGCTGTGAGGGATAGACATACATCTCTTCAATGGGCTGTACTGTTATTTAATGTGTTTTCAGATTGTTCTGTTTATGAAACACAGGAAAAATACCTTTCCAAGAAATTTCAGTTGACAAAAAACTCCCGACAATGTAAGCTGTGAAAAAATCGTCAGTAATTTGAGCTTTATTCAGCTTTTTAGAGCGGATGCCATTGGAAACACGGTAAGTCTATCCCTCACAGCCTCACTCTCAAACCTGTCATGGCGCTGCTCTGAATAAGGTCTATTGCTGCCTCGCGCTAGGAAATAAATTAATAACTGTTATAAATGTAAAACGTCACCGAAGACCTATCATAGGAAAAGTCCTTGTTACAGTGCTTCTATACAGGTCTGGGGAAAGTAGTTGTGGTTTATGCACAATAAGCTATATGATATGCTAATGTTATACGCTATATAATTCTTGCTATTAAATTAGCTTAACCAACAGAAAGGAGTCATAGTTATTATATTTAACTAAAACCATAAAAAAATTATTTAATCAAAATAAAATAATATATATTTACGTTAGCTATATCCAAATATAAATTCTTATGGAGGGTCCCAATGACTTATGGAAGACCACCCTCATTTCAAACCCTGGTTTGCCTGTAGTTACACAAAGAACTTTAATTGTAGGAAAAGTCCTTGTTACAGTGCTTCTATACAGGTCTGGTGAAAGTAGTTGTGGTTTATGCATAATAAGCTATGTTTCCATCCATCTCTTCAATTTAATGTGCTCTTCATTGTGAATTCAAGTTCTTTCTGTGAATATGCCTTATCTGTCCTGTTTATTTGAGTTTTATAACCATGAGACTTCCACAGCCAGACTGTTGTGCTTGGTGTTTTCATGCAGAACGTTTTGCCTGGCTTACTCGTGCGAAGCAAACGTTGAGAACAATTTCAAAAGATTCACAGGCATCTAGAGTTCTCTCTTAGACAGTAGGGTAGCTGGGTTTAAGAGAAAACCTTGGGTACGAGCAGTATCCTTCCTACACACATTCACAAACGCACACACAAAAAACACTACCTCCATACCGCTCCTTCCATAAATCCCAATTCACACAGCATCTCTCTTTTCTCCTCATCCATCTCCTCAACCACAAATATGAAATGTGCATAGTGATAACACAGACAGGAAGTCAATATTTAAAACAAATGTCAGAAACATGTTGAGGCCTCCAGTCCGGTTCTATTGAGTCCTCACAGTGTGGATTTAATCATGTCAGTCCTCTTGTGGCCAGTGGGCTTGTCAAAAAAAAAAAAAAGAAAAAAAAGTAAGGAACAAGGAGGATATTACGCTCCTGCAGCTTCGCGCAGAGATTCAGACAACACTCTGGTATAATCATCACCAAATTGTGCAGCGACAAACTCTAAATATAGATCCGGCACACTATGTTTATTTATATTAGCGGTGTAATGTCAGTTCTTCAGTGGTTATGGTGATATTAGCTCTAGAAATACTCTTCGGTTAAACGATCTGCCCATAAACAATTTCACTGAAAAATGTGCTTTCAGTGAAATTTATAAACAGTATTATGAAAGAAATGATCCAGAAAGCAGCATTTTATTTGATCTAAAAACACATGAGCTAATTTGAATGCGATCATGAATGGTTTAAAAGAAAAGAAAAAGCTCTTATCTGGTCTTCCCTGCCTTGTGCCTGTTCACCTCAGTTATGGAGGTAATATAAACCTCATGAGAGAGAGGCCTCTGTGGTTTTCAGGGTGACAGATTGAAGAAAGACAGCATTTTCACCCCATCGTCACAAACTCATATCACACCCGTGACTCAACAGTGACAGACAGAGTGTCAGGAATGTCCAGAGTGCTAATGAATGCAATGTTACTTTTTTTTTTTTTTGGAACTAACATTTTTTTTATTCATATTTTGCTTTAAATAACAGCAAGAACAGTCTTGGGATTTAGAAGAAATTTAGATAAATATCTCCTCTACAAATACAGCATTTGTAGAAGAGAGATATCTCTAAATTTCTTCCCTTTTCTGGTTGTGATGCACAGTGACAGTCAGGGCCGGATTAAGAGTTCAGAGGGCCCTGGGCACAATGTCTTGTAGGGCCCCTCTTAAGCAGGCCAAATGTATATATTTTGTCCAAGGACATTTTAATATGACATTTATAGTTTAACTGACTTAACTTTGTTGAACTATGCTGGAGTAAAGTTCATAAATGGTTGTTCTTTCCTATAGGAATTTGTAAAAGTATGTTGGGTGGACCCTTAATTTAGCCTTTACAGTTTTACTGATTTACTGTTCCTCTAGGGGGGTTCGGGGGCATGCTCCCCCGCAAGAATTTTTTTTACATTTTAAGGTTAAATGCAACAATCTCGTGCTCTCTGAGAGATCAAAATTAAGATCTACCCATAAACTGCTCGTTGAACAAAGAAAACGCATTGATTTTTACCAGGACAATAAACAGGGCTCAAACATCTTTTTAGTTGAGTCTCAGTCTACATAACATTATCAATGGTGTTTTAGGATCTCAAACAATTATAATAATGTAATAATGATTTATATAATTATTCCAATGACGTAAAATCCATAAATCTTATAAATGTACTATATAAATGAAAATTAATATTTCAAAAGTAGCCTATGTTTTAGTCTACATTACACTAATATAGGAAAATTAAAATAATTTTGTACTTATTTCTTCACTTGCAAGAAATAAACCCTTTAGCTTGTATTTAGGAGAAAACACCAGATGACCATCCTGATCGCGTGAGCAAAGTGCACGCTTTTCTTTAATTCACCCAGCACTAGGATGCCTATTCTTAAAGTCTTGTGCTGTTTTATAAAGGCAAAAATCCATATCATGGTTCGATTTTAGTTCGTTGGCAAAATATAACGCTAGAGACCTATGTTAAGTTATACATTTTACATCTCATATGTGTTGGGAAAAGAGAGAAGAGACTTAGCCAAAAGGCGGACTCGAACTCTCGTCAAACGCATCAGAATCAAACTCTCGCGCTTAGCGTGCTACGATCTACGCTACTACTGTTGTGACGCCAACGGCGTCTTTTTTCAGAGAAGAAAGGCACTAAATGCAAACATACATTCCGTTTTATCAAACCGTTCCTCATGGCCTCGAAACACTACCGGTCCACCTGGGAAACTCCCGACTCTCCCGATTGTCACTGGTGTCCAGGGCCCCTTAGACGTCGTGGGCCCCTGGGCAAGTGCCCAGTTGCCCTAATGGTTAATCCGGCCCTGGTGACAGTCATATACAGGTGTTTCTTTAATTGTACACACTTTTATGTCTGAGAGGTAAAAAATCGTTTTGTTATATGAAGGTATATATGTGTGTGTATATATATATATATACACACACACACACACACACACACACAGTACTGTGCAGAAGTCTTAGGCACACTAGTATTTTCACCTCACCTCAAAAAATGGTTTTAAGCCAGTTATTTATATATTTTGTTGTAGTGTCTCAGTAGGAAATATCAGTTTACATTTCCAGACATTAATTGTCCCATTAATTGTAATAATCCAGTGAAATTTTTGAATGCACAAGGATTCTGACAACAGCCAATGCTCCACACGGAGGTCAGATCTCACCATCATCGAATGCATCTGAAATTATATGAAGAAACTTAAAAAAAACAGAGACTAAGACCAGAAGAACTGCGGCAACGTCTCGAAGGTAGTGCCTGCCTGCCTGCAAAGCTACAGTACTGTGAAAAAGCACTTGTGTAAAAATGCTGTAAGTGAGAATGTTTTCAAAAATAATGTCATAATCATAAAAAGATTTTATTTATCAATTCATTTGATTAGTTAACTTATATTAACTGTTGTTAACTTTTAACAGTTAACTAAATCAAATAGGTGTTTAGTACCCTAAACAGCTTTTGTCCAGGTATTGCACATAGTTTTTAGTTTTGCAGGTTTTTTCAAGCGTCTTTGAAAACGTTGCTGCAGTTCTTCTGGTCTTGGTCTCTGTTTTTTCTGTTTCTTCATATAATTGCAGATGCACTCGATGATGGTGAGATCCGACCTCCGTGTGGAGCATTGGCTGTTATCAGAATCCTTGTGCATTCAAAAATTTCACTGGATTATTACAATTAATGGCTGGAAATGTAAACTGATATTTCCTACTGACCTGAGACGCTACAACAAAATATATAAATAACAATTTCTTTGAGTTGAAAATAGTAGTGTGACTAAGACTTCTGCACAGTACTAATATATATATATATATATATATATATATATATATATATAATTTTCTTTTACAAAACTCTCTTACCCTATAGACTTTCAATCTTAAAATATTAAAATCCATCATAAAAATATTAATTATTACAATAATTAATATAATCAAAGAAAATATATACAAACTATTTATTTATTTATTTTTTGCATAAAAAACACAACAGTGTCTGTGAAAAGTTTGATAAATCTGTGGAGAAATCAAAGTAGAAATAAAGGAAAATATTTGTATTGTGCATCATTTCTAATCAAGCTTTAATTTTATCAAATTATGCAAAAGTGTGAAAATAGTATTTAATTTTAAATGTTATATGATGTATATAATTCTTGCTATTAAATTAGCTTAACCAACAGAAAGGAGTCATAGTTATTATATTTAACTAAAACCATAAAAAAATATTTAGTGAATCAAAACAAAATAATATACAGTATATTTACGTAAGCAATATAATATATAATAAACTAAGTTGGCTATATATATATATGTTTATAAAACGGCAACATTTCTGATTTTAATTTAGTTTAACCTCTGACCTCTGTCATATATAGCAATTATAATCACTGTGGATAAAAGCGTCAGCTAAAATGAATAAAATCTACTGGGCAACAAATGAACAATTAATATAAAGACGTTAAAGAAAGAGACATTTTAGAAAGATTTTAACTTTTCATTTCAAGTTTTAACTGTCCTCAAGTATATTTTTCAGCACGTGTGTTCAAAACCTTTTTGATAGTTTTTTCTTTTATAGTTCAAACTAATTCGGAAGAAAATATATTTTATATAATACAAGACCTTATTTAAGCAATTCCTGAAATGTAAGATGAGAATATCACATCATGTGAAAGAATTGACGTGTCACAGATGCATTTTGGCAATTGCTGAAATTATTGTAGGCACTTCATTTTCGAAAGGTTCAGCTAGTGAGTATTGCATTAGACTTTTAAATAAACTTGAGCCACTTTCTCATAAGAGATTGGCACTGCAATAAGGAAAGTGATTTCAAAGTGTTGCAGGACTGAATGGCCTGGGGTGTTGGTTAACCACACTGCTCTGCACTTCCAGACAGATATCAGAGAATGTAATTGGAGTCGGAACAAGTGTGTGCCATTTTCATTTGTGCATTTCCTTCTCTTTCTGGAGGACGATTGGTGAATTGCTCGGAAGTGGAGAATTATCTTGGCGTTACGGCTTTAACTGCGTTCAAAGGGGAAGCTATAAAACACTGACAAATTTAATGGAGAAAGAAACTTTTCAAATCCTTTCCTCGGAGAGTTAATTACCGACTCCACTATTGCGTGAGGAAAAAAAATGTCATGGCTTGTGCTATCAAGACAATTTCCTTAAATTAGCATTACTTGATTCGAAAAAGGAGCGATTTGTACAGTATGGTACCTGAACAATTCTGCACCACACACCAGCCACAACAATATTTACATGCATATCAAAATTCACTCATGCTTTCCAACACTGTTCCTTGGTTGTTCCTATCTAAAACCAAACCGCTTCTTGCTCCGAACGACACGAGGCTGCCGAGAGAGAGACATAATCTCGCTCATTATGTGGAACGTAATTGGAGCAGCGTAGTTGTGAGGATGTTATCGGAAATAAACAGCACATCAGGCGGCCGCCCCCCTGCCTCAGAGCTCGTGGGGTGCTGTAATGAGACTAATAACATTAGCTGTCGGGGCAGGCCGCTCTCCACTCTTCCATCCTCCGCGGGGAGTCAAACCGGGCACATACAGGGGGCTGGCCGTCTCATCACAGCAGTGCTCCGTGAGTCTTGAAATGGAAGATATCAGCAAGACCAAAAGTAATGAAATGGAAATAAATAAATAACTGCTAGCATTTCTTTAAGAATTAATGAGCCCTCAGTGTTATTCTGGTCTCATTATAAAATAATAGGAGTCATTGTCATGAGCTTTGTAATAAATTTATCTAAAGTTGCTAATAGCTATAAAACTCTAAATCTATTTATCAATGATAAATGGGGTATGGATTTTATTGCTGAGGCATAAAATTGTTCGGACACCTACTATGCATATTAAGAGAGCATGTTTGCTTAGGTAAGAATTACTATCACTATTGTTCGTACTGGTAGGATTAGAAGTTATTCAAACTGCTAACTATTAAAAATTAAGAATTAATTAACAAACAATTAAAGGAATACTTCTGGATTTAGCATTAAAGGGATACTCCACTTCTTTTGGAAATAGGCTCATTTTATAACTCTCCCAGAGTTAAACAGTGGAGTTTTACCGTTTTCGAATGTATCCAATTAATTTTCTGATATTTAGACGAATATCAGTAACCAGACAGTTTCTGGTCTCATTGACTTCCATAGTATATTTTTTTTTCCTAATGGAAGTCAATGAGACCAGAAACTGTCTGGTTACTGATATTCTTCTAAATATCAGAAAATCAGCTGAATGGATTCGAAAACTGTAAAACTCAACTGTTTAACTCTGGGGGAGTTGTAAAATGAGCCTATTTCCAAAAAAAAAAAAAAAAAAAGTGGAGTATCCCTTTAAGCTTTGTAATAGTAGAAAACCTGTAGTATTTTCGAATTATCGTGCTTTCCACCCTCATATCCCCCTGAAACGAGAGATTTATGTATATTTTTGTCTGGAAAAAAATCCTCTGATGACACAAAACTCATCAATTTTGCGTCATCTGAGAATTTTTTGGCCAGAGGCTTAAGACGACATTCAGTAGGCACTGTCCCGCATGTTCTCAACCCACCCATAGAGGACGATCTCACTCACAGAATGAATACATAGTGTCAGACATCTTGTTTTGGAAGCTAAGCTAGCAGGGTCTTGTTCTGTGGAGAAAGCGGATTAGTAGGTGTTTCCATCCTCTTTTCCCCAGAAATGTCCAGCCGTCGATGTCCGGGATTCAGCTTTTGCTTTCTGCAGTCACCATTCATTGTTTACATGCACAGCTTTTATTTCAATCTAACTGAATTCATTTCGATTGGTGAGTCTGAATGTAGTGTAACATGAACGCTAAACAGGTGATTGGTTGATGTGCGTTTTAACATTGCTAAGAAAATTCCCGCTCCTCCGTGAGAGATACGAGACCGGTGCATCTCACAGGTGTTGCTCATCGGTAAGACTCATCACGGAGACTCACTAGTAGCCTAGACTTGTTGTTTAATTACTGTGCTTAGTTATAGGTAGGCGTGGCCTCCTAGGGCAGCAAAGCAAGTGCATTGTAGGAGTTGTTGTCTTTCATCCACATAAGCCAAAAATACATTTTCTGTCTTTTCTCAGACTAGAAAGCTCCAAATTCAAAAAATAATTCAACATTTCTTCTATGACCCATTTTAAATGGGGGGGTTGATTGCGATTTCACTTTTTTCATTTTAAATAGTGTGCAATGTTGCTGTTGGTGTTGCAGCTTACATTGTCGGGAGGTTTTTGTCAACTGAAATTTCTTGGAAAGATATTTTTCTATAGGTTTCATGAGCAGAACAATCCGAAAACTCATTAAATAACAGTACAGCCCATTGAAGAGATGCACGTCTATCCCTCACAGCCTCGCTTTCATTCTCATTAAAAATCAAAGATGGCGCTGCCGTGAATAAGGCGTATGCCGACTCTGTTTGTGTAACGTTAGTAGCCAGCCAGTGTAAAACAAATGTTTATAAAGTTAAAAAATATAGGCAAATTACCATTCAGAAACGTTTTTTAAGAGCCGTGTTTAGGGAGGTTCTGCTTGACTCTCTTCATCGCCGCTTTCTCTGTCTGAATCTGGCTCTGATACTGCAGTATCGACACCATTATTTACTGTACATTGTACCAGAGCGGCTCTGCATTGGACTTGAGCACATGCACGTTTCGCCCGTATAGGTAATGGGCGCTAACCTTCCGGACAATGTGAGCTACAGTTTAGCCATTCACAACACACCGGCCCAAACTAACCAATGTGAGCCCATTGCCTGTTTCTGAGGGAGTGGTTTTTATAGATTCAGGAAGCCAACCAGTCGTTCAAATGACAGGAGAAAGCGGCTTACAATAAAGGTAAATAAGAAAAATAAAGACTTTTAAAAAAAGAAAAACCACATACATGTTATATTGCTCCCCATAAACACAATCATGCAAAGAAAAAAAGCAGTAAACCACCCCTTTAAATACACATTCATCTTTTCAGAGGTGAAGTATCCCTTTAAGAGAAAATGATGGCTTTGGTACCTCAGATACTGTGGCATTACATTAAAAAAACAACAAAAAAAACATTGTGCACTAAGACAGACGGAAAATGTAAAGTTGCGATTTTCTTGGCTGATATGACTAGGAACTATACTCTCATTCCTGCGTAATAATCAAGAAACTTCACTGCCATACCATGAGAGCAGCAGACGCAATGACTAAACAAACTTAGTCCCGGTCACGTTAGAAGCTGGGCACTATTTTCAGGCGCTGCATCATAACATTACGCCTGCTGCACTCAAGGTACGACAGTGTTGTTTCCTGAAAACTTCCTTAAAGGGAAGTTTCCCTTTAATCTTTTCAACAACTGAGAGGATTTTTTTTTATAAAATCACCTGTCAAGTTCCAGAATCTACAATTATGAGAGTCAATTATGTAATATGTATACTGTCTGTCATCATCTCTGACAGATTGCATGTTGAAGCCACTCAGGACGCCATATTCTCTCTTTTATCAGAAAGTGATGACATAGTCAAAACATATGGTATACTGTGGTTTTCCAGGAAATGCATGTATCTGCTGGACCCTTGCTTCTCATTACTACGTTATGTTTTTGACAGACATCGATGTTTTGATATTTAAATGTGTTAATAATTATTTATTTCTTAGCAAGTATTCAGTGAATTGATTGATGCCTAATGGGTGGGTTATGTCAATGTTTTTAGTTCCTTTATTCCAACCGAAAGCCAGCCTAAGTTTTTGACGGATGTGATAACGTGCGTAAGGGCGTGCGTAATAGTGAAAAAAAAAAAAAAAAACTTTTTAAAACTAGCTCAATTATTACCCCTTAGCAGATTTTGTCTTTTTAACATTACAAGAGGGACTTATTACAGTACGTAAACATTGAACAGTAACATGGACAACACATAAATGATGTCTGCTACATTCAGTGGCATAGATAAGGCAAAGGCAAAATGAAGCCACACTGATCAAGCTGTCAAGATGACACCCATTTGTCACCTTTTCTATTTATTCTCCTTAAAGCGTTGTCAGCTGTAACAAGCTGTGCCTCGAATGTGTTTGCAGTTGACATTGCAAGTTTGTGCCAATGGTCCCGACTGACTGTTTGTGGCAGGGCTGTGAACCACCTGTCAGTCATCTCTGATCCCAGTAGGAGGCGGGGTTACGGAGGCCTGCTCCCACCTCCTCTGAGACCCCTCCACTGGGCTCAGCTAGAGCAAAGGCCACCGGGTGGCTGGGAGTGACAGATGGAGCTCATTTGAAGTCATGATGAACTTCAGCTAGAAAGAGTTGAAGCATCTGGAGGGAATGATGGGGGAACATAGCAGATAAGAAGCTTATTGTGAATACTGATGTGTCGGAGGAAAAAAAAATAGGGGTGTGAAGGTTTTGAGCAAACCTGGGGAGATTTATAATTCGAGTGTGTGTGAGCAGTCAATAGGAGATGCATTGTCAGAAAGAGTAAAAGAGACACAGAGATGGAGAGATCAGCGGTTGACAGCATTTAAAAAAAATCAGAGATGCGATTCTGACGTGATGGTCGTTTTAAAAAGAAGCCAGCGTTATTATGGTGTTACCTAAGTTACCTTCATTTGAGGAAATTCTAAGGGACTGTAGCATCAAATCACATGGCAGAAGGTCAGAAAAGTCCATCCCAGTCAAAGCTAGAGAAAAAATACGGTGAATTAAAATAATGTACTTTAAAAGAATATACTTAAGTGTGAACTGAATGTTTTTGAAGACAATGTATTGATGTTTAAATGTACAGTAAATGCAATTAGCTGAACTTTATAGTGCTTTTTGACACACAAGTTAAGTACATTATATGTCATTTCATAATTACTACTTCTAATGTTTTGGAAATATGATTAAAGTGTAATGCCGTATACTGACTTAGCAAAATGCTATTGTCAAACCCTATTGAAATGGATTGTGTTAATGGAAGCCCCATTAGAGCTTAGATCGGGCCCGAGAAAACGAAGCCCTACCCTACCCGAGCCAATGCACGTTGTGTCTGAGCCCGGCCTGGCCCGACACATTAACTGTAATTATGAGCCCGAGCCCGATTTAAACCAGACCATTTTTAATGCGTGGGTATAACTACGTTATAACTGATGTTCTCAACTACAATTCGAGTTGTTACAGAAATCTGTTTAGAATTACCTTAATAAATAATGCAGTAAGGATGAAGCATGTAAATTGCGTTGTTTGTTTATTCAGAATGGAATGGATCGCAAATTGATCCGAATGAAGAAACGCAAAAAAAAAAAATGTGACTCTGCCACACTCTCACCTTCAGTCTGCACATACAGCACGGGCAACGCTAGTGAGCAAAACCAGTCACGATAAAACAAAAACAATTAACTGCATTCAATTTCATGTAACCATTGTTTAAATCAATTAAATTGTTTAATACACGTCAAAATGTTCTTATCAGCACGCTCGTCAGATGAGCAAGAGAGAGCACACTCGACCCCGTCAGCGGCAAATGTGCTTCTCAAGATGGCGCTGTTCGCACATTGCACGAGGTATCATTTGCGTCACCAATATGTGCCTCATATAAAACAATATTCTGCATGAATGGTTCCCACTTGAATTATATACATTTTACTTGATTACAACTCGGCACACAAATATGAAAACAAAAGACAAAAATATTAATAAAGTTAAAGGAGAACTCCGGCGAACAATGAACCTTTGGTCTAATAAAACATCGGTACCTAGTCAATCGTTCTCTGAGGTTTGTTTTCATGATAATCGAATGTAAAGAGTTTTATCTCTAAAAACTGTTTAGCGTATAATGCTAGTACTGGGGGCATTGACTAAGTAAAAAGAAATCGCTAGTTTATACCACTAACAAGGCTCAAAAGAGCCCCACACTAACACAGTAACATAACAAGGCTCCATACATGCAAAACGAAGCATTGAGAACTTTGTAAGTGTACAGACCGTTTAATAAGAAGATAAGTTATAAAGACAGTTCACTTCGTGTATACATACAGAAGCCATCTTAGGAAATAGTCTCGATAAGTCGATCCCCGAACGCCGTTCATACAGTTCAGAAGTTCATTGAACTTCATACAGTTCAGCTCACTCAGCACGACGTTCGTGGTTTGACTTATCGAGACTATTTCCTAAGATGGCTTCTGTATGTACACGAAGTGAACGGGCTTTATAACTTATCTTCTTATTAAACGGTCTGTACACTTACAAAGTTGTCAATGCTTCGTTTTGCATGTATGGAGCCTCATTATGTTACTGCGTTAGTGTGGGGCTATTTTGAGCCTTGTTAGTGGTATAAACTAGCGATTTCTTTTTACTTAGTCAATGCCCCCAGTACTAGCATTATACGCTAAACAGTTTTTAGAGATAAAACTCTTTACATTCGATTATCATGAAAACAAATCTCAGAGAACGATTGACTAGGTACCGATGATTTATTAGACCTAAGGTTCATTGTTCGCCGGAGTTCTCCTTTAATGAAGTTCACTAACTATCTTCATAACATTTTACATTTTTTTTTAAACGAGCTACACTAAATCTGGTCTCCCCCATCTGTAGCACTGTCTTTGATAATTGCACAACCAGGCCAGATTGTTTCAGATATCTCACGAGTCTATTAGCAGCAGATACAGTCTCTCCTATATCTGGTGCGTTGTCAGCCAGTGCGCCAGCATGGAGACCTTAGAGAAGGACAGTATTAATTAGGTGATCGAGACAAAAAAGCCTCCTATATGGTTCCAGGGCTTTGATTATGTTGCTGCCTTCATCTGTTACCCACACTATTCGGTCATGGCCAAATTTGTTGACCAGCAGGCAGACTACGTAACTCACGTCTGATATTTTGCCCCATTTTAGCATCCTCCACGGGAAACATTGCTGTGGTGAGAGTTTTACCAACTAATGTATAGTCTTTGCAATGAAACGTTATTGTCATGTAACTTAGCTTTTTGTAGTCATCAGTCCACATTCTCCATTCTTTAGAACATCTTTGAGCGTCTGTACCAGAACTTCCCTCATCTTGTTTGCCTTTTCTAGGCAAGCCTTGGAAATGGTGCTATGGTGAGGCAGGATGGACTGTGTCAATATACGACCATATGTATCACCAACATTGCTCAATTCTTGAGCTACCCGTTGGAAACCCTGGCCACTTACAATGTAAAATGGCCTTTTGTCCCTGCAGCAAACTCAATGCATTTCTTTCTGAGGGCTTGTGTCTCCCTCAGGGGTATGCTTGGACAAGTAACAAAAGATGACATTGAAGGCTGACTATCATCCTTTCTGTCATGGCAAATCTGCTTCATGTGTCTGTTCATCGTCGAAGTCCCTGTTATTTTGCTGTCTTAGGTGAGCAGCATGCTGCACTTAATGCACTCGACAAAGCCAACACATACAGTATGTTGTCACTGCCCATGACTTGTTTAAAATGGTTCCACACCTCCGACTTTACTCCAAACTTGCTCAAAGTTAATTATCTTTTAAAAAAAGTCAAGTTTTAATTTTTTTCTTTACTTCATCTCCAAGCAGCACTTAAGCTACACAATACAGCACAGCAGGCCTGGTGTGATACATGTGAGTAGAGGAGACGCTGTGTATGTAACGTGTTGCATTTTGTAACACATGCCGGCCCGGCCCGAGGATAGTGGCGGGAAATATCGGCCCGACCCAAAGTTCTGGCTCGGGCTCGGGCTGGGAATCTAAGCTCTAACCCCTATGCACTTCACAATGAGTTCTGCATGGAGTTATTGTCACAGTCGTCTACACCTGTCTGTCTTTGTCATCACTACACTTCCCAGGATCCTGCTTGTCTCCTCACCTAAACTCACTTTCTCATTAGCCACCTGTTTCTCGCTATGATCATCTGTGTCACCTGTCCTCACCTTGTTATTGTTCATTTGCAACTGTATTTAGTCTCCTTCTGTTCAGTTAGTCTTCGTCGGTCATTATCAATGTATGGTTGTGTGAATTGAAGTCCTGGAATGTTTTCCTTCATTTATGTAAGTTAAAGTTCAAGTTCAAGTTCAAGTTTCCTTTATTGTCATTGTAACCTGTACAACGAAATTACAAGTACCAACCAGTTGGTGCGTCAATAAAATCAATAACATAACCATAAAAAAAATAGAATAATAAATAGCAATATAAAAACTCTCCAACTTATTAGCGAACACACAGACTACCATCCATACTGTCATAGTTCTTACACCAATTGACTGTGTAACCTTTATGGATGTTTTTTATGGCATTAAGGGTGGTTATTGCTGTTGGGTAAAAACTGTTTTTAAGTCTGTTTGTTCTTGATTTGATTGTCCTGTATCGTCTGCCTGATGGCAACAGTTCAAACAAGGAGTGACCGGGATGGGAAGTGTCTTTAATAATGCTCTGGGCCTTTTTGAGACAGCGAGCTCTGTGAAGGTCAACCATTGTAGGGAGGGGACACCTGACTATCTTCTGGGCCATGTTAATGACCCTTTGTAGAGCCTTTTTCTGGCCTGCTGTGCAGCTGCTAAACCACACACATAGGCAATAAGTTAAGATAGGTTCAATGGTGCACCTATAGAAGGATACCAGCAGTCTCTGCTCAATGTCGTTTCTCCTGAGGACCCTGAGGAAGTGCAAACGCTGTTGGGCCTTTTTTAGCACCTTCATATTGTTAACACTCCACGTCAGACCCTCCTCAATGTGCACACCCAGAAAGCAGAAGTCTGACACCTGCTCCACCCAGTCCCCATTTATGATGAGTGGTGAGATGTTGGTTTTGTTCCTCCTGTAATCAATCACCAGCTCCTTGGTCTTTGCAGTATTAAGGAGAAGGTTATTCTCCCTACACCACACCGACAGATGTTCAATCTCCTCTCTGTAAGCTGACTCGTCTGCTCCAGTGATGAGGCCCACAACTGTAGTGTCGTCTGCAAACTTCACTATGATGTTATTTTGGTGGGTGGAGGTACAGTCGTGTGTGTAGAGAGTATAAAGCAGGGGGCTCAATACACAGCCTTGCGGGGAGCCAGTGCTGAGACTGAGGGCCGTCGATGTATAATGGCCAACTCTTACCCTCTGTGTGCGACAGGTGAGGAAGCTTTCAATCCACATACAGGTAGAGTATGGAATGCCTAGATCCATCAGTTTGTTCGACAGTCTTTGAGGAAGGATGGTGTTAAACGCAGAGCTATAGTCCACAAAGAGCATCCGCACGTAGCTCCCCTGCTGCTCTAGATGTGACCAAGCAGCATGCAGGGCTGTAGCTACAGCATCCTCAGTGGATCTATTAGTTCTATATGCAAACTGGTGTGGGTCTAGGCTTTTTGGCAGACATGATGTAATGTGACCCCGGACCAGCTTTTCAAAACATTTCATCACTACTGGGGTCAGTGCGACGGGTCGGTAGTCATTGAGGCTGGAAATATGAGGTTTTTTTGGCAGGGGGACGATGGTGGAGGACTTCAGGCATGCTGGGACTGTAGATTCAGCCAAAGACTGGTTGAAAATCCTCATAAAGATTCCAGCCAGCTGATCTGCACATTCTTTTAGAACACGCCCAGAGATGCCATCTGGCCCAGCAGCCTTCTTTGGGTCCACGGCCTGTAGTGTACGTCTCACCTCATGCTCAGTGAAGCTGATGTTGCTATGGACCGTGTGGTGTGTTGTTGCTACCATACTTGGTTCCACCTCAAAGCGGGCAAAGAAAGTGTTCAGTTCCTCTGCCAGCGAGGCCTGACCCTCAGCTGCTCCTCCGGTGGACCTGTAGTTGGTGAGCTGTTGGACTCCCTGCCATACCCGCCTGCTGTCATTACTTCCCAGATATACCTCAATCCTACGTCGATAATCCAACTTGGCCCTTTTAATGCCTCTTTTCAGATCAGCGCGGGCCATGGTGTAAAGGGTCTGGTCACCAGACCTGAAGGCGATGTTTCTCTCCCTCAGCAGCCGACGTACCTCCCTAGTCATCCAGGGCTTCTGATTGGGATAAACCTGGATCTGTTTTTCCACGGTAACAGTGTCTATGCAGTAACGTATATAACACAGCACACTGTCCGTAAGTGTCTCCAGGTCTTGATGTAAAAACACATCCCAGTTGGTCCCATCAAAACAGTCCTGCAGCCGGTGCATGGCTCCATCAGGCCATATTGTTATAGTTTTTGTGATGTTGGGTGTACTTTTCCTGAGAGGGGCATATGCAGGAATTAACAGCAAAGACAGATGGTCAGACTGGCCCAGGTGGGGTAGTGGTTTAGCTCTATAACCAAGTTTGATGTTTGAGTACACCTTATCCAGAGTTTTATTTCCTCTGGTCATGCATTTAACATGTTGATAGAAATGAGGGAGTACTAATTTCAAGTCTCCATGATTAAAGTCCCCCGCTACAATGTGTACAGCGTCCGGATATTTACTCTGCTGGCTGTTAATGCTACTATGCAAAAGACTACCAGCCGTTTTAGCATTAGCATCCGGGGGTATGTAAACAGCTGTTATCATAACGACTGAAAACTCTCTCGGGAGATACTTGGGTCTGCATTTCACAGACACATATTCCAAGTTCGGGGAGCAGTGGCTGTCCACAGTCACTGTGTTGGTACACCAGTTGTTATTCACGTACACACACAGCCCCCCTCCTCTGCTCTTACCGGAGCTCTGTGTCCTGTCCTGCCGCTGCCCGGTATAGCCTGTTAGCTCCGTCGCCGAGTCAGGGATGAGTGGGTGAAGCCAGGTCTCCGTAAAAAGCAAAATACAGCAGTCTCTTATGGTGTTGTTGGTTGCAATCTGTAGCCTCAGCTCATCCATTTTGTTGACAAGTGATCGCGCGTTAGCGAGAAACACGCTGGGAAGCGGAGGTTTAAGTGGTTGCCTCCGTAGCCTGGCGAGTGGCCCAGCCCTGCAGCCCCGCTTCTGCCTCCTCTCTCTACGCCGCCTTCGCCTCCTTCCCGCAGGGATGATAATCCACGAGGAGCCAGGGTGCCGTGCTATCTCCTCCGGTATGTTGTGTGTGCGGAGAAACTTGGCTGTAACACTCTGTTCGTAACAGACTCCTATCTTCAGGAGATCATGCCGACCATAGATATTGTTGGCCTGGCAGAAAACACTCAGGACATAAATAAACACAAAAAAACAACGCAAACTATAGCAACTATAGTTTGCTGATGAAGCATCTTCATTGAGTTCCCTTTGTCCTCTGTATCCTAACACCTGACAGAACGACCGACCACCCTAAGATGGACGATGGGGTAAGAATCATCGTCCTGGCTGAGGAAAGCAGACACTTCCTCTCGTTCGTCAAGGCATTTATCCCCATTGCCATTCACAGCTCCCTTAATGATGAGAGGTTGTGTATTCTGTTCAGGCTCGGGGTCACCTTTCACCACCGGATCGTCCTTCCAGACACCGCCAGACTCAGCTGGAGGGAGACTGTAATCCGGTGTCTGGAGAGTGTCGTTCTCCCAGAGCCAGAGTCAGAGTTTTCAAAGCCCTCTTCATTGCTGGTTTCATCCAATCCAGCTGAGCCTTCACCGCTGGTTCCGTCCAGCCCAGCCGAGCCTTCACCGCTGTTTCCATCCAGATCAAAGCCTTCTTCACCACTGGTTCCATCCAGCTCAAAGCCCTCTTCACCGCTGGTTCCGTCCAGCTCAAAGCCCTCTTCACCACTGGTTCCATCCAGCCCAGCCGAGCCTTCACTGCTGGTTCCGTCCAGTCCAGCCGAGCCTTCACCGCTGGTTCGGTCCAGCTCAAAGCCCTCTTCAGCGCTGGTTCCATCCAGCTCAAAGCCCTCTTCACCACTGGTTCCCTCCAGTCCAGCCGAGCCTTCACCGCTGGTTCCGTCCAGCTCAAAGCCCTCTTCACCGCTGGTTCCGTCCAGTCCTGCTAGAGCCAGAGCCATAGTCAGAGTTTTCAAAGAGCCAGAGTCAGAGTTTTCAAAGCCCTCTTCACCACTGGTTCCTTCCAGCTCAAAGCCCTCTTCACTGCTGGTTCCGTCCAGTCCAGCTGAGCCTTCTCCGCTGGTTCCGTCCAGCTCAAAGCCCTCTTCACCACTGGTTCCGTTCAGCTCAAAGCCCTCTTCACCGCTGGTTCCGTCCAGCTCAGCCAAGCCTTCACCGCTGGTTCTGTCCCGTTTAGTCCAGCCGAGAGCCAGAGTCAGAGTTTTCAAAGCCCTCTTCCCCGCTGGTTTCGTCCAGCCCAGCCGAGCTTTCACCGCTGGGTCCATCCAGCCCAGCCGAGCCTTCACCGCTGGTTCCACCCAGCTCAAAGCCCTCTTCACCGCTGGTTCCATCCAGCTCAAAGCCCTCTTCAGCACTGGTTCTGTCCAGTCCAGCTGAGCCTTCACCGCTGGTTCCATCCAGTCCATCCGAGCCTTCACTTTCACCGCTGGTTCTGTCCAGCTCAAAGCCCTCTTCACCGCTGGTTCCGTCCAGCTCAAAGCCTTCTTCACCGCTGGTTCTGTCCAGTCCAGCCGAGCCTTCACCACTGGTTCCGTCCAGCTCAAAGCCCAGGGCATACGTCTTTCCCTGTGGCTGTCCAAAGGTCCACGGCAGCCCTAAGGGTCCTCGCCACTTTGTATGCCCGAAGGGTATTCAACGCTGTGGCCACCCAAAGGGTCCTCAACCCCGTGGCCGCCCGAAGGGTCCTCGCCGCCATGGACTCCCGAAGGGTCCTCACCACCATGGATGCACGGGGTTTCCGACTGCCCCGCTGTGGCCATGCCCACAGCCTGATCCGCCCTGGCCACCTGCACGTCCCGCTCCGCCGTGGCCGCCTGGACCATCCTGGAGTCAGTCCAGCTGCACTCTGTCCGCCTTCCCGTCACGGACTCCAGGATGCCCACAGTTATGTCACAGTCATCGACTGCGCCATTTTGTCTTTGTCATTACTACACTTTCCAGGAACCCTCTTGTCTCCTCACCTGAACTCGCTTCTTCATTAGCTACCTGTTTCTCGTTATGATCATCTTATGCTCACCTGTCCTCACCTTGTTATTGTTCATTTGTATCTGTATTTAGTCCCCTTCTGTTCAGTTAGTCTTTGTCGGTTGTTAACAATGTATAGTTGTGTGAATAGAAGTCCTGGAATATTTTCTTTCATTTCTGTATGTTAAAGTTTGCTAATAAAGTATCTACATTGAGTTCCTTTTGTCCTCATCTTGTGCAACCTGCACAACGCCTGACAGTTACTGTCTTTATTAAGCATTCCAGATTATTCAGTTATGACACTCTGTTTAGTTATAATGCTGCTTTGTAGGCAGAAGACATCAGGACATCACTCATTTCATATTTGGAACCTGTAAAATGTTTCGGTAACACTTTATAATAACTACACGCTATTAATCATTAGTTAAGCATGAGTAAACAGTTAATTCATAGCTATAAATGCTTTCTTCTTGATTTAAAATCATATCTATGATTTGTTTAATAATTGTATTTTCATCCTTTATTAATGATGAATTTATCATTTCTAAATGAAGAATTGCATTTTTTTATAAATCAATTATTTAAGTTTTCAGTGGTTCATAAGATTACTTAGAAAGTGTAAGTAAATGATTAATAAACTATTTAAATGTACATTCATACAGTACATCTTATTATTCACACATATTGTGATTACTTAGTGTGTTTATAAATGCTTTATTAACATGTATTTATGCTGTAATTCAGGGTTAATTCGGGTAGTTATAAAGCATTTAGTAGTGGTCAGTTAACTATGTTTGTGCGCTCATCTAAAGTGAGGACTATTCATGCCTTCAAAAGCATTTATAAAGGAGATTTAAAGGCTGTTAAATATTTCGATGTTCTGTATCACTGTGTTTGTTATATTTTACTATTTAGAAGATTGATACACCTTTTAAATCTCCTTTATAAATGCTTTACAAGGCAGCCTCACTTTAGATGAGCTCACAAACATAGTAACAAACAAACAACTGACCACTACATTACAATAAACAAACAACTGACCACTACTAAATGCTTTGTAACTACCTGTATTTACTACATTTACTTACACTTTCTAAGTGATCTTATGAATGACTGACAACTCTTAAATAACTGGTTTGTAAATAATACTTCAGTTAAAAATGATTAATTGCTCATTAACAAAGTATGAAAATAGAATTATTAAACGCATTATAGATATGCTTATAAATCAAGAAAAAAAGCATTTATAGTTGTATTTATAAACTGATTATTAATGTCTATTAATGCTTTATAAATGATGAATTAACTGTTTACTAATGCTTATAAAATGATTAATAGTGTGCAGTTATTATAAAGGGTTTCCAAATGTTCCATATTAAATAATTTATGTATATCCTCACTTCTTTTGTAATCTGAAATTTGTAATTTTGTCTGTTTCAGTGTTCTCATAGCAGCCGCATGCTTATTTTGGACAATATCTACATCTTAGGCTTGACGTGATCTGGTCATTCATACGTCTGTCCCTCATTAATGCTAACGAGAAAGCAAAGTAGACCCATAGGTTAAGAAAGACATCTTTCTGCCGGAGTCACCTCTTATTTTCCTTATTAGCCAGCTGTGGAGAACCGTATCATTTCTGTTGACAATTTCCTTTGAGCGACAGAAATATTCTATTACATCTGTTTTCTGGCTTTTCAGTTCTGAACATTTTAAGCGGGTTTGAGAAGGGCTTGTAAACATCAAAGGACCGCAGTCCGCGGGTGTGCATCTCCAACGATTACATGCTTATCTGTGACCAAAATATTCTGAAGAGGGGGAGGAAGAGTGCAAGCGTCATTAAGGAGTCTACAAAGCAATTTCCTCCATTTAGCGCTTGTTTATTCTGCATGCATTCTTTTGTGTCAAAACAAAACTCCCACGTTTAGCGGAAAGAAAACGGTTGGAAGACATTTTCCAAATAAATTACAAAAAAAAATTAAACAAAAACAGGAGAATTAAATAAAATGATGGCTGTATCAAAAAAGAAAGAATTAAAACTCTAAATAGAAAGTATCTCGTATGATTCTGCAGCATGTGATAGTTTCAGCCTGTGATTGGACATTTTGAAAAAACACGTTTTGCATGTAGCTTGAGGGCCCGTATCTGTTCACCACTGATAAATCTCACCAAAGCCTTACAGTACTTTTTAATATTAACAGCTCAAGCATGGAAAAAGAAAAACAAACTGCTTTGAAAAAACACTCATTAAATCTTAAATTTAGGCACTTAATTTTATTTTCTTGGATTAGAAGGCAGAATCTGTTTAACTGAGTGAGACATGTGGCAGAATACTGATCATAAGGTTCACTTTTGACACATTAGGGAGTATCCAAAAATACGGATATTGAGAAATAAACGTTATTTCTTAAACTCACAAGAAGTCCCCATTACAAATAGAGCCACTTGCCAGTGTCATTGATTGTACTTACAGTTCTTGCTGTTTGATGACAGCATTGGAAGCGCCAGATACCACAGCCATAAAGTGGTTGGTGTCGTGATACCTGCAATCTTTGCTCTATACTGCACATGTGCAATGGCTGGACCAACCTCAACTTATTAAGTGCCAAATTGGGCATTTTGATTTCTCATATTTCTTGTGATTGTTTCTGGTTAAACCTCTGCCACAGTCACCAAATTTGCTTTAGAGCTGCAGCAGAAGGAAACATGTTTAGTTAATAAAAATGTTAAATTTGACATTCCTCACACAAAACCTTAGAAGAGAGTGAAGGGAATGGCCTATTAGTGTTTAATGCGGTTGTGTTTGAAATATAAAACAAGTTTCAGTTGTGTTGAAGATTTTGTGGTTACCATTTTGCTAAATAGAAGAGCTTGTGTTTAGGTTGTGTGTGGCTAAGTTTAGGTAGACGTTATTGTCTGGTTTCATAGATGAGTCTTAGGCTCAATCCCAATTCACCCCTTGGCCCTACCCCTTAGCCCTACCCCTCCGTTTTGCGCGTTCACGTCTAGGGGTAGGGTGTCACGATTCTTCTTGAGATCGAGGGGTAGGGCGAAGGGGTAGGGCTACATAGCCCTCGAAACGGAGATTTTTCAGAGGCACACTCCAAACGGAGGGCTAAGAGAAAAGTTCACGGATTGCATCGGAAATCACCTGCGAGATGGATCGCAAACGGTTAAACATTTAAATTTAGCGCCAGATGATTCCACCACGCACTTTATTTACTCTTATAATAACACTATAGTCGTTTAAATTAAGGAATGGTATAATAAATTACCTTTCCGATCAGAAAAGACATACATTTCGAGGAAGGGATGTTATAATCATCATGTTTATTCAAAGTTAAGAGCAGCTGCGCTGATTATCAGTTGTTGTCATGGAGAAATCCTGTACATCGCCGACGACTGATGACGCATTGGGTTCATGAAGGGTCGTTCCATTTCGTAGGTAAATATTCCAACCCCTTGGCCCTTGTCACTCCGTTTTAAGGGCCAAGGCTACACTCGAAAACAAGGGGTAGGGCTAAGGGGTAGGGCCAAGGGGTGAATTGGGATTCAGCCTTAAGCCGAGTCCCAGACTAAAACGCAAGTTTAAGCTTGTCTTAACAGAAAGAACCTTGCACTGAAATATCTTAAAATACATCACTGCCATTGTTTTTTTCTTGACTAATGCTTTTTTCCTAGGCATGTTTAAATGTTCTAATTGAACTAATTCTTAATCATGGCTTAATATAAGCCCAGTCTGTGAAACCAGGCCTAAATTGACTGTGGTGATCAGCCCATTCCAGGGCCCAGGTCATGGCCGGACCCCTCTCTTACTGCAACAGTGGACGAAAGGTTGCAAAATTTTATTTGGTTCTTGGTGGACTAACACAAAAACACTGTCCAGTGCCTTCAGACCAGTATGCTAAGACAACAGCCAGATACATCTTAGAGGGCAAGAAGACGACAGAAGGACAGGACCTCAAATTGGTCCATATGCAGTTTCTGCCCTTCACCCATCTAGAGACTAATAAGGTCTTGATTTGTGACTGCCATAAAAAAGGAAAAAAAAGAAAAGAAATAAGGGCTTGTAGAAGTTCTGAATGGCTGGTAATTTAAAAATTGTTGAAGCCAAATTGGCCATTGGTGGTTTGGAAAGTGAGAAAAGCACTGGTAAAACTTTAAAGACACTTAAAAGACAATGTGCTTCATGCAAATGAGTTCTACAGGGAAAAGAAGGATGGCGCACACTGATGCCAGCAGCTAATGGTGTAGTTCATGCATTGAGACAGGTACATTCTCATTCTGAGTCTGTCCATAGACAGAAACAGATCAACCAAGTTCTGAGTCCCGGGCCGCGAGGTTGAGATTGTAACAGAGACAACCATGTTCTGCGATCTGAGCCCGCAGTCTGATAAAGGGAAGTCAGAAACAGATACAAGTTCTGAGTCTCCATCAAGTGAGACATAACATATACACTTCACCATTCTGAGCCTCTGATTCTTCCAGAGAGACAACAGCACATTCCACGATCTGAGTCTACAGCTACGACCATGTTCTTGAGCCTCCAGTCTATGAGGACATTAAGCTCTGGAGAGCAAAACTTCACTTCAAGTTTCCTTCATCTGCATTTTACAGATTGTAAAGGACCTTCTGCACCTACTTCAGGGCCTCATCTGCACGTTTCAGATTTTAGAATAATTTGGTGCTCCAGGCATCGCATTCTCATCCCAATTCGTCATATAACTGACGTTTTGGGACGTCTTTTGACCATTCGTCAATATACGACTTTTTAGGTACCCCTTAAACGTCGGTAGATGACGTTATGGGATCCTAACTCTACCCCATACCTAAACCTAACCCTAAACCCAACTCGTCACCTAACTGACGTTAAAGGTAAAGCGTCAGTTGTATGACGACCCGGGATCGTCATCTACCGACGTTTAAGGGGGCCCTAAAAAGTCGTATATTGACGAATGGTCAAAAGACGTCCCAAAACGTCAGTTATGACGAATTGGGATGAGAATGTGTTGCTCCAGGAGATCAGCATCGCAGATCATCATGTTTGAAACAGTCTGTTTCTGTTGAAAAAGTCTGTTGAAACAGATTTCGGCTCCTTGTCCCACTGCATTGTCTGTCACCCGGCAGCTTATCTTTCCATGCGATAATATAACTCTTCCATAGCCACACCCAACTTAATAATGTGTATTTTAAGAGTGTTATGCCCTTTATTCCTTTATCATTTATGGTATTAATTTAGTATTTGTGTTTATCTTTCGTCAATAAAATGCTAAATGGTTGAAGTGTCCCTGTTGTAGTGTTCTCATAATTTAAGGAAAAATACCTTGACTGATGCCCCAAATTATGAGTGGGGGAAGGTGGTCATCTGATGTACTCATAACCAAACCTTAAGTGACGTGTGATGCAAAAATCGCAACGTCAGTGGTGACATGAGTACCAATCACTATATTACTTAGCGTCTTTGGATGGGTGAAAGTAAAATCTCTACATGATCAATGATTATGCTAGTTACAGTGGCAAGCAATATCTTGCCTGTTCATTAAGTTTATGTGTTATACCATCAGCTGTTAATTTGAACTGAAATAGATTAGATTCCAGGGAAAATATAGTCTGAACTGTAGTGAACAACATAAAACAAAACAACAACAACAACAAAACATGTGATTATGCTACAAAATAAGTTCCTCTTACTCTATGTAGTTTGTTGGTTGACATAATTTCACTAGATGTAACTCAAAAAGATTGATGGAAACTGTTATTTTTGTTGCTGTTGCGTTAAAACGAAAAGGAAATGGAGCAAATTAAGAAAATGGAGATACAACGTTGGGACTGCTTTTATGGTGTTTTCTGTATGTTTAGAAACTTAAAGGAGTAGTTCACTTTAAAAAAAAAACTTTTGCTGATAATTTACTCACCCCCATGTCATCCAAGATATCCATGTCATTCTTTCTTCAGTCGAAAATAAATTAAGGTTTTTGATGAAAACATTCCAGGATTTTTCTTCATATAATGCACTTTACAGGTAACCAAACGGTTCAAGGTCCAAAAGACAGTTTCAGTGCAAACTGCAAACTGTTCAAAGGGCTTTAAACGATTCCAGACGATGAATAAGGGTTTTATCAAGCGAAACAATCACTGATTAAAAGAAAAAAGTTCAAGTTTTATAAACTCAAATGGTCGCCTTGCTCTGTTCTGTGATGCGACTCTCCTGTTCGAACTCATTTATCAAAATTATCGAATCTTTTTTTGTGTCGTTTTTTTGTGTGTGTGTGTGTGTGTGTGTCTTGGAAAAAGATTCGTTCATTTTGATAAACGAGTTCGAACAGAGCAGACACAGAACAGAGCAAGGCGACCATTTGAGCTTATAATACTTAAACTTTGTTATTTTTTTATTTTAAAGGTGCCCTATAATGTGAAATTGAATTTATTTTGGCATAATCTTGGCAAAACGTTAATCTTTCACTCAAAATCGTTCAATACTGTTTCAGTAAATCAAGCCAGGGACTTCACATCGTTTCTTTTAGTAGGATGAAAAAATAATAATAATTGTGAATAAATTGTATACAGAAAGCGATCAATATCTTTCCACACAGCGCGAGTTTATCTGGACACTTGCCAAACTCGTTATGAATTCAATGACGCTCGTTACACTGCACAACGAAGCTCTTGCTGTATTTACATGATCGTGTCTGCATTAGTGAAAGCAGAAAAGGCATAAATTGCGTTGCAATGATAATATCTTCATCCTCGCGATCGACAGGCTGTCTGTCCTCTGCTTGCTCAATACTCAACACAGCAGCATTTTATGTAACAGGAATAGATCTAAATATTTCAAAAACGTCTCACGATTCGTTAATCTCGATGGCTGTAATAGTAAAAAAAAAAAACGTATAATAGCTGGAGTAAAATTATTCGAGACAGTTTCACATGTAATACATAGCTATTTTATATGCAAGCATGTCAGCCAATCACAGCAGAGGCTGGTTACACACAGCAGACACGCCCCTTCAAACCGAGTGTTCAGATCAGAGGCTAAAATCAGGCTAGGAAAAATGCCTTTTATTTCTAAATTATGACTATTTTTTGATCTAAAAAACATACTAACATTATAAGGGCAACCCAGGAAACATTATAAAATAATTTAAAAAAACATTATAGGGCACCTTTAAATGAGCGATCGTTTCGCTTGATAAGACCCTTATTCATTGTCACTCTGGAATCGTTGAAAGCCCTTTGAACAGTTTGCAGTTTGTTGTTGTTGTATGGAAAAGAACTGCAAAAAAAGTTTAAAATATCTACTTTTGTATTCGATAGTCCACTTTAGAGATTCTACTAGTCACTTTGCAACTATGTCAACAACCAGATTTTAGAGTATTGGTAGACTGTCTGCTTAATATCTGCTAGCACTTTATTTTGATGGCGCACCAAAAACATTATACTGACTATAAAAACTTTGCACATGTCAACTTATTTTACTAACCTTAACCAAACAGGGTACTAATACTCTAATGAGTGTTAGCTGACATGCAGCAAAGTTACTTATAGTTAGCATAATGTTTGTCAAGGACCATCAAAATACAGTGAACTATCAACATAAAATGTAGTTTATCGGTGTCAGTGTGACGGACTGAAAGTATTACAGGGGAAGATAATAGTATTGAATGATAATGTACCCCAAATTATTTTTATTTTCTCTCTCTCTCTCTCTCTCTCTGTCTCCAGTTTAAGTATGTACAAGAGTCTAAAAAATGGATGTGTTAATGCTACATAGATTTAAGTTTATTCTGAAATAGGCCTGTAGGTGGCGCATTGCACTAGAGTGATGAGAAATGACGTTCTGGTCAAAGGGCAAAGTCAAAAGAAAGCACCAGAACGCTGCCAGAACGTTGCAGACACTAACGTGTGTTTCTCGTCATTTTACAGGTTGGTAAAATGTTTTGTATGAATCAGTATCGATCAGTAGTGATATTTGAGACATTCATAAATGCTTTTAGACAGTTTTACTGATTGTAAGTGTTCAGATGATTATTCGATGTGTGATTCCATCGAGTAAGCAGTTCAACGTCACGATGCTCGTAGAAAATGTGATGTGCAAGTAAGATAATTTCCGCAATTATTCAACAACTACTATAATTCCTGTGTAATCTCGACAGATTTTCCAGTTTGAACTGTGTTGTACGGATTTAGTGACCCCATTTTGTTGATGTGGAAAAGTGAAATTCAAATGTTTTTCTTTAAAAACGTACACTAGCAAGTTAAAAACAACATATCTACATCAAGTGAGACTCTTAAATCATTATTGATTGTTTATTCCATCAAAGTTATTTTTCATAGAATGTTTCCTGATTTCTCTTTGTTCAAAACTTCAATATTATCTATAAAATAGGTATAGCAAAACTTGAAAGTGTTGAGTGGAAACACATGTAAAGTTGTATCCAGATGTTAATGAAGTTGTATAATATAGTAAGTGAAATGGTCAAATTTATTACATAAGCTGACTCAATGGGTAAACATTTAAATACTGTGAGTTGAATTATGTATACATGACCTGCTTTGAATGAGTTATACTTACCTGTTACCTAAAAAGGGAAAAGTCATTAAAAGAAAGCACCAGAACGCTGCAGACACTAACGTGTGTTTCTAGTCATTTTATACAGTTGCTGTATCTCATACTTAACTTTTTGAGACCGGTAACATTTGTCTATCAGGGTAGTATCATTTTTGGGTGAACTATTCCAAAAATGTGCGTATATTATACAGTTGCTGTTTCTGATTTTTCAACTTCAGCTGCAATGCGGAAGATGTTGCTCCCAGATCTGTGCTAGATGAACAATTGTCTCACTTGGTGATATGGGTGCAAGAGAAGGGCAAGCGATGGAATGGCTTATGTGTGATGAGAAAAAAAAAAGATCAATACCTGTTTCTTCAAAATTGCACTAGAAAGCTTATGAGAGACCCGACCGTATTCATTCAACACTTTTCCCTCCTCGACTTCACCCATTATAATCATCACATTTCAAGTAACACTGAAAGAGGTTGCGATCCCTCACTATGATTTCTGACATCTACTCCTCCACTTTCCCAGTATGTTACACAGGCTTTATCTGAACTGAAATGCTGAGCAAGAGGTCATTTTCCAAGTGCTCATCTCCATGGTGTTTTTATTTATTAGAAATGCAAGGCCATTTGCACACAAACAGAAATATGAGTCAGTTCATCTTTTGGCTGAAGTTTCTTTGTTATTATCTTGAATACATTTCTGAAAGAATATATTATGGTAAGAACAACCTACACTCGACAAAAGAGCTTAACTTAAATAAAAAAAAAACTTGCCTTCACAATGCTAGGATTCTGTGGTTGGTTTTTAGGATGTCGCTACATGCTCTTTATGATATTTTGGTCTCTAGATTCTAGACTGAACTTTGATTCAGTTTGATGGTTATAGTAATAGTTAAAATTTGTGCTGTGTTGAAAAAATCGATTCACCGATTCTGAATCGATTTTCATATTAATTTCTAAAGATCGATCCGTAGCTCAGAGAATCGATTTATTAATAGGCCATTTTCCCTGTGAACTTTAACTTGCCGTGAGTGATCCCTATGTGCGCATTGAAAGCTTTCACTCAGCGCACACATTGTTACGACAATGGACTTTGATTCATTAAACCGTTCATTCAACGAACACGTTCAAAAAAGCAGATACATTAAAATAGATGTAATGAAACAACTTCAAGGTGTTAATTATTTTTACCTTTGAGTTCCACTTAAGGCTCAGCTGAGCAGCAATGCGTCGCATGGGCAAATAGCATTGATTCAATGCGTGACTCACTGATTTTATTTCCCCGCGGTTTCCTCGTGCTGTGGGATGCTGATCAGCGCTGCTGCTGACGCGCATATATGGTAAATACCCGTAACGTGAACGCTATTTCGCGTTCCTTTGACACGGCACGGCAAGCTTTCCGCAAATACATATGACTTCAAAGACAGACGCAGGTAATCGCACGCGCTCTGCCAATCTCTTTCATTCACTCTCGTTATCATTATGAACTTGTCTAACATTCAATACACATGCATGAAGTTCAAAACAAGAAGGGTATAGCCTTATAAAAAACGTTAATATCACGGTTCCTGCGGTTACGTGGGGATTGTTCTTTACAACAAATATAGGCTACTAATTTGCAGTTGAATGTCTAATAAATTATTACAGGACTGTAGTTATGCAACATATTGATATAATAGTATCAATATGTTGCATAACTACAGTCCTGTAATTCAGGTAACAGCTGGAAAAAATGCTTTTTTCAAAAACAAATATCTAAATCTCGAAGATCGGATCGAAACGAATCGGATCGAACCGAATAATGATAATCGATTCAAGATCTTGAGAATCGGAATCGAATCGATTCTTGAAATTTGAATCGAAACACAGCTCTAGTTAAAATATGATTTTGTTCAGTGTAAAAATATCAGTAGAAGCAGCAGTAATATTTTGTCTTAAGCCCGGAACACAAGCCAATGCCAACGAACTAGCGCTGATGAAAGCCTGTGTTGTCGCCTCTTGTCGAGGTAAAAAGCTGCACTTGAACACACCGAGAGAACTACAGGCGACTGTCAGCTAGAATGTGCGTTCTGCGCCTGCATGTAATGAGACAACTGTCTATTTCTTCAGATATATTTGTCTATATTCGTCATTCAAAAAGGAAAACCGACGCTGCGGATGCAGATACACATAACGTAAACAAAGCAGCGCGTGCTTAGCTTTTTGAATATCAATCCTGCTGAACACTTTCTTTATTCCACTCATGTTAATATTGAAATATTCGCCAAGGAACACTCAGGTAAGAAGACGTAACATAAGAACATCCTTCTATCTCTACGGTTTTGACTTCTTTGCTTGCTGTTTTGCGTTTATTCTCGTGCACTGACTGTTTCACTAAGCTGAACAGCCCAACAGAGTTCTTTCTTTCCCCAACGGCCCGACGCCGATTCAACAAGTAGAATCGCGCGAAACAAACCCGACGAGGACTATTTTCAGCCAACGGCACGGAACCGTGCATATCACACCGAGGAAACTTGGTTGGCCAACGCAAAAAATCTGCCAGATGGCCGACCGTCGGCTTGGTGTGTTCCGGGCTTACAAGCTAATGGAAAAAGAACATGAACTTACCAAAATGTATTCCTCATGCATAATGTCGACCAATCATTTTTTTAACTCTTCCCTGAACTTAAATGTAGTAGTGGGCTGTATTTCCACACGACTGACATCAGGTTCAAGTACGCACACAAGCCGGCGCGACTTACTCGTCTACTGCAGTTTGGCTGGTGGTAATGTTGTCCGCCCGCATACCGCCTCCCATGCAACATGACATCACGACTTTTGCGTAAACATACACGCCACTTTCGAGTCAAGTGGCGTGTTATCTCTACGCATTTTGAGCTATCCACGTGTATGCGTGTATGTCTACGCCATTGACGTCCGCGTCATTCCACGTGTCTGTACACGCGCGTCAAATGTCCAGTCATAAATGCCATTGTGATACTGTTGATGTTTAGGTTCAGTGAGGGTGATGGAAGAAGACAAGGGGTCGGCAAATCCTGGAGTTCGTGTGCTTTATTTCACAGTCAAAAACTCTTCCCACAGTGACTCAGTGCACTTCACAATAAATTCAAACTGTCCATACAAATCAAACTCTTTCCCGCTGATTACAGCTTCTTTCAAACACGATCAAAGTTCAGCTTCAGTCCCAGACGCATGCACACGGACTCCAGGCTCTCTCTCCCAGCACTGTTCACCTGGCCTGTTTAAATGCGCTCTCCTCTGCCAATCACTGAAATTACACGCAGGTGTTCATCGTTTGAACTTGAGCCACTTACTCCCCGCTCGGTTTCTCTCTCGCTCTCTCACCGCAGACACCGCTGAATCACGCCCCCCGTGCCACATACCCCCACCGCCCGACTCAGGCCGGGGAGCCATCCGGCCTGCAGCCTCCCCCCCCTCCCTTCGGGAGAGAAAGTCCGCCACAACCATCCGTGCACCCGGCCTGTGGATCACCTTGAATTTAAAGGGCTGTAGTGCCAGATACCAACGGGTGATCCGCGCGTTGGCATCCTTCATGCGGTGGAGCCACTGCAGGGGAGCGTGGTCAGTACAGAGGGTGAACTCTCGGCCCAGGAGATAGTAGCGGAGAGTGAGAACGGCCCACTTGATGGCTAATGCTTCCTTTTCAATGGTGCTGTACATCGTCTCTCTCTTAGAGAGCTTCCGACTGATGTACAGCACCGGCCGCTCCTCACCCTCCATCTCCTGGGTCAAGACCGCCCCCAACCCCCTGTCCGACGCGTCTGTCTGCAGAGAGAAAGGGAGAGAGAAGTTAGGAGCCTGCAACAGCGGGCCGCCACACAGAGCAGCCTTTATCTGGGTGAAGGCCTGTTGACACTGCTCCGTCCACTGGACGGTATCTGGTGCTTCCTTTTTAGTTAGATCAGTCAGCGGGCTAGCGAGGTCCGAATAATTAGGTACAAACCTCCTATAATATCCCGCTAGCCCCAGGAACTGTCTAACCTCCTTTTTGGTCTTGGGTCTCGGACAGGTCGCAACTGCTGCTGTCTTATCAATTTGGGGACGCACCTGCCCGTGACCCAAGTGAAAGCCCAGATACCTAACTTCCACGCGCCCAATTGCACACTTCTTCGGGTTAGCCGTGAGCCCCGCCCCCCTCAGCGATTTGAGGACCGCTCGCAGATGCTGCATATGCCGCTGCCAGTCATTACTGTAGATGATGATGTCATCCAGGTACGCAGCGGCATATGCACCATGCGGCCGGAGAATTTTATCCATCAAACGCTGAAAGGTGGCGGGTGCCCCGAATAAACCGAACGGAAGTGTCACAAATTGGTGTAATCCAAACGGCGTCGTGAAAGCAGTCTTTTCTTTGGACATTGGAGATAAGGGGATCTGCCAATATCCCTTTGTTAAATCCAGCGTCGAGTAAAAACGAGCTGTGCCTAACCGATCCAGTAACTCGTCAACCCTTGGCATTGGATACGCATCGAATTTCGATACGGCGTTCACCTTGCGGTAATCCACACAGAACCGAACAGAGCCGTCCGTTTTAGGCACTAAAACTATCGGGCTCGCCCAGTCACTGTTGGATTCTTCTATTACCCCCATATCCAGCATCGCCGCTAATTCATCCTGAACCACTTTTTTCTTGTGTTCCGGTAATCTATACGGCCGGCTGCGCACAACCACGCCCGGCTCAGTCTCAACATGGTGCTGGATGAGGTTTGTTCGACCCGGGAGAGGAGAGAACACATCCGCAAACTCTGCTTGTAATTGTCTGATGTCAGTGATCTGGGACGGCGAGAGGTGGTCTCCGCAAGCGGCCAGAGGGGAGGATTGGTGTTTTACATTCGCCTCTGGCCCGAGATCCTCCTCCCCACTCACCACCGTCGCCAGCATCACTGACTCCACCTCACTCCACTTTTTAAGGAGATTGAGGTGGTATATCTGATGTGTTCCCCCTCTATCCGAACGCGCAACCTCATAGTTGAGATCATTAACACGCCGTGTAACCACAAACGGTCCTTGCCACTTGGCGAGTAATTTTGAGCTGGATGTGGGAAGCAATACAAGAACTTTATCTCCCGGTGCAAATTTACGTAGTTTAGCCCCCCTATTGTACAGCCGACTCTGCCTGTCCTGAGCCTGCAACAAATTCTCCATGGAGAGCCGCCCCAGAGTGTGGAGTTTTGTTCGCAGGTCCAGGACGTACTGAATTTCGTTTTTACTGCTCGAGGGTCCGTCCTCCCAAGCCTCCCTAAGCACGTCCAGCACCCCTCGGGGCTGGCGCCCATAGAGAAGCTCGAAGGGGGAAAACCCCGTGGAGGCTTGGGGGACCTCGCGTACAGCGAACAAGAGGGGTTCTAACCACTTATCCCAATTTTTAGCGTCTTCCTGTACGAACTTACGAATCATGGTTTTTAATGTGCGATTAAACCGTTCCACCAGGCCGTCTGTTTGTGGGTGATAAACGCTGGTCCGGATCGATTTAATGCCCAATAATTCGTATAGTTCGCGAATTGTGCGTGACATAAACGCTGTGCCCTGATCGGTGAGAATCTCTTTCGGGATTCCCACCCGGGAGATTAACTGAAACAGAGCACTCGCAACACTTTTAGCCGAAATGTTGCGAAGCGGCACTGCTTCGGGATATCGTGTTGCATAATCCACCAGGACTAATGCAAAGCGATGTCCCCGTGCAGATCGTTCTAATGGCCCGACGAGGTCCATACCAATTCGTTCGAAGGGGACCTCTACTAAAGGAAGGGGGCACAAAGGTGCTTTACTATGGGCCGGTGGGTTTACCAACTGACATTCCTGACAAGACGCGCACCACCTGCGCACGTTCTCATGAATGCCCGGCCAGAAAAATCGGGTCATTAGACGATTTAATGTGGCTGTCTGCCCTAGGTGTCCCGCCATCGGATTACAATGGGCCGCCTGGAATAACATTTCCCGACGGCCCTTTGGAACTAATAACTGTGTTGTATCCTGTTTTGTCTGGGCGTCCTGAGTCACCCGATACAACCTGTCTTTAATCACGGCAAAATAGGGATACGAGAGCGGCTGGTCTGGCCGAACCTGCTGTCCGTCGATGACACGGACCTGCTCAAACGCATTTTTGAGCGTCTCATCTCGGGACTGTTCCAGAGGAAAGTCATCGCGGTCCGAAAAGATTGTCTTTTCGGACACACTCGGTTCCTCTGAACCAGCCGCCGACGGTCCCGGTACAGCTTCGCCGGCCTGAACAGCCGCCCTCCTCCGGCGCCTTTGTTTTCGCTCAGGAGCACCCGCACATAAATATGCCAATAACGACTGAAACCCTGGCCAATTTGTCCCCAGAATTAGCGGGTGCCGGAGGTGCGGATTAACTGCCACCTCCACGCTATGCTTTTGTCCCCTAAATTGAATCATAACCGACACGAGGGGATACCCCACCACCTCGCCGTGCACACACCGCACCATAACCTTGCGGCTCTTATCCAATGCCACTGGCTGAATCAAACTTTGATGGATTGAGGTCTGGTTACAACCCGAATCCACCAAAGCTTGATACGTACCCCCCTTAATACTCACAGGTATTTGGTACAACCCAGACTGATCGGGGGCAGCCGATGGCGCTGAGGGGACCCTGATGAAGGTGTCCACTTCCCTCAGTGGACACCTATTGATAAAACGGCCCGGGTCCCCACAGCGCCAACAAGCCGGCCCAGGCCTCTCCGCCACTCCGGTGGCGGGAAGTGGGTCAAGGGACTGGCGAGAGGAGAACGCGGAGCCAGGGGCTGACAGGGCACTCCCAGCAGAGGGTACTCCCCGTGGTGGAGCGCACGGCGCAGGACCCAGCTCAGCAGCACTACCGGATCTCCCGCTGGGCGCCGGGTGCGGGGGAATGCCGCCTCGGGACCTGGGAGCAGGGACAGGGGGAGAGAGAGGGGAAGAGGAGAGAGAGAGAGGAAAAGATGGTAAGGGCTCGCCGACCCCCGGGCACGCCACCAGCTGGTCCTCCGCCAATGTGATGGCCTGATCCAGCGACGTCGGCCGGTGGCACTGGACCCACTGCGCTGTCTTCTTTGGCAGCTTGGCGATGAATTGCTCCAGCACCACCAGCTCGATGACTCCTTCGACGTCGCGTCCCTCGGCCACCAGCCATTTGCGGCAGGCGTCCCGGAGCTGCTGCGCGAAGACGAAGGGTCGGCCGGCCTCCCCCAGCTCTAGGGACCGGAACCGTTGACGGCTTTGCTCCGGAGACCGACCGACTCGCTGCAGGATGGCACGCTTGAGGTCTTTGTAGACCAGGAGGCTGCTGACTGGCAGTTGTTGTGCGGCGAGTTGCGCCTCCCCTGACAGCAGTGGGATGAGGCGCATCGGCCAGTCTGCTTCCGGCCATTTCCCAGCCACGGCCGACCTCTCAAAGAGGTCCAAGAAGGCCTCTGGATCATCCAGAGGTCCCATCTTGTGCAGGGTTGGGGCCGCGGCCGGGAGCCGGACCCCCTGGTCCACCCAGCTCCGGAACTGCTCGCGGGCCGCCCGTTGTTCCTGGAGGAGCGCGTCGAGGCGTCGTTCCTGCTGCTCCTCCATCTTCAACAGGGCCGCCTGATGTTGCTGATGTAGTCCCGCGAGCGCCTGGATGATCTCCGCAAACGGCGTCGACAGAGGATTTCTGGCAGCGGCCTCTCCTTCCATCCCGGGTTTCGGCACCAGTGTGATACTGTTGATGTTTAGGTTCAGTGAGGGTGATGGAAGAAGACAAGGGGTCGGCAAATCCTGGAGTTCGTGTGCTTTATTTCACAGTCAAAAACTCTTCCCACAGTGACTCAGTGCACTTCACAATAAATTCAAACTGTCCATACAAATCAAACTCTTTCCCGCTGATTACAGCTTCTTTCAAACACGATCAAAGTTCAGCTTCAGTCCCAGACGCATGCACACGGACTCCAGGCTCTCTCTCCCAGCACTGTTCACCTGGCCTGTTTAAATGCGCTCTCCTCTGCCAATCACTGAAATTACACGCAGGTGTTCATCGTTTGAACTTGAGCCACTTACTCCCCGCTCGGTTTCTCTCTCGCTCTCTCACCGCAGACACCGCTGAATCACGCCCCCCGTGCCACAGCCATTAACCCCAGTGACGGTTAAGTTTAGGGATGGGGTTGAGGTAAGTCATATCTTTTTTTTCACTAGGATGGTAAGGGAACAGTCATAAATGCCATTAACCCCAGTGACGGTTAAGTTTAGGGACAGGGTTGAGGTAAGTCATATATTTATATAACGTTAAGTCAACGGCGTTCATAAACACGCTGAAAAGCGATTATGCGTCTTGATAGCACGCCAAAAATGCAAATACGAATTGGCGTGTCATACACACGCTACTTCATGAGATCAGTCTGTCCCATGGCCTAAACTGGTATTACGACACCTGCCGGGCCGGGGCTAGTAATTTAGCATGCTAATTTAGGTTTATATCTCGACAGCACTATAGCTTGTCAGTTTTTTAATGACATCATTGCACTTATTTCTTCTTATTCTTTTGATACGTGCAGCTCATTTTTTTGATATTTTTACCTTAATTATTCCATATGCCACCTTTAACAAACACCACTAATGAGGCAACTGGGTGAATGAAAAATAAGAATGTTCTTGATAAAGAAGTGGGACATAAAAAAAGTAAAGTTGGTACAAATATACTTGTGTATATTTATGTTGGTTTTATGTTTTTTATTTATTTATTTTTTGTTAAACCATTAGATTTAATGTCTAAAATATCATGTGATGTATATTTGTCAAGGTAAAACTATATATATATATATATATATATATATATATATATATATATAAATTTTTGTCAGAGTCACACCACATGACATTTTACAAGTCAAGTCACCTTTATTTATATAGCACTTTTTACAATACAGATTGTTATCACTTGCAGTGATAACTGGAAATTAATGCAACAGAGTTTGTTTCTAGAAGAAAATATTGTCATAGTCCAGCTTAAGTAAGTTCAGTTATGATTAATTTTTGTTGTAACTTCTTTACTAGGAAACACGCAGGGGAATACAGGAATAAAACTCATTTTAACACAACATCATCATAGATAAATGAAACTGAACCAAGAACCAAGTGCATTTAGGGTTTAACACAGAAACCAAAACAGAACTAGGACACAACAGGAAATGATCTGTTTTAAGTTATCTCCAAACATGGAGGGTGCAACATATGAACTTGATTTGAAAAAAAAGAATTATATATATTTATTATATATATACCCCAATATGAAATTTAGGACATTTTTATTACATATTAAATGCATTTTCAGACATGAAAAACATGCTGATCGTAGAAAGTGTAATATTATAAAGTGTCAATTCATCATTTCAACAATCATACATCCACTAATGCCATTTTAGAATGTCTCTTTCAGCATTCACAAACACTGTTCAAATTTAATTTGTCCTGGTGAACAGTCTTAAGAAATAATGACAAACGACAAAACTGCACAGACCAAAAGGTCACTTGTTGAAGCTCACTGACCGATACAGATGAAGATTTCACAGGATATGACACATAAGTATAAATTCAACCTAAGACATTAGTAAAGAGTTGAATCAGCACCCAATCTCAACAGGATCTGGACATTGCAATGTCGACAATCAATTGCACACATTACAAATCTTAGATCTCTGAGCAATGGAAAAGGTTAATGTGATCTGCTAATTGATCTTTTACCTTCTGCTTAACCAGATGAGTTTAGACTTGGAGGAGGATGACACTTCACAAACAAGTTACTTGGCCATTGGTTGAAGATATTTATTGACTAATCTGAACATTTTTCATCAGTTGTTTGCATTAATCTCAATCTGATCAAACTATATTAGTTACCTCATCTGAGACCATGACTCTGTTGAATTATTAGGATCACTTTCACTGAATCAATGAATCATAAGAAATTCAGTCAGATATACTTACAATATCTGCTATTGTGATGTATTTGGGGGATTCATGATATTGTAGAACTTGTAGAGTCATAACATCAATTTGTTAGACAACCTTGAAAGCTAATTCACCATGATTTCCCTTGGGAATATGTAATGGGTTTTAAGAAAAGCGGTTTTCGATTTAGAAGTGAAATAAGGTCTGTGGTTAACATTACTTTAAAAGACTTTCGATTGTTTAGCATGCTTTTAAAACAAGAAGAGAAAAGCATTTTTATCATAACATTCTGTGGCAGGTGTAGCCTATAGACCATTTTGCAAGATGTAAACAAAACTGGTCCAGAAGCACTTCCTGTTTAGGTTTTTTAACACTACATAAAAGGTGGGATAAAATACAACCAACAGAACATATAAAACTGAATCAAAAAGTTAAACATCTTTAAGATTTTTTCTTTACATGTGAAATAAAGAAAACAGTTACAAACTGAATCAGGAAGTGTTTCTGGACCAGTGTTGTTTACATCTTGCAAAATGGTCTATAGCTACTGCCTTTCTGATGTTTCCATACTGTTGAAATTAAAACAGTCTGTCATGAAATTGGGGGGAAAATTGAATGTTTTTGGAGCACAGGGTTTAAAGTTGATTTCCAAGTCCTTAATTCTTCAAATAACGAAATTTCCTTCTTGAAAACTGATTATGCCTCAACACACTCTTCAGTTGTTTGAGAAGGTCTGAAGCTGTGCTTCAGAAAAGAGACAGTCATTCATTTTGTATTTGTTATTTTGTTCTTTCCATTATGTTTGCCTTTTAATTATTTTTGTTCTATTAAAGCAGAATGCTAAAAGCGAAGTCTGAGTTAGATTGTGGCAAACAGACTAATCAACTCAAATACTCATTTCACATTTGCTGCTGAGTGCTGAAACTGTTTTAACATATATCACAAAAAAATAATTATTTTTTGTATTAAATTGTCCCTCATATTGTTTATGCCATATTGCACCCTAATTTTAGGAAAGTCTGTCAAGAATAGCGGTAGGGACTTTTATCAGTGTGCTACCAAAACGTTGTTCTGTTGTGGCTTCAAATATTTTTATTTCGTACAATCTTTTATACAAAACCTGGTGTAACCTGTCTTGAGGTTGCAAGTTTTTAAAGGTTACGTATTATACTCATTAATAACATCCGTTAATCTGTAAACAATCAGTGAAAGGCTCGATCGCTCTAACAATACGCTAAAAAAGTGTCACAATGAGATGACATTAATTAGGGCTGGGTAAAAATATCGATTCATCAATGCATTGCAATTCTTTGCTTCTCAATTCAATATCGATTCATCAAATCCTATGAATCGATTCGGCCATCCAGGCCAGTGGCGGCGCTGTGGGCTACACTCTAGTGAGAGCGTTCAGCATTGTACAAGACGCGCTTTAGCAAAACAGCGCGATGACGGGCAGCAGCTGCACTCCGTTCAAGCCTGCCCCACTAACATTAAAAGCCGACGTTAGGGCTCATTTTGGATTCCACTGTAAGCCGGGAACTATGGAAGCTTGTTTCCGCCACAGAATGGAAAATAAAATGTAATTGCGACTTTTTATCTCACAATTCTGACTTTTTTTCTCACAATTGGGAGTTTACCTCTCGCAATTCTGACTTTATTTCTCAGAATTGCTAGATATAAAGTCAAAATTGCGGGATATAAAGTCACAATTGCGGGATATAAAGTCAGAATTGTGGGATATAAAATCGCAATTGCGTGTTATAAAGTCAGAAATGCATGATAAAGTCAGAATTGTGAGATATACACTATTCTGAGAGGGAAAAAGGTTAGTCTTTTTTCCCCTGATAACTCGCAGTTGCTGTTAAGAGTGATCAGCTGTTAAGTTAAGTGTTATTGTTTACAAAATTATAATTATAATATTAGACTTTTTTGAGTATCCACATTTTGTGCTTCTGTTTACATTTTTTTATAACTTGAATGTATAGAAAGAAAGAAATATACTTTCTACTACTTAGTTACATGCACTTTAGAGGTGTTGTTAAAGCACTGTACAGTGCTTGTCACAGTTGTGTTTGTAATTCAACACATACAATATTGTACAGTTTATTCTGATGAATAAACCATGACAGAAAACAAACATGCTGGGGTCAATTTGTTCTTTAACATTGGTAATACTGCGCACATTATTTAAAAATATACTCTGGCACTTAATTACTTGTGTATTTACTTATTATTGAATCGATATGGAAGCTAATAAATCAATATTGAATCGAAATCGAATCGAAGCCTCAAGAATTGAAATCGAATCGAATTGTGAAATGCCTAACAATACCCAGCCCTAACATTAATCACCTCACCCTTCAACTATTGAACATTAAAATAAAATGTTAAAGTTAAAAAGAATCAACAGGTACTTTAAACAGACCAAAAATAGCCCCATAAGCGCAAGTCTTTGGTTAAATATCACTGTAGTTGGCAAATACATGTCTGTATTGTATAACAAGCCTCAATCAAAAATGTTCATTAACTTCAGTATTACGTGTGACACTATATCAAAGTGATTTCCGTAGTGATGCACCGATGTGAAAATTTGTGGCCGATACCGATAACCGATATTAACATTGCTGTTACGGCCGATACCGATATTTACCGATGTCGATATTCCTGTATAGAAAACACATAGCGAGGATTAGGGCTGCACGATATTGGTAAAAAATGACATTGTCATTTTTTATTTTTCTGTGATATAAAAACAATTTCACCAGATTACTTGAATAGGCCTAGCTGTATTTGGAAAGAATGAATCAATCTAGAATGACTGGGGTAGTTTTGTCATGGAGTAAATCCGCATAGAAACTAATATTAATAGAATGTTAACAAATGTACACTTTAATAATTTATGTCGGACGTGCCATCAACGAACCACGGCACACGTTGTGTGATTTTCCAGGCAGTTTAGAACATCGCACGAGATTTGTCTCGACCTATTTTTACAGTCTATGGTCTCGACAGTCGACACAGAAAACTTTTCATCACCAGGTAGACTTTTTTGGTTTATTGAAAGTGTGGTTATGTCATCTGATCTTAATGTGTAGAAAGCTTTTCAGAGAAGATAAGGCAGTGACGTTATTTTAGCACAATTCACAACCGGTAGTTCAGAAGAAAAAAACTTCGGTCTTCCGACCTTTTACCATCGTGTATTTTCAAAGATATTCAGTCAACTCAATTCATAAATATGCGCAAAGGAGGGAGAGAGAGAGCGCGCAAAACATTTTGAAGACGGCGCGCGTGACCGGTGCTTTCACTCTCTCTTGTTCCCTCAGTTAAACAAGCGCAGCAATCACTCATATCACTTACCGGTCAAATATGGCTTTGGCGGGACAAAAATACGTATTAGGAAGGCTGGCAGAAAACAGCTCAACAGTTCCAGTCTTCGTGCGCTTGATGTTTAAACGCACTTGCGCTTTTAATACGCTCGAGCAAAAACAAACATCCCGCCCCCACACTCACATCTACACGCACGTCAAATACAACACATGGATGATCATCGGCCTGTTCATATCGGCCCTATTTTGACATCGGAACGATACCGATGTGTAAAAAATTGACCAAATCGGCCGATGTTATATCGGCGGCCGATATATCGTGCACCACTAGATTTCCGTTATTTTGAGAGATTATTGCATTTACCAGTGAAAACAAACCTGGAAAGAGACGTGAGGATTTGAGGAGAATAACAAGAGATTCTTTGTGCACTCCAGTGAATTATTAATGGAATACCATAAATTAAATTCGGGAGAACAGACCACAAATGTGCCGTTTATGTTGTCTTTTTTCATACTTTTACAGCGGATTACAAAGGAAAAACTGTCGGATCAGCTTTATTTGTTGGGCAACCTTATGATTTGAAATGATTCGTTTTAGTCTTTTTGAATTCCCAAAACCGGAAGTGCCACACAGAATACAAAATGCAGTAAGGTTGTCAGGAATAAGGTGGATAGGTTAAATTTTGTTTACTGGTCTACTAGAATAGATTTATACGATTTAATCTTCAAAAAAAAAAATTCTGGAAAATTATTACTTTATTTTTTTTCAGCACCTGTTTTTACCCTCTGTCTGAACGCTCTATTTTAGTTTTGGTTTCTTAAAAACCTGTCCTCTGAACTTGTTCTGATTGGTAAGCCGGCCCCAGTCTGTTGTGATTGGTCTGCCGCTTAACAACTTTTATTTATTTATTTATTTATTTTGCATAGTCATTTTTTTGTAGTCTTTTTTTGGCAAATGACAGAGAAAAATAATATTATATTTCATTATTTTAAAAGAATAGGGCAATATAATAAAATGGATGAAAAAAAATGATTTGTGTGTGTAAAAGTTTGTTAATGTGTCATCACTATCAAAACATCACAGTGACGCCACATACTTCTACAGATTCCACATACATCTACTTTAGGGTTATGTTTAAAAAAAATGTCATAATTTACTTGTCCTCATGTTGTTTTCCATAATAATTTTGATTAAATGCATGTACATGTGAACACATTTATTGTCATCTGAAAAAGTGGCCCATATATAATATGCTATTAATATGCCAAGGATCAATTGAGAGGAAATGCCCACATGAAAATTTCAGATTAGTTTTATGATAGACCCCACAGACCCTGCCGAAAACACCTCGGTTTAATGATGTGAGAAAATCATGGTGAAATATTTGAATTGTTGATGTGAGGTGTGGAATATATAATAAGCCACTATTCATCAGGACGCTCTCTGTAATAATTCTGGGAGTACTGCTCATCGTTGGGTTTATTACTGATTAATTTCACCATCTGTCTTTCTCTGGAACATCCACAGAGAAAGAAAAAAAATCCACAGTGTGTATCATTATTCAGACAGGTGATTTGAGCCAGCATAGTGACATTTCTGTCTAACAGGATGAGCCACGGCCAGGTAGCATAGAGAACATGTTGACATACATATGATAGCAGCACTGCCTGTCTAGCATGTCTCTGATTATTGGACACCTCACTTCTACCAATGTGAAGCTGATGTCAGTGTTCATGCATCCTGCCACCAGAGTCAAATGACCCCTCTCTGGCATGGAGGGCATCAACAGAGATGATGGGACTGTGTGAAAGCTGCTTGTGCTAGTCATTTTTCTCTGCTATGTCACCCTGCTGCATTTTCACCATTTTTTTAATAAGCAAACCAATTGTTGCATTATGGCCTATCTCATGGAGGAGCTATGGAAACATAAAAGGAGCAACCACAGTGAAGGACAGAAGAGGACCAGGCAGTCGTCCATGAGGAGGTTCCGCTTTTACTTTCATTTTGTGTTTGTTTTGGATTTAAAATATTTGAACATTCACCAGTTCCTGCCTCCTCCTTCCCTTATTAAACTGTGTTACATTGGTCCGAATGCCAGGAGGAAGGAGGAGCGAGGTGTCATATAGCCCCCGCTGCTATGGGAAATCCGCGGTGCCATCGAGCATGGTTAAGCAGAGTCTGCCACCATGGACGCTTGAGGTGATGGGCTGGAGTGAGTTGCCGGGGGGACGGACAAACTTGCTGCCAGCCGCCTGTGTTCTGGAGGGGCAGCTGTCTACCATGAGGGAGCAAAGGAGTCGTGTCTGTTTGCCATGGGCCGGAGCCTGCTGCCGTCCATAATGATGGGGAGGAGCAGGGAACAGGAGACTAGCTGCCATCCACCATGATGGGAGGGAGCAGGGAACTGGGACTCCTTGCCGGCTGCCCAAACCAGGAGGCGCCGTCACTGTCCATCAGGCGGCAGAGAAGTCAGAGTGCTGTCGAACGAGTCAGAGTGGTGTTCTCTTCTTTTCCTCTCCCCTCTGTTGCTTCACATGCCTCATCTGACCTTACCTTCAGGTGCCGCAGCGGCCGTGACTGGGGGTTAGTAGAGCGTAGTCTTGTGGGCACCCCCGGCCTGCAAGGCATTGGGGGTATGTGGCAAGCAGGGTGGGGCCAAGAGCCATGAGAGAACGGCGCTCGACTGGTGGCGGTTGATAATGATTGATAATGCCGCAACAGCCTCGTACCTTATAGAGGAGCTACGGAAGCATAAAAGTCATCAGTGAGGGGCTGCCACTTTTACTTTCGTTTTGTATTTTGGGTTTAAGTGTTTGAATGCTCACTGGTTCCCCCCTCATTCTTCCCTTATCAACAAACTGTGTGAAAATGTTCAAGGACTATTTACTACTTGGTTTTGCAAACTTGCCCAGCTGTGTCATTTTAAAGATGAGACACAAAAATCATTATACTGGGTACGATCTCTCATAAAACGTTATCATAGGAACTATCATAATGCACAGGACTTTATCTGCATGAGTAGAACAATGTGTAGAGAAGACATTCTGAATTGACTGGAGTGTACAAAGCCTTGTCGGTCCCAGAAACATAGCCTGATTTTCAGTCTAACCAGGTGTGTGAGCAGGTTATACATCTGTGCCTGTGGGAGTTGCTGATTGACTGGGATTCGGCAGAGCTACTTGCCACCCTTGTCCACACCCATGAACCTCTTCTGAACTTATGGTTGTTCATTTCGAGTCTTCTCACCAATTCTTCTCCATCACCGCTGGTCCTTCCCAGCTCCAAGTTCCCGTCATTGTTGATTGTCCCACCCAGCGCTCCCTTCTCCAACTAAGTTGTCCCACCCAGCCCTCCCTCCTCCAACTAAGCTGTCCCATACAGCCATCCCTCCTCCAACTAAGCTGTCCAGTTCTTCTGTGTTGGCTATTCTGGTCAAGTATTGCTCCTTGACTCCTCACAGATTCAGCCATGTGATCTTACAATGCCTTGAACCTACCGGTTTCCAGCTCTGCAGTGGTTATGGATCTCCTAGTTCCACCTTGGACTTCTGAGCCCATAGCTCCACCCTTGGCCCATCAACCAGTCGGCTCCACCATGGCTCCTTGCTCCCTCGGCTCACCTGGATTCATCGTTCTTCCGGCTCCATAGGGTACCCTTATTGCTGAGGCTTAATTTTAGTCAGTTGTCGCTCTACCTCTGCCATAAACTTTTGGATCTTTGACTGCACCTTGTTCCTCTGCCCTTCTGGCCCTATTGGTCCTCTTTTCCTCCACCTCTGCCCAGTCCTCTCTGTGGCTCTGCCTTGGTCTCCTGGTCCTTCTGTCTCACCTGGTCTCTTTGTCCTTCCTTGTTACCTGGTCTCTTGGTCCATTTTCACCCTGGTTGGTTAGGCTCAGAAGCTATTTAGTTAAGGTAAAAAAATGCTTTGTGTTGCTTTAATCATTCTGTAAAAAAAAAATAGTGTCAATAAGAGGCCCTTATTTAAGGACGAAGGCAGTACTGGACTGTACATGGTGGTTATGGTGCATTTCTCTCTGAAGATCTGAATAAAATGGGTTGTTCTAAACATTGTTCAGAAGAACAGTGTACTTTGATTAAAAAAATTGATTGGAGAGAGGAAAACTTGTAAAGAAGTACAGATAATGATAGGCTGCTAAGCTAAATTGGTATCAAATGCTTTAAAAAGGCAACCAAAACCAGAAAGACTTGGCAGGAAAAACTACCGTTCGAATGGATCCACGAATAGCCACAATCAGCCAATGATCAGCTCTAGGGTGATCAAAGAAGATATAAAGTTACCCTTGAGTACAGCAACAATTAGAAGAAGCCTTTGTGAAGCCAAGCTATCAGCAAGAAGCCCCCACAAAGTCCCATTGTTGAAAAAACGACATGTGCTAAAGAGGATACAATTTGCCAAAGAACACATTGACTGGCCTAAAGAGAAATGGCGCAATATTTTGGGGACTGATGAAAGCAAGATTGTTCCTTTTGGGTCTATGGGCCGCAGACAGTTTGTCAGACGACCCCCAAACACTGAATTCAAGCCACAGTACACTGTGAAGAAGGTGAAGCATGGTGGCACAATCATGATATGGGCATGTTTCTTATACCATGGTGTTGGGCCTATTTATCATATGCCACAGATCATGGATAAGTTTGAGAACATCAAAATACTTAAAGAGGTCATGTTGCCTTATGCTAAAGAGGAAATGCATAATTGCAGTTTGGCTATTGCAGTTTGGCTGGTGGTTATGTTGCCCGCCCGCATACCGCCTCCCTTGGCCGAAACTGGTATTACGACACCTGCCGGGCCGGGGCTAGTAATTTAGCATGCTAATTTAGGTTTATATCTCGGCAGCACTATAACTTGTCAGTTTTTTTAATGACATCATTGCACTTATTTCTTCTCATTCTTTTGATGCATGTAGCTCATTTTTTGGATATTTTTTTACCTCATTTATTACATATGGCACATTTAAGGAAAATCACAGTTCACCTGTAGTACACAGGTGAAGCAAACCATGATGGTATTTTGACATGATTTCTTGCTCTCTCTGTCTCATTAAGACCTCAATGCCGCCTTGGTAAAAGCCCCTACAGTTGTTTAAGAATTAATCTGATGAGCCTCCAGTCTGTAAGTGTTGCATAATTGGTGAGAAACACTCTTTGTGGAGTGAGAGGTTTGAAGGTGTACACTTGTGAGGTTGTTTTCTGTTCTTTTCTGTTTGACTTCTGATTGTTAGACTACATGATATGATTTTGAGATCTAAAGCCAGGTGCAAACTGTACAATTTATAATAGTCTTTTATGACTCTAGCATCTCAGTTGTCATTAATGTCAGACTGTAGGTAGTCAATACGGACGCACACAAGGAGTTTTACATCATCAATCTGTGACAGATTTGGTGAAGGTGATCTGCATTTACATGCAGGATATAAATGGTGGCTGGCAAGCCCTCAAACATCATTTTACTGACGACTGCTTCTCAAATCTTGGAGTTCAATGCGATATTTGCAAAACGCTTGCCCTTGAAAGATGGGTCAGTACCCAGATTATTTGCAAGAGCTTGTTCCTCACAATCACAACCTATGAATAATTATTGATGTATGATGTATATTGATATTTTCTACTGGGTGTTCAAAATGGTTTTTATATTGTGTAGGTCTCCAGGCTAGCTCACATTATTACCGTACTGAAATAGTTTTGCAAATAAGCTTTGAGCCACTATTACCTACAACTGTGTCTATTAATACAGATTGTTTGTCGTTCTTATGACTTAGTGTAACGATAAAGGATGTACCATTTGTATTACAAATGTTTGTTACATCAGTCATTCAAGTTAGTTTGTGAGTTAACGTATACACTGTTATTGATACAGTTCCCGTATGTGGACTGCAATAAATTAGAAATATAAACATTGGTTTGTTGATGGACATACACTTATTAATGCTAATGGTAAGGAATTACATTTGCAAAATCTTATAATGTACCCCAAAATGAGTAGTGTATCATTGGGAAACATCCTGTTCAAGTCGCCCTTATTACATAATAACTATTCTGGTTGATCGGCTATTCTGTCGGACAACCTCTTCAAGACGTTACACACCATGTGACTAGTAAGTCAAAGTCCAAATCAAAGTCTTTGCTGTCCCAACTTAATTGATATCATAAGTGGTGTAGAACATTATATAGAAACTCTATATAATAAGTTCCTCATTTAGTGAGGCCAAACAATAAATCTACTGTATGATCTAGGAAATATCTAATTGTAATTAAACCAGAAATCTCAATATCAGTGAACAAAAACAATTTCTAAAGCTAGGTCTTATAAACATTAGCTCGATCACAGCTAAGGCAGTTATTGTAAATGAAATTGTCACAGATAATAGTTTTGATGTACTTAGCCCTACTTAAACCTGGCTTAAACCAAATGATTATTTCAGTTTAAATGAGTCTACCCCACCAGGATACTGTTACAGTATAAGCATGAGCCCCGTCTAATCGGTTGTGGCGCCAGTGTTGCAACAATCTATAAAGATATTCTAAATATTACTCAGAAAACAGGACACAGGTTTAATTCGTTTAAGGTACTTGTGCTAAATCTTATGCTCTTAGATGTAAGAAAGAAATCCATATTATCTCTAGCCTTGGCTACTGTTTATAGACCTCCAATGCCCTATGCTGAATTCCTAAAAGAGTTTGCAGACTTTCTCTCAGATCTATTGTTCAATGTCGATAAAGCAATAATTGTTAGAGATTTTAACATACATGTAGATAACACAAATGATATGCGTTAGGGGCTGCTTTTACAGATTTATTAAACTCCTTTGAGGCCAAGTAAAACGTCAGTGGTCCCACTCATCGTCTAAATCATACACTAGATTTAATTATATCATATGGAACCAATCCAACCGAGATAGATATTATAATGCAAAGTGAGGATGTCACTTATCATTACATGGTAACTTGCACACTACATACTGCTGAAATTTGTCATGTTGCACCATGTTATCCACCAGGCAGAATAATCCTTCCAACCACTATATATAGATTTTCAAATAGCTTACCTGATCTATCTCAGCTGCTCAGTGAACCCAAACAAACAGATGAACTAGAGGAAATGACTAGCATTTTGAGCACCATTTTCTCTACACTCTTAAAAAAGGGAAAAAAGGGGGTTCATTGGGGTTCTATCTATGAAGCATAGGGTTCTTTACTCAACTCCAAATAACCTTTTATGCTAAAAAAGGTTCCATAATGACAAGAAAGAACCCTTTTGGCACAAAGGTTCTTTATAGGCTATTATTCATTCATATATTTCATTCTTCTGCAACATTTTGGAGTTGTAATTAAATTATTGTTTATTAAACTGTTGTAGTAACTTAATATCACATTTTAATCATGCTGATTTTTGGAGGAGGAAAAACTTAAATGGCACTCTTTGTGTGATATTGATTAACTACATAAAATGATATAAATATATACATTTTCTAACCCCCATATCTTAAATTTTGTGATCATTCACATGCATTCATAAATACTATTTAGGGTTTTGCTGTTTGTAGCGCTGATAGAACCTTTTAAGGTTTGAAGGTTTTTGTAACAACCTTAATAACTGTAATAACTGTAGCCCTTCAACGTGTAGACGTTTCTCGTAGACGGCGCTCTAGCAGAAGTGATGGTAGCCACCACCGCTGGCTCGTCGGCTGCACAGTTCAGTGCTCCGAGAAAAGAAATGGCATGGATTCTTCAGACTCCATTAGAGGAGGTAGTGGGCGAGTTGCGACATACGGCGGGAGCAGAGACCACCACAGACGGTTGATGTATGCTACAGTCGCAGCATTGTCTGAACGAACTAGTACATGCTGGCCCTTGAGCACATCTCAGAAGCAGTGCAGGCCGAGCTGTACAGCCAGTAACTCAAAGCAATAGACGTGTCATAGGCGCAGGGGTCCTGTCCAGTAGTCTGTGACGGCATGTCCATTGCACCTGGCACACCAGCCCGAGGCATCTGTCGTTACGACAACACGCCGGGAAGCTCATTCCAGGGGCACTCTGGCCAATGGAAAACTGAGGTTCGACAACGGGGTGAAGGTGTGACGGCAAGTCGGAGTAACTTGTACTCAGAGAATGCCGTGTTGCCATGCCCACCTTGGGACTCGGTCGTGAAGCCAAAGCTAATTCGGTCTCATATGAAGCAATCCGAGCAGCGTGGCCGCGGCTGTGGATGCCATATGCCCCAGGAGCCTCTGAAAAAGTTTCGGTGGAACCGCACTCTTGTCTTCGAACTGTCTCTGGCAAGTCAGCAGTGACTGCGCTCATAAGCTGCGCAGACATAGCGACCGAGTCGATATTCATACCGAGAAAAGAGATCCTCTGCACGGGGCAAAGTTTGCTCTTCTCCCAGTTTACCTGAAGCCCCAGACGGGCTAAGTGCTGGAGCACTAGCTCCCTGTGTTCGCAAACCTGGTCTCGAGAGCGAGCTAGGATTAGCCAGTCGTCGAGATGGTTCAGGATGTGAACCCTGTGTTCCCGGAGGGGAACAAGGGCTGTGCCGACGACCTTCGTGAAGACTCAAGGAGACTGGGCTAGCCCGAATGGGAGAACAGCGTACTGATATGCCTGCCCCTCGAAAGCAAACCGCATGAACGGTCTGTGTCGAGGGAGAATGGAGACATTAAAGTAGGTGTCCTTCAGGTCGATCGCTTCAAACCAATCCTGGTGCCGCACACATTCGAAAATGCGTTTGGCGGTGAGCATATTGAACAGCAGCCTATGAAGGAGCATCTGGGTCTGGTAGACCACCAGAATGGCCGTGGCATGCAGAGAGGCGGCTGCCTGTCCTGTAGCACTACAGAATTTCGCCACAAGTGTAGACGAAAAGCTACAGGCGTCGAACGGGTGCTTAAGATCGCGCAGAGAAGAAGCACTCTGTGGACACAGAAGCATCGCGACAGAGCGTTCAACCCGGGGGGAACCCAGTGTACCCATGGGCAGCGTCCTCATCAAGGGGAAGAGTAGAGGAGATCAACGAGGGATCGCTGGAAGAAATGGGTTTTCAAGGATATCGAGATCTCCTGATGCACATCCATGAAAAAAAGTATTGGAGTGGACGCCGACAGGAGTCAGCAGCCACACCCAAAAAAACAATCGTTCTGGGAAAGCATGGCTTGTCATCTCAGGATCTGACTCGGCAAATGCCATTTGCACACCTGAAAGTGGCAGCACTGTCACTTCCTGAAGATTCTAGCTTACAGTTGCTTACAGTATATTTAACAGTGTTTTTACAATTTTCGGATAACAGTAAGGCCGTGTGTCCACCAAAGCGTTTTTTGCCAGCTGAAAACGCTACACGCTCTGCTGAAGACGACGTGCTTTGGGCGCTTGAGAGCGTTTTGGCAGCGCAGCGTTTTTTCCGTTGAGGCGTTTCGTTGCTATGATACAGAATATCCGCAGCAGTTTAAACGTTGTGACTGTTGGTCGGTGTGGTTTAGTCCCGCCCCTCCTCCACTGTGATTGGACGGCTGGGCAAGAACTGACAGTGATGAGCGCTGCGTTTTTTCCAAAGTTGAACATTTTTCAACTCTCGGCGACCAGTAAAAAACGCCGGGCGCTCGGCGCTTCAGCGTGAAAAAAACGCTCAGCGCCTCGTCACGCTCATGGCGTTTAAAAAACGCGGCGCTCCCATTGGAAACAATTGAAAACAAACGCCAGGCGCATGGAAAAACACTTTGGTGGACACACGGCCTAAAAATATCAATTTCCCTGGGCTGGAAATCACTTTTGTCCATACACTACTATAGAGGTAATGTTCTTCCAAAGATCTTATTTATTTTGTATCTTTTCTTATTATTTTTTTTATTTGAATGCATGAAATGCTGAATTATAAACTTAGAATAATCGGAGTGATATTATCTTTTCATCATTTAGAAAATAAAAAGCGCCAGTGTTGCAATATCAAAACTAACAGCAGGTTAAATTGTGGTTGTCAAAATGTTTTGTCACTCCTCAAGAATAAGTTCCTCTACACTGCCACCAGATTTTTATACTCACCATATTAACATTTGTGCTTGATATTGAAACCAGGAAATAATTTTGTCACTCACTGCTGTTTGTTGGACCATTAACATAACTCTAAAAGATTTCCTCACAATGTAATTTAATGAATTTATCAAAAACAGACTGTTCAAATGAAACTAGTGTAGTGTTCACACTAGGGCTGTCAACTTTAGTCGTTTAGTCGACTAATCGGTCGATGCCGTCTTGGTCGACTGACATTCTTATTGGTCGACCAGTCGCATTTTTTTTTTTTTTACCAATAGAAAGAATTTTTCAATAATTTACTCCTTGATATTTATTACTTTATAAGCAGTTATTTATTGCTGTATTCTAAATATAATTAGCCTATGTTTTGTCCCCAACTTTAAAATGCTTTAATTTAGGCTATTTTTGTAACAGCGCCACAGTTTAGCGCACACACATAATACACTCGGGAACGCGCCTGTGGCCGGCTGAGCTGCAGCTTCGCGCTCGGTAAGGGATGCTGTATTCATTCAGTTAGAACGCTGGCTTTAGTCGAAACAAATTGTCCAGGAAATCTAAATCTTTGTCTGGCTGCATTTTAAAACAAAGACGACAAGACTGTGGAGGGAGGCGACCGCGTTGCTCCATTGCGAGCGCGCAAGTCGCGCGCCTACAGAACTTGAGCGCGCAAAAGACGTGCCTTTTAACGGCTATCATGCTGACTCAAAAGATTGTGTTTTTTTAATATGTTTTCGTTTTTATTTGTACACTTGACGCATTTGAAAATAGCCTAAATAATGCAACAGAACGAAAATAAACCTATACGCGGCCCTACAGACTATTATTATGATTGTTTTTAGGCTATTTGGGTTTTTTGTGTGTTGTTTTAAAACGCCTTGATCGTCAGGACGAAAGTTAACCAGCTTTGAAAGTAAAGAAGAATATAAAGCCTGTATAAACGAAAGCTTTTGTTAGGATTTTTCATTTTGTGGCAGATAGCAGTTATATTTTTTGCAGCGTGTTTGTGACTGTTACTATAGACCTAGGACAGAGCTCCTCACTTTTTGCAGTTAAAAAATCACTTATTTTCAAATAATTGTATTATTATTAAAGTTTTATTTATTTGTGATCTTTTTTCGTTGTTGTTTTATAAATAGTCAATGAAAATTGTTTAAAAAATGTTCAATCAAAACGTCACGGTTTTTTTTTTTTTTTTTTTTTTTTAGTCGACTAATCGTTGCGCAGGACAAGACTTTGGTCGACTAAGGATTTCTTTGGTTGACTACAGCCCTAGTTCACACTGCTACTAATTCATATGTAGACATTTAAGGCTGTATATGTGTGCAAATGCAAAAAAGAATGACATTCACTCATCTACTTGAGAAGAACTCAGTGGGTTCTCATTGGTGAATGCTGGATTGCAGGGATGTGAGTGAATGTGTCTCAGACGTAGAGACAGGGGTAGATGTTGATGGAGTCTGCAGTCATGCGGTGCGTGGTGGGCCGTGCATCGCTCTTACTCTTTCTTTCTACTCACACAGCTGTGACAAAAGCTGGATTGAAAAGAGCTTGACAATCTGCCTGAGATCTGACAGGGCTGTCACAGAATCACTCAACATCCCTTGCATAATTACAGCATTATCTCTGATCCTGGAGACAGTATGAAATGTGTCTGTGAGCAGGAATATCCTCTATTCCAAGTGTTGTTTCTTAGCCGTCACAAACTGAGAACTAGATGGAAAAACCTTCACAGTAGCTTTCTACGAGAAAATGGGCGGAAAGATCATGGGAAAAAATGATTAAAAACGCAGGGTTACCATGACGACAGCTGGGCTCTAATAGGATTAACTTCCTGCAGTCGCGATGAAAGTATTATCTGTTCAAATGCTTATTTTGTTAGAGCCGCTGCTGTCTGAAGTTGTGCCATGTCAAGTAGGAGCGACTGAAAATGTTGCGCATCCATAAGCATGTTTGTTCAATTTGATATGGATTCCTTGTGTTGTGGTTTCATACTCTGTAAGTACATGAAACATCAGCTAAACACTTGCCTCTAGAAAGGATTTAGCATTGATTTGTAGTCATCTTGATTTTAAATTAAAGTGAGGATTTAACTACATCAAAGACATTCGAGGAGCCAAAAGTAGCAGTGCTATTAACTTAACATTTTTCAACACTATGACAGAAGATATAATGAGTGTAAGAATTGCAGCATTGTGCAACATCTCTATTTTTGTCACATTGCGTTGCGAGCATGGCTTTATAGCCTCGCAAACTGTTAACTCATGAACTTAAAGACTTGAGTTCAGTCGCTCCCTTAAAAGTAGTAAAATGTTAAACAAAAATTGACCCAAATTGTCTGTACAAACAGACAAATAACACACTAGAGTTAAAATTATATTAGTATTATTTTAAAAAAAGTACTTTACATGTTCTTTACATGTCAAAGTCTATTTCTTTAAAACACAATATGAAATGTACTTTTGATAAAATTTGAAGTGAATTAAGTTAAGTGTTCACGGAAAAGATGAGTTTTTAGCTGTTAGGGACCGCATTTTGGATTAATGTGGGAGGTCATTCCACTAGCAAGGGACAGTGAACAAAATGTTCTGGAGATTGATTTTAGTGATGGTACCCCAGGCCGTCGCTCATTTACTGATGATAGGCTACTGGTAGGGATGTAGAATCAGTGAGTGAAAGTAGAAGGGTACTGAGACCTAAGTTACAAAGTGAACTTTTTAAAAGTGTGTTAAGAAACCGACGAGCTACGACTGTAACCACGGCTCCCTCCCAGTTTCCGTTTGACATAGTCGTCATGTCGACTGAACATAATCAGTATTGCATCACACCCTCCACCCTGCATCACGGGTATAAATATGGAAGTGGATGCACGCACTAGTTGTCTTTCACTTCACTTCGATTGTTGTTGATATCTCTGAAGAGTGTTGAACTATAAAATGAGCAAGTGTGTCTGTGTTCTTCTGGAAGACTATCCCAGTGCTGGCAAACTGGGCCCTGTCCATGGGCTCCCTTCACATGAATATAGTTTCACTATAAGCCTGGTTCGAAGTGTCGACTTGCTGCGCCATTCCCCTCCTATGGACTGGATATGTGCGCCATTCTTGCTCCAGTAGAGTTCCTCTTTAGCTGGATCAATGGTGAACCCGAATTGTGAGGGGTGTGAGAGAAAGAGAAGTTGTTGGAGAGGGTTGCTGAGTCTTCTTGATGGATCCAGCTCTCAGTTAAGCCTAAGATATTAAGAGTAGAATGTGAGGCAAAGGCTGGGATGAAGTCAGCTTTATTGACTTCTGATTGACAATTCCACAGACTCATAGAAAGAGTGAGAGGTGAGAGTGAGGATGAAAGAATAGGATGCAGATTATCAGTATTGCGCTGCCTTTGTGGGTGATGAGCCCTCAACAGCTGTTCTATCTCACCGGATGACTGGGATGGATTGTGCTGTGTGGTCGTGTAGCTGCCTGAAAGATCCTGAATGGCTTCTTTGGCACAAATTAAGTGAATGTTCGCGCTTTCGGATTGTTGTCCGCTGAGAAAAGGTGTGTATCTAGGATCGAGAAATAAAGCAGCCACAAAGGCGTCATTGTCAAAGAGTTCTGTTTGCTGTGTTTTTAGACACTGAATTAGTCATTTTGCAAAGGGATGATCAAGTCTGTAGGTGCACAGTACACACTGAAGCCAAACCACCAAACACTGTAGAAGTCATCGGACTTCAGGCTTTTCATAGCCATTTTCGCTGGTTCTAAAGTACTCACCAAATTGGATATTGCCTCCAATTCATTCTCACTTAAATTTAGTTCTTTAGGGGTTGGTGACATGTCCTTGCAAAAGCTCCAAAAAAGTGTTGAATGCCAGCGTATTAGACAGTCAACCCTTGTGCCCCATTCTTTTCAAAAGGGTGCCAACATTCGGTGTGCATAACTTTTTTGCAACACGCCGCTTTGTTTAAATAAAAATGGATGATCGCTGTTCTTTAAATGCATTGTCAATTGCTAATCGCAAGGTATGAGCCAAACACCTCAGCCTTAACACATGTCCTTGAATCAAGTTCAATTACCAAATTTGGACCTTCGCCATGGACCTCATATATCTCATTCTCATCCATTCCTGTGACCATGGGATCAGTTCTATTCACTTCTTTAGACAGGCTGCCCTCTTGCATATCTGATAGTAAAGACACTGCCTTTATCATGCTAGCACCTTTATCTGACGTTAGTGAATACATTTGCTGTAATGTATAAACAAAATATTTGTGCAAGACATTCCTCATAACTGATGAAATGTATTCAGCCGTGTGTCGTTAAGTTAGCTCCCTTAAGGCCAAAGTGCTCAACACAATTTTTTGTATTTCAGTGTAATGTACTTTTATGCCAAGAGCAGATCGGTCTCTGCATGTGGCCGCATCAATTTTAAGCATTAGTTATTATTCCATTTAACTTATTTTTGAGCTTTTTCCTTTCCACCTTAGCAATACTTGACAACATATCAAAGATATTTGAGGAGTTGATAGCGAAATCTCTTGTAATGGCTTTATAATTTTTCTGAAGCCAGTGTCTTCCATTAAGCTAAATGGTCTCCCATTGACAGTACTAGCTCTATGCGCGCATCTTTTGCATGCAAGTTAATCAATGTTTTAAGGATAACTAAGGCTGCAGGCAGGTGTTTTTTTAAGGGTTGGAGGACAGTGAATCTCGAGGAACGACCATGCCTACCCCTGTTTTAGATCACCAGGTCTATGTAGACCTGTTTTCTTTGGCTTTTTCCCTGTGACCACACCCAGAGTCGTTTGTCCATCTGCTGTAGATGTTGGTCTTTTATTGCTGTTGAATCAGTATACTCTGCTGGGTGTTTACGCTGAATGTGCCTCTGTACAACATGACATCATGACTTTTGCGTGAACATACACTGCACTTTCGGCTCAAGTGGCACGTTATCTCTACGCATTTTGAGCTATCCGCGTGTATGCATGTATGTCTACACCATTAACGTCCGAGCAATTCCACGTCTATGTACACGTCGTCAAATGTCCGACCGAAACAAAGCAAAATGAAGATCTACATCTGGGGAGCGATATTTTTTTCCTAGGATGGTAGGGGAAGACTCATAAATGCAATTAACCCCAGTGACGGGTATTTAGGGACGGGGTTGAGGTAGATCATATATTTATATATACAGTAATAACGTTAAGTCAACGGCGTTCAATAAACATGCTGAAAAAGTGATTATGCGTGTTGATAGCATGCCAAAAATGGAAATATGAATTGGCGTGTCATACACACGCTATTTCATGAGATCAGTGTGCTCTGCAGGTTACGACTGTGATTCCCGGCTATTTCTTCCCTACAGTCCTGAATATTGCAGACAGATTTATTAGATGACTTGTCATTGGAAAAACAGTGAAAAAAAAAGATTTTCTTGGTGGTGACCCATTTGAAGAAAAGTAACTGACAATGGTAAGCTTATCATAGGCCTATGACTTTTTTACGTTCTAAAAATTAGCTGGCTAACATTACAGAAGTGAAACAAAAAATATAGTTTTCATTACTTTGTGTCGTTATACCGTTTGTAAGCATGTTTTAACTTCAGGTTACATAGTGTACCTCTGTAATTTTAATGGGTTCCTCTTTGTGGTTATTCAACACAAAGCTTGTCATGGCGGAGAAATGGCTTGCTAATGATGATACTGTTAATACCTTAGGCATTTCACTCTCGTTTGATGCATCACATTTGGTTATGCTCTACTATTGTATGTACTATTGGACTATTGTACTAAATTTATGACCGGTCGCTGCCCAATTAAAATATTAACGAGAACAATAAAATAACATTACTAACTGGTTAATGGTAATTTTAAAAGTGTTTATAGAATGATTAAATTTGATTTTGTTTTCATTTTTGTTAAAATGTAATTCATCCACGCACTGGTAGTGATGTCATGGTTTATCGTCAGACAATAAAATTGTCACTTCTTCAGACACCGTTTACACTATTGTTGTTCCAGATATCGTCTGATCAGACGCATTGTAGAGTGGTAGAGTTGAAGTGGTAGACTTCCACTTCGAAGAGGAAAAGTCTTGAAAGCATAGGCACAGAGGTCATTATTAAAACAATACCAGTCTTCCTCAAGGATCCAATTTAGGGCCTTTGTTGTTCTCAATTTATATAAATGATCCGTCTGTCCTGATGTTTCTGTGCAGATGTATGCCGATGACACCGTAGTCTATGCTCACGGTATAAATCTCTCTCAGGTGGCTGAGAAGTTTCTATCACCATGGATAATATTACAGCTTGGTTGAAACACTCCTGCCAGCAGCTGAATACATCAAAAACAGTAGCAATGTTCTTACCCAAGTCCCACAAAAAATTCAGTGTTAAGCCAGATATTTTTGTTTCTGGGGGGAAAGCTGCAGATTGTATCAGAATACAAATGTCTGGGAGTTGATAATTGATTCTAAGTTGTCATTTAAATCACATGTAAAAAGGGTCTGTATTCAAATTAAATTTAGCCTAAGTTGCTAACTTTAGACACATCCGCCATCAAATGTCCACACAGGCAGCAAAAATGTACATGCACTCCATGATCTTATCACATATCACTTACTGTTTACCCATTTCGTCACAAGCTAATGTTACATCTTTGAAACCTCTGCAATCACTTTTCAAAAGAACTGTTAAAATTCTAGATGAAAAAACATGTATTTATCATCATTGTCCAATATTACAAAATATAAATTACTCGATCTCGATTTACAAAATAAAAAAAACCATGGTCAAATATTCAAATCTATATCTTCTCTATAAAATAATACATGGTTTATCATCCCCTACTGTCCATCAGTTTATCAAAACCTGAACAGCTGATCATAGCAGAACGCCCTGGTTGCGTATGCAACCCACTGTTCCCTGAAGGAGGGAACGGAGGACGTAGTCGACATCGACTGAAATGGGACCATGCCTGGGAGCCTATTATCTTTGAGTATTATTGAACAAACCAATGCACATTGGCGTGCGAGATCTGTATCTCACACTCCATCCCATGATGCGGGTATAAATATGGAAGTAGATAAACGCACCATTTGCTTTCCACTGAGGAGCTGAGCGTCACTCGGAGTCAATGGTGGTCCAGCAGTAGTGGCACGTCCTCCGTTTTCTCATTCAGGGAACATAGGGTTGCATAAGCAACTAGGACATTCCCTTTCAGTTGACAAAGTCGGATGAATTCAAAGTCGACCGAAAGGGGAACACATATGGATCAAATACACATATGAACTGGGCGGATAACCTGGCAGTGCAACTCATGGAATGTCACTAAGATGGTTCCAGCCTAGGAAGGGGGGAGACAACACTAATTTTACAGTGACTGCAGAGGTTCTGCCAAGGGAAAGACACAGGCTCACCATAGGGGGCCGTACAGTGGAAATACACATATGGGATCACTGTAGTTGGGATATATGATCCCAACACATATGAGATCACATTACGAGTGGTAGGCCTAAAGGCCTCATCATGCTTCTGCGTCAGGTTGTGTTGCATTGTGGTGCATTTCACTGCCAGAACGCTAGGGGTTGTGTTGTTCGCAAATCTCTTTGCTTTCTTTTTTGGTTCTGTGCGCCTGTTCCACTTTTTCATTTCCGATAATGACGAGCGAAAGAGAGAGAATTTTGTTGCAGCTGGAGCTAATAAATGTTAAACAAGACGACACAAACTTTGCCCCCATAGAACCAACACGGATGTCCAGGGCCCGTTCCACCCGAGCTTCCATCGGAATGATGAAGTCTTTTTTCAGTCTCCACATGGAACTGTGCTAACACAGTCTCATCCCAATTCGTAATATAACTGACGTTTTGGGACGTCTTTTGACCATTCGTCAATATACGACTTTTTAGGGCCCCCTTAAACGTCGGTAGATGATGATCCTGGGTCGTCATACAACTGACGCTTTACCTTTAACGTCAGTTAGGTGACGAGTTGGGTTTAGGGTTAGGTTTAGGTATGGGGTACAGTTAGGATCCCATAACGTCATCTACCGACGTTTAAGGGGGCCCTAAAAAGTCGTATATTGACGAATGGTCAAAAGATGTCCCAAAACGTCAGTTATATGACGAATTGGGATGAGACCGGGTTGACTGTGCCATGGCAGGATAATCTAGTGTCCCGTGGCTAGGGTTGGGGACCGAAACTCGGTTCCAATACGGAACCGGTTCTGACGTAAACGGTAGTAACCAGACCGAATAAGAATGAAAACTTCGGTGCCTGATTTCGATTCCTGAGTCTATGGCATGAGGCGCACACACGCAGTCTCTCGCTGTCTCCCTCTCCCTCTCCGATGTGCGCGCACTATGGTTTATTGAAGCACTGTCTGATCTGTCTTGCACGCGCGCTCTTGCTCGCTCGCGATTCCAGGAGATTTGAACTAATTTGCGATCATCCGGGAGCTGTTATCAATATGCGGGAGACTCCCGGAACGTCTCCTGATAGCGAGGAGAGTAAACACACGTGAAATGTACACGTGAAATGTTTGGCTGCATTTCACATGTAAAATTACGCGTCAGAATAACGATTGTCTATGGTTATAGAATCACCATTCGCGCCGCCTTGACGCTCACGTCGTCATATTATATTGGCGCACGCATCATCTGCTCCTCAGAGTTCTCTGTTGAAAAAGGAAGCTTGTCGGCAGCGCGAGATATTTGGCAGCAAACGCAGCGTTTCGTTCCTTATTCAGAGAACATGGGTTACACAGAGACGTTCTCTTTCATATGTTTACTCAAAGCTGCGTATAAGACGCAGTGGGAACGAAATATCAAACTGGCTAAGAGCTTAACTAGTAAATGACAAGATAACTTACATGACTTGTTAAAGCAGACAAAACATGGGAACCTGTAGCCATGTCGATATTATATTACCCTGGTAGTAATCTCTATTAATCTCCAGTATAAATGTTTGATATAGCCTAATATTGTTTTACTTGATACTATGTAAATATGAACTTTTATTTTTTTATTGGTTTATTTATTATTACCATGTTACTTGTATTTATATTTTAAGTTAATATTGTGTCCAGTTTGGACCTGTAAATAAAGGGGTATTTTTTTTTTTTTTTTTTTTTTTTGACAAAGTGTGTGCGGTTTCGTTTCCTTAAGTACCGTTTCAAGAACCGTTTAGGCACCGGAACCGTTTAAAAAATACCGAGTAGGTACTGGTATCGGATAAAACCCAACCGATACCCAACCCTACCCGTGGCAGACTTGGTTAGTACTGTATTATCAATGATGTAACCGTGAACATTATTGTAAATAAACAACAAACTGTGTTTAAAAACAAACATCGATTTATTGATTGAAGTTTATTGCGCACAAAAAAGAAAGAAAAGATTATAGACATTAACAATGAAATAAAAAAAATGTTTATTTTTAGTTTAATTCTTTATTTACCTTCTTTATACACTTAGTATTATAATAACCAGTACAAGGGTGCAAATGTTAAAAATTGCACTACTGTATTGCAGGAGGGGGAAACCGGAAAAGATACACTCCTGAAATTATGTATAATCTGACCAATCACAGCCCTTGCTGTCTGCGTCGCCTCGACGCGTAGTTACAAATTTTCGATGCAGAGGGGTCTGTGGGGGTACGCTGTCGATTCGACGCAGAAGCATAAAACAGGCTTAACACTGGACGTTCCGCCATGTCTGATGTTGGAGGGGTGCGGAGGAACTCGACAAGGTTCGGGCAAGGGGAACTCAACTGGAGTAAAAATGGTGCATGTACCCAGTCCATAGGAGGGGAATGGCAAGCTGCTGACACTTCACTGGGGCTCACAGTGTTACTGGCTTATATGAGAAGAGAGCACACGGTTAGAGTTCGACACATAGGCTATAGAATCTACTGAACATATTAGGTGTTGCCCAGCTCACAGCTCTACAGACATGCATGCAATACCCCTACCCTCTTGATGGATATATAATAGCGGCAACATACACCTTGAAGGTGGAGGGGGACAGCCGACGCACCAACCCATCTTGCAGGAAAGAAAGCACAGAACTGATTGAGCATCTTCGGGGGTCTTCTCGGTGAGAAGAACACCATTCGACGAAAAGGTTCCACTTCAGGGCGTAAGCATGCCTCATAAAGGCTGCTCTCACAGAAGTGATGGTATCTACGACTGACTGTGGTAGATCACCTTGAACCTCCGCGTCCCATCTAGGGACCAGACCTGAAGTTTCCAACTGTCTGGCCGCGAGTGCCATACGGTGCCCCGTCCCTGAGAGAGGAGGTCCTCCCTCAGAGGAATAGGCCAGGGAGGGGCTGTCGAGAGGAGTATTAGTTCAGGTTTGGTTGGGCCAAAAGGAGCAACTAGCAAAACCTGCTCCTCTTCCTCTCTGACGTTGCACAATAGCTGAGCAAGTTAGGCTCACTGGTGGAAAAATACATACTTGCGGAGGCCCCGGGGCTTGCTTTGTGCCAGTGCATCCATGCTGTGGGTCCCCTCGGTACGGGAATAAAACAACCGGCAATGAGACGAGTTCAGGGAGGCAAACAGATCTATCTGTGCGGCCCCGAAGTGGTCCCAAATCAGCTAGACCGCCTGGGGATGGAGTCGCCATTCTCCCGAGGCCACAATCTATCGTGAGAGCTCGTCGGCGGTGCGGTTGAGCATGCCAGGGATGTAAACGGTACGAAGGACCTCAGATGCTTCTGGCCCCACTGGAGGAGCTTGCGGGCGAGTTGTGACATGCGACGGGAACGTAGACCACCTTGACGGTTGATGTAGTCGCAGTGCTGTCCGTTCGGACCAGTACATGCTTGCCGAGCAGCATCATCTTGAGGCGTCTCAAAGCAAGGAATACTGCTAACAACTCGAGGCAGTATCATGTGTAAGGTTAATAAAAAAATAAATAAAAAAACCATGGCGCTCCTGGAAAACAAGGGTGGACATCGCTAGACCAAGCTAGACTGAGCCGGAGACAACGCAGCTGAGTCATCATCTCCAGAATTCAGCTCACCCTCCGATGCTGCAATCGGCATTCTGTCCTCTAGGGGAGCCCTGGAAGAAACCACTGGTCCACCCATTACAGATGGAATAGCAAGCAGCTCGGGCTGCTCCCAAAGAAGCGCCGACACACTCGCTCGATGAATAACAATACTCTACTTTTTTTTATTTCATTAATATTATATTGTCTGGAATTTTGTACTACTTTTAAGATTTGAAGTACACTTGTAGTGCACATTCAGTACAATACAGTGAATTGTTTTGGGACGTAGACAATTACTGGCTTGAAAAGCTTCAAAAGCGGCTTTTCCTGGCATTGATCTTGACATAAGAGGTTAACTACAACTCCAAAAACAGGTGAAGATTGATGAAATTTATGTTTTCCATCAGTTTATAACTACTGCAGTTTAATATCTATCTAAAGTCTTGACCTTTGGTGTCGGTTGTTGGAGTCTTTGCAGCCTTACAGAACATTTTCCCTTTGTGAAAACAGCTGTAGTTCACATAAGAGTCAACAAAGCAGAATATAATTTATCTTTAAAGGTCACTTTAATATTTTTACAGAAAAGAAAGCAAACTGAGGTAAAGGGAACAGTTTCAGGGATGAGAAGATTTTTTTTTTTTTTTTAAACTTTCTCATAACTTGGATTTTAAGTGCTTGCTGTTTGTACCCATATCAATTGTGATGTATCAAACACCGTTTCTGGATTCAAGCCTCCATTCACATTTCAAGTGAGAATATGATTTCAAAACAGCCATTTATGATCAATATTCATTTACAGCAGAGCTTTAAGCCCTATGTGAGAGTATATTTGCAGTTCACAGTCTTTTGTTTGCTTTTAGGATCTGAATGAGTGTTTGAACCTGGAAACGGTGAGGTGATGTCAGACATACTAAACAGAGTTTAACTCAAATTATAGTGCAGTGATCAGGGTCCTCATGTAAATCTACTCAATAAACAAATAGGAAAATATTGATTTGAGTTTTATTACATTAACTTATGCTACGTATTATGCGAGAAGAAAGACATTGTGCCGTTCTAGAACAAGGAACTCAGTCCTTGCTTCACATCATGAGTCCTGATGAACCTGACAATGTTTAATTTACAGTAATGAATGGCTGACTTCATCATTTGTCATTTTGCCTAGTTAACAAATAAATAAAAACATGGAATTTAAATATTGAGTTGTTTATTCAATTATTTAATGAGAGGAACATCATGTCAACATGTTCACATCGGCCAATTAAATTCAAGGTCTGGATCTAAAGGCCTGTTCACAGCAAGAATGTTACATATGAAGATAACTATATTAATGCCAACATATGATAAAATGTTGTTATACAAGCATAAGAGCATGCTGAAAATATGCTGTCAGCATGCTGTCATACGGAAGTAAAACGTTGACGCAATATTATATGCACGGGTAATATATATAAAAAAAAAAAACTAGTCCTGAGACATCACTGTCCTTCCACTGACTACCTTTCACAACTGTCTAGATATAAAATATTTGAACTGACTACCTGTGCTGGAAATTATCATAACAATGCATTGAAAGTATTCTTTCAAAATACATATCGTATACAATATTTTTTTGTTCAAAATTTAGCTACGTATTTTTTGTCTTTTAATGTGCCTTTGTTATTGAAGACAAAGTGTTCAATTTGTCGTGCTTGGAATAAGCCAAAGGTATTACTGAGCATATACTTTTTACTCAAATATAATACACTAATGGTCAGTTTCGGAAGACCCGAGTTTGAATCCCAGCTTGTGGACCTTTCCAGCTCCCGTCCCCTCTTCTCTCTCTCCCAGCTATACTTCTTGTATAGCTATCCTATCCTAATAAAAGGCAACAAACAAAAAAAAGTAAGTATATTTTATATAATGGCTAAATGGCTAATCTTACTAGATAGTGACCAGTAACAAGCTTGAAACTTTTCTTGAGATTTTGATCTCTCTGGACTTGTTCAGCGGCATTAGCATAGACTAACAAGAGCAATGAACTCGCCACACGCTTACAGTTTTTGACAAAAGAACTGCGGCAGCAAACACCCTGCCTCATCTAGATGACAGGAGCATCTGATACAGCAGTTTAGTGTGTCTGTCAGCTGACGCTGCTGCTAACAGAACAGTGAGCATTTTCAAATTATTTTTTTTAACTCACATACAAAGGGCAAGGGCTTTCAGTCCTCATAGCGGAGCAGATCGTAATGGCACACCGCAGCTGTATTTATATTTTATGATTCAAAGCTCTGACCTGTGCCTTCAGGGGAAGAATTTCTTAACAGTTCTCCCTCTGTAGTTCCCTGCCATGTCTATAAATGACACCATAGTGCTTGACTCGATCAGTAAGCTGTGAGGAATTATATAACATACTTAAATTTCAGGCTCTCATTTAACCCATATAAATGAAAAACCTCATTGCAGGGAACAAGCCATTTTTTTTTTATTCATGGGTCATAATCCCTCTATTTCTCTCCCTCCGTGGGCCGTGCATCACCCCCGCCACCTATGCCCTGAGAAATGAGAGGAACGCATCCAGTCATGTCACATAGACTGCTAATCGGGACAATCTTTCTGAGATTGGACTTTACAAACAAATTACACCATCTGCCTCCATGCTCTTGGAAGAAAATATTAGAAAATGTCCTTTTTTACATTTCCAAGTGAAACCAATAGATTGTGCAATATTTCAGCTGAATGCAACTTTTAATTTAATGTACATATTTACTGATAATTTAAGCGTGAAGCCATGAGAGGTCATGAGTTACAGTGGTTTTACCAAAGCATTGTGATAAGATTCACATTTAATAAACAAACACATTACAACTGCTATTTAGAAACCTATCCTTCAAATTCTAGCACTATAATGCTAACCTTTGTAAAAAAAGAAGTACACTTTAACACACTTCTAAATAGAGGAAGGAGTAGAGAGTTAGAGTAGAGTAGAGAGAGAGTTGGTCAGGCTGCCTCTAATGTGATAGCCGTGATAGCCAATGAGAGAAAGCAAGCTTCACCAAGCGGATGTTGCATGCTTCCATTGCTCAAACTTGACAGCCATAATCATCCCACGAAAGTGGAGTATTGAGAAGATCACTTTTTTCTCCTTTGTTTTGATTCCCGTAAAACAAAACTCACACAAGGAGAACCAGCTGACAACATTGATCGTCCTCCATTTGTTTTTCTTGCAGTTTCATCCCAAGACATCATATAACTGACGTTTTGGGACGTCTTTTGACCATACGTCAATATTCGCCTTTTTAGGGCCCCCTTAAACGTCGGTAGATGAGGTTATGGGATCCTAACTCCAGTGTTGGGGAAGCTACTCTGAAACTGTAGTTTGACAAGCTACAAGCTACTCGTACGTTAAAGTAGTTTAACTACAGTCAAGCTACCCTTTTGGAAAAGTAGTTAGCTACACTACAAGTTACTATCAAAAAGTAGTTAGCTACATTGAAACTACTTTTGCTTTTTGAACAACATATTATAAATAGGCTATTATATTACATATTATTATTATTATAACGTGTTATAAATTATATATTATAAATAACTGAATTAGTGTCTGATGAATGTTTTAATTAAAATATTTAGTGTTTAAAACAATGCAATACAATTATGATTTCATAGAGTATTGTTTTTTTACACACAACACTCAAATATCTCAGACTGTTTGTCAAAAGTGCAAAATTGCAACAAATAGCCTACAACATTGCAAGAACAAAATATAGGCCTACATTCAACGTAAATTGCATTTAGAACATTTTCTCAAAAATACCGATTTAGCTTGGACAAATAAGGCCACGGGTAATTGACGTTAGTTGTTTCGCCAAATCTGCCGTCACGTCTTGTCAGTGAACCGTTAGCCGCAAGATGCGTGATTAAACAACAGGTGGCGGTAATGGCAAAAAATGAGTTTGTAATCTAACAAGAAGAAGAATATCCTTGCATTGCGCTGATTCGCGCAGGCTCGACAAACGCAATGTAGCTTTTGCTCGCGCTACACCGCTACTTGCTGCAAAAAGTAGTTAGCTACTGGAAAAGCTACACTGTTTAAAAAGCAACTGAGCTACTGCCAAGCTACTGAAAAATGTAGTTAAGTTAGTAGCGCCACTACTTGTAGTTAACTACTCCCCAACACTGCCTAACTCTACCCCAGACCTAAACCTAACCCGTCACCTAACTGACGTTAAAGGTAAAGCATCAGTTGTATGACGGCCCGAGATCACCATCTACCGACGTTTAAGGGGGCCCTAAAAAGGCGAATATTGACGTACAGTATGGTCAAAAGACGTCCCAAGACGTCAGTGATATGACTTTTTGGGATGAGACTGTGTTATCCTAAGTCACTTGAGATCACGTCTCACTGTGAAAATGTTGCTTCAATAGACAGGTGTGTGGAGAGCAGTTAAGATGGTGCCCTGATCACATGTACGTTCGTGAGCTTGGCAATAACGACGATATAACAAACTTTATAGTTTTTAAAATTTCCATTAATTAAGTTTCCATATACACTGGATACTGCAACTATGTATCACACGAAATACGTTCTGAGGAAACTATTTTGCAAATCGCAATTACGTTACATGCCAACATATAAGCAGTGCTATTACGTTCGTCCTTAACCTAATACTATAGCGGTGCTATTACGTTTGTCCTGAACATAATGCATCCAAAGCAGGTTTCTTTACTATTTATGCATAATCGTGGCATTAAATTTTTGACTCTATTGCATTCAACTGTCTTATCAATTAAGTTTTCATTCGCATTTATTAATATAATAGGCCAACGTTACTCATAAATATTAATATTTCGCTCTGTTCGTGCTTTCTGCAGCAATGTCGTTTCGGAGGATTAGCCTGCGTGGTGTTAAAAAGGAATACACTTTTAACCTTAAAAATACCTTGTTTAACCATTTTGTAGTATTTAGTGTATTTACACAAAAAGCATTTTCTCCAATAAAACACAACATACTGATACATTCACAAAAGACATACATTTTATTAACTTGATGTAAACCAAATTCAAGAATCCATACGTTGGTTGCAAGAAACAGATCCAAATTCAGTATTTTATCCAGTGATCTTCATCTTCACTTCTCAGCAACGACCGCAAACGTTAAATCCGCGTTGGTGATGAATTCAAATTCAAAAAATGCGCCTTCAAGAAGCGTTACGATATGTTTTACGGCAGTGATATCAAACGCTCATTGGCTCTCGCCTGCTTCGTCACAGATTGCGACATGCCGTGTTTCAGTTGGTGTAGTACATTTGAAATGGAGAAGAGTGCGCGCCTTCTGAGAGCGAACCGGAATCAGATTAACATTTTCATGGATTAATATTAATAACTTTAATTCTGCACTGTACCTCATACACAACTACTATAATACTGCCAGAGGACTGCGATGTGAACGACTTTTGGTAATGTTAACGTTACCGGTTTTAAAATTTTTTCCCAATAAATAAATTATTGTGAAACGTATACTTGTCTGTCTGTTATGTTTTTTTCTGTATAATTGTGTTATCCTACGTAGTTTTAAGGAATGGTTATGTTTAGGTCTGGGAGTAGGATTAGTGGCTCAAAATATATTGTAATGCTAAAACTCATCTATGTCCATTATGTTTTATCCTTTTTATATTCTGTATAAAATGAATATGTTTAGGTTTTGGGAGTAGGATTAAGGGATCTTGTTACATTTATCTTTAAAAGTGAAAGTATACAAATATCGTTATGATATGAAATATACGTAAATAGTTAACGTTTTATAGCTGTAAAAACGTAATAATGTTACGTTTAAATGTTACAAATACATCCATATTATACGTTTTTAGCATCTATCCAAACGTACAAAAACGTACGTTTTACATATTTGAAAATTACGTATTAGTACCTACGTATTAACAATGAGACATATTAGGTTAAGGACCAACCGTAATAGCACTGCTTATATGTTGGCATGTAACGTAATTGCGATTTGCATAATTGTTTCCTCAGAACGTATTTCGTGTGATACAGGGTTGGGATACTGAGCCCTCCTTCAGGAACAACCAGCTTGCGAATCGACATTTGAATTCTTTTATGTTTTTGAATGATTTGTCATTAAAATGATGAGAACACAAGATTTGGGCTATACTGTTGTGGTATCGTTGCAAATATGAACTCTAACCACTGATTCTTCACATGCTCGTCCCTGAGCAATGAAAACAAGTGGCTGAACTGTCTTTGCAACATCGTCTTCTCGACATGACGCTATTCAGCTGAAGTTTTTGAATGTGTTCTAGACTAGACTTCAAGTTTACACTTCCGTCTGTGCGCGCAGTTGTTGGGAGCGGCCAATGAGCTAATGTTTTGTCTCTACGTCACGACGAAACAGCTAATGACTCGTTTCAAAAACAATTCATTTCATAGACTCAGAGTCGACTCTCACTTTTGAAAGACAATAACTTTATATACGGTGCACTTTTATATATTAATCTTTGCAGGATGTTACAAGCCCAACACCGGTAATATTTTGTGCAAATGTATTAAAATGCTTTACTGTAATGGTAATGGCTCTATCCAACTCAGTAATGGCACATCTCCTAGTTTTTTTTTTTTTTTTTTAAAGCGTGTTGTAAGACAAGGTTGCCCCATTTCCCCATTTCTTTTTGTAATAGCTACACAATTTTTAAATTTACATATTAAAGAGAGCCTTGTGAAGGGAATTTCTATTGGTGGTACGGAACTATTTATCAGCCAACTGGCAGATGATACAGCATTGTTTCAAGAGATGTCTCTCAGATCCCAATTGCTTTAACCTTTCTTCAGTCTTTCTATAATGCATCTGGCCTTTTGCTTAATATTAAAAAATGTGAATTACTCCCGATTAAAAAGTGTGCTGCAATCTCTATCTCAAACTTTCCCATCAAAGAAAGTGTCACCGATTTAGGAATAAAAATAACAAAAGATACTAAATTAAGATGTCAAAGGAATTTTAGTTCAGTTATGGAGAAAATACACACACACACAAAAAATAACCTTTGGTTGTTCAGAGATCTATCTTTGAAAGACAGAACTCTGTTATACTAAAGCAGAAGGGATTTCCCACGCTGCTGCTCAGTCTTTATTTTTTAGGATAAATGTACATGTAAAAGTTGATTGATGTAATGTTGCTCAATTTTCTTTGGAAAAATAAAACTCATTAGAAAATCAGTTATTGCGAATTCTTATATAATAGGTCGATTTTGATTCTCTTAACAATTCCTTAAAAAATACTTGGCTTAAAAGTTTCCTTCACAATCAATCTTCTATTTGGAGTATAAGCCCAAGATATTATATATTCTCAATTAGGATGTATACATTTTGTTTTAATTTATTTCATTATTCAATTAGTAAACTTCCCGTCAATTAGTTCAATTAGTTCAATTCAATTAGTTATACTTCCTGACACAATTTTTTATTTATTTATTTAATTCTATTTTTTAATTTGGAATTTGGAACTATAAATTTCTTCATAAAAGGAAGTCTTTATTTCTTGAATACTGGTTTAATAATGGAGTGATGTTAAACCAGCTATTTGATAGTGAAGGTAATTTATTTCATTATTCCGATTTTGTTTTAGGATACAAATTCCCAGTATCTAGTAAAGAATTGAATATAGTTTTCAAGGTCATCTCTTTGGAAATCTGTTTAGAAACATTAATTTTTACTCTTTTTACTCTGTCTTTCTGGAACAATATTGATGCTCTGATTGTCCAAAAGGTTTTTTGTAACTTTTCTTTATCATATAGACACATTCTTTTTGGGTTTTCTGTCAAAGACAAGAATCTAATTAACGCATGTTTTTGTATAAACCTTCTTTTATATGTTGGAAAGTTTCATATCCATAAATGTAAATATATGAAAATTAAACCCCACTTATAGCTTTTTCAAAGAACATTTGAAGATGTATTCAAATAAATTTTTAAATACTGTTAACAAGAAAACATCCAGAATTTGTGTCATGTTTAATATTCTCCCTTAATGTTTTCTTTTTCTTTTTGTGCCCTCTTCTTTTTTCTTTTCTCTCTTCTTTTTCTTTTAAGACTATTGTTGCGTAGATTTCTTTCACATTTCCTCTCTTAGTGTATTCTGAACCATAATTTCTCTTTTGTTTTGAAAGATTGTTTATATTTCTTGTATGTATCGACTTGTTCTGTTTGTTAATATTGCAAAAAAAAAAAAAAAAAAAAAAGGTTTATGGTCTTAACGTCCAGATGAATCTTCTGGTGTGTGCATGCGGAGGATTATAATGCTAAAAAACCTTTGAAACTGCCCTTATGTCTGTGGTCTCCCACAGTTTTAAAATATTTTAAAGGACAAGTTTGGCATTTTATACTTAAAGCCCTGTTTTAAGATCATTTCTGGTGTCCAAATTTCAATCTTAACCATTCTATTTCATCAGAAACGATCTTAAAACAGGCCTTTACATGTAAAATACCGAACTTGTCCTTTAAGATTTGAAAGTCATCTATTGTGTCCCAGGCCTTATAGCATGGCCTTGCTGCCCTATCAGACATTAGGTTCTTATGAGTTCCAGCTGTGCTTTTTTTTAGGTGTTTGGGAGGATGATGGGACATATTTAACTTAAGTATCTTTATACTGTATGCAATTTCATAATTACCTCTTTTGACTTTCTTACATTGTTATGGTTAAACATGGTTAAAGTGTACTGCCAAATAATCTGACAAACATTTTATGTTAAACTAAAATGGACTTTAATGTCATTTCTATTGAAACTTTTATATTGTGTAATTACATGTATTTGTAATTAATGCAATTTAGTAAAATATTTGATGTTAGGATACATTTAAATTTCATATAAGTTTTCAAATAAAAATTATAATCCAGTACTGTTTGGTGACAGGACCATAACATTCATGTGTTTGTTTCGTGTTTGTGTGAGCATATGGCTTTAGGATTGTTCTCTGGGCTGAGCGGTCTTATGTATGTGTCTTGCATGTTAGGCGTGTGGTGTCTGAACCGTGACCCTGGTCTAGTCTTGGTTCAGCGTGACGGATGAGCGTGTTTGTCTGTCATGTCATGTGTGAAAGAGAGCACATGCTTCTGTCATGTTTGTTTGTTTGTTTATGTACCATGCTCTTCTGTCAGGCCTAATCCACATACAGGTATTTTTATACCTCATGAAAATGCAAAAACACGCTATGAAGCACTGTCGAGAGCTTCATGTGACCCTAACCGTAAAGCCATGTTGACCAATCAGTAGCCTGAAAAAAAAAGGTTATTACCAGGGAATTCTCGCCCAGGGGTGCGTTTCCCGTACAACGACGTAGTTCCCTGCTTCACTACCATAGTTCGATGCATTGTTGGAAAAATCAACTAGCTAGTCGCGACTGTTTCCCGAAACCCATTGTCGCAAAGTATCGTTCAACCACGTTGGTTTCGCACGTGGTGGAGTAATAACTACTCTTATTTAAACTGTTTGAGATCCAATTAACGCTAGATTTGTTTTATATAAATTACAGACATGTCATCTGAGGACTATGTCTAATTGTTCTCAGTTATTTTGCTTTATTACCAGACTCAATATTTGGCTCGTTCTTACACATAGACATATACACTAGACTTCACCTTGGGGTTCTAATGGTGCGTTCTATTATACCCAACGAACCGTCTCGGACCTCGGATTTGACGTCACGTCCACACTTCAAGCGTTCTATTATATGTTTTGCGTGTCCGAGTCGGAGAGAGTTGTTGTCATGGTAGCACTGGCCGAGTAGGCACTTACATTTAAAAAAAAATATTATGACTACACCTTATCAAAACGCAGCCATTTGAACTTGAAAATGTTCACTTTATTTAATGTTTTTCATGTTAATCTTCTGTTAACAACGCTAGCAACGTTAGTAATTGCACTCACAACAACCGATTCCCATACCCACAGGGGACGCAGTAACACGAGTGATTATAACCGTCATTTCAAATACCAAAGCGGTTCAAAAACAATGAAAACAATTCATTCGTACAAGTCACAGGGCGCAGCCATCTTGAATTCCGAAACGGAATTCTTGCTCGGTGTCCTCACGGTGGTCCGACGTCCGAGAGGAGAAATCCGAGGAAAGGGGGCGTGTTGCTAGGCAACGTCTGTCGTCCGATTCGGATCTCCGAGACGGATGAATAATAGAACGCACCATAAGCATGCGTCAAAACCGCCGCCATCTTGGAACAGGGGTCTTGTCATAGGAAGTAGCTAGGTAACGCCGCTATCTCTGCCTTTACTTCGAATTCATTGATGGTGGCGGACTTTTGTGCAGCATATGATGTTCACGGATGAAATCTGAACTAGAAAGAATGTTTTTTTTTTTTAAAATAAAATTTTCTTTCTGGAATCAATGATAAATACATGTCTGACCGTTGGAACAAACCAAAAAAACAAGAAAAATCGCATTCATGATGATTTATGGTGATTTTATTTCCATTAGACCTGTGTCTACTACATTGACGCTGATGCATTAAAGTGGAGGGGCTCCCCTGTTTCAAGATGCCGGCTCTATTGACGCATTCGTTCCAATGAACTGCCGTAGCCAAGGTGAGGTCTAGTGTATATGTCTATGGTTCTTACATAGTAGAGCACGTTCGCACATGCGCACTCTTCAAACACGTTACTTTAAATCTTTTAAAAAACTAAAATGACATAAATTACATTTGTATGTATTCTAAGTAAAAGGCACCGGCTGTACTGAATGTCAGCTTGCTTATTTTGCTCAAGATAAGGATTTGTTACCTCCAAATGTGATGCAATATAGAAACGATGCCTCTAACCACAGGTCGAGAGCTGTCGTTCAAACCACCCAACTTTGCGATGCTGTTTGCGAATGTTCGCTGGAACGATGGTTTCGGGAAACACCGACTCATTAAACTATGCAGATAACGACGGAACTTGCGACCATAGTTGGCTAACGATGATTTTGGGAACGGAACGGAACCTTACCGCCAGTCCTAACTGTATGCTAATTGTCATTCATATTTGACAATAGTGCTCCTGATAGAAATGCCTTATCCAATCACATTTGAGCCAGAATTATCAATTATATATATATATATATATATATATATATATATATATATATAAAGCTTTTAAAATCTAACAATATAATTTAAAATGAATTGTTAATTAAAAAAAGATTAACAGTAAGAAAAAAAAAGAAAAAGAAAGAGTCGTCCAGGTCAGTGAACAGCAGTAAATGTATTTCTAGTAATTACTCTGAGAAATTAATGTTGAAGTTGAGTTGATGTTGAGATGAAGGAATAAATTAGACTAAAAGCTTTTTCAGAGAGCAGGGCAGTTGAGTTGATGGAAACTAGGTTCTTCTGGATCCTTCTCATCTCTTCCCAGCAGCTGAGATGCAGAGGGGTCGAGAGAATACAGGAATACTAATTGGAAATGAGAAATGATTTGCAGAAACGAAGAAAAAAGTCCTGTCAAAAATGCTGCATTCAGTTCAAGATGGAAAGTCTGTATTTACAACTTTTTATTAGGGATGGGTCACGGTGGTCGAGGTTGTGAAACTCGTTAATCTCAATAGTTTTGATTCTGTTCCAATATGTTGCTTTCTGGGTTTAAAAGCAAGAACACGTCTGGGTCTGGTGGACATGAACCTAAACAAGTCTTATTAGGATTAGACGTACTCATCTACACTTTATTTTAAGGTCAGTGTTACAGTGTAATTATACATTTAAGTACTGAGTAATAATAATTAACTTCATGTACTTATACAGGGTTTGTTTTAGGGTTAATTGCATGTAATTATGTAAAATTTATTGTTACTATAATTACTACAGTAGCTACATGTAATGTGTAACAATGATACTGTAAAATTATATGTTCCCATTCAATCTCTCCATCAAGCGTTATTTATCCTCTACAGTTTGGTTGCAATGAGACTTAATTGTTGGCAAACAAAGCAAACAGTAAATGCAAAGCTAACAGTGCAGTTGCCATTCTATTTCTATATGGCATCTACCGAGCATCAGTCAATGGAACGCCGGATGATGAGAAAAAGCAAGAATATCCCAGATCTGACATTGATTGGAACAAAGCATAAATACTTCAGTTTATTCAAGGTTGTGATCTGAAGGGATTGTATTAGAGACACTTATGAGCAATATTTCATTAGTGGCGTAGCTAATAGCGTTTGCATGGCGGCACAGTGCTTTATTGTAAAGGGGTGTATCAATCAGATGTTTAGCGTGAGGTCAGATAAAGATGTGCCTGTGTATGTGGATATGCTCCTGTGCCTTCCTAATGGCTCTCACTGTGAGTTAAGGCTTCTGCTCTCAATATTAATCAGCCTCAGTTATTGCTGGGAATTTACATTATTGATCAAGAGCGTGGCAGGCGGAGACAAATGCAATGAGCCAGTAAAAAAGATAAACATCAGGGCAGCGGCTCCGATCAGTCATCTCCTTCTTCTTCTAATTTCCCTCTGGATGTCAGAGACACTAATGAAGCACAACAGACATCCACTGTATAAATAAAAAGGGTCTCATAAAACTGATCATATCTATCTATCTATCTATCTATCTATCTATCTATCTATCTATCTATCTATCTATCTATCATCATCATCTATCATCATCATCATCATCATCATCATCATCTATCTATCTATCTATCTATCTATCTATCTATCTATCTATCTATCTATCTATCTATCTATCTATCTATCTATCTATTTATTTTGTTAATAATTCTTATAAGTTTATTTTAAAATTCTAATAATGTAATACGTATATACATATATATATATATATATATATATATATATATACATTTTTTAATAAGACATTTTTGGAAAGCAACTGTTATACTATAAGATAAGTTATCTTTTGGAATAAATTGGAAACATCAGTTTTTCTTATCTGTTAAAGTAATTGGAATGCACATCAAAGATTGACAAATCTAGCATTCTTACATCTATAAACCCAGGTCAACTGTGTGGTTTAGTAACTTGCCGTCTCTGCAGGAGATCACTGCACATCCGGAGGCAAAGCGTGCATCAGCGGGGGAAAAGCTCACATGTTCCTCACCCTTCTTGATCTCTCTGATTTGTCTGCACAGTGAGAGCTGAATGGGTCGGGAAACTCACCTTCATTCCCTGTCAAAGATGAGTACCTCTAACTGCTCTACATGCTACAGCTTCCAGCCCATATCAATTCCTTCATCTCACAGAGAGGGAAGACGAGAGAGAGAGAAAAAGATTGAAAGCAACAGAAGAAGGAAGACTGTTCAATAAGACGAAGAATGCATTTGGCTTTTTGGGTACAGCCTGAAAAGACAAACAAAAAAAAGGTCCAAATATCAAATTTCATTCAGCCTCAATCAGGCAGAGTAAATCACAGCTCTTTTTCCACAGTTCATTTTCATTTGCACAAAGGCCATACGCACACTGCAACTTACTTCTCTTCAACAGTTAAATTCACATTCTAAAACCACATTCAACCCTGAAAGAGAAATAATGACAACTGAATTTTCACTAAATTGTTATTCTGTGTACATAACTGAACTACACAACTCTTAATATTCTGCACACATTTGCAATGATAATATAGGTGATTCATTCCTGCATTTACTTATGGTTATAACTCATAAAACATTGACATCCATAGTGAGCAAAAATATGGAGTGACATATAAAATCTGGACATATGGAAATTTAAAATCAGAATTAGATTAACAGTCAGAATGAACATCGTTATTCATCACTTTCTGTTGACTATAAGTAACTTTGCAACTACATGTCAACTAACTGTCATTAGAGTATCAGTACACTGTCTGCTTAAGGCAGCACTTTGCAGGATTTCTCTTTTTGGTAACACTTTATTTGAAGGGGTGTGCATGAGACTGACATGACACTGTCATAAACATGACATAAGACCTGTCATGAACATGAAGTAGTCTTTATGAATGTTTATGACTGTTGTCATTAAGTGTCATTCGGTAAATTATGACACTTTTCATGCAAAGTTGACATTTTTAAATTGTCTTTGTTATGACCACTTGACATTAACAAAGACAAAAATGTCTTTTTTATGACAACTTGACATTAAAAAAGACAGAAATGTCTTTTTTATGACAACTTGACATTAACAAAGACAGAAATGTCTTTGTCATGACAACTTGACATTAACCAAGAAATCATAACTTGTCAACCTGACATCTTTATAACTAGTCCAACGTGCTCCACTTTACTTGAGGTAAGGGGAAATATTAATGACACTGTTTTTTGACAGCATTTGACAGTGTAAAAACCCTTAATGACATCTTTATAACTAGTACAATGTGTTCCACTTTACTTGAGGAAAAGTAAAATATTCATGACAGAGTTAATGGTGTCATGACGGCCAAAGTCAAAACCAACCACATATGACAGGGTAATGTAATGTTAACGCAAAGCTAAATAACTTCTTTAAGTTTGATAATTAGACCTGTTATGACATATTTGTGACAAGTTATGATTTCTAGGTTAATGTCAAGTTGTCATAAAAAAGACATTTCTGTCTTGGTTAATGTCAAGTTGTCATAACAAAGACATTTTAAACAATGTCAACTTTGCATTAGAAGTGTCATAATTTACCGAATGACACTTAATGACAAAAGTCATAAACATTCATAAAGACTCCTTCATGTTCATGACAGGTGTTATGTCATGGTTATGACAGTGTCATGTCAGTCTTATGCACACCCCTTCAAATAAAGTGTTACCCTGTTTTTGTCAAACTGTGACCCCTAGAGTCGCTGTGGAGTACTTGTTCTGTCGTAAATAGCACTCACGCAGATGTCTCTAACGAGTGGAAATAAGGTGTGGCCCCTTTAAGGGCTGCGCCCTGTTGAACAGGGACAGAGACGTATTCGGAAGGGCATTTTCAAAAGTGCTGGGTACAATGACGCATTCATTCTTTTTTTTCTCTTTCGAGTAGGTCATGTATTGAAAGACGATGTCCTGTAGCTTCCTGATGTACATAAATAAAATTGAGCACAATGTCCGAGTATAGTGAGTATACAGACTATATACGCCCTATATTGTATATGTACGGTGATGGTCCAGGAGTAGAATTTTTGCCTAGCGTGTCGAGACTCGGGAGGTTCGAGGTTCTAATCCGCACTCGTATAGTTTTTTTTTTTCCCCTTCATCAAATCCAATAATGTTTATCATCAGTGGTTGAATTGATATAATGTTTATATGTGGCTGTATATGTTTTGATGAGGGAAAAAAATATACGAGAGCGGATTAGAACCCATGAGAAACAGGACAGACACGTTTGCGTGCATTTAATTTGTGATTTCACCGGAACGAATCTCCGCAACGGATTGAAGCGCGTTTCCAAGAGAAGACAATAGATTTTAGTGCTAGATCGCCTGCTATTTAACAAACAAATGAAACGAACGCTGTTAACTGGAGATGTTTTATTTGTATTGGTACATCTGTGCCGCAAGATGTTTCAAAAGTGGTGGTGACAAAATCGACCCTGGCAAAGTGGTGGGGACATGTCCCACCCGTCCCCCCTGTAAATGATGCCTATGGCAGTTACTCCAAAGCTATTCAGTTAAGGTAATAAATAAACTGCATAGTGGTGCTTTAATATCCGTTTCTATCTGTACAGTATCTCTTTATTGTGATGCTCCTCGAATAGACATTCTACTGACTATAACTTTGCAACTACATGTCAACTTATTCTAAACCTAACCAGTCTACTAATACTCTCCTAACACTGTAATGAGTTAGTTATGATGTAGGCACAGGTACAACTTTACTTATAGTAAAGTAAGATGTGTTAAAGGGGTGGTTGACTGCGATTTCACTTTTTTCATTTTAAATAGTGTGTAATGTTGCTGATGGTGCATGAACAGTATCTGCAAAGTTGCAGCGCTGAAAGTTCAATGTAAGCAGAGATATCGTCTTTTAAAAACCAGGAAGTGTAAACGCCTACAAAAACGACTCGATTGGGACTACAGCTGGGTAGTCTCGCGTAGCCAGACCTTCAGACTGAGGGCTGAAGGTCTGGAATTCATAGCAGCTTTCTTTGGCCAAGGCCCGCCCATAAGGCCGTTTGACCGACATGTCAAACAACCAATTACAGTTCGTTTCGTTCAGCGTCACGTTTCGGTGCGCGGAAATGTCCCCACAACAACATACCGGCGTGCAACAAGTCAGCAGCAGTCACCGGAGCGCCTTATATGGATCAATTGGTTAACAACGCTCTGCGTTATTAATTTCGCCCACAAACTCGCGCTCATGTCCATCTTATGCCCGCTTTGTCACACAGCCAGTTCAACCACGTATAAATCACGTTATGTGTGTAAATCACGTGCCCGCTCACGAGTGCTCACTCTTAACAGACACACAGCGTTGCTCGCGCGTCACAAAATGTTCATAAAGCGCTCCCCATTAACCGGGTCGTCTCATTCAAATCAGCCAGCTGTTGCTGTGAGTGAGCCGCCGCACATTGAATACTCACATGAGTCAGGCTGCGAATGTAAATTATGTCACACGTCTGCGCTTTGTTTCCCGGCGGACTGAAAATAAACGCGACACTGACGCCCCCCGGAAATCCGATAAAATTCAACCAATCAGATGATGACTTCGACATTCCTGAAGTGTTTCCAGTTAAGTGTACCATATGCATCAGACGTTCCGTGGGTGTGACGTCTGAGGCTGAGACTAACAGCTGGGTTATGGTATGTCACTAACCCGCACATTTGCAACAACCACTCCCTTCGGAATATGCAGGAAAGGGCATGTGCATATTTCTGCAGCACGTCGAGTGAGTTGTGTTCACGCAGCTGTCAGGTCTTCTGTGTTTCGAGCTTCCCACGGATGCTATACTTCATCAACAATGGATACAATTTATGTTTGATTATATTCCTGAAAGTGACGATCGTAATCTAGCTCTCTGTGCTGCGCATTTTACGGAAGACAGCTTCTAGAATCTCCACGAGTTCAATGCAGGATTCAGTGCAGCAAGAAACTGTTAAAAACCATGAAGCAGATCAAACTTTAAAACCAGAGGCAGCAGTTGTTGGGCCACAACCTGTAAGTAGGCTAAGACTTAATCGTTTTAAATGTATTTGCATGTATAATTCCAGACGTAACGTTAGCCTGTGTTTTATTTATTTATTTATTTTTTCAAAATGGCAGTGCTGGCTTTATAGCCACTAGGCTACTAGTTATGCTAGTATTTTGTGTCTACGACAAACGCGTACAAACATTATGGACCTGAATTTTGTATAAGTACTAATGTTTTAAACGTATTTTTCATGTATATGCTTTATGACGTTATTTTCGATTTGATCAAGAACGTAAACTTGCCACTGCTGTTTGAGTATAACATTAGTAGCCAGTCAGTTGCTATCGTTGCCAGTCAGATGCTATTGTGTAAAACAAACGTGTATATGGTTAAAAATATGTCAAATTATCATTCAGAAACGTTTAGTAAGAGCCGTGTGTGGTGTGGTTCTGTTTGACTCGCTTCATCGCGGCTTTATCGGTCTGATTCTGGGTCAAACTGATACTGCAGTTCGACACATATTTACATCTGGACCGGAGCTGGCGTTTCCCCGTAAAGGTAATAGGCGTTAACCTTCCGGACAACGTGAGCGATAGTTTAGCAAATCACAACACACCCGCCCAAACGAGCCAATCTGAGCCCACGACGTGTTTCTGAGGGAGTGTTTTCATAGAATCAGGAAGTAAACCGCTCGTTCAGGGGACAGAGGAGAGCGCGGCTGACGATAAAGGTGAAGTTTATGAAAAATAAGACTTTTAAAAAAAGAAAAACCACGAATACATGTTATATTGCACCCCATAAACACAATCATGCAAAGAAAAAAAGCAGTCAACCACCCCTTTAAACACATAACAGAATGTAGGAAGGACCATCATAATAAAGGGAGTCTAATAAAACGATCACATTTTGCCATCACATCTCTGAAATAAAAATAAAAACAAAATAAAATAAAAAGTTAACTCAAACACCATTTAAGTTTCATTTATTTGCACACATGTTAACACACCAACGTGCCCTTGATCACTTCAAGGAATATGTAACTTTGATAACATGTCATTGACTGTACCCTTGTAGGCAAGGGCATGGTGAGCTGGTGCCTGCTTACGTCACGCAGTACCACAACATCCAATAGGAAAATTCAACTGCAGTAGCCACCGTTCAACCTGAAGAGGACAGCACTCAGATGTTTATTACACCATATATTGTAGAATTAAAACACTTTATACCCAAATGTAAAAAATGGACTTGAATCAATGAACAGCATTAATAAAGTCCCAGTTTTACAGATCATTAACTAAACAAAAGTTGTTTTAGGGTTTTGTGAGCCTTTAAATAAACAACTGCAACAACAATGCAGTCCAACAACATGAAATGCTAGAACAGGAATAAAGCGCAAATCCAGAGTGTAAAAGAGGTGATGCCTGAAAAACGTGGTGAAGATGAGAATTCGGAGGCAATCATGGTGGATTATGCGGGTAATCAACAATGGAAGCTGCTGGTGCTTGATGTATGCTGGGTCTTAAGGGTCAATATTTGCACAAGTGAAATATGTTTCTCAGACTTCATACTGGTTGAAGAAGGCATGGAGAAATGAAGATCCATGACAACTCACCAGGGCCAATTAATAAAGCCCCTCGTTTGAGTGGGCTGATGAGGCAGGGTTAAGTCCACTGGGCCTTTAATTAGAAAGCCGTATGGGCTGAGACCAAGAAGCTCGCGCACAACCCACACGGCTCTTAATCCTCATTAAAACTCCTGTATCGTCACAGTAAGAATTTCAACATGTGGATTTCACCATTTGAAATAGCATTACCCAACGTCCATAATGCAAGTTAATAATTAATTCATTATGGATAATCACCATGCTGAGAATAGCTGTGAAGTCAATATCATTAAGGATGCATTAAACGGTATCATTGTTTTGAATTATGCCATTTGTGTGAATCAAACATTTCTGCTAAGGCTCGAGTGGATATCCATTCCAGGGAACATGAACAGTGCATTGTCGACAGCTGTTAGATCGAGACTTTTCCATCTTTCATATTGCACTAAACATTTTTTCGGTGGTGTCAATACTGTCCTATATCATTGTGGTTTGATACCTCTTTTTGACGTTGCATCAACACTTTTTTAGTATTGATACCACATTTCAAAGTTTGGTCAGAGCCAATAGGAGGCTCATGTGAAACATTACAGGAACTGCAGGTTTCTCTCACATGTTTGCAACCATAATTTTTGTATTTTGTCTTTGTTGACTTGTTTCTGGTTGGTTTAAGATGGTACATCGACTTGCAATAGGTTGAATGACAGGTCTGCCATAGCCTGACTGTGTCTGTATCGCTTTTACTGGCACTCTGTAACTTCGAGGTGCGGGTAGGAACCCGAGCACAAAAAGAACTACAAAATTCGACTGTTTTACGGCATACGTCACTTCCCCCACCTCCTCAAATTCCGACGCGAGAGCCCAACAAGCATTTTTTTACCTCTGTATGTTTTCATGGCTGAAGCAGCAAGTAAAAACAAATGTGAAGAGCATCAGAAACAGAGCGCGCACGCGATCAGTTTACTGTTGGTAATGCGCCCCTCGCTGCATCCAAAGTAGACCGCATTGCTTTCTTTTGAGGGCGCTTAACACACTCAAGCATCCCTGTAGAGCCGGGGCGGGCAGCTCGCGCCAGCTCGAGACGTGAAAGTATACTGATTACTGATTTTGGTAGGGGCTACATTCTTGCAAGTAAATAATACATGGTTAGACTAACAAAATAATCGGTCAGGATAACTATCCTATGTCTGCAGGGCAGCTGGTAGTCATGTTTGTTATTTATTTTTCTGGTGAACGTGTCTTGTCTCAGGCTATAATGCAAATCTATTTTTCAAATTTGCAGATTCATTTATGGTAGCTTGATATTATAATATTGACACATGGCTATTATCTACCAACAAACATTGAATTGAATTAGCATTTCCATAATGGAAAACAGTAGCCAACAGGCTAACGTTACTATAAAGACTCTGGCTTGTAAACGTGAGCTACGCGATCTTTTGACGTTTGAAAAAAATAAAGCCCGTGAAACTATATTCATTAGACATGCTGAAATATATGCCAATGTACATGGGATGAAGCAACACAGTCTCATGAAGATGCGTATCTATACCACGAGTGTCATTTCTCGTGGCATTTATATGCCAAAAATGTTTTTTTGTGTATATGGTATGCACTAAAAAACCCTTGGTTAGGTTTAGGGGGGAGGGGGGTGGGGAGTTCGTGCGTATTATACACCAAAAAGTGCGTATCATATGTACGCGAAAATCGCGTGCCATATACACGAAAAAAAATGTTTTTGGCGTATAAATGCCACGAGAAATGACATTAGTGCCATAGATACGAACTTTCATGAGATCGGGCTGGATGAAGATATTTCACATGCAACACTGGAGTCTGCCCAAGATGTGAGAACTCCTTCCTTCTGCAGAGTTCAGGGGTATCACTTGTCAACAAATGCATGCATGTATTCCTAGTGTAACCATGACGGAATTTACGACAGTAATAGAAGACAATACTGTTTCCCAACTGTAGGGGGAATCCCAACCCTGGAATTTAAAAGACACTCCGAATTCCAAAGCTATCTCACGACCAATTCATACTGATTCGTATGATTTGTCTAAACCCCAGTGAGGGGTAGGTTTAGGGGCAGGGTCAGATCATTCGTACGAATTCATACAAATTGGGCAACTGGTAAATTATATGTAAATAGATATAGATTTAGTAATATTTTAAAATAAGTAATAGATTTAGAAAAATCTGACAAATCCGTATGAGTGAGGTCAGTACAACCTTGGAAAATATACAAGATAATACTCTAGTGGTTCTGTTTACTGCAAAGTCACTGTATGCAATAAATCACAAGCGCAATGAATTGTAGAAATTTTTTTGTTTTTTTGTGAATAATAATAACGGGTAGAGGAATATTCTAACGAGGAAAAGGAAGCTAACGACACCCTGCCCTACTGTATTCCACACTGTGTTCCAGAGATGTCCCTGCTTTTGCGCCACATGCCCGGCCCGTAGACTCGCTTCCTTCATTAGCTTTTATGTTGCTAAATAATGAATGTGCAGTCGATGATGGAGTGCATCTGTGGGGAGCCTGCGCTACATTTGGAGATGATTTACATTCGCTTCATTTAGGTAAGCCAGCAAAAGGGCTTTCCTGTTTCCTGTGATTTCTCTGCCCTTTCTCCTCCTTCCCCCACTTTCCCTTTCTGCTTCCAGACAAGGTTATGACGGATTTCATCGGATTTACTGCTACTTCACATCTCCATCTGCATGGGCTGACATTTATGTGTCACCAGCTTGATCAAACAGGCATGTAAGTTGGCCATAAAGTCGTCTGTCTGGTGGAGGTATGCCAGAGCTGGGTCGACTTTGCTGAAAGGGGTCCTGGAAATGAGACATTGGGGACTTGAACAGGTTTGACTAAGACTGAGAGAGAGCCGAGAAGCTGCTTGAATCCCCAGTTAGACACTTGTGAGTGCTTTTCTTTACCACATAGGTGTCCTTCCTAAGACAGCACCTTTTCTAAGAGAGTTGGAGAGGAAGTATGTGCCTGTGTACTTGTAAGAGACATGAGGGGCTGTCCCTGTAAGATGGAAAAGGCTTATTTTCTCCCTCCTTCAGTTGGAATTCCTCAAACTTACATTATAAAGTATGTCATTTTGCAATGCAAGGCACTGCCTGTTCGCCTCAAAAGCCTCGGGTAAACTTCTGACTTAAACAGGCGATCTGTTTAAATAATCAGATTTTTGTGGCATTCAAGATTTGTTGCACTTAAGAAATACTCATTTGCAAAAGCTGGCATTAAGCACACACACATTGCTTGGTATAATTACAGTTCACAAGTTATAAAGTGATTAAGTAAAAGTATGCATATTTGGCGTGCTGTCCGCGGGTAGCTCTCCAAGCTCGGAATTTATCATTTGCGTTATTCGCTCACAGATATATACTATACTCATATATACTATAGCTACTGCAGATATATCTGTATATATAGTATATACAGATGTATACTATAGCTACTGCACTAACAAACTTAAAATCATAATCAACTCAAGCACTTTACATGTCCTTTAGAATTTAAGTCAATACATCATATGGCAAAATATTATTAAAACATAATGATTGATTAAAAGTCATTGCAAAAAATGGTGTTAAGTTAGCGAAATTCTGAGAAAATATGGTTACACTTTATTTCGATAGTCACTTTAGACGTTCTACTAATTATAAGTAACTTTTCAACTACATGTCAACTAACTCTCATCAAAGTATTAGTATATTATAGTAGACTGTCAGTAGACAGTTAGGTCATGGTTATGTGTTAGGCTTTGGGTTAGGAGAATTAGTCGCCAATTACTTGTAGTCAGTTGAATGTCTGTTGAGAGACCAACAAAATAAAGTGTTAGCAGATATTAAGCTGACAGTCTACTAATACTATAATGACAGTTAGTTGACATGTAGTTGAAAAGTTACTTGTAGTTAGTAGAATGTCTAAAGTGGACTATCAAAATAAAGTGTTACCGAAAATATTGTCCAAGACTCCCAATACATTTTGGGAACACCGTATGTGTTAGGGTATCTGATGAACATATTGAAAATAGTTGAAATCATATTAATTATTTTTTTTAATTCAGGGAATGTTTCTATGACTTGTCTGAGATGATAAAATCTTCTGCAAAGTATACATGAAAATGTACAGCAAACACTGAATAAACGTCTTATAAGCATAATACATATTGTACTGTATGAAGTGGAGTCTTGGTTATAGCAGTCCAGGCCTATACTTCATTGGACTTGTATGTCCATCTTAGAAGTTGTGACGCAAAGTATTTACCCAAAGTACAATGGCTGAAGTTGCGATTTTAAAAAGTCCATCAGGCCCATGTAAGGCAATCGATTTCAATTCACAGAAGAGTTCAGGAACACAATTGATGTCAGAGCTGTTCAAAATGACTTCTTGTCCAAGCATTCACATGCTCTTTGGAGCAATTGTTGGCAAGAGCAAACGCAGAGGTCAAGTGCGGTACATGCTCTCCCAGCACATTCGGCATGAATCTGTCAGGCAGCTGCCAATGTCTGGGCTCACAGTGGAGGTTGCCAATTAGTATGCCCTCTCTCGACTGCCCACAGAGAGCTGAAGAAGGCATCCAGCACACCTGTCAATATTTACTGTTCCAACAAAATGCATCATTCAACGCCATCTGCTCCTGGCCAGAGTAAGCAAAGAGATTTCAAGTGGTGACACTTACTTTAGTCTTAATCAATTCATTTCCCATGCGCCAATGAATATAGTTAAAAAGAGTTGGGTATCTATCTATCTATCTATCTATCTATCTATCTATCTATCTATCTATCTATCTATCTATCTATCTATCTATCTATCTATCTATCTATCTATCTATCTATCTATCTATCTATCTATCTATCTATCTATCTATCTATCTATCTATCTATCTATCTATCTATCTATCTATCACTGAAACTAAGGACATTCATCAAACTAAGAAGCAAAAAACCACCATCAGAATGGCTCGTCTGACTACAATCCCATAATCCTTGGACTTTTTAGTTTTAAACTGAGAAGATGTTTGTGAGAAGATTTTTTTGTTGTGGTTGATGAAATAAGAGCCAAAGAGCCATCAACCACTGTAATCATATGTTATGAAGAGCTACAGATTGCCAGTCCAAGGGGTTATGACAGGCCTACAAATCGTGAATTATATATATATATATATATATATATATATATATATATATATATATATATATATATATATATATATATATATATATATATATATATATTTCTTCTCAGCACTATCGGTTAATACAAGAAACACATTTGGAGTTCAAAGTTGTTGAGGGATTAATGTTGATATGGGAAACTGTCAGTTGAACTGTGTGGACCACCACCATCTTCATTCAGATGTCCAATATTGACAGTGTTAGTTTGCATACTGTTCATAATTGTGTGATTCAATTTGGCTTTGCAAATTTCCATAAGCCACCAGATCAAGAATACTCTTTTAACCCTTAGTGTTATGGACTGCAGAAAGTACTTGCAGAGGGTAGTGCTTAAAGGTGCCTTTGAAGGTATGCTGCCCAAATATATTGCTCAACTATATTCTATTTATGGTTCATGAAATTGCATCCCAAGGGACTATCCATGTTTTATTTGAAAAATTGAAAGCCCACACCACATTACGTCAGCGTAATTTATGTAGGTAACCTTGAAGATGCATTATCGGGGTTATCATAGAAACACAAACAACACATATAATGATCCTTTATCTCTCCTGACACAAGCTCTGTAGGTGGATTCCCTCTGTCTTCCTTGGTCACTCTTCCGTGGAGCGTTTCTCCCTGATGGATCACTGCTGGAACAGGATGGATGCCATTTTATCCCTTGACTGGTGCCTGGCATTTCACCCTTTCTTTTCCATTCATCTATCATCTAAAATGCCAATTTGTTTTGGTGCTGTCGCCACTGTGTACTCTACAAATATGTACTGTATGTGAAAACAGAAAAAGTAAAAAAAAAAAAAAAAAGAAAAGAAAAAAGTATGCTATGATTGCCCATTTATCGGTAGGGCTCACTTCCAGCACACATAAAGTACTTTTTTTTTATCATCAAAATCCAAGTGTAGCCTGTGGTACAAAATTATGTTTCCTTTTTAAAAGAGTGGTAATGGAAGTGTTATAAGGAATATGGAATCCATAGATTATGTTGTTATGTAATTCCTATTTTATGCTCCCAAAATTATTTGTATGCTGTAATCTGTATGCATACTTCTAGGAAGGTCAAGGGTACTTTTCAACAAGAGGCCTCAGAGGATACTGAAATGAGTATGTTATATAATTCCAGTGGCCATCATGCACTATAGTCTATATGCCTATAACATTTTAGAATAGACATCAGTGGTCAAACTGGAAAAGCGGTTAGCTGAAAGTCAGGCCAGAATAAGTATAAGTGTAACCAATCAAATTGTAGAATGTTGTAAAGCACGTTAGTTATTATTTTAAACATGATCACCAAGGTATAAATTTGTGTGTATTTTTCTGATCATGGAGTTACTTTGCTGTGCCTAAAGTGTCTCCCTGCTGGCTGCTAATAAACCTTTTTACTGCAAAGAGTAACTTGGTAATGGAGTCTTGATGCTGCACAGCTAAAGAAGGGAAGCACTAAAGACGTGGAAGTGGTAAAGCAGGCAGTTATAGTTGCTTCTTGGATGGGATACCATCCCCCAGGTTGGTTAAATTCTACCTGAGGTAAATGTCAGACAAAATTAGTTTGAGAATTTCAACGACAAACCCACATTTTTTTTTAGCCTGACTTCATCATTCTCATATTGTATTCAGAATGTCTATTCAAAGTCTTATTCTGCTCCATAGGGCTTTGATTATGAGGCGTGTCTCGAATCGAAAAAACAAAACAACAACTCTGCACTCAATAGGCTTTATGTCGAGCGTCACGTGACCAAACCGGAAAACGGGTCTCATCGCATCCGCTTGTCAGAGAAAGTGTTAACGGCCGTACTGACTACGATATCTATGGATTTGTAAGGTAATCAGCTAACCTACCTATTTCACTTTGTTATTGGCGTTTTATTCCATTTAAATATCTAAACGTTACTGTGAAGAATAAAAAAATATAAAACGTTTAAATATCAATCTTCACATGTGAGGGATATTGGTTATGCTAATCTTTGATCGCTCCTTTTAAGTTATCTTGATTAAAACCGCAAAAAATTCCATGAAGCACATACAAAAGATCTGGACCGGAAGCGATGAGACCCGTTTTACAGAGAATGCGGAAGTAAGTTGTGCATAAAGCCTATCGGCGAGCCGCCGGCCTCAGTCAGGAAGTATCGCGTGATATCAGCTCTCGCGATGTAACATATTCCTTTGCGGCAACACTGCACATATCCAGGAACAAGGTCGATAAGGATGGAGTTTGTCACACTATCGTCATGGAGGAGCCGGCATATAAGATATAGAAAGCTAGGAAAGCATTGTCGGAGGAACAGAGAAAGAGGAAACAGCAGACTGACCGAGCGAGGAGTCAGACGCAAGCATAGCAGCACGGATGTACCAACACAAACAAATAAAACATCTCCAGGTAACTAGATTCATTTATTTTGTTTGTTAAGTAAGAGGCGATCTGAAATGTGTTGTTTTTGAAATCAAGTGACAAAGTGCTCGTTGCCGCTGAGTTTCAGTGGATTCAGTGTTCTGTTGTGATATTCAAACGGACGCGCGCTCATCGCTCAATCCGTCCAGGGGCGTAGGAGCAATTTTGAACCTGGGGGAGACATTAAATGCTAGGGGGACCGGGGGTATCCCCCCCCCCCCTCCCCGTGAAACCATTAAATGACACTTTCTGGAGAGTTTTGTGCAAAGAAATGGAGAAATTGAGGCTTACATAATATGTGAAAAACTGCAAGGTTAAGAGCATACTTTGCATTGTTTTAGTATCAACATGTGTTAGGGCATTTAGCATTTACATTACTGTTAATCAGTCATGTACTGATTAACTCAAATAAATGGTTGATCTGATTTCCATTAACTATAAAATACTAAAATCAATAAAGTCAATCTATCCCTTGTGGAAAGGTTGCTTGGTAGCTAAAAGTAGGTCTAGCATATGGTAAACATCACGTACACATGTTACAAGTCAAGTGCAACGCTGCATGATTCAAGCAAATAAGTTAGATAATGGCAGAAAATTAGGCAAAGTTATTCATCAATGACAATGAGCAACCAAATTCGGATACTCTGTAATGTACATTACAACTTACAGTTACAGTTCTTGACCTTTTTTTTTTTTTTTGCGCAAAAAGTGTGAAGTGTTTTTTTGCCGTTTTGAATTCATTTCGACCTTCGATGATGGATTCAGTGCGGGTGCGAGCATGGGCGTGTGGTGATCATAGACGCACGAGCGCGAGTGACTGATTACCATGGCAACGTAAAAGTCACGTGTAGATACAGTGAGTAGATAGACGATCTTTTCTCTTTGAATTTGAAATCTGTATCTATAAATACACATTGGCTTGCGAAAACCTCAACATGTCGTGAACACTTCCCCTATGAAAAAGTGCGGGGGACAAATTTACATTTTATAAAATGTGGGGGGGACACGTCCCCCGCGTCCCCCGCGTAATCTACGCCCTTGGCGGGGACTGAAAGACTCATTACGGTGAAATCACAAAACCCAATGCACAAAAAACATGTCCCTGCTTGAAATACAGCCACTAATAAACAGTCGGTGTTGATGAGGAAAATACACTATACTATTAGTAAGAATTAGAACCCAGAACCTGTGACACACATGGCAAAAGTTCTTCCTCTGGACCATTAAAGTTCATGGGGATATGTATTTAATCACATGCAAATTCTCATCACTAACAACATATATTAGATCTCATTAAATGACAAATTAAACACAATGTACTATTGTATACTATGTAACACGTCATGCCCTTCGTGAGTGGTATTTACGACAGTAACGTTAAAAACAAGTACTCCACAGTTACTCTAGGGGTCGCTGTTTGACAAAAACAGCATTCTTGCCTGGTTTCCCTTTTAAAAAATACACCGCTAATAAGGGGTACAGTGACTACCAGTATGGGAATGGTGTGCGAGTAGTATAACAAAGTGTCACCATTGTTTTATCCTGCCACGGCTTTGACATGAGTTGCATCGCCGTGATGCCCATTTTGGTTGCTTCTTTTACTTGGTCTTCCATGAGCGCGACCAAAGGAGAAACCACAATGACAACTGGGTTTTCATTGCATGTCAGCTTCTTAGTGACCATCGGAGCCAGCTGATAAATTAAACTTTTGCCGAATCTTGTAGGAAGGACAGCAATCACTTGACGATCGACAAATGCCTTTATTGCAGTTTTCTGTTCGCCTTTTAAAATGATTACGCTGTCGATTTCCTCTAAAACAGACGCGATAGTGAAATCTATACATCTCAATTCTCCAGCTGCAGTCTTCTTTGAGAGAAACCAGTTCAACCCAAGCACTCTTTGATTAGGCCTACGTAACAGATCATCTGTCCATCATTGTATAAAGCTCGCCCTGGCAATTTGATTGGCCCGAACAGTTTTTGACTGATCATAATTACTCCTCAATGGATCGAGTCCAGACCGAACTTCCAGATCAAAAAATGTTGTGGGCGGGGTTCAGGCTGCTCGCCATCTGCAAGTTCCTGTATTTGAGTGCTCTGGTTGAAGAGTCCACTAGGTGGCAACACTCAAAGCTAGCTTATTGCTTTTAAAAATATTCAAAGAAGAATATGGAAAATGGCAATAAAACAGTAAAGGCCCTGTCCCAAATGGCACACTCCGGACTTGTGGACTTCCTCAGAGTCCACACTTCAGTGATGTCATGAAGTGCTGACCTATAGTGCCCTTAGCGCGAGTCTTCGAGGGCGCATTGAGAGGTATTTTTGGGACAGACTCGATCGTCACGCCGGAAACAGGAAGACGGTCTGGTTGTTGCATAGACAGTATAATTACAAAAACAGGATTTATTTTATTTTCCCATCTTATGTCCATGTGAACTACGCAGCCTGCTTTTAAAGTTCTATAATTGTATATACCACCTGGGCATTACAATAGATGTCATGGTTATGTAAATGATAAAAAAAAGTTGTACATAATAATACATCATGTTCAATTTTAACACAAAATGAAAATGAGTTTAAGAAAAATGTATAGGTTTAAATATTCATAATACGTTTATGACTCATTAAAGCCAAAACATTCGGTTCTATTTATGTAATGAATCATATAATGCGAGCGTATTATTTAACACACTTTTATTATGTTTGACATATCAACCACTGGTCTCTAAAGGTCGAATAGACTGTAAATAACAACTGGTAAAATGTACGCCTATGTCATAAAACCATAATGATATTTACACCTTTAATATTCCATCTTTAAAGTCCGTGAGCGAAATCTCCTCCCATCTGTTGTTTGATTGGCCTTTCCTGGGTAGTTAAAGTGTTGGAGCCTGCATCTTTGCGGGTTTCGCGTAAGAACGCTTCAAGGTACAAAGGGGGCGCTGCTGAGCACACTTCAGAGCGTTAAAATGCCAAATGGGACAGCCTACGGACTCGTAGACTCGGTGAGCACGCGCAATTGACCCTTCGCTAAGCCACGCCCGAAAACCGCCACTGGCCAATCATGTCTTAGCAACCGTAACTATGCGCAGGAGGTCTGTCAAGCTTTCGAACGAGGGAACATGCTGAAGCATTGTGCGTATTGATTGTGCAAATCTGATACCGGTATAACGAAAGTTTGAACGGAGGAGAGGAATTGTTTTCTTTCCAGAAAATCTAAAAGCCAAGGGGAGAAATGATTGGCGTGATCTAGCATATGTGTGCGAGACCCATTCTGGTAAATGTCGACATGCTTAACAAAAACAAAACACCCATTGCTTGGAAATATTGACGGTTCTTTGGTCATAATGATATAACGTAAAATAAGACGATTAAAGAGACAAGACAAAGGCTCACTGACATACTTTAAAATATATTTCAGCATTTTGTTAATCGACGTCCTACTAACGTTACCCCTTAACTTAACCCAATCCGATCGCGTCTCTCCCGGTATTAGTGTTATTCCACAAGATTTATTGATAAGCTGTTTGATTTATAATTATTAAGATTATTTTCACATACCCTGCTGTGTATGAATATAGCTGTTCCTCAATTTGTGTTTTCCATTTGAACGGTCAGCGTGAGGCGCTGCTGCTTACGCTGGGACTAGCTATAACGTTAGGCTTTAACTTCAATTTTTAAGAAATTATTCTCTAATCAGTTGCATATAATGTCGTGAATATATCCCTCAAATGCATACTGTAGTCCCTTTTGTCTTGCTCTCTCAAATATTTCACTTGTTCGCCGAAAATTACTAATTATCTCATTGGGAATGTCTGACACCGGGTGCATCCACACTATAATAGATGGGCCAGCCGCGAAAGCTTGACAGGCGTAGCAACAGTAACTAGGGAGGGCGGGGTTTAGCGAAGGGTCAATTTAAGTCCACGAGACCGCAAGTCCGCGTGAAGTGCGCGATTTGGGACGGGGCCAAAGATGCAGGTTAAAATAGAATATGCAAGGTACTATGCAAGATACTGTTCTGAATATGCAAGGTACTGAAGTTACTGTTCCCACATTTATACAAGTTGAATTTGGAAGAGTGTAAAGATACAGGTCAAATGAAGTGTCACAATAAAAATATAATTGGTGAAATCAGTACGTTACTCAAAAAGGCTGGAATGCTTGACCATTCACAAGATACAATGGTAAAAAAAACAAAAAAACAAAAAAAAAAAACCCAGACTAAACACATCCTCCAAAGTCAAAATACTGTATGTCTGGCCAAGCTGTTGTTTAGCTTGTTTAAAGGTTCTATAAGCGATGTCGGGGCAAAACATTTTTTGTCACGTACAGCAAACGTCTCCTCTCTATCGGCTAGCTGCCTGTCCCCTTAACACACTGTAAAAAAACTCGGTCTCTGTAGACACCACAGGCTCCACAAACGGCAACAAAAACAATCATGTCTCACCCGGACCACGAAACCTAACAAACAGTGTTCCAGCCAATCACTGGCAAGAAGTATTTGAGGGTGGGTCTGGGGGTTAGTGCGCGTGCACATGAAGGGGGTGTGTGAAGGAGAGACAAGCGTCAGAGGGAAGTTTGAAAAATGCCAGACACACGACCAAAGAGACGTCGTTCTGAAGAACAAATTAAAAAGAAGAAGGAGTCGGATAAAGAACGTGCGAAGTTCCGAATTTACATCGGTAGCAAAGCTTTTGAACGATGGCGAGAACTCCGGCGGCAGAAGGGCTTCCAGTCCGACGGTTACAATTATTTCAGGAAGCACGGAAGGGAGGGGGAGGAGATGAGATGCGGAGGAGGGAGGGTCTAGCTAGCCTCCGATTTGTTTGAAAATATTGCGAACGTCAACACTCCCAGGATCGCTTATAGGACCTTTAACTGAAAGCTAATACCAGCAAAGAAACTCACTCATCTAGATGACATACTTTCCCCTGATAAAGTTTTGTATGTTACCATGGCACTTATTTGATTATTAAAATAATTTCCCCTATAATTTATAATTATTATCTAAAATGTGTGTGTCCATTATCTTTTTATGGCAATTATAAAGACTAAAGGTCTGCATCTTAACACTACTTAAATAAACATGAAGTACATTGTTGAGCATCTGTTCTTTTTATATAATAATAATTTAGAGGTACAGGCACTCATCAATGTGGCCATCCTTTTGTAAAAGTTAATTTTGACTGTAAGTTTCACCATCTTAAATGAGATTCCACCCTGAAGGGAGCAAACATGTTCAGTTCGAAGGGGAGTGTGAATGGCTTAAGAATTGAAGAAGTGTACATCGATACTTCACTTCACAGGGAGTGGATTTTACTCCCATTTCAATGCATATCTATGGAAGCTTGTTTCCATTAAGATAAGATTTAAAAGATTAACTTGCAAACATGAGTTATAAAGTCAGAATTTGCAAGACACAAAAGTCAGAATTGTGTGATAAAAATTAGCAATTACCTTTTTTATTTATTATTTAGTGGCGGAATCAACCTTTCATACGTATCTCTCCAGTACTTAAAGTTTGAATACAATAAACAGTACACATTTTAATTTAAAATGTAAGGTTAGGTTCCAGCTTTTTAATTGAGTAATTTAGCATGTGTGCAGTTACTGATGTTACAGCTTCAGGGAAATTAGTATGATTACAGTCCATAATATGGACATCTAATGTAACCACCAACATAATTTATTTTCATGTTAATTAATGCATCACTGTCAGTTTATCAATTTATTTTAGAAATACACTCTGAAAAGTGTAGTGCATTTTAAGATATATCACATGCTCAGGGAGTAGGGAGCAGTAAACACAGCATAGGGACCCTGTCAACCGGAAACAAAAGTTTTGTCAGGGTAGCAAACATGTGGACAATACAGCTTTCAGCATGTTGACCCAGAGGAGCAGAACTTCCTTAAAAGTCCTGTAAATATCATGTAACCAAGACACATGACGTCTGAGTGCTTAGAAACAACAATGAAACATGACCCTGTCACTCAAATTATACTGTGGGAGTCAGTAGTTCTTTTTAGCAAGCCCACATCCCTGTGCTACACAGCCTGTATCCTCCAAGGCCAGCAGCCCAGCAAACAGGAAACAAAATCAAGAGCGCCCCTTGACTCTAAACACACTCTTGTCAAACAAAACGGTAGCCCAAGGAAAGACAAACTACAGGTACACCTGTCTGCATACTAGTATAAAAGGATCCATAAAAAGCATAGTGTTCTCGTTTAATACATGGACATTTCAAAAGCTGTTTTTATGCACTGCTATATTTAATATTATGAGAGAAAATTAGGTTTCAGGAGAGCTCCCTATTATCCATTAAAGGTCCATAGGGACTTTTAAAAACACAATCCTTGGAGGGCTTTATGAAATACATAAAAATCATAAAAATGCCCTCTGTTCTATTATTTTTTCATTTGGTGGTTCAGTGGGGTCAGTCAGAGGAGCAGGCTCCGTCCACATCCCCTCCTGGCCTGTTATTGCTTGAGTGTGTGATGTTGTATGAGAGCGGTGGTGGGTAGAATAGCTTAGAGGTTTTGCCATCTAAATCACGCAGTGGACAGGATTGTTTCCTGAGACTAACTTCCTCCTACGCCCCATCTCACCAAAAGAACCTCGAGATTCGCCTTTCTTAAAGGAGACATATCATGCAAAATCCACTTTTTTAGCCCTTAAATGCATTTTGTTGTATATTTGGAGTGTTTATAAGTACAGAAAAGATGAAATTATTCTCTTCAGGTGCTTCGTTTATATCTTTATATTCTGTTTTGGTCATATTTTTCAACCTGTTTGGATTTTCCTGTTGTCTATTACGTTTTTTGAACAATTACGTCACAGTATTTGCAGCGGAACTGACAAATAAGGACATTGACTACCGGTCCAACACTTCGAGCAATCCGCCATTATTATTTCTCGCTCCGATTTTGTAGTCCAAGCTCAATGATGCAGAAGTTACGGGAGGGCAAGTCAAAATGTTCGGTTGTTGGATGTAGTGACCTGAAGCACTTCAAGGATCCCCAATCCAACAACCTCCGCCAGTATAAAGAATGGTTTGCCGATCGACTTCGTCTGAATGAGGTGTAAATTCCTTCTATCATTAGCTGCTGTGTTTTCTGACGCTTTCTAAACGCAAGTTATCATATTATTATCAATACAGATTTTTTGTGGTAAGATCAGACCGCAGTCATTTATCTTGTCAGAGTGCTTGTTTTAACAAGAGAAATAGTCGACTTTCACTAATAACACAACATAGTTAACTTAACTTTACATACCACTGCATCCATATGAAGACGTTGTTCTGCAGGTTCGTCGTCGTCTTTTTCAAATCGCTCGCTCTGGCTCGAATACGTAACGCTTGATGGACAAGTCTTCCTTTGTCATTTTGTTAACGTGTGAATAAAAATGTTCTTTGAAACTATAGTAATCGTATATCTCTTATCAAACTACAATAATGGCTGAACGCGGGGAGTTGAACCGACCGTGAACTCAGCGACCTGGAGAGCGGGCGGGGAAAGACGCAACTCCTTTTTATTTAAAGGGGACGCTTCGAAACGGGTTGCTCACAGAAGCACATCAGAAAAGGGGTAGAAAAGGGGCCTGTTGAGCTATAATAATGAGGAATTCAGACCCAAGCATTGCAGTTATGGTTTATATAGACCACAAATGTATGATTTATAAGTAAAAATGAATGATTTAAAAGCATGATATGTACCCTTTAAGGTGAAATCACTAAACAGTTGTGCTGCTTTTATAAGAGGTATTGGTAACGCTTTAGATTACAGCCCGGAAAGTACTGCGTAATTAAAGCGTACCATATTTTAAGTTTGGGGAGTAAAGGGGTAACAACCAGGAGAATGAAAATAATATTTATACTGTAAAGTATTATAGAACTAAGGGCTACTTATTCTACTATTTATGATATAACAATCTTACATTTGGGAGCAATTTAGCAAGAACATACCATTTTGAAATAATGGTGAATCAGTACATACATACTATATAGGCTTTTTAAAAATGACAGGGTGTGTATATATATATATATATATATATATATATATATATATATGCATTTAGTAAAAAAAGTAATCTTTTTAACAAAATTGCATTGAAAACGAAAACTATTGCAACTTTTGCTTAAAAAAAGGGGAAAGATACTCTTGTTTCATTGGTGCTTGTTTCCCTCTTGTTTCATATGGTTAGAGGGTAAATGTGACATTGCGGGCTGTAAAATAAAGTGGTGCTTGTTACCCTCTTGTTCCATGTAGTTACTAGGTAATCACTGACTCGAAAACCTTTATTTATTGTACAAGCACCACTACCATGTAACCACATGAAACCAGATATATTTCCCAGTATATATATATATATATATATATATATATAAATGCAGTAGTCTTAGATTTTCTTGCCTTGAAATATGTTAGCCCAAACATAAACATCTGCACTTTTGCTATAAAAAACAACACTTTTTTAAAAACAATTCCAGACAATGAATAAGGGTCTTGTCAAGCGAAACGATCGCTCATTTAAAAAAAACAAAGCAAAGTTCTGTGAAGCGCGTTCGTGACTCTCCTGTTCGAACTCGTTTATCAAAATGAATTAATCTTTTTGCGAGTCAATTGAATGAACCAAATGACACGAAAAAAAGATTACGAGCAAAAGTTTTTTTTTTGTTTTTTTTTTTTAAAGTGAACTACTCCTTTAAAGTAGATTGACTGGCTGTAGCATTGTTTTTTTTTTTTCGGGGGACACAAGTATGCCAACTTAGCTTGTTTTCTAAATCTCTGCAAACATTTTATGGTATTTTTATGCTTTAGTACATAAATCAGTACATACAGCACCTTTAATGTTAGATTATTATAGTTTATTTACACAAACAACAAAAATATGTAAATTTATTATATCACATTAACATGAATTATGTAATTGCAGTACCCCGTTCAGCTGTATCTGCGGTACAGTCAATAGCTTCTCAGAAATGACTATTTAATTATTGCTGTATTCTATTTCTGTTATTTTACTTTATTTGATCAGTCACATGATTTGTGTGTCAGGCGTTTGCCTAAAAAAACTTTTGTGCTTTCCATAAGCAAATTTCAAATTGTATAATTCCATGGCAGCCAAAGAACTGTCTTGGAGATGAATGGGAATGCTAATGGATGGCTTTCTCCAAGTATTAATACTAGTGGTTATCATCTAGTTTGGGTCATTTATCAGTGACTCATTTTTTTTTTTGGTAATTTCAAGCAAGCAAATTTATTCTCAAAAATGACTGTCACACACACAAGTACCATAACACTATACTTGACATACTCATACATTGTAAAGTTAGTTGCTAAGCTGTTATGCTGTGCTAGAAAATAACACTAAGTGAAAATAAAGTGGTATTTTGGGTTAAGGTTTAGAAAACAGTTACCATGGTAAACACCAAATATGCAATACTAACATGAACTGTTAATAAAACATGTTGACACTGACCCTGATTAATAGAATGAAGCATGCCTGCATGGAACCCTTCCAAGCTAACAGACAGTGCACCAGTAACACGATTTATTGGTACTTTTTGGTAATTTCATGACTTACTAATTGACAATGTAACTATGTTGCATGTACATGACTTCCTTTGCTCTTAATAGTGAAGTGATGTACAGTGCACGCAATGGAAGAGTATGTGCCACAAGCACAGTATAACGTCTGACATGACAGTAGAGTTTGTTTTTCTGAGGTGAAAGAAATTATTTTGTGTCAAGTTACGAAAGAAAATAATGTCGGAATAATGACACTTTGTTATAATGATAGCCTGACATCTTCTGACAGTAGATACTGAATCAGTACAACACTTTTCTCAGGCATGCTTTACTCTACTGCGCCTGGAACAAGAGCCAACAGCGTTACTGCATGTCTTTCAAAATAAAAGTCACTTAAAATGGTCTTGCAACCCACTTTTTAAAGATATTTTATTCACATATAAATACTGATTACCAAAAAAATTATATAGACCACACAAATTTGGCAAATGGAAGCTTGAGAATGCTATGAATGAGCGCTAGAACCAATGAGGTTAATTCTCGTGTCATGCCAGCATGTTTGCGCTTCTGCAAGAACCAATGATGTTTGTTCTCGCACATTAAGCAAGTATGGATGTGCTTCCATTTACCATGTTTGAGTACACTATGTCAATTCATTGATCAATATTTTACATGAGTAAAAGCCTAATTTATATGAAATCAAAAGTCATCATGTACTTTCAGAAAACTTGGATTAATCCCCTTGATTCATTTGGATTTATTTTATGATCGTTTTATGAACGTTTTGAACCATCAGTTCAAAAGTGAATAGAATGGAGGGACAGAAATCTGTGATTTCATAAAAAAATATCTTCATTTGTGTTTCAAAGACGAACGAAAGATTTATTGGTTTGGAATGACATGCAAGTAAGTAATCGATGACAGAATTTTAACTTTTGGTTGAACTGTCTCTTTAATGAATCATCTCTGTTCTTTTCATTCTCAGGTATACATCTCAGTCAGACAGCATTAAACAATGGCTGTTAGGGTCAGCTAGTCACGCCAGTTCTCACACCTGCAACGAGAGTCCTTGAAATCCAGGCTCAAGCAATCAATCACATACATCCTGATGTGTGCGAGAGGCGATAAGGAAGTTTTAAAAGAGGGAAACACAGAGACAACTCCAGAAAGTAATTTACATGCCTAATGAGACATCTCAGCTTGGCGCTCACTATAGACACAGACACACACACACGCACACGCACACACACACACACACACACACACACACACACACACACGTGAATGCATCGCTGTGGAATTTCAAAACCTGCCCTTCTCACTGCTGTGTGGCAGCCCAATTAAACATCTCAAAGCGTTTATGAAACTGAGATATAAATTGCACACGTCTCACTTGGCTACTAAAATCATGTCCTTACATAGCTTTTACCTTACATCACTTTAAATGAAGTATTATCATGCTTTTCAATGGAATCTGTCTGAGAGGAAATAATAAAAGAAACATCCTTTAGTAAGTGTCTGACCTCACTTGACATTTCATTTAATTAAGGATGACTTGTCTTTTTTGAGTAAGATAGAAAAGATAGGAATGAAGAAAAATGACTTGATGTCATGGGTTACTATTTAGTGAGGCATTATTTGAAAAGAACGAGGATTACATTTGCTATCTGGGCTTGCATGCACTAGCGCACAAATCTCTTGCAAACCGTCCTCAGTGTGACCATATATGCGTAATTGAGTATTGTCCCTTGAGTATTGAGTATATATGCTTAACCCCTTTGAAAAAAAGTGTACACTGTAAAATATACCATAGAATAAATGAAGAGTTCAGATGCAAAAGCCTCTAAATGCCATTTGAAATTTTCTTCTAAAATGATCATTTTTATCAAGCTTCTATATTTAAGTTCAGTAATTTCACTTAAATTGCAATGAGGATTACCTATTAATCGTCATTTAAGTGAAATTACTGAACTTGAATATATAAGCTTGATAAAAATGATCATTTTAGAAGAAAATTTCAAATGGCATTTAGAGGCTTTTGCATCTGAACTCTTCAAATACATCCTGGGTGATATAATTATGGCGTTTTCAAGAAAGTAGCCTAGGAATATACTGTGAATTAACAGTGAAAATGAATTAACAGTATAGACCATTTTACGAGATGTAAACAATACTGGTCCAGAAGCACTTCCTGTTTCAGTTTGTAAATGGTTTGATGTTTGTTTAACTTTTTGATTCAGTTGTATATGTTCTGTTGGTTGTACTTTATCCCAATGTTTATATAGTGTTAAAAAACTGAAACAGGAAGTGCTTCTGGACCAGTGTGTTGTTTATATCTCGCGAAATGGTCTATATAACAATTATATGTGAATTAACAGTATATAACAGTAAAATAACAAATATATGTGTTATATGCTAACAGTATATAACAAATATATGTGATTTAACAGTAGGCCTATATAAGAATTAATACAATTGACAATGTCAACACTCAGAGGCTGTGTTCCAAATCACACCCTATACCCTCATTCACTATTCCCAACATTAGTTCACCAATTTAGTCCCAATTTACTGAGTGAATAAAAACAAGTTCATTGAGACACTGATGAACACCTGCTGTTAACAAGCATAATCACTGAAGGGAAGAGGATCAAGAACACTAGAACAAGAACAGAAAAAAGATCTACTGAAGATTTTAAATCTCTGATTTTAAAGACATTAAATCTCTGAAGATCTTAGCAGAGCAGCTATCTACTGTAGCAGCTATGGTAGCTTTGGAGAGACACCTGTAGCTAAGTTTGTCCGTTATAAAAGAGAAAGACAAATATTTTCTGATGAACACTCCGCTGTCACCATCTGACCTGTTCTCCGACGCTGTCACTTCGGTCGTCGTCGGGTTTCAGGAGGCGAAGAAAGAAAAAAAAGTAAACGGTTAAAAGTAACGGTTAAAGTAAACAGATACTGTTGGATACTGATTCCAACAGTATCTCCCTCGTCGCCTTCTCCCTTTGACAACTTTCTTCAAGATCGTTTCTCTGCAGGTTGCTCCCCTTCCACGCTGGGTGTATGTGGCTGCCATTGCGGCTTTCCACGCGCCATTGAGTGATGGGCCTCTGGGGAGGCACCAGCTGGTCATTTGTTTTCTCCGTGATACTTAAAGGATGAGACCGACAACCAGGTCCAGGGTTCCTGCCTGGGACCTGGTTCTCGATGGGTTATCCCTGGTCCCCTTCGAACCCCTTCAGCCAGCTTAGCCAAAGGATCTGATGTACAATATTTTTTCTCTTAGCTATTACCTCTCATGGGAGGGTGGGACATCTCCAAGCCCTGGCAGTGACACTAGCTTGCTTAGAGTTTGCCCCTGGCAGAGTTAAGGCCGTTTTGTACCTGAGACCAGGCTGTGCCTAAGGTGCCTTCTAATATGGCACGGTCTACGGTCCTGCAGGCATTTCATCCTCCACCTCATGTGTTGGCAGAAGAAGAGAAGCTCCATTTGCTTAGAACATCAGAGCTTTGAGAATTTACCTCGAGAGGTCCTCTTCTTGGAGGAGGTCGGCCTAACTGTTAGTGTGTTTTGGGTCACCTAGATAGGGGCTCCCAGCATCCAAGCAAATAGAGCTGTGTTTCGATTCAAATGTCAAGAATCGATTCGATTCCTATTCTCAAGATCTTGAATCGATTATCATTATTCGATTCGATCCGATCTTCGAGATTTAGATATTTGTTTTTGAAAAAAGCATTTTTTCCAGCTGTTACCTGAATTACAGGACTGTAGTAATGCAACATATTGATACTATTATAATAATAGTATCAATATGTTGCATGACCACAGTCCTGTAATAATTTATTATAGACATTCAACTGCAAATTAGTAGCCTATATTTGTTGTAAAGAACAATCCCCGTGTAACCGCAGGAACCGTGATATTAACGTTTTTTATAAGGCTATACCTTTCTTGTTTTGAACTTCATGCATGTGTATTGAATGTTAGACAAGTTCATAATGATAACGAGACTATCGTGGTGATGTGTAGCCTACTACAGAGGCTTCACACAGACAGTGAATGAAAGAGATCGGCAGAGCGCGTGCGATTACCTGCGTCTGTCTTTGAAGTCATATGTATTTGCGGAAAGCTTGCCGTGCCGTGTCAAAGGAACTCGAAATAGTTGTCAAATCATCCTTTTAACGTTCACGTTACGGGTATTTACCATAAATGCGCGTCAGCAGCAGCGCTGATCAGCATCCCACAGCACGAGGAAACCGCGGGGAAATAAATTCAGTGATTCACGCATTGAATCAATGCCATTTGCCCATGTGACGCATTGCTGCTCAGCTGAGCCTTAAGTGGAACTCTTAAAGTTAAAAATAATTAAAACCTTGAAGTTGTTTCATTACATCTATTTTAATGAATCTGCTTTTTTGAACGTGTTCGTTGAATGAACGGTTTAATGAATCAAAGTCCATTGTCGTAACAATGTGCGCGCTGAGTGAAAGCTTTCAATGCGCACATAGGGATCACTCGCAGCAAGTTAAAGTTCACGGGGAAAATGTAGGCCCATTAATAAATCGATTCTCTGAGCTACGGATCGATCTTTAGAAATTAATATGAAAATCGATTCAGAATCGGTGAATCGATTTTTTTCAACACAGCACTACAAGCAAAGTAATTGTAATTGGATTGTCAAGTCACATTTATTTATATAGCGCTTTTCACAATACAGATTGTATCAAAGCAGCTTCACAGTGATAACATGAAAGTAGTACAACACAGATCGATAATATTGTTAAATATTAAATAATCCTAAATAATCCCGACTAAGCAAGCCAAAAGCAAGGCGACAGTGGCAAGGAACCAAAACTCCATCAGATTGGATGGAGAAAAAAAACCTTGGGAGAACCCAGGCTCTGTCGGGGCCAGTTCTCCTCTGGCTTACATTCATAATTTTATATATAAGTATTAAATATAAATATTGTTTATGTATAAAATGGCGCCATAACATATCGCAGACGGTGAGTCGTCTCTTCACAGGCGTTGGTCTTCTCATCACAGGCGGTGGGGCATCTGAAACCCCTGTGAGATGCTGGATACAAGACTGGACCTGACGAACGCCATTTTTCTCGGGCGTCCCGAGATAACCGCAGAAAGGCAGATGGGAAATAATTAGCATAGCTGATGTTCATAATAATTTCCATTGTACGGGTGTCGGTGTTAGAAAACCACTATCTCATGAACTCTCCACAACCCAAACTTTACGCAACCCAACCCAACCATACGGGCCGACCCGTTTGTCTAAAAGGCTGTCGAGCCCCACTGGTGCGTTAAGCAGTTTCAGTGGCAAACAGTTCCGTATGGCATAACAGAGGACTGAAAGGTAAGCATTATGTGAATGCTTGACTAAAGAGATGCATCTTTAATCTAGTTTTAAACTGTGTCAGCGAGTCAGAGCCCCGGACCGTATCGGGAAGGCTATTCCAGAGTTTTGGAGCTAAATGCGAGAACGCCCTCCCTCCTTTACTGGACTTAGATATCCTAGGAATGACCAGAAGCCTTGAATTTAGTGATCTTAAGGAACGTGGTGGATTGTAGGGTGAGAGAAGGTCCGTTAAGTACATAGGAGCTAAACCATTTAGGGCTTTATAGGTCAGTAGTAGTACTTTGTAGTTGATACGGATCTTAAAGGATTAGTTCACCCAAAAATGAAAATTAAGTAATTATTTACTCACCCCCATGCTGTTCCAACCCCGTAAGACATTCGTTCATCTTCGGAACACAAATAAAGATATTTTTGATTTAATCTGAGAGCTGAATCAGTCCTCCATAGACTGCCTAAGGGACTAGCTCTTGACGGCCCATAAAGTCATTAAATAAAAGGTTTAAATATTCCATGTGCCTACAGCGGCTCAATTATAAGTTTATCAAGCGACGAGACCACTTTTTGTGCGAAAAAAACATAAATAACGACTTTATTCCACTATTCCATTACTTCCTTATTGGCGCATGTGCGAGAACTGAGAGGAGGACGTTCTCTTTCGACTACTTCTTATTACCGGCTGCTCACCGCTCAGGAGTATTAGCGCCACCTACCGTATAAGATGATAATAAGACGCACTGTCGTTTTTTGAGAAGATTAAAGGCTTTTAAAGTGCAACTTGCAGGTTGATTTTATTTCTGAATTAATACTTTAAATTGTCTGCAGAGCTCTTTTAAAAACACTTATGTAAAAATTACTAATGAAATCTCATTTGATGTAGAGATTTTGATGAAAATGCGCTAGGCTCTGGAATAACGCCTTTCCAGCAAGCAACGCGTCATATGACGTGGCCCGAGGAAAACAAATCAGCTCGCGGCCGCTTTCTCATTGCTGGGTGTTGATGTAGTTAGAGCAGTAGCGAGAGACATATAGTTTTAGATCGAAGCCATAATGGTAAATTATTGTGTTTGTGGTTGTTGCACGAATTCCAGCCTGTCAGGACATCACATCATTTTCCTTCAAGGAAAAACAAGGCTTTTTGGTCTTGGGTGCGTTATGTGCAGGTGAATAGAGCAGACTTCACTGCCGCGTCTGTTAACACACACATTCGGTCGTTTGTGGCGCACATTTCACTCGCTTTAAATGGTATCACAAACTGCATTTGAAAAGCATTATTTATTTGTTGTTATGGCATGATCATTAGTCAATGTGGATAGTGCTAACCAGCTTGGATGGTCTGCATAATCACTGTCAGCATAGAATATGAGAAGACAAAACGTTGCTGGCTTAAATAAAGACAATCTAAATAGATGTTTAATCAAGAACAAAGTGAAATGTATGTTTGCTAAAGCAGATTTATTGCAAAACACCAAGGTATAGCCATACAGTAGATGAATCAGCGTTAGCTGCGGTGCTAACTTACATGAACTCACTTGCCCTATTCGCCACTGGTTTTCTCGACACCACAACTCTAACGTTACTTCTTTCCTCTGCCCATTGTTCGTCTCCCGATCTCCCCCTGACTTCATCTCGCCTAGAAGGCTCATAATTATTTGCCTGTGGGTCATCATAGGCATATTCGTCAACATTGGAGAACGCGGTTTCGTCGTTCGCATCCATTGTAACCTGAGCCTGAACTTGAACAGACTGCCTCGCCAATCGTCACTTCCGGTTAGTGCGTTGTAGACGCGGGAGTTATTTTATCACAATTTTTCTCAAAATATCGTTAATGGCTAAATATATATTACTCCAGTTCAGAAAATCTTGTTGTTTTATCGTCAACTTACACTATGCTATATAGGGGTGTCCAACCTGCAAGTTGCACTTTAAGTGCACACCTTGTAGTGTGGGCCTCTTCCTCTGCTTGTAAACAGAAAGTTTTGCACTTACAGCTATATCAGCACATCATCTTATACAGTAGGTGGCGCTAATACTCCTAAGCGGTGAGCAGCCGCCGGTAACAAGAAGGAGAACGTCTTCATCTCAGTTCTCGTGCATGCGCCAATAAGGAAGTAATGGAATAGTCGAATAAAGTCGTTATTTATGTTTTTTCACACAAAAAGTAGTCTCGTCGCTTGATAAACTTATAATTGAGCCGCTGTAGGCATATGGAATATTTAAACCTTTTCTTTAATGACTTTATGGGCCGTCAAGAGCTAGTCCCTTAGGCAGTCTATGGAGGACTGATTCAGCTCTCAGATTACATCAAAAACATCTTTATTTGTGTTCCGAAGATGAACGAAGGTCTTACGGGGTTGGAACAGCATGGGGGTGAGCAAATAATGACTAAATTTTAATTTTTGGGTGAACTAACGCTTTAATAGGTAACCAGTGCAGAGATGGTAAAATCGGTGTTATATGAGCATATTTTCTTGACCTAGTAAGAACTCTAGCAGCTGCATTCTGTACTAAATGTAGCTTGTTTATTGAGGATGCAGGACAACCGGTTAATAAAGCATTGCACTAATCTAGTCTCGAGGTCATGAATGCATGAACTAACTTTTCTGCATCAGAGAGAGATAGCATGTTACGTAGCTTAGCAATGTTTCTAAGGTGGAAAAAGGCTGTCCTTGTAACATATGAAACATGATTTTCGAAAGACAAGTTGCGGTCTAGTATAACACCCAGGTCTTTTACTGTAGTGGATAGGGTAACAGGGCATCCGTCTATACTAAAGTTTTGTTGTAAGAGATTTTGTGAGTGGTTTTTTGGACCAATAAGTAATACCTCCGTTTTATCTGAATTTAATAGCAGGAAGTTACGCGTCATCCAGCATTTTATATCTTTGAGACACTCTGTCAATTTAGATGAGTTAGTGTTTTCATCTGGTCGTGATGAAATATATAATTGAGTGTCGTCAGCATAACAGTGGAAATTAATTCCATGTTTTCTTATAATATTACCAAGTGGCAGCATATATATTGAGAATAGTAGATTGTTCAGGTAATTGCCTCGGCATACAAGGTGCGCAATTTGCCTTCACCTTTGACTGTAGGGGCTCATTCAACTAGAGGCATGGCATCCACTAGGGGCCTCCTCTCTGTAGTGCCCCTCCAGGAGATCTGTGAGGCAGCCGGTTGGACTACCCCACACACTTTTATTAGTTTCTGTAGTCTGTACCTGACTAGTACGCCTGGCGCACATGTGCTCTTGTCCTAGCTGAGTGCCTGAATCAGTTTCACTCCAGGGCAGGCTTATTTCGGTGCATGGCCTAGTGGGCATTCGTTCCCCAAAGAGTTGTTTTCAATGACGCAGTGCGAGTTCCCTTGAAAGGGAACATCTGAACATCCTGAGAAGGGAACGAGACACTGCATCGTCCTGCCACACCTCTTGAGGCCTTAGAGCGTCTTGCTTCATCGCGAGGCTGATGTGTGTGTCAGCGTCACTTTTATGCATCCGGTTATGCCGTCACATGTCACGTCACAATGCAACACCAATCAGGATTGGATTAATTTTATTCATACTTCAGAAGTGCATGCTAAGGGAGCGTCTCCAAAGAGTCGTTTTCATCGACGCAGTGCCTCGTTCCCTTCTCATGGAACAAGGGTTATAGTCCCGAGACGTTTTTTTTTAATCATCATGTAAATTATTGTAATGTTGTTTGATATTAGGACAACTTTAGCATGTTCACTCATGGATAATGATTTAGTGCTAGCTTCTAGCTAGCTGTGCATTATTAGGTTTGAATTGGTCACATGTATTGTGTCTATCTTTATAATCAAAATTAAGCTTTGGCGTTTTAATCACTGTTAATCACTGTTTGAGTCGGTTCAGACAACCAATGGGTATTGGCGCCTGTTTGAACGTCAAAAAGAGTGTCCTTATCTGCTCATGTTACAGTAGCTACAGCCTAGTATTATCTTGAAATCATCAGACTGTACCATAGGATGATTTAATGTCACCACTCATTTTACACAGTTTAACAACAAAACAAAATGCTAATTGAACATTACTTGCTACGTTTTTCATGTTGGTTGAGAGCACCGAACGTGTGAAAAGGGCAGCTGCTAACGAGGAGAAGCATGAGCCAAACTGGCCAAGATATGATGTAAAGGTCATCAGAACTTGTGGTATGCCACTTCATAAAATTCTTGTTAAAAATACTTTCATGGCTTCTCCTTCTACATGGAATAACGTATTATTTGGATGTTGTGAAACAGCACATGACATTGTCTTTGCCTTGCATTGTTTAAAATATGCCTTTTATATCTAGTGATGCTATTCTTGGCCAGTTCTCTCTTGTATTTTGTGTTCTCAATGAGACTAACCTGATTAAATAAAGATGATAATAATAATAATTTTTATAATCATCATCAATAATAATAATTTCCTGTGCAGCTCTACAGCTAATTTGAAACTCATGTTCATTTTAACATATTCAATTTTAGACAAAAAGATGTCTAATTCATCAAAGATGCTATTAGGCTTATGAATCAATATCAGAACAACTGCAACACCTTTGAGCTAGTCTGATGCAGAGCAGGAGGGTGAGCTGCCAGAGAAAAGAGTCAGGAAGCCAGTGTAAGTGTCTTGTTTTTGCTATGTTTCTACAGTAATAGGAAGTTATTTCCCATAGCATTCAAAAATAGACCAGAGATGCTTGTACTATATGTATGTCTGTTTGGCAATTTTGGGATTGCAATAACCATAATGGTTACTTAACAACCATCGTTTTCGGGACTCTGATAAGAGTGAAGACGACGAGCCAGAAAATGGTGACTTTGTATCTCTGAGGATGCTACGAGCTTCAAACTTGCCTGGTATATCAGTTAAAGCCTCAAGCCCACGCCAATTGCACCGGCAGAGTAAGGAATACTCTCTGAACATCAAACTAAATTAAATAATTAATATTAACATTTTTGGTGCTAAAGATATTCCCCTCTCCTTGTATCCATTCTTTCAGCTCCTCCATCTCACCGAGTGCCAGCCAGCAGAGTAACATCTACTCAATCTGGAGAAAACTGTCTAGGTGTAAACACTGTTCTCCAAATTAATATTAAATACAGTGGCCCCATCTATATTAACACAAACAATGCAGTCCGTTTCAAATCAATAGTTTGAATTTGCATTACCAGCTCAGATTTTCATGTTTGTCAACAATGGCTGAGGTCCACATCCTTAACCTGCTGGAAACTATTAAACACCAACAAGACCAGCTTGTGGTGAAGGTGAACTACCTCAGCAGCACACTGAACAGCACCCCTAATGGCCGCGGGTTCTGACCCGTGTGCACAGTTTCAAGAGTTTTCGAAAGGGCCCCAAAAGTGCCCAAATAGTCGTATAAATATTAATAATAATAATAATAATCCTAAGGAAAACAATAGGGCCTTCGCCCTTTCAGGGCTTGGGCCCTAAATAATAATAATAAAACACACTGATGGAATGCAGTTTTGTGTGGGTTCTAAATTACCATGTGAGTAATTTTAACCACCACAACCCTGTTTAAATGGACTGCATTTATATAGTGCTTTCACAGACCCAATGGCCACCAAAGTGGTTTTTAACTTTGTAAGTCATGTTTCTTTTTAGATTCAATCTCCTTAACACATATTTCATATGTTGTATTGTGTAAGCATACTTGGCTTTGGATGCTACATACCATAAACATATTTGTCTGTTTAATTACAGGTGCTATAAGAAAAAAACTCGATGACGCGGTCAGCCACAGATGCAGAGGTCACCAAGCATGCAATCAGGTGGTTCAACCTGGCGACAGATCGGGCAACAAGGAGACCCAATGTTTACCTTGTGTAAACATTGCGGGATGACAAGGTAACGCTTGTAGTTAGTTAGGAGTTAACATGTTTTTCACTTTAAAATAATGGGCCACATCACTAGTAGTCCCTGCGGGTGACAAGGTAACGCTTAAGTAGTTATTGAGGAGTTAACATGTTTTTCACAAATGATACAAGTTAATTAATTTTATATTTTGACACATACTGTACAGGTTCTGTGAGGCACTAATATTATAACAAACACTGTAATCTGGAAGATGTGGTTTTGCGCTTATCGTAACATAAATGCAGCCAATTTCTTCATTAAAGATGCTAATTGTTTTTGACAAGTGAACATCAATGTTTATATTCATGTCCTAAAGAGAGGTCCTCCTCAGGCAGCTACTGTAACATAAAGTTATAGGTCTTTGGAGTCTGAGATATATGTGACTGACATTCAATAGAGCTCATAATAGTGAACTAATCGAATCATGTGTCAGCATAACTTCCCAATTATTTAAGGTTTATTTTTAAAAACTGTCATTATTAGTATTATTTTATGTTTAAGTTTTAAATAAACAGAGAACATGTGTCCATCCTGGCAAGAATAGTAGTCACAATCTCAACCTAGCTAATGTATTTGGGGGGATGTAATAACTTTTTTCCACAAAGAACCCATTTGAGGCACATGCTTCTGAAATGTTATGACCATGCTAAGAGTATAAAACCCCCACAATTGTTCACTTTTTAGACATGTTACTTTTGTGATTAGTAATTAATTGGTTATTATTTTTTAGTTCACAAGTAGTTCTCAATGAGGATATATTTCTTTAGTAATAATCAAATACCTACCAAGGAACTACCTTTGTACTAAATTACCTATTACTTAATGCTTAGTTAATATTGCTTCCATATTAGTTAATAGTATTAAGTTCGGTGTTAATGCAGTACTACCTATTACTTCCTGCATAGCTACTTGTTAACTACGGACCATTATTTTAAAGTGTTACCACTGTTTCTTAAAACACTTTTAAGATAATGCCAAATTAAAAGTTTTAATAATATTTTTTTTTAATGTGACGTATTTACATTGTACTTACTCAAATAAGTACTGAGTAATATGAATTAACTACATGTAATAACATTTTAATCATATTTCAATGACAGAAGTAATTCTAAAATTACAAATACAATGTTCCTCTCCTCCTCCATATGATTTGCGGTATTATGAACCTCTGTAGCAACTTTACATGATGCCACAGTTTGAGCCAGTTGAACAAACCCCTAACACTAAGTATAACCAATAATACTAATAATAATGATGATGTTTTCTTTAGCAAACACTAATTATGAAATGATTGTGTTCTGCATTTTCCTACACCAAATTGCCTGTCTCTCACCTTGCCTGTCTTTCAAACCTTACTTGAAGTACAGAAAATATTGATTCACTGACATATTGTTGAAGCCTGTCCACAGGAGACAAAAGCAGAGAAACATTTTTTCATTTTTCATTCCAAAAGTTCCATGTTTTTCAGTCGCTGATATTTTCAGACACAGCAGCAAATATTGCTATGGATTCCTTTTCCCATTTGGAGCTCTGCAGGGCATTAGGGAGTGAAAGAGGGAAGCTACCCCGGGACATCTCAGAATCTCAGCAAGGTGCCTTAACTTTTAAAGGCATCACAACACTGTTTCCTCTTTTTGACAGGCACATCTTGTCAATCTCTGTCAGTACCAGGGAGATGGAACTGAACAAACACAAAATAGAGGGAACAAAAAATAAACACAGTTTTTCACAATCACTGTTTATTTAATTTGTCCACTGACAATGTCCAACAGTGGACACACATGTAGAATTTTTGTATTTGTCATCCTTGATATTTTTGGAATCAAATTGGTGACTCCTTTGTCTTGTTGATGCTAATGTTTCTTAAGCACACACGATACTATAGGCTACTATTTTTACACTTTTCGCACAATTTAACAAAGTGACAGATTAATTGATATTAAAATATTTGGTCACAGTTTACATTTTGTAAACTGTCAGTTTTCATTTGTTTACATTAGTAAGTTTTCATTTGTTTACATTAGTTAACTAACAATGAAATACTTTTACAGCATTTATTAGATTAATCTTTGATGTAAATCTCAACAATTACCATGGTGATGCGATCTTGGAAAACCCACCAAATGGTGAAATTTGACATATTACAGTGTAACAGTTCTGAAAGAATGTTACATTTTTTGTGCTGTAATTCTACTCCCCGCCTCAAGGGGGAGCTATAGAGGTTTCTTTGGGTAGAGCTATCCTTTTAAGAGAAACAAGTAAGAGTGTTTAGACAGGTATTGGCATGGCTTTGAGTGTTTGCTCAACTGAGCCGTATGCAAGGAACCCTATTTTGAGGAATCTTTTTGGTTCAACAGCTCAATGTAAGTTGTATATATTTTGTAATTTGATTGTTTATTATCAGTGTCTTTTGCCTATTTTGATTTGTATTTGCCTGTTTGTTTAGAGGGTTCTCTGTTGACTTCATTCAATATGGACACTTCATCTGGACTATGTTGGGCTCTGGTTCTACACCTTTGTTGATTACAAGGACTGATACTTTATGATTTGAAACACTTTTTGTTGGACTTCTACTCCTGGACTTCTAATGAACTTTTGGAATATTGGGACACTTGCTTCTAACAAGGACTACTTGTGATTAGGGCTGGGCGATATGGCTGAAAACTATATCACGATATCAGTGTTTCATATCGGTCGATATCGATAATTATTGATTTTTTTATGACCCATTTAAAATAAGGACTAGGATAAAAAATCTATTACAATTAAACATTTTTATTTTACACTTAACCTTCCTCTGATTATAATCCCAAGACAGAAATGTCAACACAACCATGGAAAACTCAAATAATTAAAAACGAGGCTGAATCCAGCTTCTTATTTGCAGCTTCTTATAGGTGGAACGGATAGGCTAGCATCAATAAGAAGCTGGATTCAGTCTCGTAATGTACACAGAAGTCATGGTTCTGTACAATTTTGGTACAATGGAGTGAAAAGCAAAACAGAAATATAGAAGGCATTTTTATAAATGTCTTAAGCCTTGTATTTTTTTTAAATAAGTTTTATTAATAAAGACATATAGAACCAGTTTATCTATAGTGCACTGATAATAGTTTTATGTAATTAGTTTATTAAATTAATAAAAAGACATTGAGATATGTTTTGTAATTGTACCTGAATTAATTTAAAATTAATTAGCTATATTTCAGATCAATATATAGCCTATGTTTTCCTTAATTTGAATTAACCCGTTATTCTCATCAGAATTATAGATTTCCGTATTAAAAAAATACTACCAACACATTTTATTTTCTTTTTTAATGTGTAACTTAAAAATAAACAGATTAGTGCTCTGTTTTGAGGACAAGAAATTAAAATCAATGTGGTTTGATGATGACTGTCAGAGTCTATTTTTGTGACTGGCCAAAAGATGGAACACACAGACTGTTTTAAAAAAGGGTTGGATATAATTTTCTTTTAAAACAGTGTATGTGTGCATGTGTGACAGTTGTAGGTTACTGTTTGACAAGACATACAGTGTGACTAAAGAACAATGTTGTGTTTTATTGCGAGTATAGGCCTACACCATTATAAGTAAACACTTTGCAGACAGAATGGTGTCCTGTATTACCAAAATGACATCGTATGTTTTTATGTCTCCACTGTTTGATCGCACTCGCGTCGCGTGTATGTCTGTCTATCTCTCTCCTACACACACACAAAGTTAGATCGCGCACGTGCTTACTCTCTCTCGCGTGCACACACACATACTCCAGCCGACTCCAGCATTACAATCTTGACATCGCAGCCTGTTTGTTCATTATGCTGTGTTCACATCAAACGCGAATAGAGCGAATTATCCAATAATGTTTCGCAATTCTAGCCTGCACGGCATGCAGATGAAGGGCACTCATTTTCTGTTTATTAATCGCCGATTCGCCGGTTACTGAAGAGGAATCTAGCAGCACGAGACGACGAAATGGCGCAATCAAACGGACACCGTTACATGATTGCCTGTTAGTGCGTCACTCCCTACGTCGCTAGGTTACCAGAGAGCGCGTGCCTTTGTTAATGCAACCAAACTTGCTTCGCAACTGTTCCGTCGAAGAAAAAAATATCGAACGTTATATCGAACACATTTTTTATTGATATCGATCACGTGTCTATCGCGATACATATCGTTATCGTTTTATCGCCCAGCCCTACTTGTGATGTGATTATTTGCTGACTATTTTGCTGTTGTGTTTATCTATATAGTTTGGGTTTTTCACAAAAACATAAATATACTTCACTCTACTCTTGGATGAATGGATCCCCTTCATTTAAGTATGTGACCAAACAAGAGTGTTACATATAATGGCGCCCGAACAGGGACATCCTGGTAGAGAGTGAGAGTAATGTTAAAATTATGGCCGCATCTCATGGCGGCGCTGATGTGGGTACGGACCCAGACTTCACTGCTAAGCCTTTTACAACTCGCCGTGAACCCATTCAAGAAATCATTCGGTCCTTTGGTTGTTTGTACTTGGAGTCGGAAGAGGAGGCCATTGTACAGGAAGAGGAAGAAGATGTTGATCTGACTAATTTTCCACCACCTCCACCTTTGGACGAAGAGGAAGACGAAAGTCTCATCAGTCTTACCCTTGCAACCAAGTTAAATCAGTTAAGCATGAGGATAGACAAGATGGAGAAAGACAATGTGGAATGTATTAGGAGACTGGAGCAAGACATTCAAAATCACCTTCAGCGACATGACCATTGTCTTAAAACTCTAGAGGAACAAGCTTGTGATATAACCAAACAGATGATAACTCAATGCACAGAAAGCACAGATGGTTGATCAGAATCAGCAAAAGCTTGAGGAAAAGCTGACAAATATAAGTGAAAGTAGGTGTTGCCATTTGAAGCAAGTTATGGAGGAACAGATGCAAGATATGGGCAAAGCCATGATGGAGTGTTTAAAGAGAAGAGATAATCATCTCAAGTCTATGATGGGTTCTGTCCCGAATGCTGTGTCTACTCCTATAGCTCCACAAGCCTTCGCCACGTCATTCCCAGTTGGCCAGGCAACATCTACATCCCACATAATTCCCTATAAGGCAGCGGTCAGTCTAGAATTCCCCGTATTCAGGCGCACAGAAGGCGAAGATCCAATAACTTACCTAGAAAGGTGTACTGAATACTTAGCGGTGCGACCGATGAGTGATGGCGAGATATTGTCAATATTTCCATCAGTATTAATGAACACTGCTAAAGACTGGTGGATGGCGGAGAAAATCCACGTCAATACGTGGAATCAGTTCAAGGCACTATTTCTTCGTTCCTTTCTACCCGATGATCATGAGGTGGAGGCTGAGAGGAAAATCAGGGAGAGAAAGCAGGGGCTGGGTGAAAGCATCCGAACATTTGCTTTTCAATATAGAGCTATGTGTTTGAGACTGAGGCCATCAATGACCGAAAAAGAGATACTTCAAGCCACATTAAGGAACTGTAATCCTCGAGTGGCCAGTGTTCTGAGAAGCACAGTTAATACTTTTGATGAGTTGGTACGTGTTGGAGCTTTAGTGGAACGAGACATGGCAGAGGAAAGAGCCTACTGGAAACAACGTAATGCTGAGCAAGCCACCAGAAAATGAGGCACTGATAGACCAGATAAAGTCAAAGGCGGAAGTCACATCATTGCCATACTTTCAGAAAATGACATCAAGCTGTTAACCTTTCCAGTAGTATTACGGAAACATCCATGTGATGCTGTCATTGACACTGGTAGCTCATATTCCCTAATTCAAGAATCCTTGTGGAGGAGATGGAAAGAAGATGCTGAGACCTGGAAATCCAGCAGAGGACTGTCATTTGCTCTTGCCAATGGCCAAGTACAACGAGCAATAGGGGAAGTCACTTGGGAATGTAAATTGCAAGATAATACATACCCAGTGCGGCTGTTCATAATGAGGAATCAAGACCTATCATTTCCACTCATTCTTGGCCTTGATTTCCTGGTGTCAGTTGGCTTAAAACTTGACTTCAATAGTTCTTCTTATTCATTTCCTGGACAGGAGTCACCCCAATCATTTACTTGCCATCTCCAACCTGCCAGCATTAACATTCACTGTGCATTATCAACTGTACAAGTGTCAGAAAACACCATAACCATCATCAAGGATGTGGTGAGTCAAGCTGATATTTCACGTACTGAGAAGAGGCAACTGGAAGGTCTCTTATTAAACTGGCCCACTGTCTGGACAGATGAGCTAGGTAAAACCTCCGTCATCAAACATCAGATTATGACTAATGATCCCATCCCTGTAAGGAAAAGACCATACCCTGTGCCAGTTAACAAACAAAAGTTCATTGATGAGGAAATTGAATCGATGTTGAAAAAGGGCATAATACGGACGTCTACTTCACCCTGGGCAGCTCCTATAGTCCTAGTACCAAAAAAGGAGGGAAGTGTTCGTTTTTGTGTAGATTATCGATCATTAAACGCCAAGACACCATTAGACGGATTCCCAATGCCTCAAATACAGGACATCTTGGAGTCAATGTACGGAGCCTCAGTATTCAGCACCTTAGATCTTAGGAGTGGATACTGGCAAGTCATGATGGATGACTGCAGCATCCAGAAGACTGCATTCATTACCAAAAATAATCAATATGAATTCATCCGTCTTCCCTTTGGGCTGAAGAATGCGGGAGCTACCTTCCAAAGACTGATGAATAGAATATTGAAGGATTTGATTGGTAAATGTTGCTTCGTATACATTGATGATATAGTGGTGTATTCCAAAGACATCCAACAACATATCAGAGATCTTAAGGCTGTCTTCTGTGAAATGGAAGCAAGTGGTTTGACATTAAACCTCAAGAAGTGTAACCTCTGTAAGAAATCACTGTCTTTCTTAGGACGTGGTTTCTGAAGAAGGGGTCAGAACAGAGGGGACAAAGGTAGAAGCCGTGAAGAACTTGACCACACCAAGGAACTTAAAGGAGGTTCAACGATTTCTCGGCCTGGCTGGATGGTATCATCGGTTCATTTCTCATTTTTCAGAGCTTGCTGCTCCTTTACATGCTCTCAAACGGAAGAATGTACCATGGAATTGGACTGATGAGTGCCAAAATGCTTTTGAGAAACTGAAAGATGCTTTGCAAAAAGCCCCAGTTCTTGTACCGCCAGACCCTAGCAGATCATTTAAAGTACAGACTGATGCAAGCATTATCGGCTTGGGGGCTGTTTTGACCCAAGAATCAGACCAAGGTGAACGTGTCATTGCATATGCATCACGACTACTTCAGGGAGCGGAGAAATCGTACTCCGTATCGGAGAAGGAATGTCTTGCTGTGGTGTGGGCGGTGGAAAAGTGGCAGAAGTATCTGGAGAGAAGGCGATTCCAGATTATCACAGATCACGCAGCTCTTGTATGGGTATTTAACCATCCTCGACCTACTTCGAAACTCATGCGATGGGCCATCCGACTTCAAGGGCTTGACTTCACTTTGCAATACAGGAAAGGCCAATGCAATGTTCCTGATTCATTATCACGTGCCTTGCCTGAAGAGGATCTCCCGAGTCCTATTGCAATATGTCATGCACAGGATGTGGGTAAGGATTTTCATGTGGACTGGGAGGAATTAGAAAGATCACAGAAGAATGACCAAGCACTGCAAGACCTATGGGACAAAGCCAAATATCCCCCACAAGACCCAGATCATATACACTACGTTGTTCAGAATCAGTTTTTGTTCCGATGCATTCCTGACTCACTGAAAGGTAGCAGTTTGCAAGTGGTTATTCCCACAGATCTTCGTCAGAAATTCCTTGAATTCGCTCATGATAACCCACTGAGTGGACATTTGGAACGTATGAAGACGTTACGTCGGTTACTCAATGTGGTTTACTGGCCAGAAATTCGACGGGATGTTTGGAATCATTGCAAGCAGTGCCAGGTTTGCCAAAAGTATAAACCACGCATCCACAAGCTTTCTGGACAGCTACAATCTACACCCATCAAGGAACCTGGATATATGTTGGGATTGGATCTCATGGGCCCTTTCCCTAAAAGCTCAAAATTGAATGAGTACTTGTTGGTTGTTGTGGATTATTGCAGTAAGTGGGTGGAGGTGTTCCCGTTACGCTCAGCCAAGACTTGAGAAGGAAATTTTTACTCGCTGGGGAACTCCGACTTACCTTGTCTCAGATCGGGGACCCCAATTCATGTCCCAACTACTTAACACAACATGCAAGCAGTGGGGAGTGGTTCAAAAACTTACCACAGCATATCCCCCGCAAACCAACTTGACAGAGAGAGTGAATCGTACTCTCAAAACCATGATCGCCTCTTATGTCAAAGATAACCATCGACATTGGGATAAGTACGTTCATGAGTTTCGTTTTGCAATTAATTCTGCATGGCAAGAGAGTACTTCATTCACTCCATCTGAAATTGCCATAGGACGCAAATTGAAAGGACCCATGGATCAGTTTCAATATCGTCACCCAGACCCTGACCATTCTGCATATGATGTCATTGAGCGCCAACAAGCCCTATTGAACAGGGTGAAAGAAAATGTTGCAAGAACCCAGGAAAGACAAGGGAAGTACTACAACCAGAAGAGACGACAAGAAACTTTTGAAGAGGGTGATCTTGTCTGGGTTCGTACTCATCCAATGTCTCGGGCAGGAGATGCGTTCATGGTAAAGTTGGCCCCTAAGTGGCAAGGACCTGCAAAGGTAATCAGACAATTGAACAAAGTCAATTATAAAGTTGAAGTGTCAAAAGACCCTGTGCAAACTGAAACTTTTCATGTAGAGAATTTGAAGAAGTTTTATGGTTATGTCTAACCTTTCTCTAAAGGGTGGGGTGTGTAACAGTTCTGAAAGAATGTTACATTTTTTGTGCTGTAATTCTACTCCCCGTCTCAAGGGGGAGCTATAGAGGTTTCTTTGGGTAGAGCTATCCTTTTAAGAGAAACAAGTAAGAGTGTTTAGACAGGTATTGGCATGGCTTTGAGTGTTTGCTCAACTGAGCCGTATGCAAGGAACCCTATTTTGAGGAATCTTTTTGGTTCAACAGCTCAATGTAAGTTGTATATATTTTGTAATTTGATTGTTTATTATCAGTGTCTTTTGCCTATTTTGATTTGTATTTGCCTGTTTGTTTAGAGGGTTCTCTATTGACTTCATTCAATATGGACACTTCATCTGGAGTATGTTGGGCTCTGGTTCTACACCTTTGTTGATTACAAGGACTGATTCTTTATGATTTGAAACACTTTTTGTTGGACTTCTACTCCTGGACTTCTAATGAACTTTTGGAATATTGGGACACTTGCTTTTAACAAGGACTACTTGTGATGTGATTATTTGCTGACTATTTTGCTGTTGTGTTTATCTATATAGTTTGGGTTTTTCACAAAAACATAAATATACTTAACTCTACTCTTGGATGAATGGATCCCCTTCATTTAAGTATGTGACCAAACAAGAGTGTTACAACAGGTTTGGAGACTATTAAAACTGGGTTCAAGCCCTTTCCAAAGCTGTTTTCTATTTATTTTATCATTTGTCTGTAAAAGTTATAGTTATCTGAAGTCAGCTGATCGCTGTGATTTTCAGAAACAGAATTTTGAGAAAAACAGGTGTAATTGACGGCCACGTCCTGCTAGCGGGATGACTGGCGCTCCCTTTTTTATTGCCTTTTTTCATATCACATATTTTAGTAATCATCATAGATTAGGTATCATTCAAAAGCTTACAAACTCCAAATTCAACCTGTGAAAAACGTTTTGAAATTGGACGATTGAGAGGCGAGCAAAGTCTTTTAAACGAGCAGCTTCAAACTTCAAACTGTTGTTGTTATGTGGATGGAGGAGAGAACCCAGGCGCAGACGAAATGCAGACACTAAACGTTTATTATTACACAAACAGAAAACAAAAACCCACGAGGGGGCAAAGCAGAGACAAAACAAACGGGAGATAACTAAACTAGAAAACACTTGACAAGACTATTAACTAACAGCAAATATAAGATCAAGACGTTCTTCAAAGACAAGGTATTCACAGGTAGATAAATACTCACAAGAGAAACATGCAATGAGGAACAATGAACCGACAGGACAGGAAACACAGGGGGAATATAAGGAGAAACTATTGAGGGGAACAGGCGACACAGACTAGGTAACAATGACGATGAGGATAAGGATGAGGACACAGATGAGGATAACAAGGGGGCAGGGTATTAAACGAGACAACACAAGCACATGGCCCAAGCAACAGGCCATGTGCTTGTACACAAAACATGGTTCTGCCATGATCCTGCCACAAGACTAGAAAAATCAATGACATGATGGCAGAATCATGACAGAACCCCCACCTTAAGGATTGGCTTCCAGACGCTCCTCAAGGGGACATTAAACACGGGACATGACAGACTGTGACAAAGACACAAACCAACAATACATGACAAACACTAACAAAGGCATTGTGATAGATTCTTTTTTCCCTGAACCTGACTACTCTACACTAATACTCACTCTAGTTGGCCAAGTCTTATACTTTTCCCTCAACGCGTCTACAGTCGACGTCTGGCTGAGCTATAAACCTACCCTATTACCTCAGCGCGTCTACAGTCGACGTCTGGCTGGGTACTAATCCTATTACCTCAGCGCGTCTACAGTCGACGTCTGGCTGGGTACTAATCCTTTAACCTCAGCGCGTCTACAGTCGACGTCTGGCTGGGTACTAATAATTCTAACTAGCTTCTTGCTGCGCAGCTTAAATAACAGACAGACTCCAGCAAATGTCCTTTCAATGCTTTTAATTACGGCCAGGAGAGTTCTCGAGCAATACTCAGAGAACTTCCCAAGTAAAAACAAGGCCGGTGGATCTCAGACAAATTCCATTGAGAATCCCCCCGAAGACACTGATACAACCGCTTTTATACAATAGGGAGGTATGGCGTAATGACATTAATTTCATTGGTTCTTCATAGGTAGACTGTTTTGTTACTGGGTAGAGGAGACTTTGTTTTAATGATTCTATCTTAGTCATCTGTCTAGTTCCATTTCCCATATTTGTTATTTATACACACAGTCAGGTGTTTGACACACATACATTCATCTGAAGTACAGAATGTCTTTGGACATTGTATCAGAGATTTAGCTGGTTAAATGAGGTCAAATGTTAAAACATGGTTAGCTTAATATTCAGTTTAAAATTTTCCACCACAGTTCCCCTCTCTGGCCGTAAACAAATGCGGCCATATTAAATTTTAATTCTCCTAATCAATTTTCCATACCTGCATGATCCCCTTAAGTGTAACTTTAATACCACTTGTTATCTTTAACTATTTTCATCTTTTACTTTATAATTACCTGCAAGATATTCCTTCAATCAACATCCCAAGCTGTAATAGAACCAATTTCCAATGTTATCACATACACATACCATCTTCTCATCTATTCATCTCCTTCCCAACATTCTATCTTCCAGCAATTTAATTCTATCTGTAGTAAAACTAACCATACCATAATACACTGCCTTACAACTTTAAAACCTTGAGTCAGTTTCATCATCTTTAGCTATCTTTCAAATCGCATTGATCTATTCGGCCTTTAACAGCTGATAGTTCTGATTAACCTTTTAATTTTTATATTTTGATTTTTTTTTTGATCTTATTTTGTTAGCTTTTAATTCAAGCAGATGATTGTTTTTCCTAAACAGATCTATTTAAGTGTCTGTGTAAAAAAATCTAACCAAAAATATAATTTCTATACTCTTTCATTTTTATCCCTTAACACTAATATCAATAATTGTATTATTTTGTTTCAAACAATTTTTTTTTTTTAACTATATCTTCATACAATCCTATTTTCCAGAATTAACTAATAGGCATAACTTAAGTTATACTGCCTCTAAGTTTTGGCAATGCGGAATAGCTCATAACGGATCCATTGATCCAGATCATTCATTGCATTATTTACATTTTTAAATGTTTTGTTGTTGCTCATAAGCTATTTAAAAGAAGATTTGGAGATCTTCTCACAATCTCGGATCCATGGACAAATATGAAACATTTATATCTCGTACCCTTTTGGTGATGACAGCATGTGGTTTCAAAAGTTTAAAATTAGATTCATTGTTTTTATTGAATCCAGCAAATTACTTTTAAATGAAATTGAGTGACCAATTATTTTTGCTTTTCTTTGGGACACTTTGTGCCCTATATTTCCTTTTCCAGAGAATTCTACATAATCTATAATCTATTCAAAATACATGCTTTTGGCTCTATTAAATCCAGCCCCAGAGTTTTACCTGATTGGTGAGTCAAACTCTCACTATTACTATTCTGCTTTTGAACTTCCTATATTAGGGCAGCTGGACTGGTCCCTATTGGAAGCAGACTGTTAGTTTAAGAAATATGAAGAATTGCTGAAACCAGTGGATAATCAAAAACAAAAATCAAGTTAATATGATAATTAACTAAATTTGAAACGTTCTCTGTAGTGATCAGAAATACAGCACCTGGCAGTGAGTGGATGGAAGTCTTTGTTTTCTGTGTGGATTGTCGTTCAGTTGACTTGTTGGGCTGATATGTTTGATCATCAGGCTGTAATGAGACTCTCGGTCTGGCTTTTTGATCCACCCTGGCACACAATTCCATTGTGCATGGCAAAAATTGTCTTTAGGAAAAGTCACTGTCACCTCAAGTGAACTGTCCACTTCCTCTTTTAGGAGCTGGGGAGCTGAGGGCACCACTTCCTCTTTCTCCAGTCATCCAACATTTCAAGGTGTCTGAAACCCTGAACACTCAGAGAACTGCAAAACTCAAATTAAACTTATAGTTTAATAACTAAAAATCTCATCTGGTTATCAACAGCATTTCCTCATTTTATTAAAAAGCGTTCTTCATTGCGGGGAAAAAAGCAAGCATTTCTTCTTTGCAAAGACGCAGGAAAACAAAAAACTCTATTTATAATACAGTTTTACGTACCTTCTGTTTCTTTTTTAAGAATCCAAAATAAAATTACTGTAAGATGTACTATTTGCTTATTCAAATCAGAATCTATATTTGAACTGGTCACCCAACCTCATTCTCATACTAATGCATAATGCACATTAGAATCTCTGAAATGGATACATTTAATTTCCACACACTGTCTCCCAGGGATAACAGGATACAAATTCTAGACACCTTCAGATAGAAAATATAATATTTACACGCATGCAGTTAATATATAAATATTTATATAGTACTATTTATTCATCACTTTGAGAACACCTAGGTTTTACATCTCATATACATAAATAAATCAAAGTTTAAAATATAAAAGTTTCTTTATGATTCAAAATGTCCCAATTCTTTCAGAAAGCATATTTCTATTGTTATGTTTTATAATTGTAACAATTTTTGCCTTTTTAAATTTATCGATTTATCTTGTTTCAACATTTATAATTTCTATTTTTTCTCTTTATCATTCTATATTTTCAATCAGAATTAAAGTCTCTTAATAGCTAAGGTAAAAACATAATTTATCCTAAATCTTTTAAATTTGATCATGTTTTCAAAATTTTACTTAACAGAAAAGCCAAATTTCAGTTAAATGTTTTAATTAATTGCATTAATTTAGAAGCATTTTTAAAAGGAAAAGTGCTGAGGTCCATCATCCTACCTTAATTTAGTTCTTTTAGCCCGACTGGAATATGTCCCTCTGTCGAAACAGGGTTCTACAGTACGGCAGAGTGAAGATAAGATCATGCATGTGCATGGACGTGCATGTTACATGGTTCCTCGTCCCTGTCCATCCGACAGAGGGAGATTCCGAGGACTCCTGGATGGCCCGCCAAATTGTGATAGATTCTTTTTTCCCTGAACCTGACTACTCTACACTAATACTCACTCTAGTTGGCCAAGTCTTATACTTTTCCCTCAACGCGTCTACAGTCGATGTCTGGCTGAGCTATAAACCTACCCTATTACCTCAGCGCGTCTACAGTCGACGTCTGGCTGGGTACTAATCCTATTACCTCAGCGCGCCTACAGTCGACGTCTGGCTGGGTACTAATCCTTTAACCTCAGCGCGTCTACAGTCGACGTCTGGCTGGGTACTAATAATTCTAACTAGCTTCTTGCTGCGCAGCTTAAATAACAGACAGACTCCAGCAAATGTCCTTTCAATGCTTTTAATTACGGCCAGGAGAGTTCTCGAGCAATACTCAGAGAACTTCCCAAGTAAAAACAAGGCCGGTGGATCTCAGACAAATTCCATTGAGAATCCCCCCGAAGACACTGATACAACCGCTTTTATACAATAGGGAGGTATGGCGTAATGACATTAATTTCATTGGTTCTTCATAGGTAGACTGTTTTGTTACTGGGTAGAGGAGACTTTGTTTTAATGATTCTATCTTAGTCATCTGTCTAGTTCCATTTCCCATATTTGTTATTTATACACACAGTCAGGTGTTTGACACACATACATTCATCTGAAGTACAGAATGTCTTTGGACATTGTATCAGAGATTTAGCTGGTTAAATGAGGTCAAATGTTAAAACATGGTTAGCTTAATATTCAGTTTAAAATTTTCCACCACAGCATACAAGAGAAAACAGCAACAGGGTTGGGATGGAACAATAAAAACAACAAACATGGTAGAGGAGGTGGAGGAATAACAGTTCATGGTGGGTGGTCCAGTGTGGATGGGGGTCCTACGTCCATGGGATAATGGCAAGGAACGAGGAATCCGGGCAGGTTTGGATGAAGACACACGAGGAAAGGACTTGGGCAAAACAGTCTGGGGTTTCGTGGTGACGGGGAACAGTCCGGGGATGAGACATGACAGAGGGGACCGGGGAAACAAACGGATGACTGGAGACATCGGGGACTGCAGCAGCAGGTAGTGGAATGGAGACAAGGGGATCATCAGGCTGTAAGGAGGCTGAGACTGGAACTCCCAGAGGTAGACCCAGAATCAACGCTCCACAACTCTGAGTCTGTGACCGCCATAGGTTCTGAAACTGCACTTTCGGCGGCAGGCTTGGGTGCAGCTCTCTCAGTGCCAGGCTCGAGGACTGAGGGCAAGACAGGACGGACAGGGACTTCGAGGATCCTTGATAGACACGACAAATAATCAGACAAGGTCCTGGCAGCTATGATGACAGGCATTTCATGTTGTGATGAAACAGACCACAGAATTGCATCAGCCGTCCTATCGGCCGCGGCTCTCACAGCAGGCATCCCTGTAACAGACTTCGCCCTCTCAACCATAGGCTTAGGAATCATGCTTCCATCAGCAGGTACAGGATAAGTGTTCACAGTTGCTGCCTCAGGAACAGCAGTCACAGTTGCAGACTCAGGAACAGCGCTTACTGTTGCAACCTTAGGAACAGCGCTATCAGCTGCAGACTCTGGAAGAGCGCTTACTGTTGCAACCTGAGGAACAGCACTATCAGCTGCAGACTCTAGAAGAGCGCTTACTGTTGCAGCTTCTGGAACAGAGCTTACTATTGCAGCCTCAGGAACAGCGCTTACTGTTGCAACCTCAGGAACAGCGCTATCAGCTGCAGACTCTGGAAGAGCGCTTACTGTTGCAACCTCAGGAACAGCGCTGTCAGCTGCAGACTCTGGAAGACCTCTTACTGTTGCAGCCTCAGGAACAGTGCTATCAGCTGCAGACTCTGGAAGAGAGCTTAATGTTGCAACCTCAGGAACCGCGCACGTGGCTGCAGAGTCAGAAACAGTGCTCCCAGTAGCAGCAGTGGGTAGAGAAACCATGTCAGACTCAGGAGAAGACGGCGATGTGGAACAGGAAGCTCCCTTCTTCCTCCTCTTTCTCCTTAGCCGTGGAGCAATGGTCACAGCAGGACTCGTGAATGGCTGGCCCTCAGCGGAGGACGAAACGAGACCACTTCTGGTTGGGTGAGCTCAGATGACGATGAGTCCGAGGGGGAATCCCAAGAAACCTGTCTCCCTCGTTTACCACGGAGGTCAGCAGGTGTGGAAGACGCCTTTGGAGTCGAAACGAGGGGAGCCTGGTTCTCTTGCGTGACCACCGCTAATACGCGACCCTCAGGAATCACTGGCAGTGTGCCGAGTGAAGACGACATGGTGGGAGCCTACGAATCCTTCCTCGACATGCAGGCCACCATATCTGGGAACAAGCGGTGAACCAGACTTTCCCGTTCAGAACGTTTAGACCCGCGATGAGGTAGCGATTTACCAGTATCTCAGACAAGAAGAACCACCTCTCCTCCACCACCCGGGCGTACTGTCTCAAGGTCTGCTCACCCTGGGAAGGAAATGGAAGCTTTCCATTCCTGGAATTGGAAATCGCCTCCTGTCACCAATGTACAAGATCTTCAGGCATACAGTCTGATGGGTCCAGTTTTGGTCGGTTCATTCTGTTATGTGGATGGAGGAGAGAACCCAGGCGCAGACGAAATGCAGAAACTAAACTTTTATTATGACTCAAACAGAAAACAAAAACCTACGAGGGGGCAAAACAGAGACAAAACAAATGGGAGATAACTAAACTAGAAAACACTTGACAATACAAGATCAAGACATTCTTCAAAGACAAGGTATTCACAGGTAGATACTCACAAGAGAAACATGCAATGAGAAACAATGAACCGACACAGGACAGCAAACACATATATAGGGAGAAACTAATGATGGGAACAGATGACACAGACTAGGTAATAATGACAGGATGAGGATAACAAGGGGGCAGGGTATTAAATGAGACAACACAAGCACATGGCCCAAGCAACAGGCCATGCGCTTGTACACAAAACATGGTTCTGCCATGATCCTGCCACAAGACTAGAAAAATCAATGACATGATGGCAGAATCATGACAGTTGTTCTCTTGTGCTCCGCATCACACCACACAATAATGCTGGATAAAAATTAAATGAATAAAAACTTGCGTGCCGTTGTAGTTCACCCAGGACTGGACTTTATTCTGTTATGTGGCTTATTTTGATAAGTGAACTGTCTTTCTAGTGTTAAGAGAAGGGGAGCTAAACGGGAGATTTGTGTTTCCCCCTCCGCTCTGCCTGCGTGCATGTTATTAAAGAGAAACGCAGTCTTTTTAGCTGGCCATTATAAATCGCTATTCTGCACTAAACTAGTGAATTTTCCCTAGTTATATTCAGAGATGATAAACAAGATGTTATAGAAAAATAATTTAATAAAAAAAAAACAAATTTTGACAAAAAACTGACATCTAATCTATATTTAGACTTTACTGAAAACGTACCAGCTTGATCGCAGCTTTCCCCAGATCGCATCACATTTTTTTAAAAGATCAAAAGTCAAGTCACCATTAATATAGTGCACAATGTAAATTGTTCCGAAGCGGTTTTACAGTGATAATAGAAAATTAAAGTAACAGAGATTGTTTTGGCTTTATATCAGCTCTAGAAGAAAATTATTTAACAGTTTAAGTTAGTAGATTCACTTCCGTCGCAACGATCATTAGTTGTTAACTTAGCTAACACAACCATTTTAACAGAAAACTCTTAAATTCTCTCTATGCAAACTTTGATAATGAGTTAAAGCACTGTGAAATAACATGAACATGAACATTTTTGTTGATTTACTTTATCAAAGTTTAATAAACGCTGTAAGAATACATTGCTTATAGTTCACATTAACTAATGTAGTTATGTTAAAAAATGAAACCTTATTGTAAAGTGTTACCAAATATCCATAAGTGATACTTACCTTAATTTTACATTACATTCATTTCCTTCATTCACCCTTGTCAAATAGATGTGTGTTTAATTGTAGTGAATGTGCACTATAAACAGCATTTGCAGATTATATAAAGTAATAAAATAAAAGGTCACTTAAATCTATGTACATGAAGAACATTTTAAATACTACAAGTACATTTACTTTTAAATGTAGAATTAACTAAAATATGTATACTTAAAATGATTTTTTATTTTTATAATCATGCTTTAGAGTACACTTATTTTGATTTGTTAAATAACATTGTAAAGCACACATAAGTATAATGTTATAATGATAATTTTAGCTGTGTGTGTCATCCAATAACAAATTTTGAATTCAGCATTTTAATTTAATTTTGAATTTAAGAAATTGCAACTTCATCATTAAAAGTGTACACAGTGTAGGCTACTTCTCAGCTTAAGTCTGAGAAAATAAAATAGTTATAAATGTCTTTAATAGCAGTAAAAGTAAAAAAAAAAGCAGGAGGTTGATGCTAGGTCTGAGGATATGCAGATTCTGGTCTCCTGCCACGTGTCACTTCCTCTCATAATGAGTGAGGGGTGCTGTGTGGCAGCAGGTGCTGAGAATAGAACATGGTGCCGCTCACACTCATTTTCTCTTTTATAATAATCAGCACAGAAACGCTGAGGGCCTGTCAGTTAACATCAGAGCTCTAATGCAGATGTAGCTTTTCATATTTAAACATGCTTAGACTCCGTCTGGACTCTTACATCAGAATCTAAAGCATCAGGGCTGGAGTGAGACATTCTCAGCAAGCAGACGAGACTTATGACTGTAAACATCTGTAGGGCTGCATGATTCTGGAGAAATTGAGAATCACTTTTTTTTTCTTAAAATAAATGAATCATGAATCTCCCGTTATTATGAATAGACAACGAAACAAGTAATCTATAATTCACTAGACGTTCTGACAAATATTAATTGCTGCAGTCTATTTAAAAAAAATGTATTAATTTGAATGAATGATTCAATGACTCGCTCATGAAGACTTCACTTGTTTAATTACTGGATGTATCAGTGTTGTTAAACCTTAAATCTCTTGAATGAACGATTCAATGACAAAAACACTCACCCAAAGGATTATTAGGAACACCATACTAATACTGTGTTTGACCTCCTTTTGCTTTCAGAACTTCCTTGGCATTGATTCAACAAGGTGCTGGAAGAATTCTTTAGAAATGTTGACCCATATTGATAGGATAGCATCTTGCAGTTGATAAAGATTTGTGGGATGCACATCCAGGGCACGAAGCTCCCGTGCCACCAGATCCCAAAGATGCTCTATTGGGTTGAGATCTGGTGACTGTGGGGAACATTTTAATACAGTGAACTCATTGTCATGTTCAAGAAACCAATTTGAAATGATTCCAGCTTTGTGACATGGTGCATTATCCTGCTGGAAGTAGCCATTAGAAGATGGGTACATGGTGGCCATAAAGTGATGGACATGGTCTGAAACAATGCTCAGGTAGGCCGTGGCATTTAAACGATGCCCATTTGGAGATATTGAAACTCAAAATTTTGGGGAAAAGTTTTGAGAAGATTGGGGAAACTTAATTTTTTGCCAAAAAAATAAATATCAATATCTCAGCTCTGGAAGGGTCTAGAGCCTCCATTTTTGCACTCAGGTCTAAGTGTCATGGCCCTCTATCAGAATCCAGAGTTTTGAGAAGATTTGGGAAACTTAATTTTTTGCCAAAAAAAATAAAAAACATAAGGGGTAACACTGTCGTTTTTTTTTCTGCACAAAATTTTGAGTTTCAATATCTCAGCTGTGGAAGGGTCTAGAGCATTGGTTCCCAACAGGGGGGTCGCGGCCCACAAGGGGGCCTCAGCGAGCTCTGTGGGGGGTCGCGGCATATTTTGAAGGTTTGAGCAATGAGCATTAAATAAAAGACCTGAACTTTTTTCTGTTCAAAATTTGCAAAATGTATATAATGAGTGAGTTCATCACGAGTCCATTTTCCAATCCGTGTTTTTGTCTTGTCCTGAATTATTTTGGTACACCTATAATAAGTATTTACATTGGGACTATTTTACACTGGTTCGGATCGCTGCCGCTGCGGAGTACTACAGTACCTGCGTGACTCGTCGTAGACGTACACGGAGAGAAGTAGTTCCGGCTACACTGTTCTTTCCGAAAGACGCATTATTCTGTTTATAAATGCAAGTTTATTATCGCTCGCTGTAGCGCCAAAAGCGTAAAAATAAAGCCTCACAATGATAAAGCCTCACAGATAACATGCAAGTATTGAGGCCCGAGACAACAGTCATTTAATAGCAGATATTCTTTTTCTTAACCTTAACACCAGTGTGAATATTTTTATTTTTGCATTTTAAATAGGGCCAATTAATAGGCTTCTCCTAGGCTTACGTTGTTAAATTACAAAGGGCCTACTAATGTTTTAGTCTTTTTTTTCAATATTATAGGCTATTATTTGTGCATAAACATACCGTTTGTTTGAAAAAAAAAAAAAATTTTGTTATCCTTGCTGCAAGCTTACAATCATTAAATGTGAAGGGGGGCCCTAAAATATTTTCTTGGGAAAAAGAGGGTCACAGATGAAAAAAGGTTGGGAACCACTGGTCTAGAGCCTCAATTTTTGCACCCAGGTCCATGTATCGTGGCCCTCTATCAGAATCCAGAGTTTTGAGAAGATTGGAGAAACTTAATTTTTCACCCCCCGAAAAAAAACATAAGGGGTAACACTGTCATTTTTTTTTTTCTGGTCAAAATTTTGAGTTTCAATATCTCAGCTCTGGAAGGGTCTAGAGCCTCAATTTTTGCACCCAGGTCCATGTCTCGTGGCCCTCTATCAGAATCCAGAGTTTTGAGACGATTGGAGAAACTTAATTTTTCACCCCCCGAAAAAAAAACATAAGGGGTAACACTGTCATTTTTTTTTCTGGTCAAAATTTTGAGTTTCAATATCTCAGCTCTGGAAGGGTCTAGAGCCTCAATTTTTGCACCCAGGTCCATGTCTCGTGGCCCTCTATCAGAATCCAGAGTTTTGAGACGATTGGAGAAACTTAATTTTTCACCCCCCGAAAAAAAAACATAAGGGGTAACACTGTCATTTTTTTTTCTGGTCAAAATTTTGAGTTTCAATATTTCAGCTCTGGAAGGGTCTAGAGCCTCAATTTTTGCACCCAGGTCCATGTATCGTGGCCCTCTATCAGAATCCAGAGTTTTGAGAAGATTGGAGAAATTTAATTTTTCACCCCCCGAAAAAAAAAACATAAGGGGTAACACTGTCATTTTTTTTTTTTGCTGGTCGAAATTTTGAGTTTCAATATCTCAGCTCTGGAAGGGTCTAGAGCCTCAATTTTTGCACCCAGGTCAGGGGCGGACTGGCCATCTGGAGCACCGGGACTTTTCCCGGTGGGCCGCTGGCCAATGTGGGCCGGCCCGGTACAAATATCAAGTATCAAAAATATATATAAAACAATGATGAAAATCAGAATATTACATTTCTTTTCTACGAAAATCGATAAGGGAATCGATCGCGCTGCCGACAAGGAGCGCGTTTCGTGTGAATGAATGTGACTGTCTCTCCCTGTTAATTTGTTTGGTCTGCTCTGTTGCGAAACACGCCCCCTTTCACGTCCTGGAAAAACACAACACAGACAGCCGCGGCGCGCGCGCAGATGAAAGCCGACTCCCTCGCGTCGTCACCTGTGTCGCGGGGAAAAAAGCTCCATTTGAACACTGACAGAACTACAACCAACTGCTAGAGGTAGCTAGAGGTAGATGCTGAGAAATCTATGTGTCAAATGCTTCAAATTAACAGATTATACATTTGGCGCAAAGAGTAGCTGTTCAACAGATTCTGAAAATGGTTCTTAAGGCGAAAGTTTGCTCCCCCTGACTAGCGTTGTGTTATTTAAAATAAATCTTTAAATAGCATATAGCTTTGTATTGTGTTATATTTTTATGCTAAAAGTGGTTTTAAAAATATTCTGCACATTAATGAGCCAATTTGTTATGATGTGGGATGTGGTGGTATGGAGGCCGAAAAAGCTCAACGCGTTGCAACTGAATGAAAACGCATGAGAATAGAATAAACACCCACAAACTGAAAGAAAACATCTACATCAGTTTCACAACACACGTGTGCACCAAATACTCACAACACCACCCAAATACAGAAACGCGCAAATAACACAGACCACAATAAAAAAACTTTCCAGGGGAACCAAATAAGTGACTAACCCTTACAGCTTAAAATTCTACTTTATGTATTTATTTATTTTTGCAAAACGTACAGAGATTACATTTTTATGACATTTAACTTGTATACAATATTCAAAATGTATTAACAATATGTTCAATGTCATCAGAATACAAATGAGAAAAGAACAATGAGCTGAAAACTTAAAATAAAAAACTTAAAAATAAATAAAGATAGAGAAGAACATGAAGGAAAGATTTATCTGTAATCCGTTACACTGTAAAAATTGTTTCATGTTCTGTGACGGGTGCGTTGCTCACCTCACATTAATTTTATTATGATTTACACTGTTTATTTTGAAGTTTAATTTAGTATGGTTTGTTACTTTATTTAAAATCCCTTAGCATTATTAATAAACACAGGACAAGGTTATGAGTTAAACAGTTTATTATGTATGGAAGGGTGCACACTACTTATTTTTCACTGATGCATCGTTCTGCTGAAATGTCATCATAGCAGGGCTAGTCAGTGTAATGTTCATGGTGTCTGTAAACTAAATGTTGTTTAAGCTTGTTATGAAAGCATTGGCGTCCTCTTTATAAACAGAAAAACTCTTATTTTTTCTGAACGCACTCTCAGACCTTTAGACAAGCAAATTAATTGGGTGTTGCTTTACATTTATGATCAGAATGACAAGGAATGCTATTTTTGTGTGTGTTGTTATTGTAGTCTTACTGTAGGTAATATACTGGATTGATGTTTGTTAATAGTCAGTTGCTCTGATGTTTCTGCTGCTTCATGCTTGTGTAAAGCTCTAGTGATTTTACTTCTAATGAAAACCATGATATATACAGTCCAGAACAGAACAGGGTTAAAACCAGGAAACCAGCCTTTTAGGATTGCTGTAAATTTAAAACTGAAGCTAGTCCCAATTATGGAATCACAGAAGCTACTCCAGTTATTTTGTCAAGAGATTTCTTGTTTATTTTTGTGTTACATTGATGTGTCATTGCACACAATACTTCTATGCAAACTAAACTATAGCTCATCCCTAATCTCTCCTCAGCAAATTTCCCAAAATATAATTATTATGAATAACGTTAATAAAAAAAAATACAAAAAAATAACTTTAAGCAATACAATTTTTGTTTTCAATTAATCATGTTTATTTTGAAGGAAAGTACACCTAATTTGAATTGAATTAAAAGATTATTATTGATACAGACTCACTGAACTGTACTATATTATAATAGTTATATATTTTCACACTGTACAACATTAGGCTTTTAATGTATTCAATTTCCTTCTATTAACTAGTCTTTAGACTAACTTTCACATTCTCATTTATAGATGTAGAATATATAATATAAAGTATTTCTAAAACTATCTTTTTAATTAAAAAAAATAATAATCTTTTTTTCATGTCTTTTCTTACAGAAGGAATGTGTTTGGACCATCTATTCATCAGAAGCAGAGCTGTGGGACGTGTGGACAGACATTGACTGTAATGATGGACTACTGATGATGGACGGGTAAGACTTGTAATGTGTGAATGTTGTTGTTTGGCACTTAACATGTAGGTTCCCATCATTTTCTTTTTGGAGGGTGACCCCTTTAAAAAGCAAATGATGGGAACCTAAATAGGTGGGGAAGGGACGGCAGGGCAAAAATTTTTTCCCCACCCCTTCACACATACAGCATTCACTCATATCGTAGAGATCTGGCTGGGGTCGAACCAGCAACCTCTGAACACGTGAGGCAGCGCTCTTACCTGTGAGCCACAGATCTCTTGCTGATATATGTGCTGGAACTTATATTTCACTCCACGATACATGGACCTGGGTGCAAAAATTGAGGCTCTAGACCCTTCCAGAGCTGAGATATTGAAACTCAAAATTTTGACCAGAAAAAAAAAATGACAGTGTTACCCCTTATGTTTTTTTTTCGGGGGGTGAAAAATTAAGTTACTCCAATCTTCTCAAAACTCTGGATTCTGATAGAGGGCCACGATACATGGACCTGGGTGCAAAAATTGAGGCTCTAGACCCTTCCAGAGCTGAGATATTGAAACTAAAAATTTTGACCAGAAAAAAAAAATGACAGTGTTACCCCTTATGTTTTTTTTCGGGGGGTGAAAAATTAAGTTTCTCCAATCTTCTCAAAACTCTGGATTCTGATAGAGGGCCACGATACATGGACCTGGGTGCAAAAATTGAGGCTCTAGACCCTTCCAGAGCTGAGATATTGAAACTCAAAATTTTGACCAGCAAAAAAAAAAAAAATGACAGTGTTACCCCTTATGTTTTTTTTTTTCGGGGGGTGAAAAATTAAATTTCTCCAATCTTCTCAAAACTCTGGATTCTGATAGAGGGCCACGATACATGGACCTGGGTGCAAAAATTGAGGCTCTAGACCCTTCCAGAGCTGAGATATTGAAACTCAAAATTTTGACCAGAAAAAAAAATGACAGTGTTACCCCTTATGTTTTTTTTTCGGGGGGTGAAAAATTAAGTTTCTCCAATCGTCTCAAAACTCTGGATTCTGATAGAGGGCCACGAGACATGGACCTGGGTGCAAAAATTGAGGCTCTAGACCCTTCCAGAGCTGAGATATTGAAACTCAAAATTTTGACCAGAAAAAAAAATGACAGTGTTACCCCTTATGTTTTTTTTCGGGGGGTGAAAAATTAAGTTTCTCCAATCTTCTCAAAACTCGGGATTCTGATAGAGGGCCACGATACATGGACCTGGGTGCAAAAATTGAGGCTCTAGACCCTTCCAGAGCTGAGATATTGAAACTCAAAATTTTGACCAGAAAAAAAAAAATGACAGTGTTACCCCTTATGTTTTTTTTTTTCGGGGGGTGAAAAATTAAGTTTCTCCAATCTTCTCAAAACTCGGGATTCTGATAGAGGGCCACGAGACATGGACCTGGGTGCAAAAATTGAGGCTCTAGACCCTTCCAGAGCTGAGATATTGAAACTCAAAATTTTGACCAGAAAAAAAATGACAGTGTTACCCCTTATGTTTTTTTTTCGGGGGGTGAAAAATTAAGTTTCTCCAATCTTCTCTAAACTCTGGATTCTGATAGAGGGCCACGATACATGGACCTGGGTGCAAAAATTGAGGCTCTAGACCCTTCCAGAGCTGAGATATTGAAACTCAAAATTTTGACCAGATAAAAAAAAATGACAGTGTTACCCCTTATGTTTTTTTTTTCGGGGGGTGAAAAATTAAGTTTCTCATATCTTCTCAAAACTCTGGATTCTGATAGAGGGCCACGATACATGGACCTGGGTGCAAAAATTGAGGCTCTAGACCCTTCCAGAGCTGAGATATTGAAACTCAAAATTTTGACCAGAAAATAAAATGACAGTGTTACCCCTTATGTTTTTTTTTTTTCGGGGGGTGACAGATTAAGTTTATCCAATCTTCTCAAAACTCTGGATTCTGATAGAGGGCCACAATACATGGACCTTGGTGCGAAAATTGAGGCTCTAGACCCTTCCAGAGCTGAGATATTGAAACTCAAAATTTTGACCAGAAAAAAAAAAATGACAGTGTTACCCCTTATGTTTTTTTTTTTTTTCGGGGGCTGAAAAATTAAGTTTCTCCAATCATCTCAAAACTCTGGATTCTAATAGAGGGCCACGAGACATGGACCTGGGTGCAAAAATTGAGGCTCTAGACCCTTCCAGAGCTGAAATATTGAAACTCAAAATTTTGACCAGAAAAAAAAATGACAGTGTTACCCCTTATGTTTTTTTTTTTTCGGGGGGTGAAAAATTAAGTTTCTCCAATCTTCTCAAAACTCGGGATTCTGATAGAGGGCCACGATACATGGACCTGGGTGCAACAATTGAGGCTCTAGACCCTTCCAGAGCTGAGATATTGAAACTCAAAATTTTGACCAGAAAAAAAAAATGACAGTGTTACCCCTTATGTTTTTTTTTCGGGGGGTGAAAAATTAAGTTTCTCCAATCTTCTCAAAACTCTGGATTCTGATAGAGGGCCACGATACATGGACCTGGGTACAAAAATTGAGGCTCTAGACCCTTCCAGAGCTGAGATATTGAAACTCAAAATTTTGACCAGAAAAAAAATGACAGTGTTACCCCTTATGTTTTTTTTTTCGGGGGGTGAAAAATTAAGTTTCTCCAATCTTCTCTAAACTCTGGATTCTGATAGAGGGCCACGATACATGGACCTGGGTGCAAAAATTGAGGCTCTAGACCCTTCCAGAGCTGAGATATTGAAACTCAAAATTTTGACCAGAAAAAAAAAATGACAGTGTTACCCCTTATGTTTTTTTTTTCGGGGGGTGAAAAATTAAGTTTCTCCAATCTTCTCAAAACTCTGGATTCTGATAGAGGGCCACGATACATGGACCTGGGTGCAAAAATTGAGGCTCTAGACCCTTCCAGAGCTGAGATATTGAAACTCAAAATTTTGACCAGAAAAAAAAAATGACAGTGTTACCCCTTATGTTTTTTTTTCGGGGGGTGAAAAATTAAGTTTCTCCAATCTTCTCAAAACTCTGGATTCTGATAGAGGGCCACAATACATGGACCTGGGTGCGAAAATTGAGGCTCTAGACCCTTCCAGAGCTGAGATATTGAAACTCAAAATTTTGACCAGAAAAAAAAAATGACAGTGTTACCCCTTATGTTTTTTTTTTTCGGGGGGTGAAAAATTAAGTTTCTCCAATCTTCTCAAAACTCTGGATTCTGATAGAGGGCCACGATACATGGACCTGGGTGCAAAAATTGAGGCTCTAGACCCTTCCAGAGCTGAGATATTGAAACTCAAAATTTTGACCAGAAAAAAAAAATGACAGTGTTACCCTTTATGTTTTTTTTTTTCGGGGGGTGATAAATTAAGTTTCTCCAATCGTCTCAAAACTCTGGATTCTGATAGAGGGCCACGATACATGGACCTGGGTGCAAAAATTGAGGCTCTAGACCCTTCCAGAGCTGAGATATTGAAACTCAAAATTTTGACCAGTAAAAAAAAAAAATGACAGTGTTACCCCTTATGTTTTTTTTTCGGGGGGTGAAAAATTAAATTTCTCCAATCTTCTCAAAACTCTGGATTCTGATAGAGGGCCACGATACATGGACCTGGGTGCAAAAATTGAGGCTCTAGACCCTTCCAGAGCTGAAATATTGAAACTCAAAATTTTGACCAGAAAAAAAAAATGACAGTGTTACCCCTTATGTTTTTTTTCGGGGGGTGAAAAATTAAGTTTCTCCAATCTTCTCAAAACTCTGGATTCTGATAGAGGGCCACGATACATGGACCTGGGTGCAAAAATTGAGGCTCTAGACCCTTCCAGAGCTGAGATATTGAAACTCAAAATTTTGACCAGAAAAAAAAAAATGACAGTGTTACCCCTTATGTTTTTTTTTTTTTTTTCGGGGGGTGAAAAATTAAGTTTCTCCAATCTTCTCTAAACTCTGGATTCTGATAGAGGGCCACGATACATGGACCTGGGTGCAAAAATTGAGGCTCTAGACCCTTCCAGAGCTGAGATATTGAAACTCAAAATTTTGACCAGAAAAAAAAAAAAAAAAATGACAGTGTTACCCTTTATGTTTTTTTTCGGGGGGTGATAAATTAAGTTTCTCCAATCGTCTCAAAACTCTGGATTCTGATAGAGGGCCACGATACATGGACCTGGGTGCAAAAATTGAGGCTCTAGACCCTTCCAGAGCTGAGATATTGAAACTCAAAATTTTGACCAGTAAAAAAAAAATGACAGTATTACCCCTTATGTTTTTTTTTTTCGGGGGGTGAAAAATTAAATTTCTCCAATCTTCTCAAAACTCTGGATTCTGATAGAGGGCCACGATACATGGACCTGGGTGCAAAAATTGAGGCTCTAGACCCTTCCAGAGCTGAAATATTGAAACTCAAAATTTTGACCAGAAAAAAAAAATGACAGTGTTACCCCATATGTTTTTTTTTTCGGGGGGTGAAAAATTAAGTTTCTCCAATCGTCTCAAAACTCTGGATTCTGATAGAGGGCCACGAGACATGGACCTGGGTGCAAAAATTGAGGCTCTAGACCCTTCCAGAGCTGAGATATTGAAACTCAAAATGTTGACCAGCAAAAAAAAAATGACAGTGTTACCCCTTATGTTTTTTTTTCGGGGGGTGAAAAATTAAGTTTCTCCAATCTTCTCAAAACTCTGGATTCTGATAGAGGGCCACGATACATGGACCTGGGTGCAAAATTTGAGGCTCTAGACCCTTCCAGAGCTGAGATATTGAAACTCAAATTTTGACCAGAAAAAAAAAATGACAGTGTTACCCCTTATGTTTTTTTTCGGGGGGTGAAAAATTAAGTTTCTCCAATCTTCTCAAAACTCTGGATTCTGATAGAGGGCCACGATACATGGACCTGGGTGCAAAAATTGAGGCTCTAGACCCTTCCAGAGCTGAGATATTGAAACTCAAAATTTTGACCAGAAAAAAAAAATGACAGTGTTACCCTTTATGTTTTTTTTTGGGGGGGTGATAAATTAAGTTTCTCCAATCGTCTCAAAACTCTGGATTCTGATAGAGGGCCACGATACATGGACCTGGGTGCAAAAATTGAGGCTCTAGACCCTTCCAGAGCTGAGATATTGAAACTCAAAATTTTGACCAGAAAAAAAAATGACAGTGTTACCCCTTATGTTTTTTTTTTCGGGGGGTGAAAAATTAAGTTTCTCCAATCTTCTCAAAACTCTGGATTCTGATAGAGGGCCACGATACATGGACCTGGGTGCAAAAATTAAGGCTCTAGACCCTTCCAGAGCTGAGATATTGAAACTCAAAATTTTGACCAGAAAAAAAAAATGACAGTGTTAGCCCTTATGTTTTTTTTTTCGGGGGGTGAAAAATTAAGTTTCTCCAATCTTCTCAAAACTCTGGATTCTGATAGAGGGCCACGATACATGGACCTGGGTGCAAAAATTGAGGCTCTAGACCCTTCCAGAGCTGAGATATTGAAACTCAAAATTTTGACCAGAAAAAAAAAATGACAGTGTTACCCTTTATGTTTTTTTTTGGGGGGGTGATAAATTAAGTTTCTCCAATCGTCTCAAAACTCTGGATTCTGATAGAGGGCCACGATACATGGACCTGGGTGCAAAAATTGAGGCTCTAGACCCTTCCAGAGCTGAGATATTGAAACTCAAAATTTTGACCAGTAAAAAAAAAATGACAGTGTTACCCCTTATGTTTTTTTTTCGGGGGGTGAAAAATTAAATTTCTCCAATCTTCTCAAAACTCTGGATTCTGATAGAGGGCCACGATACATGGACCTGGGTGCAACAATTGAGGCTCTAGACCCTTCCAGAGCTGAGATATTGAAACTCAAAATTTTGACCAGAAAAAAAAAAAAATGACAGTGTTACCCCTTATGTTTTTTTTTCGGGGGGTTAAAAAATTAAGTTTCTCCAATCGTCTCAAAACTCTGGATTCTGATAGAGGGCCACGAGACATGGACCTGGGTGCAAAAATTGAGGCTCTAGACCCTTCCAGAGCTGAGATATTGAAACTCAAAATTTTGACCAGAAAAAAAAAAATGACAGTGTTACCTCTTATGTTTTTTTTGGGGGGTGAAAAATTAAGTTTCTCCAATCTTCTCAAAACTCTGGATTCTGATAGAGGGCCACGATACATGGACCTGGGTGCAAAAATTGAGGCTCTAGACCCTTCCAGAGCTGAGATATTGAAACTCAAAATTTTGACCAGAAAAAAAAAATGACAGTGTTACCCCTTATGTTTTTTTTTTTCGGGGGGGTGACAGATTAAGTTTCTCCAATCTTCTCAAAACTCTGGATTCTGATAGAGGGCCACGAGACATGGACCTGGGTGCAAAAATTGAGGCTCTAGACCCTTCCAGAGCTGAGATATTGAAACTCAAAATTTTGACCAGAAAAAAAAAATGACAGTGTTACCCCTTATGTTTTTTTTTTCGGGGGGTGAAAAATTAAGTTTCTCCAATCTTCTCAAAACTCTGGATTCTGATAGAGGGCCACGATACATGGACCTGGGTGCAAAAATTGAGGCTCTAGACCCTTCCAGAGCTGAGATATTGAAACTCAAAATTTTGACCAGAAAAAAAAAATGACAGTGTTACCCCTTATGTTTTTTTTTTTTTTTCAGGGGGTGAAAAATTAAGTTTCTCCAATCTTCTCTAAACTCTGGATTCTGATAGAGGGCCACGATACATGGACCTGGGTGCAAAAATTGAGGCTCTAGACCCTTCCAGAGCTGAGATATTGAAACTCAAAATTTTGACCAGAAAAAAAAAAATGACAGTGTTACCCCTTATGTTTTTTTTCGGGGGGTGAAAAATTAAGTTTCTCCAATCGTCTCAAAACTCTGGATTCTGATAGAGGGCCACGAGACATGGACCTGGGTGCAAAAATTGAGGCTCTAGACCCTTCCAGAGCTGAGATATTGAAACTCAAAATTTTGACCAGAAAAAAAAAAATGACAGTGTTACCTCTTATGTTTTTTTTCGGGGGGTGAAAAATTAAGTTTCTCCAATCTTCTCAAAACTCTGGATTCTGATAGAGGGCCACGATACATGGACCTGGGTGCAAAATTTGAGGCTCTAGACCCTTCCAGAGCTGAGATATTGAAACTCAAAATTTTGACCAGAAAAAAAAAATGACAGTGTTACCCCTTATGTTTTTTTTTCGGGGGGTGAAAAATTAAGTTTCTCCAATCTTCTCAAAACTCTGGATTCTGATAGAGGGCCACGATACATGGACCTGGGTGCAAAAATTGAGGCTCTAGACCCTTCCAGAGCTGAGATATTGAAACTCAAAATTTTGACCAGAAAAAAAAAATGACAGTGTTACCCCTTATGTTTTTTTTTTCGGGGGGTGAAAAATTAAGTTTCTCCAATCGTCTCAAAACTCTGGATTCTGATAGAGGGCCACGAGACATGGACCTGGGTGCAAAAATTGAGGCTCTAGACCCTTCCAGAGCTGAGATATTGAAACTCAAAATTTTGACCAGAAAAAAAAATTTGACAGTGTTACCCCTTATGTTTTTTTTTCGGGGGGTGAAAAATTAAGTTCCTCCAATCGTCTCAAAACTCTGGATTCTGATAGAGGGCCACGAGACATGGACCTGGGTGCAAAAATTGAGGCTCTAGACCCTTCCAGAGCTGAGATATTGAAACTCAAAATTTTGACCAGAAAAAAAAAATGACAGTGTTACCCCTTATGTTTTTTTTTTCGGGGGGTGAAAAATTAAGTTTCTCCAATCGTCTCAAAACTCTGGATTCTGATAGAGGGCCACGAGACATGGACCTGGGTGCAAAAATTGAGGCTCTAGACCCTTCCAGAGCTGAGATATTGAAACTCAAAATTTTGACCAGAAAAAAAAAATGACAGTGTTACCCCTTATGTTTTTTTTTCGGGGGGTGAAAAATTAAGTTTCTCCAATCTTCTCAAAACTCTGGATTCTGATAGAGGGCCACGATACATGGACCTGGGTGCAAAAATTGAGGCTCTAGACCCTTCCAGAGCTGAGATATTGAAACTCAAAATTTTGACCAGAAAAAAAAATGACAGTGTTAGCCCTTATGTTTTTTTTTTTTCGGGGGGTGAAAAATTAAGTTTCTCCAATCTTCTCAAAACTCTGGATTCTGATAGAGGGCCACGATACATGGACCTGGGTGCAAAAATTGAGGCTCTAGACCCTTCCAGAGCTGAGATATTGAAACTCAAAATTTTGACCAGAAAAAAAAAATGACAGTGTTACCCTTTATGTTTTTTTTTTTTCGGGGGGTGATAAATTAAGTTTCTCCAATCGTCTCAAAACTCTGGATTCTGATAGAGGGCCACGAGACATGGACCTGGGTGCAAAAATTGAGGCTGTAGACCCTTCCAGAGCTGAGATATTGAAACTCAAAATTTTGACCAGAAAAAAAAATGACAGTGTTACCCCTTATGTTTTTTTTCGGGGGGTGAAAAATTAAGTTTCTCCAATCGTCTCAAAACTCTGGATTCTGATAGAGGGCCACGAGACATGGACCTGGGTGCAAAAATTGAGGCTCTAGACCCTTCCAGAGCTGAGATATTGAAACTCAAAATTTTGACCAGAAAAAAAAAATGACAGTGTTACCCCTTATGTTTTTTTTCGGGGGGTGAAAAATTAAGTTTCTCCAATCTTCTCAAAACTCTGGATTCTGATAGAGGGCCACGATACATGGACCTGGGTGCAAAAATTGAGGCTCTAGACCTTTCCAGAGCTGAGATATTGAAACTCAAAATTTTGACCAGAAAAAAAAAATGACAGTGTTACCCCTTATGTTTTTTTTTTCGGGGGGTGAAAAATTAAGTTTCTCCAATCTTCTCAATACTCTGGATTCTGATAGAGGGCCACGATACATGGACCTGGGTGCAAAAATTGAGGCTCTAGACCCTTCCAGGGCTGAGATATTGAAACTCAAAATTTTGACCAGTAAAAAAAAAATGACAGTGTTACCCCTTATGTTTTTTTTCGGGGGGGGGGGGGGGGGGGAATTAAATTTCTCCAATCTTCTCAAAACTCTGGATTCTGATAGAGGGCCACGATACATGGACCTGGGTGCAAAAATTGAGGCTCTAGACCCTTCCAGAGCTGAAATATTGAAACTCAAAATTTTGACCAGAAAAAAAAATGACAGTGTTACCCCTTATGTTTTTTTTTTTTCGGGGGGTGAAAAATTAAGTTTCTCCAATCATCTCAAAACTCTGGATTCTGATAGAGGGCCACGAGACATGGACCTGGGTGCAAAAATTGAGGCTCTAGACCCTTCCAGAGCTGAGATATTGAAACTCAAAATTTTGACCAGAAAAAAAAAATGACAGTGTTACCCCTTATGTTTTTTTTTTTCGGGGGGTGACAGATTAAGTTTCTCCAATCTTCTCAAAACTCTGGATTCTGATAGAGGGCCACGATACATGGACCTGGGTGCGAAAATTGAGGCTCTAGACCCTTCCAGAGCTGAGATATTGAAACTCAAAATTTTGACCAGAAAAAAAAAAATGACAGTGTTACCCCTTATGTTTTTTTTTTCGGGGGGTGACAGATTAAGTTTCTCCAATCTTCTCAAAACTCTGGATTCTAATAGAGGGCCACGAGACATGGACCTTTGTGCAAAAATTGAGGCTCTAGACCCTTCCAGAGCTGAGATATTGAAACTCAAAATTTTGACCAGAAAAAAAAATGACAGTGTTACCCCTTATGTTTTTTTTCGGGGGGTGAAAAATTAAGTTTCTCCAATCTTCTCAAAACTCGGGATTCTGATAGAGGGCCACGATACATGGACCTGGGTGCAAAAATTGAGGCTCTAGACCCTTCCAGAGCTGAAATATTGAAACTCAAAATTTTGACCAGAAAAAAAAATGACAGTGTTACCCCTTATGTTTTTTTTTTCGGGGGGTGAAAAATTAAGTTTCTCCAATCGTCTCAAAACTCTGGATTCTGATAGAGGGCCACGAGACATGGACCTGGGTGCAAAAATTGAGGCTCTAGACCCTTCCAGAGCTGAGATATTGAAACTCAAAATTTTGACCAGAAAAAAAAAATGACAGTGTTACCCCTTATGTTTTTTTTTTCGGGGGGTGACAGATTAAGTTTCTCCAATCTTCTCAAAACTCTGGATTCTGATAGAGGGCCACGATACATGGACCTGGGTGCGAAAATTGAGGCTCTAGACCCTTCCAGAGCTGAGATATTGAAACTCAAAATTTTGACCAGAAAAAAAAAATGACAGTGTTACCCCTTATGTTTTTTTTTTCGGGGGGTGACAGATTAAGTTTCTCCAATCTTCTCAAAACTCTGGATTCTAATAGAGGGCCACGAGACATGGACCTTTGTGCAAAAATTGAGGCTCTAGACCCTTCCAGAGCTGAGATATTGAAACTCAAAATTTTGACCAGAAAAAAAAAATGACAGTGTTACCCCTTATGTTTTTTTTCGGGGGGTGAAAAATTAAGTTTCTCCAATCTTCTCAAAACTCGGGATTCTGATAGAGGGCCACGATACATGGACCTGGGTGCAAAAATTGAGGCTCTAGACCCTTCCAGAGCTGAGATATTGAAACTCAAAATTTTGACCAGAAAAAAAAAATGACAGTGTTACCCCTTATGTTTTTTTTTTTCGGGGGGTGAAAAATTAAGTTTCTCCAATCTTCTCAAAACTCGGGATTCTGATAGAGGGCCACGAGACATGGACCTGGGTGCAAAAATTGAGGCTCTAGACCCTTCCAGAGCTGAGATATTGAAACTCAAAATTTTGACCAGAAAAAAAATGACAGTGTTACCCCTTATGTTTTTTTTTCGGGGGGTGAAAAATTAAGTTTCTCCAATCTTCTCTAAACTCTGGATTCTGATAGAGGGCCACGATACATGGACCTGGGTGCAAAAATTGAGGCTCTAGACCCTTCCAGAGCTGAGATATTGAAACTCAAAATTTTGACCAGATAAAAAAAAATGACAGTGTTACCCCTTATGTTTTTTTTTTCGGGGGGTGAAAAATTAAGTTTCTCATATCTTCTCAAAACTCTGGATTCTGATAGAGGGCCACGATACATGGACCTGGGTGCAAAAATTGAGGCTCTAGACCCTTCCAGAGCTGAGATATTGAAACTCAAAATTTTGACCAGAAAATAAAATGACAGTGTTACCCCTTATGTTTTTTTTTTTTCGGGGGGTGACAGATTAAGTTTATCCAATCTTCTCAAAACTCTGGATTCTGATAGAGGGCCACAATACATGGACCTTGGTGCGAAAATTGAGGCTCTAGACCCTTCCAGAGCTGAGATATTGAAACTCAAAATTTTGACCAGAAAAAAAAAAAAATGACAGTGTTACCCCTTATGTTTTTTTTTTTTTTCGGGGGCTGAAAAATTAAGTTTCTCCAATCATCTCAAAACTCTGGATTCTAATAGAGGGCCACGAGACATGGACCTGGGTGCAAAAATTGAGGCTCTAGACCCTTCCAGAGCTGAAATATTGAAACTCAAAATTTTGACCAGAAAAAAAAATGACAGTGTTACCCCTTATGTTTTTTTTTTTTCGGGGGGTGAAAAATTAAGTTTCTCCAATCTTCTCAAAACTCGGGATTCTGATAGAGGGCCACGATACATGGACCTGGGTGCAACAATTGAGGCTCTAGACCCTTCCAGAGCTGAGATATTGAAACTCAAAATTTTGACCAGAAAAAAAAAATGACAGTGTTACCCCTTATGTTTTTTTTTCGGGGGGTGAAAAATTAAGTTTCTCCAATCTTCTCAAAACTCTGGATTCTGATAGAGGGCCACGATACATGGACCTGGGTACAAAAATTGAGGCTCTAGACCCTTCCAGAGCTGAGATATTGAAACTCAAAATTTTGACCAGAAAAAAAATGACAGTGTTACCCCTTATGTTTTTTTTTTCGGGGGGTGAAAAATTAAGTTTCTCCAATCTTCTCTAAACTCTGGATTCTGATAGAGGGCCACGATACATGGACCTGGGTGCAAAAATTGAGGCTCTAGACCCTTCCAGAGCTGAGATATTGAAACTCAAAATTTTGACCAGAAAAAAAAAATGACAGTGTTACCCCTTATGTTTTTTTTTTTCGGGGGGTGAAAAATTAAGTTTCTCCAATCTTCTCAAAACTCTGGATTCTGATAGAGGGCCACGATACATGGACCTGGGTGCAAAAATTGAGGCTCTAGACCCTTCCAGAGCTGAGATATTGAAACTCAAAATTTTGACCAGAAAAAAAAAATGACAGTGTTACCCCTTATGTTTTTTTTTCGGGGGGTGAAAAATTAAGTTTCTCCAATCTTCTCAAAACTCTGGATTCTGATAGAGGGCCACAATACATGGACCTGGGTGCGAAAATTGAGGCTCTAGACCCTTCCAGAGCTGAGATATTGAAACTCAAAATTTTGACCAGAAAAAAAAAATGACAGTGTTACCCCTTATGTTTTTTTTTTTCGGGGGGTGAAAAATTAAGTTTCTCCAATCTTCTCAAAACTCTGGATTCTGATAGAGGGCCACGATACATGGACCTGGGTGCAAAAATTGAGGCTCTAGACCCTTCCAGAGCTGAGATATTGAAACTCAAAATTTTGACCAGAAAAAAAAAATGACAGTGTTACCCTTTATGTTTTTTTTTCGGGGGGTGATAAATTAAGTTTCTCCAATCGTCTCAAAACTCTGGATTCTGATAGAGGGCCACGATACATGGACCTGGGTGCAAAAATTGAGGCTCTAGACCCTTCCAGAGCTGAGATATTGAAACTCAAAATTTTGACCAGAAAAAAAAAATGACAGTGTTACCCCTTATGTTTTTTTTTTCGGGGGGTGAAAAATTAAGTTTCTCCAATCTTCTCAAAACTCTGGATTCTGATAGAGGGCCACGATACATGGACCTGGGTGCAAAAATTGAGGCTCTAGACCCTTCCAGAGCTGAGATATTGAAACTCAAAATTTTGACCAGAAAAAAAAAATGACAGTGTTACCCCTTATGTTTTTTTTTCGGGGGGTGAAAAATTAAGTTTCTCCAATCTTCTCAAAACTCTGGATTCTGATAGAGGGCCACAATACATGGACCTGGGTGCGAAAATTGAGGCTCTAGACCCTTCCAGAGCTGAGATATTGAAACTCAAAATTTTGACCAGAAAAAAAAAATGACAGTGTTACCCCTTATGTTTTTTTTTTTCGGGGGGTGAAAAATTAAGTTTCTCCAATCTTCTCAAAACTCTGGATTCTGATAGAGGGCCACGATACATGGACCTGGGTGCAAAAATTGAGGCTCTAGACCCTTCCAGAGCTGAGATATTGAAACTCAAAATTTTGACCAGAAAAAAAAAAATGACAGTGTTACCCTTTATGTTTTTTTTTCGGGGGGTGATAAATTAAGTTTCTCCAATCGTCTCAAAACTCTGGATTCTGATAGAGGGCCACGATACATGGACCTGGGTGCAAAAATTGAGGCTCTAGACCCTTCCAGAGCTGAGATATTGAAACTCAAAATTTTGACCAGTAAAAAAAAAATGACAGTGTTACCCCTTATGTTTTTTTTTTCGGGGGGTGAAAAATTAAATTTCTCCAATCTTCTCAAAACTCTGGATTCTGATAGAGGGCCACGATACATGGACCTGGGTGCAAAAATTGAGGCTCTAGACCCTTCCAGAGCTGAAATATTGAAACTCAAAATTTTGACCAGAAAAAAAAAATGACAGTGTTACCCCTTATGTTTTTTTTCGGGGGGTGAAAAATTAAGTTTCTCCAATCTTCTCAAAACTCTGGATTCTGATAGAGGGCCACGATACATGGACCTGGGTGCAAAAATTGAGGCTCTAGACCCTTCCAGAGCTGAGATATTGAAACTCAAAATTTTGACCAGAAAAAAAAAATGACAGTGTTACCCCTTATGTTTTTTTTTTTTTTTTCGGGGGGTGAAAAATTAAGTTTCTCCAATCTTCTCTAAACTCTGGATTCTGATAGAGGGCCACGATACATGGACCTGGGTGCAAAAATTGAGGCTCTAGACCCTTCCAGAGCTGAGATATTGAAACTCAAAATTTTGACCAGAAAAAAAAAAAAAAAATGACAGTGTTACCCTTTATGTTTTTTTTCGGGGGGTGATAAATTAAGTTTCTCCAATCGTCTCAAAACTCTGGATTCTGATAGAGGGCCACGATACATGGACCTGGGTGCAAAAATTGAGGCTCTAGACCCTTCCAGAGCTGAGATATTGAAACTCAAAATTTTGACCAGTAAAAAAAAAATGACAGTATTACCCCTTATGTTTTTTTTTTTCGGGGGGTGAAAAATTAAATTTCTCCAATCTTCTCAAAACTCTGGATTCTGATAGAGGGCCACGATACATGGACCTGGGTGCAAAAATTGAGGCTCTAGACCCTTCCAGAGCTGAAATATTGAAACTCAAAATTTTGACCAGAAAAAAAAAATGACAGTGTTACCCCATATGTTTTTTTTTTCGGGGGGTGAAAAATTAAGTTTCTCCAATCTTCTCAAAACTCTGGATTCTGATAGAGGGCCACGAGACATGGACCTGGGTGCAAAAATTGAGGCTCTAGACCCTTCCAGAGCTGAGATATTGAAACTCAAAATGTTGACCAGCAAAAAAAAAATGACAGTGTTACCCCTTATGTTTTTTTTTCGGGGGGTGAAAAATTAAGTTTCTCCAATCTTCTCAAAACTCTGGATTCTGATAGAGGGCCACGATACATGGACCTGGGTGCAAAATTTGAGGCTCTAGACCCTTCCAGAGCTGAGATATTGAAACTCAAATTTTGACCAGAAAAAAAAAATGACAGTGTTACCCCTTATGTTTTTTTTCGGGGGGTGAAAAATTAAGTTTCTCCAATCTTCTCAAAACTCTGGATTCTGATAGAGGGCCACGATACATGGACCTGGGTGAAAAAATTGAGGCTCTAGACCCTTCCAGAGCTGAGATATTGAAACTCAAAATTTTGACCAGAAAAAAAAAATGACAGTGTTACCCCTTATGTTTTTTTTCGGGGGGTGAAAAATTAAGTTTCTCCAATCTTCTCAAAACTCTGGATTCTGATAGAGGGCCACGATACATGGACCTGGGTGCAAAAATTGAGGCTCTAGACCCTTCCAGAGCTGAGATATTGAAACTCAAAATTTTGACCAGAAAAAAAAATGACAGTGTTACCCCTTATGTTTTTTTTTCGGGGGGTGAAAAATTAAGTTTCTCCAATCTTCTCAAAACTCTGGATTCTGATAGAGGGCCACGATACATGGACCTGGGTGCAAAAATTAAGGCTCTAGACCCTTCCAGAGCTGAGATATTGAAACTCAAAATTTTGACCAGAAAAAAAAAATGACAGTGTTAGCCCTTATGTTTTTTTTTTCGGGGGGTGAAAAATTAAGTTTCTCCAATCTTCTCAAAACTCTGGATTCTGATAGAGGGCCACGATACATGGACCTGGGTGCAAAAATTGAGGCTCTAGACCCTTCCAGAGCTGAGATATTGAAACTCAAAATTTTGACCAGAAAAAAAAAATGACAGTGTTACCCTTTATGTTTTTTTTTTGGGGGGGTGATAAATTAAGTTTCTCCAATCGTCTCAAAACTCTGGATTCTGATAGAGGGCCACGATACATGGACCTGGGTGCAAAAATTGAGGCTCTAGACCCTTCCAGAGCTGAGATATTGAAACTCAAAATTTTGACCAGTAAAAAAAAAATGACAGTGTTACCCCTTATGTTTTTTTTTCGGGGGGTGAAAAATTAAATTTCTCCAATCTTCTCAAAACTCTGGATTCTGATAGAGGGCCACGATACATGGACCTGGGTGCAACAATTGAGGCTCTAGACCCTTCCAGAGCTGAGATATTGAAACTCAAAATTTTGACCAGAAAAAAAAAAATGACAGTGTTACCCCTTATGTTTTTTTTTCGGGGGGTTAAAAAATTAAGTTTCTCCAATCGTCTCAAAACTCTGGATTCTGATAGAGGGCCACGAGACATGGACCTGGGTGCAAAAATTGAGGCTCTAGACCCTTCCAGAGCTGAGATATTGAAACTCAAAATTTTGACCAGAAAAAAAAAATGACAGTGTTACCTCTTATGTTTTTTTTGGGGGGTGAAAAATTAAGTTTCTCCAATCTTCTCAAAACTCTGGATTCTGATAGAGGGCCACGATACATGGACCTGGGTGCAAAAATTGAGGCTCTAGACCCTTCCAGAGCTGAGATATTGAAACTCAAAATTTTGACCAGAAAAAAAAATGACAGTGTTACCCCTTATGTTTTTTTTTTTTCGGGGGGGTGACAGATTAAGTTTCTCCAATCTTCTCAAAACTCTGGATTCTGATAGAGGGCCACGAGACATGGACCTGGGTGCAAAAATTGAGGCTCTAGACCCTTCCAGAGCTGAGATATTGAAACTCAAAATTTTGACCAGAAAAAAAAATGACAGTGTTACCCCTTATGTTTTTTTTTTCGGGGGGTGAAAAATTAAGTTTCTCCAATCTTCTCAAAACTCTGGATTCTGATAGAGGGCCACGATACATGGACCTGGGTGCAAAAATTGAGGCTCTAGACCCTTCCAGAGCTGAGATATTGAAACTCAAAATTTTGACCAGAAAAAAAAAATGACAGTGTTACCCCTTATGTTTTTTTTTTTTTCAGGGGGTGAAAATTAAGTTTCTCCAATCTTCTCTAAACTCTGGATTCTGATAGAGGGCCACGATACATGGACCTGGGTGCAAAAATTGAGGCTCTAGACCCTTCCAGAGCTGAGATATTGAAACTCAAAATTTTGACCAGAAAAAAAAAAATGACAGTGTTACCCCTTATGTTTTTTTTCGGGGGGTGAAAAATTAAGTTTCTCCAATCGTCTCAAAACTCTGGATTCTGATAGAGGGCCACGAGACATGGACCTGGGTGCAAAAATTGAGGCTCTAGACCCTTCCAGAGCTGAGATATTGAAACTCAAAATTTTGACCAGAAAAAAAAAATGACAGTGTTACCTCTTATGTTTTTTTTCGGGGGGTGAAAAATTAAGTTTCTCCAATCTTCTCAAAACTCTGGATTCTGATAGAGGGCCACGATACATGGACCTGGGTGCAAAATTTGAGGCTCTAGACCCTTCCAGAGCTGAGATATTGAAACTCAAAATTTTGACCAGAAAAAAAAAATGACAGTGTTACCCCTTATGTTTTTTTTTCGGGGGGTGAAAAATTAAGTTTCTCCAATCTTCTCAAAACTCTGGATTCTGATAGAGGGCCACGATACATGGACCTGGGTGCAAAAATTGAGGCTCTAGACCCTTCCAGAGCTGAGATATTGAAACTCAAAATTTTGACCAGAAAAAAAAAATGACAGTGTTACCCCTTATGTTTTTTTTTTCGGGGGGTGAAAAATTAAGTTTCTCCAATCGTCTCAAAACTCTGGATTCTGATAGAGGGCCACGAGACATGGACCTGGGTGCAAAAATTGAGGCTCTAGACCCTTCCAGAGCTGAGATATTGAAACTCAAAATTTTGACCAGAAAAAAAAATTTGACAGTGTTACCCCTTATGTTTTTTTTTCGGGGGGTGAAAAATTAAGTTCCTCCAATCGTCTCAAAACTCTGGATTCTGATAGAGGGCCACGAGACATGGACCTGGGTGCAAAAATTGAGGCTCTAGACCCTTCCAGAGCTGAGATATTGAAACTCAAAATTTTGACCAGAAAAAAAAAATGACAGTGTTACCCCTTATGTTTTTTTTTTCGGGGGGTGAAAAATTAAGTTTCTCCAATCGTCTCAAAACTCTGGATTCTGATAGAGGGCCACGAGACATGGACCTGGGTGCAAAAATTGAGGCTCTAGACCCTTCCAGAGCTGAGATATTGAAACTCAAAATTTTGACCAGAAAAAAAAAAATGACAGTGTTACCCCTTATGTTTTTTTTTCGGGGGGTGAAAAATTAAGTTTCTCCAATCTTCTCAAAACTCTGGATTCTGATAGAGGGCCACGATACATGGACCTGGGTGCAAAAATTGAGGCTCTAGACCCTTCCAGAGCTGAGATATTGAAACTCAAAATTTTGACCAGAAAAAAAAATGACAGTGTTAGCCCTTATGTTTTTTTTTTTTCGGGGGGTGAAAAATTAAGTTTCTCCAATCTTCTCAAAACTCTGGATTCTGATAGAGGGCCACGATACATGGACCTGGGTGCAAAAATTGAGGCTCTAGACCCTTCCAGAGCTGAGATATTGAAACTCAAAATTTTGACCAGAAAAAAAAAATGACAGTGTTACCCTTTATGTTTTTTTTTTTCGGGGGGTGATAAATTAAGTTTCTCCAATCGTCTCAAAACTCTGGATTCTGATAGAGGGCCACGAGACATGGACCTGGGTGCAAAAATTGAGGCTGTAGACCCTTCCAGAGCTGAGATATTGAAACTCAAAATTTTGACCAGAAAAAAAAATGACAGTGTTACCCCTTATGTTTTTTTTCGGGGGGTGAAAAATTAAGTTTCTCCAATCGTCTCAAAACTCTGGATTCTGATAGAGGGCCACGAGACATGGACCTGGGTGCAAAAATTGAGGCTCTAGACCCTTCCAGAGCTGAGATATTGAAACTCAAAATTTTGACCAGAAAAAAAAAAATGACAGTGTTACCCCTTATGTTTTTTTTCGGGGGGTGAAAAATTAAGTTTCTCCAATCTTCTCAAAACTCTGGATTCTGATAGAGGGCCACGATACATGGACCTGGGTGCAAAAATTGAGGCTCTAGACCTTTCCAGAGCTGAGATATTGAAACTCAAAATTTTGACCAGAAAAAAAAAATGACAGTGTTACCCCTTATGTTTTTTTTTCGGGGGGTGAAAAATTAAGTTTCTCCAATCTTCTCAATACTCTGGATTCTGATAGAGGGCCACGATACATGGACCTGGGTGCAAAAATTGAGGCTCTAGACCCTTCCAGAGCTGAAATATTGAAACTCAAAATTTTGACCAGAAAAAAAAATGACAGTGTTACCCCTTATGTTTTTTTTTTCGGGGGGTGAAAAATTAAGTTTCTCCAATCGTCTCAAAACTCTGGATTCTGATAGAGGGCCACGAGACATGGACCTGGGTGCAAAAATTGAGGCTCTAGACCCTTCCAGAGCTGAGATATTGAAACTCAAAATTTTGACCAGAAAAAAAAAATGACAGTGTTACCCCTTATGTTTTTTTTTTTCGGGGGGTGACAGATTAAGTTTCTCCAATCTTCTCAAAACTCTGGATTCTGATAGAGGGCCACGATACATGGACCTGGGTGCGAAAATTGAGGCTCTAGACCCTTCCAGAGCTGAGATATTGAAACTCAAAATTTTGACCAGAAAAAAAAAATGACAGTGTTACCCCTTATGTTTTTTTTTCGGGGGGTGACAGATTAAGTTTCTCCAATCTTCTCAAAACTCTGGATTCTAATAGAGGGCCACGAGACATGGACCTTTGTGCAAAAATTGAGGCTCTAGACCCTTCCAGAGCTGAGATATTGAAAGTCAAAATTTTGACCAGAAAAAAAAAATGACAGTGTTACCCCTTATTTTTTTTTTTTTCGGTGGGTGAAAAATTAAGTTTCTCCAATCTTCTCAAAACTCTGGATTCTGATAGAGGGCCACGAGACATGGACCTGGGTGCAAAAATTGAGGCTCTAGACCCTTCCAGAGCTGAGATATTGAAACTCAAAATTTTGACCAGAAAAAAAAAAATGACAGTGTTACCCCTTATGGTTTTTTTTTTCGGGGGGTGAAAAATTAAGTTTCTCCAATCTTCTCAAAACTCTGGATTCTGATAGAGGGCCACGATACATGGACCTGGGTGCAAAAATTGAGGCTCTAGACCCTTCCAGAGCTGAGATATTGAAACTCAAAATTTTGACCAGAAAAAAAAATGACAGTGTTACCCCTTATGTTTTTTTTTTCGGGGGGTGAAAAATTAAGTTTCTCCAATCTTCTCAAAACTCTGGATTCTGATAGAGGGTTACGATACATGGACCTGGGTGCAAAAATTGAGGCTCTAGACCCTTCCAGAGCTGAGTTATTGAAACTCAAAATTTTGACCAGAAAAAAAAAAAATGACAGTGTTACCCCTTATGTTTTTTTTCGGGGGGTGAAAAATTAAGTTTCTCCAATCTTCTCAAAACTCTGGATTCTGATAGAGGGCCACGATACATGGACCTGGGTGCAAAAATTGAGGCTCTAAACCCTTCCAGAGCTGAGATATTGAAACTCAAAATTTTGACCAGCAAAAAAAAAAAATGACAGTGTTACCCCTTATGTTTTTTTTCGGGGGGTGAAAAATTAAATTTCTCCAATCTTCTCAAAACTCTGGATTCTGATAGAGGGCCACGATACATGGACCTGGGTGCAAAAATTGAGGCTCTAGACCCTTCCAGAGCTGAAATATTGAAACTCAAAATTTTGACCAGAAAAAAAAATGACAGTGTTACCCCTTATGTTTTTTTTTCAAGGGGGTGAAAATTTAAGTTTCTCCAATCGTCTCAAAACTCTGGATTCTGATAGAGGGCCACGAGTCATGGACCTGGGTGCAAAAATTGAGGCTCTAGACCCTTCCAGAGCTGAGATATTGAAACTCAAAATTTTGACCAGAAAAAAAAAATGACAGTGTTACCCCTTATGTTTTTTTTTCGGGGGGTGAAAAATTAAGTTTCTCCAATCGTCTCAAAACTCTGGATTCTGATAGAGGGCCACGAGACATGGACCTGGGTGCAAAAATTGAGGCTCTAGACCCTTCCAGAGCTGAGATATTGAAACTCAAAATTTTGACCAGAAAAAAAATGACAGTGTTACCCCTTATGTTTTTTTTCGGGGGGTGAAAAATTAAGTTTCTCCAATCGTCTCAAAACTCTGGATTCTGATAGTCGGCCACGAGACATGGACCTGGGTGCAAAAATTGAGGCTCTAGACCCTTCCAGAGCTGAGATATTGAAACTCAAAATTTTGACCAGAAAAAATAAATGAGAGTGTTACCCCTTATGTTTTTTTTCGGGGGGTGAAAAATTAAGTTTCTCCAATCGTCTCAAAACTCTGGATTCTGATAGAGGGCCACGATACATGGACCTGGGTGCAAAAATTGAGGCTCTAGACCCTTCCAGAGCTGAGATATTGAAACTCAAAATTTTGACCAGAAAAAAAAAATGACAGTGTTACCCCTTATGGTTTTTTTTCGGGGGGTGAAAAATTAAGTTTCTCCAATCTTCTCAAAACTCTGGATTCTGATAGAGGGCCACGAGACATGGACCTGGGTGCAAAAATTGAGGCTCTAGACCCTTCCAGAGCTGAGATATTGAAACTCAAAATTTTGACCAGAAAAAAAATGACAGTGTTACCCCTTATGTTTTTTTTCGGGGGGTGAAAAATTAAGTTTCTCCATTTGTCTCAAAACTCTGGATTCTGATAGTCGGCCACGAGACATGGACCTGGGTGCAAAAATTGAGGCTCTAGACCCTTCCAGAGCTGAGATATTGAAACTCAAAATTTTGACCAGAAAAAATAAATGAGAGTGTTACCCCTTATGTTTTTTTTCGGGGGGTGAAAAATTAAGTTTCTCCAATCGTCTCAAAACTCTGGATTCTGATAGAGGGCCACGATACATGGACCTGGGTGCAAAAATTGAGGCTCTAGACCCTTCCAGAGCTGAGATATTGAAACTCAAAATTTTGACCAGAAAAAAAAAATGACAGTGTTACCCCTTATGGTTTTTTTTCGGGGGGTGAAAAATTAAGTTTCTCCAATCTTCTCAAAACTCTGGATTCTGATAGAGGGCCACGATACATGGACCTGGGTGCAAAAATTGAGGCTCTAGACCCTTCCAGAGCTGAGTTATTGAAACTCAAAATTTTGACCAGAAAAAAAAATGACAGTTTTAACCCTTATGTTTTTTTTCGGGGGGTGAAAAATTAAGTTTCTCCAATCTTCTCAAAACTCTGGATTCTGATAGAGGGCCACGATACATGGACCTGGGTGCAAAAATTGAGGCTCTAAACCCTTCCAGAGCTGAGATATTGAAACTCAAAATTTTGACCAGCAAAAAAAAAAAAATGACAGTGTTACCCCTTATGTTTTTTTTTCGGGGGGTGAAAAATTAAATTTCTCCAATCTTCTCAAAACTCTGGATTCTGATAGAGGGCCACGATACATGGACCTGGGTGCAAAAATTGAGGCTCTAGACCCTTCCAGAGCTGAAATATTGAAACTCAAAATTTTGACCAGAAAAACAAATGACAGTGTTACCCCTTATGTTTTTTTTTCAGGGGGTGAAAAATTAAGTTTCTCCAATCGTCTCAAAACTCTGGATTCTGATAGAGGGCCACGAGTCATGGACCTGGGTGCAAAAATTGAGGCTCTAGACCCTTCCAGAGCTGAGATATTGAAACTCAAAATTTTGACCAGAAAAAAAAAATGACAGTGTTACCCCTTATGTTTTTTTTTCGGGGGGTGAAAAATTAAGTTTCTCCAATCGTCTCAAAACTCTGGATTCTGATAGAGGGCCACGAGACATGGACCTGGGTGCAAAAATTGAGGCTCTAGACCCTTCCAGAGCTGAGATATTGAAACTCAAAATTTTGACCAGAAAAAAAAAATGACAGTGTTACCCCTTATGTTTTTTTTCGGGGGGTGAAAAATTAAGTTTCTCCAATCGTCTCAAAACTCTGGATTCTGATAGAGGGCCACGAGACATGGACCTGGGTGCAAAAATTGAGGCTCTAGACCCTTCCAGAGCTGAGATATTGAAACTCAAAATTTTGACCAGAAAAAATAAATGAGAGTGTTACCCCTTATGTTTTTTTTCGGGGGGTGAAAAATTAAGTTTCTCCAATCGTCTCAAAACTCTGGATTCTGATAGAAGGCCACGATACATGGACCTGGGTGCAAAAATTGAGGCTCTAGACCCTTCCAGAGCTGAGATATTGAAACTCAAAATTTTGACCAGAAAAAAAAAATGACAGTGTTACCCCTTATGTTTTTTTTTTTCGGGGGGTGACAGATTAAGTTTCTCCAATCTTCTCAAAACTCTGGATTCTGATAGAGGGCCACGAGACATGGACCTGGGTGCAAAAATTGAGGCTCTAGACCCTTCCAGAGCTGAGATATTGAAACTCAAAATTTTGACCAGAAAAAAAAAATGACAGTGTTACCCCTTATGTTTTTTTTTTCGGGGGGTGAAAAATTAAGTTTCTCCAATCGTCTCAAAACTCTGGATTCTGATAGAGGGCCACGAGACATGGACCTGGGTGCAAAAATTGAGGCTCTAGACCCTTCCAGAGCTGAGATATTGAAACTCAAAATTTTGACCAGAAAAAAAAAATATGACAGTGTTACCCCTTATGTATTTTTTTCGGGGGGTGAAAAATTAAGTTTCTCCAATCTTCTCAAAACTCTGGATTCTGATAGAGGGCCACGAGACATGGACCTGGGTGCAAAAATTGAGGCTCTAGACCCTTCCAGAGCTGAGATATTGAAACTCAAAATTTTGACCAGAAAAAAAAAATATGACAGTGTTACCCCTTATGTTTTTTTTTTCGGGGGGTGAAAAATTAAGTTTCTTCAATCGTCTCAAAACTCTGGATTCTGATATAGGGCCACGAGACATGGATCTGGGTGCAAAAATTGAGGCTCTAGACCCTTCCAGAGCTGAGATATTGAAACTCAAAATTTTGACCAGAAAAAAAAATGACAGTGTTACCTCTTATGTTTTTTTTCGGGGGGTGAAAAATTAAGTTTCTCCAATCTTCTCAAAACTCTGGATTCTGATAGAGGGCCACGATACATGGACCTGGGTGCAAAGTTTGAGGCTCTAGACCCTTCCAGAGCTGAGATATTGAAACTCAAAATTTTGACCAGAAAAAAAAATGACAGTGTTACCCCTTATGTTTTTTTTCGGGGGGGTGAAAAATTAAGTTTCTCCAATCGTCTCAAAACTCTGGATTCTGATAGAGGGCCACGAGACATGGACCTGGGTGCAAAAATTGAGGCTCTAGACCCTTCCAGAGCTGAAATATTGAAACTCAAAATTTTGACCAGAAAAAAAAAATGACAGTGTTACCCCTTATGTTTTTTTTCGGGGGGTGAAAAATTAAGTTTCTCCAATCTTCTCAAAACTCTGGATTCTGATAGAGGGCCACGATACATGGACCTGGGTGCAAAAATTGAGGCTCTAGACCCTTCCAGAGCTGAGATATTGAAACTCAAAATTTTGACCAGAAAAAAAAAAATGACAGTGTTACCCCTTATGTTTTTTTTTTTTTTTTCGGGGGGTGAAAAATTAAGTTTCTCCAATCTTCTCTAAACTCTGGATTCTGATAGAGGGCCACGATACATGGACCTGGGTGCAAAAATTGAGGCTCTAGACCCTTCCAGAGCTGAAATATTGAAACTCAAAATTTTGACCAGAAAAAAAAATGACAGTGTTACCCCTTATGTTTTTTTTTCAGGGGGTGAAAAATTAAGTTTCTCCAATCGTCTCAAAACTCTGGATTCTGATAGAGGGCCACGAGTCATGGACCTGGGTGCAAAAATTGAGGCTCTAGACCCTTCCAGAGCTGAGATATTGAAACTCAAAATTTTGACCAGAAAAAAAAAATGACAGTGTTACCCCTTATGTTTTTTTTTCGGGGGGTGAAAAATTAAGTTTCTCCAATCGTCTCAAAACTCTGGATTCTGATAGAGGGCCACGAGACATGGACCTGGGTGCAAAAATTGAGGCTCTAGACCCTTCCAGAGCTGAGATATTGAAACTCAAAATTTTGACCAGAAAAAAAAAATGAGAGTGTTACCCCTTATGTTTTTTTTCGGGGGGTGAAAAATTAAGTTTCTCCAATCGTCTCAAAACTCTGGATTCTGATAGAAGGCCACGATACATGGACCTGGGTGCAAAAATTGAGGCTCTAGACCCTTCCAGAGCTGAGATATTGAAACTCCAAATTTTGTCCAGAAAAAAAAAATGACAGTGTTACCCCTTATGTTTTTTTTCGGGGGGTGAAAAATTAAGTTTCTCCAATCTTCTCAAAACTCTGGATTCTGATAGAGGGCCACGATACATGGACCTGGGTGCAAAAATTGAGGCTCTAGACCCTTCCAGAGCTGAGATATTGAAACTCAAAATTTTGACCAGAAAAAAAAATGACAGTGTTACCCCTTATGTTTTTTTTTTTCGGGGGGTGACAGATTAAGTTTCTCCAATCTTCTCAAAACTCTGGATTCTGATAGAGGGCCACGAGACATGGACCTGGGTGCAAAAATTGAGGCTCTAGACCCTTCCAGAGCTGAGATATTGAAACTCAAAATTTTGACCAGAAAAAAAAAATGACAGTGTTACCCCTTATGTTTTTTTTTTCGGGGGGTGAAAAATTAAGTTTCTCCAATCGTCTCAAAACTCTGGATTCTGATAGAGGGCCACGAGACATGGACCTGGGTGCAAAAATTGAGGCTCTAGACCCTTCCAGAGCTGAGATATTGAAACTCAAAATTTTGACCAGAAAAAAAAAAATATGACAGTGTTACCCCTTATGTATTTTTTTCGGGGGGTGAAAAATTAAGTTTCTCCAATCTTCTCAAAACTCTGGATTCTGATAGAGGGCCACGAGACATGGACCTGGGTGCAAAAATTGAGGCTCTAGACCCTTCCAGAGCTGAGATATTGAAACTCAAAATTTTGACCAGAAAAAAAAAATATGACAGTGTTACCCCTTATGTTTTTTTTTTCGGGGGGTGAAAAATTAAGTTTCTTCAATCGTCTCAAAACTCTGGATTCTGATATAGGGCCACGAGACATGGATCTGGGTGCAAAAATTGAGGCTCTAGACCCTTCCAGAGCTGAGATATTGAAACTCAAAATTTTGACCAGAAAAAAAAATGACAGTGTTACCTCTTATGTTTTTTTTCGGGGGGTGAAAAATTAAGTTTCTCCAATCTTCTCAAAACTCTGGATTCTGATAGAGGGCCACGATACATGGACCTGGGTGCAAAGTTTGAGGCTCTAGACCCTTCCAGAGCTGAGATATTGAAACTCAAAATTTTGACCAGAAAAAAAAATGACAGTGTTACCCCTTATGTTTTTTTTCGGGGGGGTGAAAAATTAAGTTTCTCCAATCGTCTCAAAACTCTGGATTCTGATAGAGGGCCACGAGACATGGACCTGGGTGCAAAAATTGAGGCTCTAGACCCTTCCAGAGCTGAAATATTGAAACTCAAAATTTTGACCAGAAAAAAAAAATGACAGTGTTACCCCTTATGTTTTTTTTCGGGGGGTGAAAAATTAAGTTTCTCCAATCTTCTCAAAACTCTGGATTCTGATAGAGGGCCACGATACATGGACCTGGGTGCAAAAATTGAGGCTCTAGACCCTTCCAGAGCTGAGATATTGAAACTCAAAATTTTGACCAGAAAAAAAAATGACAGTGTTACCCCTTATGTTTTTTTTTTTTTTTTTTCGGGGGGTGAAAAATTAAGTTTCTCCAATCTTCTCTAAACTCTGGATTCTGATAGAGGGCCACGATACATGGACCTGGGTGCAAAAATTGAGGCTCTAGACCCTTCCAGAGCTGAGATATTGAAACTCAAAATTTTGACCAGAAAAAAAAATGACAGTGTTACCCCTTATGTTTTTTTTTTCGGGGGGTGAAAAATTAAGTTTCTCCAATCTTCTCAAAACTCTGGATTCTGATAGAGGGCCACGATACATGGACCTGGGTGCAAAAATTGAGGCTCTAGACCCTTCCAGAGCTGAGATATTGAAACTCAAAATTTTGACCAGAAAAAAAAAATGACAGTGTTACCCTTTATGTTTTTTTTTTTTTCGGGGGGTGATAAATTAAGTTTCTCCAATCGTCTCAAAACTCTGGATTCTGATAGAGGGCCACGATACATGGACCTGGGTGCAAAAATTGAGGCTCTAGACCCTTCCAGAGCTGAGATATTGAAACTCAAAATTTTGACCAGTAAAAAAAAAATGACAGTGTTACCCCTTATGTTTTTTTTTCGGGGGGTGAAAAATTAAATTTCTCCAATCTTCTCAAAACTCTGGATTCTGATAGAGGGCCACGATACATGGACCTGGGTGCAAAAATTGAGGCTCTAGACCCTTCCAGAGCTGAGATATTGAAACTCAAAATTTTGAACAGAAAAAAAAAAATGACAGTGTTACCCCTTATGTTTTTTTTTTCGGGGGGTGAAAAATTAAGTTTCTCCAATCGTCTCAAAACTCTGGATTCTGATAGAGGGCCACGAGACATGGACCTGGTGCGAAAATTGAGGCTCTAGACCCTTCCAGAGCTGAGATATTGAAACTCAAAATTTTGACCAGAAAAAAAAAATGACAGTGTTACCCCTTATGTTTTTTTTTTCGGGGGGTGAAAAATTAAGTTTCTCCAATCTTCTCAAAACTCTGGATTCTGATAGAGGGCCACGAGACATGGACCTGGGTGCAAAAATTGAGGCTCTAGACCCTTCCAGAGCTGAGATATTGAAACTCAAAATTTTGACCAGAAAAAAAAAATGACAGTGTTACCCCTTATGTTTTTTTTTTTTTTCGGGGGGTGAAAAATTAAGTTTCTCCAATCTTCTCAAAACTCTGGATTCTGATAGAGGGCCACGATACATGGACCTGGGTGCAAAAATTGAGGCTCTAGACCCTTCCAGAGCTGAGATATTGAAACTCAAAATTTTGACCAAAAAAAAAAAAAATGACAGTGTTACCCCTTATGTTTTTTTTTCGGGGGGTGAAAAATTAAGTTTCTCCAATCTTCTCAAAACTCTGGATTCTGATAGAGGGCCACGAGTCATGGACCTGGGTGCAAAAATTGAGGCTCTAGACCCTTCCAGAGCTGAGATATTGAAACTCAAAATTTTGACCAGAAAAAAAAAATGACAGTGTTACCCCTTATGTTTTTTTTTTCGGGGGGTGAAAAATTAAGTTTCTCCAATCGTCTCAAAACTCTGGATTCTGATAGAGGGCCACGAGACATGGACCTGGGTGCAAAAATTGAGGCTCTAGACCCTTCCAGAGCTGAGATATTGAAACTCAAAATTTTGACCAGAAAAAAAAAATATGACAGTGTTACCCCTTATGTTTTTTTTTCGGGGGGTGAAAAATTAAATTTCTCCAATCGTCTCAAAACTCTGGATTCTGATAGAGGGCCACGAGACATGGACCTGGGTGCAAAAATTGAGGCTCTAGACCCTTCCAGAGCTGAGATATTGAAACTCAAAATTTTGACCAGAAAAAAAAAATGACAGTGTTACCCCTTATGTTTTTTTTTCGGGGGGTGAAAAATTAAGTTTCTCCAATCGTCTCAAAACTCTGGATTCTGATAGAGGGCCACGAGACATGGACCTGCATGGGTGCAAAAATTGAGGCTCTAGACCCTTCCAGAGCTGAGATATTGAAACTCAAAATTTTGACCAGAAAAAAAATATGACAGTGTTACCCCTTATGTTTTTTTTTTCGGGGGGTGAAAAATTAAGTTTCTCCAATCGTCTCAAAACTCTGGATTCTGATAGAGGGCCACGAGACATGGACCTGGGTGCAAAAATTGAGGCTCTAGACCCTTCCAGAGCTGAGATATTGAAACTCAAAATTTTGACCAGAAAAAAAAAATGACAGTGTTACCCCTTATGTTTTTTTTTCGGGGGGTGAAAAATTAAGTTTCTCCAATCTTCTCAAAACTCTGAATTCTGATAGAGGGCCACGATACATGGACCTGGGTGCAAAAATTGAGGCTCTAGACCCTTCCAGAGCTGAGATATTGAAACTCAAAATTTTGACCAGAAAAAAAATGACAGTGTTACCCCTTATGTTTTTTTTTTTCGACGGGTGAAAAATTAAGTTTCTCCAATCTTCTCAAAACTCTGGATTCTGATAGAGGGCCACGATACATGGACCTGGGTGCAAAAATTGAGGCTCTAGACCCTTCCAGAGCTGAGATATTGAAACTCAAAATTTTGACCAGAAAAAAAAAATGACAGTGTTACCCCTTATGTTTTTTTTCGGGGGGTGAAAAATTAAGTTTCTCCAATCGTCTCAAAACTCTGGATTCTGATAGAGGGCCACGAGACATGGACCTGGGTGCAAAAATTGAGGCTCTAGACCCTTCCAGAGCTGAGATATTGAAACTCAAAATTTTGACCAGAAAAAAAAAATGACAGTGTTACCCCTTATGTTTTTTTTTCGGGGGGTGAAAAATTAAGTTTCTCCAATCTTCTCAAAACTCTGGATTCTGATAGAGGGCCACGATACATGGACCTGGGTGCAAAAATTGAGGCTCTAGACCCTTCCAGAGCTGAGATATTGAAACTCAAAATTTTGACCAGAAAAAAAAAAAATGACAGTGTTACCCCTTATGTTTTTTTTTCGAGAGGTGAAAAATTAAGTTTCTCCAATCGTGTCAAAACTCTGGATTCTGATAGAGGGCCACGAGACATGGACCTGGGTGCAAAAATTGAGGCTCTAGACCCTTCCAGAGCTGAGATATTGAAACTCAAAATTTTGACCAGAAAAAAAAATGACAGTGTTACCCCTTATGTTTTTTTTCGGGGGGTGAAAAATTAAGTTTCTCCAATCTTCTCAAAACTCTGGATTCTGATAGAGGGCCACGATACTTGGACCTGGGTGCAAAAATTGAGGCTCTAGACCCTTCCAGAGCTGAGATATTGAAACTCAAAATTTTGACCAGAAAAAAAAATGACAGTATTACCCCTTATGTTTTTTTTTTTTCGGGGGGTGAAAAATTAAGTTTCTCCAATCTTCTCAAAACTCTGGATCAGGGATGGAAATTAGCACCCGCCACCAGCCAAATGCGGGTGATTTTGAGTTGTGGCGGGTAAATTAACTTCACCTACCAGCCACCGTGGCGGGTGAATAAAAATAGCATACTGTTTCACCCGGACGGTGGACACTTTAAGAGGAGGCACACCTTCAACACCCGCGCGTTTCTTCCGTCGAGGCTTGATAAAGGAAGAAAAGCTCACTTGTGTGGTAAACATAGACGGTGGTAAAGAGCCAGCCGCGTGAACATACCCGCGCGCTATTTCCGCATCTACTCATAAAAGCGACGCGGCGCGCTCGTTAGAGGCGCGCAAGTTCATTGTTGCATAGCAACGACAGACGCCACGGAAGAGCACGCGCTTGTGGAAATGAGAAAGCGGTGCGAACTGCGCTCTCCACGATGATGAGGAAGTATTAGCAAAGAATTCTTTGATTCCTAGTCCTTGCATTAGCAATAGCTTTATTACTAGATATATTTATGGAGATGAGAAATAAAAAGCCGCCTGAAATGCGTCACTGTCGGCATCGGTAAACAGATAATGGGCCAGATCACTGTTCATGCTTAAAAGCACACAGATGGACACAAAAATAAACATGATTTTACACAAAAAGTGCCCAAAATGCACAGATTTTTCATATCTAGTGTGTTTTAACAAGAACTGCTGTAGGCTATATCAAAAAAGAAAATTACCCATTTAAACGTGTTTTTTATTTAGTGTGGGTAAAAGTATATGGTGTTTTATAAAAATGAAAAAAAAACATGGAAGTCTTTTGAAGATGGAAGAGCAGAGGAGGGGAACAGGAGAGGAAGAGCAAGAGAAATAGAGAAAATGTCAGTATTTCATTGAGACTTGAGATTAAATAAACTGGTTAAGTAGTATTGTAGATCTTGTAGTATTAATTTTCACATGCAGTTACGCATTGTCGGTTAAAAACGAGAAAGTGGCTGGTAAAAACATTGAGTGGCTGGTAGATTTTGAAATCCACCAGCCACAGTGGCCGGTGGACAAAAAAGTTAATTTCCATCCCTGCTCTGGATTCTGATAGAGGGCCACGATACATGGACCTGGGTGCAAAAATTGAGGCTCTAGACCCTTCCAGAGCTGAGATATTGAAACTCAAAATTTTGACCAGAAAAAAAAAATGACAGTGTTACACCTTGTGTTTTTTTTCGGGGGGTGAAAAATTGAGTTTCTCCAATCCTCTCTAAACTCTGGATTCTGATAGACGGCCACGATACATGGACCTGGGTGCAAAAATTGAGGCTCTAGACCCTTCCAGAGCTGAGATATTGAAACTCAAAATTTTGACCAGAAAAAAAAAATGACAGTGTTACCCCTTATGTTTTTTTTTTCGGGGGGTGAAAAATTAAGTTTCTCCAATCTTCTCAAAACTCTGGATTCTGATAGAGGGCCACGATACATGGACCTGGGTGCAAAAATTGAGGCTCTAGACCCTTCCAGAGCTGAGATATTGAAACTCAAAATTTTGACCAGAAAAAAAAAATGACAGTGTTACCCCTTATGTTTTTTTTTTCGGGGGGTGAAAAATTAAGTTTCTCCAATCTTCTCAAAACTCTGGATTCTGATAGAGGGCCACGATACATGGACCTGGGTGCAAAAATTGAGGCTCTAGACCCTTCCAGAGCTGAGATATTGAAACTCAAAATTTTGACCAGAAAAAAAAAATGACAGTGTTACCCTTTATGTTTTTTTTTCGGGGGGTGAAAAATTAAGTTTCTCCAATCTTCTCAAAACTCTGGATTCTGATAGAGGGCCACGATACATGGACCTGGGTGCAAAAATTGAGGCTCTAGACCCTTCCAGAGCTGAGATATTGAAACTCAAAATTTTGACCAGTAAAAAAAATGACAGTGTTACCCCTTATGTTTTTTTTTCGGGGGGTGAAAAATTAAGTTTCTCCAATCTTCTCAAAACTCTGGATTCTGATAGAGGGCCACGATACATGGACCTGGGTGCAAAAATTGAGGCTCTAGACCCTTCCAGAGCTGAGATATTGAAACTCAAAATTTTGACCAGAAAAAAAATGACAGTGTTACCCCTTATGTTTTTTTTTTTCGGGGGGTGAAAAATTAAGTTTCTCCAATCTTCTCTAAACTCTGGATTCTGATAGAGGGCCACGATACATGGACCTGGGTGCAAAAATTGAGGCTCTAGACCCTTCCAGAGCTGAGATATTGAAACTCAAAATTTTGACCAGTAAAAAAAAAAATGACAGTGTTACCCCTTATGTTTTTTTTTCGGGGGGTGAAAAATTAAATTTCTCCAATCTTCTCAAAACTCTGGATTCTGATAGAGGGCCACGATACATGGACCTGGGTGCAAAAATTGAGGCTCTAGACCCTTCCAGAGCTGAGATATTGAAACTCAAAATTTTGACCAGAAAAAAAAAATGACAGTGTTACCCCTTATGTTTTTTTTCGGGGGGTGAAAAATTAAGTTTCTCCAATCGTCTCAAAACTCTGGATTCTGATAGAGGGCCACGAGACATGGACCTGGGTGCAAAAATTGAGGCTCTAGACCCTTCCAGAGCTGAGATATTGAAACTCAAAATGTTGACCAGAAAAAAAAAATGACAGTGTTACCTCTTATGTTTTTTTTCGGGGGGTGAAAAATTAAGTTTCTCCAATCTTCTCAAAACTCTGGATTCTGATAGAGGGCCACGATACATGGACCTGGGTGCAAAGTTTGAGGCTCTAGACCCTTCCAGAGCTGAGATATTGAAACTCAAAATTTTGACCAGAAAAAAAAATGACAGTGTTACCCCTTATGTTTTTTTTTCGGGGGGTGAAAAATTAAGTTTCTCCAATCTTCTCAAAACTCTGGATTCTGATAGAGGGCCATGAGACATGGACCTGGGTGCAAAAATTGAGGCTCTAGACCCTTCCAGAGCTGAGATATTGAAACTCAAAATTTTGACCAGAAAAAAAAATGACAGTGTTACCCCTTATGTTTTTTTTCGGGGGGTGAAAAATTAAGTTTCTCCAATCTTCTCTAAACTCTGGATTCTGATAGAGGGCCACGATACATGGACCTGGGTGCAAAAATTGAGTCTCTAGACCCTTCCAGAGCTGAGATATTGAAACTCAAAATTTTGAACAGAAAAAAAAAAATGACAGTGTTACCCCTTATGTTTTTTTTTTCGGGGGGTGAAAAATTAAGTTTCTCCAATCGTCTCAAAACTCTGGATTCTGATAGAGGGCCACGAGACATGGACCTGGGTGCAAAAATTGAGGCTCTAGACCCTTCCAGAGCTGAGATATTGAAACTCAAAATGTTGACCAGCAAAAAAAAAAATGACAGTGTTACCCCTTATGTTTTTTTTTCGGGGGGTGAAAAATTAAGTTTCTCCAATCTTCTCAAAACTCTGGATTCTGATAGAGGGCCACGATACATGGACCTGGGTGCAAAAATTGAGGCTCTAGACCCTTCCAGAGCTGAGATATTGAAACTCAAAATTTTGACCAGAAAAAAAATGACAGTGTTACCCCTTATGTTTTTTTTTCGGGGGGTGAAAAATTAAGTTTCTCCAATCTTCTCAAAACTCTGGATTCTGATAGAGGGCCACGATACATGGACCTGGGTGCAAAAATTGAGGCTTTAGACCCTTCCAGAGCTGAGATATTGAAACTCAAAATTTTGACCAAAAAAAAAAAAATGACAGTGTTACCCCTTATGTTTTTTTTTCGGGGGGTGAAAAATTAAGTTTCTCCAATCTTCTCAAAACTCTGGATTCTGATAGAGGGCCACGATACATGGACCTGGGTGCAAAAATTGAGGCTCTAGACCCTTCCAGAGCTGAGATATTGAAACTCAAAATTTTGACCAGCAAAAAAAAAATGACAGTGTTACCCCTTATGTTTTTTTTCGGGGGGTGAAAAATTAAATTTCTCCAATCGTCTCAAAACTCTGGATTCTGATAGAGGGCCACGAGACATGGACCTGGGTGCAAAAATTGAGGCTCTAGACCCTTCCAGAGCTGAGATATTGAAACTCAAAATTTTGACCAGAAAAAAAAAATCACAGTGTTACCCCTTATGTTTTTTTTTCGGGGGGTGAAAAATTAAGTTTCTCCAATCTTCTCAAAACTCTGAATTCTGATAGAGGGCCACGATACATGGACCTGGGTGCAAAAATTGAGGCTCTAGACCCTTCCAGAGCTGAGATATTGAAACTCAAAATTTTGACCAGAAAAAAAATGACAGTGTTACCCCTTATGTTTTTTTTTTTCGACGGGTGAAAAATTAAGTTTCTCCAATCTTCTCAAAACTCTGGATTCTGATAGAGGGCCACGATACATGGACCTGGGTGCAAAAATTGAGGCTCTAGACCCTTCCAGAGCTGAGATATTGAAACTCAAAATTTTGACCAGAAAAAAAAAATGACAGTGTTACCCCTTATGTTTTTTTTCGGGGGGTGAAAAATTAAGTTTCTCCAATCGTCTCAAAACTCTGGATTCTGATAGAGGGCCACGAGACATGGACCTGGGTGCAAAAATTGAGGCTCTAGACCCTTCCAGAGCTGAGATATTGAAACTCAAAATTTTGACCAGAAAAAAAAATGACAGTATTACCCCTTATGTTTTTTTTTTTTCGGGGGGTGAAAAATTAAGTTTCTCCAATCTTCTCAAAACTCTGGATCAGGGATGGAAATTAGCACCCGCCACCAGCCAAATGCGGGTGATTTTGAGTTGTGGCGGGTAAATTAACTTCACCTACCAGCCACCGTGGCGGGTGAATAAAAATAGCATACTGTTTCACCCGGACGGTGGACACTTTAAGAGGAGGCACACCTTCAACACCCGCGCGTTTCTTCCGTCGAGGCTTGATAAAGGAAGAAAAGCTCACTTGTGTGGTAAACATAGACGGTGGTAAAGAGCCAGCCGCGTGAACATACCCGCGCGCTATTTCCGCATCTACTCATAAAAGCGACGCGGCGCGCTCGTTAGAGGCGCGCAAGTTCATTGTTGCATAGCAACGACAGACGCCACGGAAGAGCACGCGCTTGTGGAAATGAGAAAGCGGTGCGAACTGCGCTCTCCACGATGATGAGGAAGTATTAGCAAAGAATTCTTTGATTCCTAGTCCTTGCATTAGCAATAGCTTTATTACTAGATATATTTATGGAGATGAGAAATAAAAAGCCGCCTGAAATGCGTCACTGTCGGCATCGGTAAACAGATAATGGGCCAGATCACTGTTCATGCTTAAAAGCACACAGATGGACACAAAAATAAACATGATTTTACACAAAAAGTGCCCAAAATGCACAGATTTTTCATATCTAGTGTGTTTTAACAAGAACTGCTGTAGGCTATATCAAAAAAGAAAATTACCCATTTAAACGTGTTTTTTATTTAGTGTGGGTAAAAGTATATGGTGTTTTATAAAAATGAAAAAAAAACATGGAAGTCTTTTGAAGATGGAAGAGCAGAGGAGGGGAACAGGAGAGGAAGAGCAAGAGAAATAGAGAAAATGTCAGTATTTCATTGAGACTTGAGATTAAATAAACTGGTTAAGTAGTATTGTAGATCTTGTAGTATTAATTTTCACATGCAGTTACGCATTGTCGGTTAAAAACGAGAAAGTGGCTGGTAAAAACATTGAGTGGCTGGTAGATTTTGAAATCCACCAGCCACAGTGGCCGGTGGACAAAAAAGTTAATTTCCATCCCTGCTCTGGATTCTGATAGAGGGCCACGATACATGGACCTGGGTGCAAAAATTGAGGCTCTAGACCCTTCCAGAGCTGAGATATTGAAACTCAAAATTTTGACCAGAAAAAAAAAATGACAGTGTTACACCTTGTGTTTTTTTTCGGGGGGTGAAAAATTGAGTTTCTCCAATCCTCTCTAAACTCTGGATTCTGATAGACGGCCACGATACATGGACCTGGGTGCAAAAATTGAGGCTCTAGACCCTTCCAGAGCTGAGATATTGAAACTCAAAATTTTGACCAGAAAAAAAAAATGACAGTGTTACCCCTTATGTTTTTTTTTTCGGGGGGTGAAAAATTAAGTTTCTCCAATCTTCTCAAAACTCTGGATTCTGATAGAGGGCCACGATACATGGACCTGGGTGCAAAAATTGAGGCTCTAGACCCTTCCAGAGCTGAGATATTGAAACTCAAAATTTTGACCAGAAAAAAAAAATGACAGTGTTACCCCTTATGTTTTTTTTTTCGGGGGGTGAAAAATTAAGTTTCTCCAATCTTCTCAAAACTCTGGATTCTGATAGAGGGCCACGATACATGGACCTGGGTGCAAAAATTGAGGCTCTAGACCCTTCCAGAGCTGAGATATTGAAACTCAAAATTTTGACCAGAAAAAAAAAATGACAGTGTTACCCTTTATGTTTTTTTTTTCGGGGGGTGAAAAATTAAGTTTCTCCAATCTTCTCAAAACTCTGGATTCTGATAGAGGGCCACGATACATGGACCTGGGTGCAAAAATTGAGGCTCTAGACCCTTCCAGAGCTGAGATATTGAAACTCAAAATTTTGACCAGTAAAAAAAATGACAGTGTTACCCCTTATGTTTTTTTTTCGGGGGGTGAAAAATTAAGTTTCTCCAATCTTCTCAAAACTCTGGATTCTGATAGAGGGCCACGATACATGGACCTGGGTGCAAAAATTGAGGCTCTAGACCCTTCCAGAGCTGAGATATTGAAACTCAAAATTTTGACCAGAAAAAAAATGACAGTGTTACCCCTTATGTTTTTTTTTTTTCGGGGGGTGAAAAATTAAGTTTCTCCAATCTTCTCTAAACTCTGGATTCTGATAGAGGGCCACGATACATGGACCTGGGTGCAAAAATTGAGGCTCTAGACCCTTCCAGAGCTGAGATATTGAAACTCAAAATTTTGACCAGTAAAAAAAAAAATGACAGTGTTACCCCTTATGTTTTTTTTTCGGGGGGTGAAAAATTAAATTTCTCCAATCTTCTCAAAACTCTGGATTCTGATAGAGGGCCACGATACATGGACCTGGGTGCAAAAATTGAGGCTCTAGACCCTTCCAGAGCTGAGATATTGAAACTCAAAATTTTGACCAGAAAAAAAAAATGACAGTGTTACCCCTTATGTTTTTTTTCGGGGGGTGAAAAATTAAGTTTCTCCAATCGTCTCAAAACTCTGGATTCTGATAGAGGGCCACGAGACATGGACCTGGGTGCAAAAATTGAGGCTCTAGACCCTTCCAGAGCTGAGATATTGAAACTCAAAATGTTGACCAGAAAAAAAAAATGACAGTGTTACCTCTTATGTTTTTTTTCGGGGGGTGAAAAATTAAGTTTCTCCAATCTTCTCAAAACTCTGGATTCTGATAGAGGGCCACGATACATGGACCTGGGTGCAAAGTTTGAGGCTCTAGACCCTTCCAGAGCTGAGATATTGAAACTCAAAATTTTGACCAGAAAAAAAAATGACAGTGTTACCCCTTATGTTTTTTTTTCGGGGGGTGAAAAATTAAGTTTCTCCAATCTTCTCAAAACTCTGGATTCTGATAGAGGGCCATGAGACATGGACCTGGGTGCAAAAATTGAGGCTCTAGACCCTTCCAGAGCTGAGATATTGAAACTCAAAATTTTGACCAGAAAAAAAAATGACAGTGTTACCCCTTATGTTTTTTTTCGGGGGGTGAAAAATTAAGTTTCTCCAATCTTCTCTAAACTCTGGATTCTGATAGAGGGCCACGATACATGGACCTGGGTGCAAAAATTGAGTCTCTAGACCCTTCCAGAGCTGAGATATTGAAACTCAAAATTTTGAACAGAAAAAAAAAATGACAGTGTTACCCCTTATGTTTTTTTTTTCGGGGGGTGAAAAATTAAGTTTCTCCAATCGTCTCAAAACTCTGGATTCTGATAGAGGGCCACGAGACATGGACCTGGGTGCAAAAATTGAGGCTCTAGACCCTTCCAGAGCTGAGATATTGAAACTCAAAATGTTGACCAGCAAAAAAAAAATGACAGTGTTACCCCTTATGTTTTTTTTTTCGGGGGGTGAAAAATTAAGTTTCTCCAATCTTCTCAAAACTCTGGATTCTGATAGAGGGCCACGATACATGGACCTGGGTGCAAAAATTGAGGCTCTAGACCCTTCCAGAGCTGAGATATTGAAACTCAAAATTTTGACCAGAAAAAAAATGACAGTGTTACCCCTTATGTTTTTTTTTCGGGGGGTGAAAAATTAAGTTTCTCCAATCTTCTCAAAACTCTGGATTCTGATAGAGGGCCACGATACATGGACCTGGGTGCAAAAATTGAGGCTTTAGACCCTTCCAGAGCTGAGATATTGAAACTCAAAATTTTGACCAAAAAAAAAAAAATGACAGTGTTACCCCTTATGTTTTTTTTTCGGGGGGTGAAAAATTAAGTTTCTCCAATCTTCTCAAAACTCTGGATTCTGATAGAGGGCCACGATACATGGACCTGGGTGCAAAAATTGAGGCTCTAGACCCTTCCAGAGCTGAGATATTGAAACTCAAAATTTTGACCAGCAAAAAAAAAATGACAGTGTTACCCCTTATGTTTTTTTTCGGGGGGTGAAAAATTAAATTTCTCCAATCTTCTCAAAACTCTGGATTCTGATAGAGGGCCACGATACATGGACCTGGGTGCAAAAATTGAGGCTCTAGACCCTTCCAGAGCTGAGATATTGAAACTCAAAATTTTGACCAGAAAAAAAAATGACAGTGTTACCCCTTATGTTTTTTTTTTTCGGGGGGTGAAAAATTAAGTTTCTCCAATCGTCTCAAAACTCTGGATTCTGATAGAGGGCCACGAGACATGGACCTGGGTGCAAAAATTGAGGCTCTAGACCCTTCCAGAGCTGAGATATTGAAACTCAAAATTTTGACCAGAAAAAAAAAATATGACAGTGTTACCCCTTATGTATTTTTTTCGGGGGGTGAAAAATTAAGTTTCTCCAATCGTCTTGAAACTCTGGATTCTGATAGAGGGCCACGAGACATGGACCTGGGTGCAAAAATTGAGGCTCTAGACCCTTCCAGAGCTGAGATATTGAAACTCAAAATTTTGACCAGAAAAAAATAAATGACAGTGTTACCCTTTATGTTTTTTTTTTTCGGGGGGTGATAAATTAAGTTTCTCCAATCGTCTCAAAACTCTGGATTCTGATAGAGGGCCACGATACATGGACCTGGGTGCAAAAATTGAGGCTCTAGACCCTTCCAGAGCTGAGATATTGAAACTCAAAATTTTGACCAGTAAAAAAAAATGACAGTGTTACCCCTTATGTTTTTTTTTCGGGGGGTGAAAAATTAAATTTCTCCAATCTTCTCAAAACTCTGGATTCTGATAGAGGGCCACGATACATGGACCTGGGTGCAAAAATTGAGGCTCTAGACCCTTCCAGAGCTGAGATATTGAAACTCAAAATTTTGACCAGAAAAAAAAATGACAGTGTTACCCCTTATGTTTTTTTCGGGGGGTGAAAAATTAAGTTTCTCCAATTGTCTCAAAACTCTGGATTCTGATAGAGGGCCACGAGACATGGACCTGGGTGCAAAAATTGAGGCTCTATACCCTTCCAGAGCTGAGATATTGAAACTCAAAATTTTGACCAGAAAAAAAAAAAAATGACAGTGTTACCTCTTATGTTTTTTTTTGGGGGGTGAAAAATTAAGTTTCTCCAATCTTCTCAAAACTATGGATTCTGATAGAGGCCACGATACATGGACCTGGGTGCAAAATTTGAGGCTCTAGACCCTTCCAGAGCTGAGATATTGAAACTCAAAATTTTGACCAGAAAAAAAAATGACAGTGTTACCCCTTATGTTTTTTTTTCGGGGGGTGAAAAATTAAGTTTCTCCAATCTTCTCAAAACTCTGGATTCTGATAGAGGGCCACGATACATGGACCTGGGTGCAAAAATTGAGGCTCTAGACCCTTCCAGAGGTGAGATATTGAAACTCAAAATTTTGACCAGAAAAAAAAAAATGACAGTGTTACTCTTTATGTTTTTTTTTCGGGGGGGTGATAAATTAAGTTTCTCCAATCTTCTCAAAACTCTGGATTCTGATAGAGGGCCACGATACATGGACCTGGGTGCAAAAATTGAGGCTCTAGACCCTTCCAGAGCTGAGATATTGAAACTCAAAATTTTGACCAGTAAAAAAAAAATGACAGTGTTACCCCTTATGTTTTTTTTCGGGGGGTGAAAAATTAAATTTCTCCAATCTTCTCAAAACTCTGGATTCTGATAGAGGGCCACGATACGTGGACCTGGGTGCAAAAATTGAGGCTCTAGACCCTTCCAGAGCTGAAATATTGAAACTAAAAATTTTGACCAGAAAAAAAAAATGACAGTGTTACCCCTTATGTTTTTTTTTTTTTCGGGGGGTGAAAAATTAAGTTTCTCCAATCGTCTCAAAACTCTGGATTCTGATAGAGGGCCACGAGACATGGACCTGGGTGCAAAAATTGAGGCTCTAGACCCTTCCAGAGCTGAGATATTGAAACTCAAAATTTTGACCAGAAAAAAAAAAAATGACAGTGTTACCCCTTATGTTTTTTTTTTTTCGGGGGGTGAAAAATTAAGTTTCTCCAATCTTCTCAAAACTCTGGATTCTGATAGAGGGCCACGATACATGGACCTGGGTGCAAAAATTGAGGCTCTAGACCCTTCCAGAGCTGAGATATTGAAACTCAAAATTTTGACCAGAAAGAAAATGACAGTGTTACCCCTTATGTTTTTTTTCGGGGGGTGAAAAATTAAGTTTCTCCAATCTTCTCAAAACTCTGGATTCTGATAGAGGGCCACGATACATGGACCTGGGTGCAAAAATTGAGGCTCTAGACCCTTCCAGAGCTGAGATATTGAAACTCAAAATTTTGACCAGAAAAAAATAAATGACTGTGTTACCCTTTATGTTTTTTTTTTTCGGGGGGTGATAAATTAAGTTTCTCCAATCGTCTCAAAACTCTGGATTCTGATAGAGGGCCACGATACATGGACCTGGGTGCAAAAATTGAGGCTCTAGACCCTTCCAGAGCTGATATATTGAAACTCAAAATTTTGACCAGAAAAAAAAAATGACAGTGTTACCCCTTATGTTTTTTTTTTCGGGGGGTGAAAAATTAAGTTTCTCCAATCGTCTCAAAACTCTGGATTCTGATAGAGGGCCACGAGACATGGACCTGGGTGCAAAAATTGAGGCTCTAGACCCTTCCAGAGCTGAGATATTGAAACTCAAAATTTTGACCAGAAAAAAAAAATGACAGTGTTACCCCTTATGTTTTTTTTCGGGGGGTGAAAAATTAAGTTTCTCCAATCGTCTCAAAACTCTGGATTCTGATAGAGGGCCACGAGACATGGACCTGGGTGCAAAAATTGAGGCTCTAGACCCTTCCAGAGCTGAGATATTGAAACTCAAAATTTTGACCAGAAAAAAAAATGACAGTGTTACCTCTTATGTTTTTTTTCGGGGGGTGAAAAATTAAGTTTCTCCAATCTTCTCAAAACTCTGGATTCTGATAGAGGGCCACGATACATGGACCTGGGTGCAAAGTTTGAGGCTCTAGACCCTTCCAGAGCTGAGATATTGAAACTCAAAATTTTGACCAGAAAAAAAAATGACAGTGTTACCCCTTATGTTTTTTTTTCGGGGGGTGAAAAATTAAGTTTCTCCAATCTTCTCAAAACTCTGGATTCTGATAGAGGGCCATGAGACATGGACCTGGGTGCAAAAATTGAGGCTCTAGACCCTTCCAGAGCTGAGATATTGAAACTCAAAATTTTGACCAGAAAAAAAAATGACAGTGTTACCCCTTATGTTTTTTTTCGGGGGGTGAAAAATTAAGTTTCTCCAATCTTCTCTAAACTCTGGATTCTGATAGAGGGCCACGATACATGGACCTGGGTGCAAAAATTGAGTCTCTAGACCCTTCCAGAGCTGAGATATTGAAACTCAAAATTTTGAACAGAAAAAAAAAATGACAGTGTTACCCCTTATGTTTTTTTTTTCGGGGGGTGAAAAATTAAGTTTCTCCAATCGTCTCAAAACTCTGGATTCTGATAGAGGGCCACGAGACATGGACCTGGGTGCAAAAATTGAGGCTCTAGACCCTTCCAGAGCTGAGATATTGAAACTCAAAATGTTGACCAGCAAAAAAAAAATGACAGTGTTACCCCTTATGTTTTTTTTTTCGGGGGGTGAAAAATTAAGTTTCTCCAATCTTCTCAAAACTCTGGATTCTGATAGAGGGCCACGATACATGGACCTGGGTGCAAAAATTGAGGCTCTAGACCCTTCCAGAGCTGAGATATTGAAACTCAAAATTTTGACCAGAAAAAAAATGACAGTGTTACCCCTTATGTTTTTTTTTCGGGGGGTGAAAAATTAAGTTTCTCCAATCTTCTCAAAACTCTGGATTCTGATAGAGGGCCACGATACATGGACCTGGGTGCAAAAATTGAGGCTTTAGACCCTTCCAGAGCTGAGATATTGAAACTCAAAATTTTGACCAAAAAAAAAAATGACAGTGTTACCCCTTATGTTTTTTTTTCGGGGGGTGAAAAATTAAGTTTCTCCAATCTTCTCAAAACTCTGGATTCTGATAGAGGGCCACGATACATGGACCTGGGTGCAAAAATTGAGGCTCTAGACCCTTCCAGAGCTGAGATATTGAAACTCAAAATTTTGACCAGCAAAAAAAAAATGACAGTGTTACCCCTTATGTTTTTTTTCGGGGGGTGAAAAATTAAATTTCTCCAATCTTCTCAAAACTCTGGATTCTGATAGAGGGCCACGATACATGGACCTGGGTGCAAAAATTGAGGCTCTAGACCCTTCCAGAGCTGAGATATTGAAACTCAAAATTTTGACCAGAAAAAAAAAATGACAGTGTTACCCCTTATGTTTTTTTTTTTCGGGGGGTGAAAAATTAAGTTTCTCCAATCGTCTCAAAACTCTGGATTCTGATAGAGGGCCACGAGACATGGACCTGGGTGCAAAAATTGAGGCTCTAGACCCTTCCAGAGCTGAGATATTGAAACTCAAAATTTTGACCAGAAAAAAAAAATATGACAGTGTTACCCCTTATGTATTTTTTTCGGGGGGTGAAAAATTAAGTTTCTCCAATCGTCTTGAAACTCTGGATTCTGATAGAGGGCCACGAGACATGGACCTGGGTGCAAAAATTGAGGCTCTAGACCCTTCCAGAGCTGAGATATTGAAACTCAAAATTTTGACCAGAAAAAAAAAATGACAGTGTTACCCCTTATGTTTTTTTTTTCGGGGGGTGAAAAATTAAGTTTCTCCAATCGTCTCAAAACTCTGGATTCTGATAGAGGGCCACGAGACATGGACCTGGGTGCAAAAATTGAGGCTCTAGACCCTTCCAGAGCTGAGATATTGAAACTCAAAATTTTGACCAGAAAAAAATAAATGACAGTGTTACCCTTTATGTTTTTTTTTTCGGGGGGTGATAAATTAAGTTTCTCCAATCGTCTCAAAACTCTGGATTCTGATAGAGGGCCACGATACATGGACCTGGGTGCAAAAATTGAGGCTCTAGACCCTTCCAGAGCTGAGATATTGAAACTCAAAATTTTGACCAGTAAAAAAAAATGACAGTGTTACCCCTTATGTTTTTTTTTCGGGGGGTGAAAAATTAAATTTCTCCAATCTTCTCAAAACTCTGGATTCTGATAGAGGGCCACGATACATGGACCTGGGTGCAAAAATTGAGGCTCTAGACCCTTCCAGAGCTGAGATATTGAAACTCAAAATTTTGACCAGAAAAAAAAATGACAGTGTTACCCCTTATGTTTTTTTCGGGGGGTGAAAAATTAAGTTTCTCCAATTGTCTCAAAACTCTGGATTCTGATAGAGGGCCACGAGACATGGACCTGGGTGCAAAAATTGAGGCTCTATACCCTTCCAGAGCTGAGATATTGAAACTCAAAATTTTGACCAGAAAAAAAAAAATGACAGTGTTACCTCTTATGTTTTTTTTGGGGGGGTGAAAAATTAAGTTTCTCCAATCTTCTCAAAACTATGGATTCTGATAGAGGCCACGATACATGGACCTGGGTGCAAAATTTGAGGCTCTAGACCCTTCCAGAGCTGAGATATTGAAACTCAAAATTTTGACCAGAAAAAAAAATGACAGTGTTACCCCTTATGTTTTTTTTTCGGGGGGTGAAAAATTAAGTTTCTCCAATCTTCTCAAAACTCTGGATTCTGATAGAGGGCCACGATACATGGACCTGGGTGCAAAAATTGAGGCTCTAGACCCTTCCAGAGGTGAGATATTGAAACTCAAAATTTTGACCAGAAAAAAAAAAATGACAGTGTTACTCTTTATGTTTTTTTTTCGGGGGGGTGATAAATTAAGTTTCTCCAATCGTCTCAAAACTCTGGATTCTGATAGAGGGCCACGATACATGGACCTGGGTGCAAAAATTGAGGCTCTAGACCCTTCCAGAGCTGAGATATTGAAACTCAAAATTTTGACCAGTAAAAAAAAAATGACAGTGTTACCCCTTATGTTTTTTTTCGGGGGGTGAAAAATTAAATTTCTCCAATCTTCTCAAAACTCTGGATTCTGATAGAGGGCCACGATACGTGGACCTGGGTGCAAAAATTGAGGCTCTAGACCCTTCCAGAGCTGAAATATTGAAACTAAAAATTTTGACCAGAAAAAAAAAATGACAGTGTTACCCCTTATGTTTTTTTTTTTCGGGGGGTGAAAAATTAAGTTTCTCCAATCGTCTCAAAACTCTGGATTCTGATAGAGGGCCACGATACATGGACCTGGGTGCAAAAATTGAGGCTCTAGACCCTTCCAGAGCTGAGATATTGAAACTCAAAATTTTGACCAGAAAAAAATAAATGACTGTGTTACCCTTTATGTTTTTTTTTTTCGGGGGGTGATAAATTAAGTTTCTCCAATCGTCTCAAAACTCTGGATTCTGATAGAGGGCCACGATACATGGACCTGGGTGCAAAAATTGAGGCTCTAGACCCTTCCAGAGCTGATATATTGAAACTCAAAATTTTGACCAGAAAAAAAAAATGACAGTGTTACCCCTTATGTTTTTTTTTTTCGGGGGGTGAAAAATTAAGTTTCTCCAATCGTCTCAAAACTCTGGATTCTGATAGAGGGCCACGAGACATGGACCTGGGTGCAAAAATTGAGGCTCTAGACCCTTCCAGAGCTGAGATATTGAAACTCAAAATTTTGACCAGAAAAAAAAAAATGACAGTGTTACCCCTTATGTTTTTTTTTTTCGGGGGGTGAAAAATTAAGTTTCTCCAATCTTCTCAAAACTCTGGATTCTGATAGAGGGCCACGAGACATGGACCTGGGTGCAAAAATTGAGGCTCTAGACCCTTCCAGAGCTGAGATATTGAAACTCAAAATTTTGACCAGAAAAAAAAATGACAGTGTTACCCCTTATGTTTTTTTTTTTTTTTTTTCGGGGGGTGAAAAATTAAGTTTCTCCAATCTTCTCAAAACTCTGGATTCTGATAGAGGGCCACGATACATGGACCTGGGTGCAAAAATTGAGGCTCTAGACCCTTCCAGAGCTGAGATATTGAAACTCAAAATTTTGACCAAAAAAAAAAAATGACAGTGTTACCCCTTATGTTTTTTTTTCGGGGGGTGAAAAATTAAGTTTCTCCAATCGTCTCAAAACTCTGGATTCTGATAGAGGGCCACGAGACATGGACCTGGGTGCAAAAATTGAGGCTCTAGACCCTTCCAGAGCTGAGATATTGAAACTCAAAATTTTGACCAGAAAAAAAAATATGACAGTGTTACCCCTTATGTTTTTTTTTTCGGGGGGTGAAAAATTAAATTTCTCCAATCGTCTCAAAACTCTGGATTCTGATAGAGGGCCACGAGACATGGACCTGGGTGCAAAAATTGAGGCTCTAGACCCTTCCAGAGCTGAGATATTGAAACTCAAAATTTTGACCAGAAAAAAAAAATGACAGTGTTACCCCTTATGTTTTTTTTCGGGGGGTGAAAAATTAAGTTTCTCCAATCGTCTCAAAACTCTGGATTCTGATAGAGGGCCACGAGACATGGACCTGCATGGGTGCAAAAATTGAGGCTCTAGACCCTTCCAGAGCTGAGATATTGAAACTCAAAATTTTGACCAGAAAAAAAATATGACAGTGTTACCCCTTATGTTTTTTTTTTCGGGGGGTGAAAAATTAAGTTTCTCCAATCGTCTCAAAACTCTGGATTCTGATAGAGGGCCACGAGACATGGACCTGGGTGCAAAAATTGAGGCTCTAGACCCTTCCAGAGCTGAGATATTGAAACTCAAAATTTTGACCAGAAAAAAAAAATGACAGTGTTACCCCTTATGTTTTTTTTTCGGGGGGTGAAAAATTAAGTTTCTCCAATCTTCTCAAAACTCTGAATTCTGATAGAGGGCCACGATACATGGACCTGGGTGCAAAAATTGAGGCTCTAGACCCTTCCAGAGCTGAGATATTGAAACTCAAAATTTTGACCAGAAAAAAAATGACAGTGTTACCCCTTATGTTTTTTTTTTTTCGAGGGGTGAAAAATTAAGTTTCTCCAATCTTCTCAAAACTCTGGATTCTGATAGAGGGCCACGATACATGGACCTGGGTGCAAAAATTGAGGCTCTAGACCCTTCCAGAGCTGAGATATTGAAACTCAAAATTTTGACCAGAAAAAAAAAATGACAGTGTTACCCTTTATGTTTTTTTTTCGGGGGGTGAAAAATTAAGTTTCTCCAATCTTCTCAAAACTCTGGATTCTGATAGAGGGCCACGATACATGGACCTGGGTGCAAAAATTGAGGCTCTAGACCCTTCCAGAGCTGAGATATTGAAACTCAAAATTTTGACCAGAAAAAAAAATGACAGTGTTACCCCTTATGTTTTTTTTTCGGGGGGTGAAAAATTAAGTTTCTCCAATCTTCTCAAAACTCTGGATTCTGATAGAGGGCCACGATACATGGACCTGGGTGCAAAAATTGAGGCTCTAGACCCTTCCAGAGCTGAGATATTGAAACTCAAAATTTTGACCAGAAAAAAAAAATGACAGTGTTACCCCTTATGTTTTTTTTCGGGGGGTGAAAAATTAAGTTTCTCCAATCGTCTCAAAACTCTGGATTCTGATAGAGGGCCACGATACATGGACCTGGGTGCAAAAATTGAGGCTCTAGACCCTTCCAGAGCTGAGATATTGAAACTCAAAATTTTGACCAGAAAAAAAAAAATGACAGTGTTACCCCTTATGTTTTTTTTTCGAGAGGTGAAAAATTAAGTTTCTCCAATCGTGTCAAAACTCTGGATTCTGATAGAGGGCCACGAGACATGGACCTGGGTGCAAAAATTGAGGCTCTAGACCCTTCCAGAGCTGAGATATTGAAACTCAAAATTTTGACCAGAAAAAAAAATGACAGTGTTACCCCTTATGTTTTTTTTCGGGGGGTGAAAAATTAAGTTTCTCCAATCTTCTCAAAACTCTGGATTGTGATAGAGGGCCACGATACATGGACCTGGGTGCAAAAATTGAGGCTCTAGACCCTTCCAGAGCTGAGATATTGAAACTCAAAATTTTGACCAGAAAAAAAAATGACAGTATTACCCCTTATGTTTTTTTTTTTTTCGGGGGGTGAAAAATTAAGTTTCTCCAATCTTCTCAAAACTCTGGATTCTGATAGAGGGCCACGATACATGGACCTGGGTGCAAAAATTGAGGCTCTAGACCCTTCCAGAGCTGAGATATTGAAACTCAAAATTTTGACCAGAAAAAAAAAATGACAGTGTTACACCTTGTGTTTTTTTTCGGGGGGTGAAAAATTGAGTTTCTCCAATCCTCTCTAAACTCTGGATTCTGATAGACGGCCACGATACATGGACCTGGGTGCAAAAATTGAGGCTCTAGACCCTTCCAGAGCTGAGATATTGAAACTCAAAATTTTGACCAGAAAAAAAAATGACAGTGTTACCCCTTATGTTTTTTTTTCGGGGGGTGAAAAATTAAGTTTCTCCAATCTTCTCTAAACTCTGGATTCTGATAGAGGGCCACGATACATGGACCTGGGTGCAAAAATTGAGGCTCTAGACCCTTCCAGAGCTGAGATATTGAAACTCAAAATTTTGACCAGAAAAAAAAAATGACAGTGTTACCCCTTATGTTTTTTTTTCGGGGGGTGAAAAATTAAGTTTCTCCAATCTTCTCAAAACTCTGGATTCTGATAGAGGGCCACGATACATGGACCTGGGTGCAAAAATTGAGGCTCTAGACCCTTCCAGAGCTGAGATATTGAAACTCAAAATTTTGACCAGAAAAAAAAAAATGACAGTGTTACCCTTTATGTTTTTTTTTCGGGGGGTGAAAAATTAAGTTTCTCCAATCTTCTCAAAACTCTGGATTCTGATAGAGGGCCACGATACATGGACCTGGGTGCAAAAATTGAGGCTCTAGACCCTTCCAGAGCTGAGATATTGAAACTCAAAATTTTGACCAGAAAAAAAAAAATGACAGTGTTACCCTTTATGTTTTTTTTTCGGGGGGTGATAAATTAAGTTTCTCCAATCGTCTCAAAACTCTGGATTCTGATAGAGGGCCACGATACATGGACCTGGGTGCAAAAATTGAGGCTCTAGACCCTTCCAGAGCTGAGATATTGAAACTCAAAATTTTGACCAGTAAAAAAAAAATGACAGTGTTACCCCTTATGTTTTTTTTTCGGGGGGTGAAAAATTAAGTTTCTCCAATCTTCTCAAAACTCTGGATTCTGATAGAGGGCCACGATACATGGACCTGGGTGCAAAAATTGAGGTTCTAGACCCTTCCAGAGCTGAGATATTGAAACTCAAAATTTTGACCAGAAAAAAAAAATGACAGTGTTACCCCTTATGTTTTTTTTCGGGGGGTGAAAAATTAAGTTTCTCCAATCGTCTCAAAACTCTGGATTCTGATAGAGGGCCACGAGACATGGACCTGGGTGCAAAAATTGAGGCTCTAGACCCTTCCAGAGCTGAGATATTGAAACTCAAAATTTTGACCAGAAAAAAAAATGACAGTGTTACCTCTTATGTTTTTTTTCGGGGGGTGAAAAATTAAGTTTCTCCAATCTTCTCAAAACTCTGGATTCTGATAGAGGGCCACGATACATGGACCTGGGTGCAAAGTTTGAGGCTCTAGACCCTTCCAGAGCTGAGATATTGAAACTCAAAATTTTGACCAGAAAAAAAAATGACAGTGTTACCCCTTATGTTTTTTTTTCGGGGGGTGAAAAATTAAGTTTCTCCAATCTTCTCAAAACTCTGGATTCTGATAGAGGGCCATGAGACATGGACCTGGGTGCAAAAATTGAGGCTCTAGACCCTTCCAGAGCTGAGATATTGAAACTCAAAATTTTGACCAGAAAAAAAAATGACAGTGTTACCCCTTATGTTTTTTTTCGGGGGGTGAAAAATTAAGTTTCTCCAATCTTCTCAAAACTCTGGATTCTGATAGAGGGCCACAATACATGGACCTGGTTGCAAAAATTGAGGCTCTAGACCCTTCCAGAGCTGAGATATTGAAACTCAAAATTTTGACCAGAAAAAAAAAATGACAGTGTTACCCCTTATGTTTTTTTTTCGGGGGGTGAAAAATTAAGTTTCTCCAATCTTCTCAAAACTCTGGATTCTGATAGAGGGCCACGATACATGGACCTGGGTGCAAAAATTGAGGCTCTAGACCCTTCCAGAGCTGAGATATTGAAACTCAAAATTTTGACCAGAAAAAAAAAAAAATGACAGTTTTACCCCTTATGTTTTTTTTTTTCGGGGGGTGAAAAATTAAGTTTCTCCAATCTTCTCAAAACTCTGGATTCTGATAGAGGGCCACGATACATGGACATGGGTGCAAAAATTGAGGCTCTAGACCCTTCCAGAGCTGAGATATTGAAACTCAAAATTTTGACCAGAAAAAAAAATGACAGTGTTACCCCTTATGTTTTTTTTTCGGGGGGTGAAAAATTAAGTTTCTCCAATCTTCTCTAAACTCTGGATTCTGATAGAGGGCCACGATACATGGACCTGGGTGCAAAAATTGAGTCTCTAGACCCTTCCAGAGCTGAGATATTGAAACTCAAAATTTTGAACAGAAAAAAAAAATGACAGTGTTACCCCTTATGTTTTTTTTTTCGGGGGGTGAAAAATTAAGTTTCTCCAATCGTCTCAAAACTCTGGATTCTGATAGAGGGCCACGAGACATGGACCTGGGTGCAAAAATTGAGGCTCTAGACCCTTCCAGAGCTGAGATATTGAAACTCAAAATGTTGACCAGCAAAAAAAAAATGACAGTGTTACCCCTTATGTTTTTTTTTCGGGGGGTGAAAAATTAAGTTTCTCCAATCTTCTCAAAACTCTGGATTCTGATAGAGGGCCACGATACATGGACCTGGGTGCAAAAATTGAGGCTCTAGACCCTTCCAGAGCTGAGATATTGAAACTCAAAATTTTGACCAGAAAAAAAATGACAGTGTTACCCCTTATGTTTTTTTTCGGGGGGTGAAAAATTAAGTTTCTCCAATCTTCTCAAAACTCTGGATTCTGATAGAGGGCCACGATACATGGACCTGGGTGCAAAAATTGAGGCTTTAGACCCTTCCAGAGCTGAGATATTGAAACTCAAAATTTTGACCAAAAAAAAAAAAAAATGACAGTGTTACCCCTTATGTTTTTTTTTCGGGGGGTGAAAAATTAAGTTTCTCCAATCTTCTCAAAACTCTGGATTCTGATAGAGGGCCACGATACATGGACCTGGGTGCAAAAATTGAGGCTCTAGACCCTTCCAGAGCTGAGATATTGAAACTCAAAATTTTGACCAGCAAAAAAAAAATGACAGTGTTACCCCTTATGTTTTTTTTCGGGGGGTGAAAAATTAAATTTCTCCAATCTTCTCAAAACTCTGGATTCTGATAGAGGGCCACGATACATGGACCTGGGTGCAAAAATTGAGGCTCTAGACCCTTCCAGAGCTGAGATATTGAAACTCAAAATTTTGACCAGAAAAAAAAATGACAGTGTTACCCCTTATGTTTTTTTTTTTCGGGGGGTGAAAAATTAAGTTTCTCCAATCGTCTCAAAACTCTGGATTCTGATAGAGGGCCACGAGACATGGACCTGGGTGCAAAAATTGAGGCTCTAGACCCTTCCAGAGCTGAGATATTGAAACTCAAAATTTTGACCAGAAAAAAAGAATATGACAGTGTTACCCCTTATGTATTTTTTTCGGGGGGTGAAAAATTAAGTTTCTCCAATCGTCTTGAAACTCTGGATTCTGATAGAGGGCCACGAGACATGGACCTGGGTGCAAAAATTGAGGCTCTAGACCCTTCCAGAGCTGAGATATTGAAACTCAAAATTTTGACCAGAAAAAAAAAATGACAGTGTTACCCCTTATGTTTTTTTTTTCGGGGGGTGAAAAATTAAGTTTCTCCAATCGTCTCAAAACTCTGGATTCTGATAGAGGGCCACGAGACATGGACCTGGGTGCAAAAATTGAGGCTCTAGACCCTTCCAGAGCTGAGATATTGAAACTCAAAATTTTGACCAGAAAAAAATAAATGACAGTGTTACCCTTTATGTTTTTTTTTTCGGGGGGTGATAAATTAAGTTTCTCCAATCGTCTCAAAACTCTGGATTCTGATAGAGGGCCACGATACATGGACCTGGGTGCAAAAATTGAGGCTCTAGACCCTTCCAGAGCTGAGATATTGAAACTCAAAATTTTGACCAGTAAAAAAAAATGACCATGTTACCCCTTATGTTTTTTTTTCGGGGGGTGAAAAATTAAATTTCTCCAATCTTCTCAAAACTCTGGATTCTGATAGAGGGCCACGATACATGGACCTGGGTGCAAAAATTGAGGCTCTAGACCCTTCCAGAGCTGAGATATTGAAACTCAAAATTTTGACCAGAAAAAAAAATGACAGTGTTACCCCTTATGTTTTTTTCGGGGGGTGAAAAATTAAGTTTCTCCAATTGTCTCAAAACTCTGGATTCTGATAGAGGGCCACGAGACATGGACCTGGGTGCAAAAATTGAGGCTCTATACCCTTCCAGAGCTGAGATATTGAAACTCAAAATTTTGACCAGAAAAAAAAAATGACAGTGTTACCTCTTATGTTTTTTTTTGGGGGGTGAAAAATTAAGTTTCTCCAATCTTCTCAAAACTATGGATTCTGATAGAGGGCCACGATACATGGACCTGGGTGCAAAAATTGAGGCTCTAGACCCTTCCAGAGGTGAGATATTGAAACTCAAAATTTTGACCAGAAAAAAAAAATGACAGTGTTACTCTTTATGTTTTTTTTTCGGGGGGTGATAAATTAAGTTTCTCCAATCGTCTCAAAACTCTGGATTCTGATAGAGGGCCACGATACATGGACCTGGGTGCAAAAATTGAGGCTCTAGACCCTTCCAGAGCTGAGATATTGAAACTCAAAATTTTGACCAGTAAAAAAAAAATGACAGTGTTACCCCTTATGTTTTTTTTCGGGGGGTGAAAAATTAAATTTTTTCCAATCTTCTCAAAACTCTGGATTCTGATAGAGGGCCACGATACGTGGACCTGGGTGCAAAAATTGAGGCTCTAGACCCTTCCAGAGCTGAAATATTGAAACTAAAAATTTTGACCAGAAAAAAAAAATGACAGTGTTACCCCCTTTTTTTTTTTTTCGGGGGGTGAAAAATTAAGTTTCTCCAATCGTCTCAAAACTCTGGATTCTGATAGAGGGCCACGAGACATGGACCTAGGTGCAAAAATTGAGGCTCTAGACCCTTCCAGAGCTGAGATATTGAAACTCAAAATTTTGACCAGAAAAAAAAATGACAGTGTTACCCCTTATGTTTTTTTTTTTCGGGGGGTGAAAAATTAAGTTTCTCCAATCTTCTCAAAACTCTGGATTCTGATAGAGGGCCACGATACATGGACCTGGGTGCAAAAATTGAGGCTCTAGACCCTTCCAGAGCTGAGATATTGAAACTCAAAATTTTGACCAGAAAAAAAATGACAGTGTTACCCCTTATGTTTTTTTTCGGGGGGTGAAAAATTAAGTTTCTCCAATCTTCTCAAAACTCTGGATTCTGATAGAGGGCCACGATACATGGACCTGGGTGCAAAAATTGAGGCTCTAGACCCTTCCAGAGCTGAGATATTGAAACTCAAAATTTTGACCAGAAAAAAATAAATGACTGTGTTACCCTTTATGTTTTTTTTTTCGGGGGGTGATAAATTAAGTTTCTCCAATCGTCTCAAAACTCTGGATTCTGATAGAGGGCCACGATACATGGACCTGGGTGCAAAAATTGAGGCTCTAGACCCTTCCAGAGCTGATATATTGAAACTCAAAATTTTGACCAGAAAAAAAAAAATGACAGTGTTACCCCTTATGTTTTTTTTTTCGGGTGGTGAAAAATTAAGTTTCTCCAATCGTCTCAAAACTCTGGATTCTGATAGAGGGCCACGAGACATGGACCTGGGTGCAAAAATTGAGGCTCTAGACCCTTCCAGAGCTGAGATATTGAAACTCAAAATTTTGACCAGAAAAAAAAAAATGACAGTGTTACCCCTTATGTTTTTTTTTTTCGGGGGGTGAAAAATTAAGTTTCTCCAATCTTCTCAAAACTCTGGATTCTGATAGAGGGCCACGATACATGGACCTGGGTGCAAAAATTGAGGCTCTAGACCCTTCCAGAGCTGAGATATTGAAACTCAAAATTTTGACCAGAAAAAAAAAAATGACAGTGTTACCCCTTATGTTTTTTTTTCGGGGGGTGAAAAATTAAGTTTCTCCAATCTTCTCAAAACTCTGGATTCTGATAGAGGGCCACGAGACATGGACCTGGGTGCAAAAATTGAGGCTCTAGACCCTTCCAGAGCTGAGATATTGAAACTCAAAATTTTGACCAGAAAAAAAAAATGACAGTGTTACCCCTTGTGTTTTTTTTCGGGGGGTGAAAAATTGAGTTTCTCCAATCTTCTCTAAACTCTGGATTCTGATAGACGGCCACGATACATGGACCTGGGTGCAAAAAATGAGGCTCTAGACCCTTCCAGAGCTGAGATATTGAAACTCAAAATGTTGACCAGAAAAAAAAAAATGACAGTGTTACCCCTTATGTTTTTTTTTTTTTTTTTCGGGGGGTGAAAAAATAAGTTTCTCCAATCTTCTCAAAACTCTGGATTCTGATAGAGGGCCACGAGACATGGACCTGGGTGCAAAAATTGAGGCTCTAGACCCTTCCAGAGCTGAGATATTGAAACTCAAAATTTTGACCAGAAAAAAAAATGACAGTGTTACCTCTTATGTTTTTTTTCGGGGGGTGAAAAATTAAGTTTCTCCAATCTTCTCAAAACTCTGGATTCTGATAGAGGGCCACGATACATGGACCTGGGTGCAAAGTTTGAGGCTCTAGACCCTTCGAGAGCTGAGATATTGAAACTCAAAATTTTGACCAGAAAAAAAAATGACAGTGTTACCCCTTATGTTTTTTTTTCGGGGGGTGAAAAATTAAGTTTCTCCAATCTTCTCAAAACTCTGGATTCTGATAGAGGGCCACGATACATGGACCTGGGTGCAAAAATTGAGGCTCTAGACCCTTCCAGAGCTGAGATATTGAAACTCAAAATTTTGACCAGAAAAAAAATGACAGTGTTACCCCTTATGTTTTTTTTCGGGGGGGTGAAAAATTAAGTTTCTCCAATCGTCTCAAAACTCTGGATTCTGATAGAGGGCCACGAGACATGGACCTGGGTGCAAAAATTGAGGCTCTAGACCCTTCCAGAGCTGAAATATTGAAACTCAAAATTTTGACCAGAAAAAAAAAATGACAGTGTTACCCCTTATGTTTTTTTTCGGGGGGTGAAAAATTAAGTTTCTCCAATCTTCTCAAAACTCTGGATTCTGATAGAGGGCCACGATACATGGACCTGGGTGCAAAAATTGAGGCTCTAGACCCTTCCAGAGCTGAGATATTGAAACTCAAAATTTTGACCAGAAAAAAAATGACAGTGTTACCCCTTATGTTTTTTTTTTTTCGGGGGGTGAAAAATTAAGTTTCTCCAATCTTCTCTAAACTCTGGATTCTGATAGAGGGCCACGATACATGGACCTGGGTGCAAAAATTGAGGCTCTAGACCCTTCCAGAGCTGAGATATTGAAACTCAAAATTTTGACCAGTAAAAAAAAAATGACAGTGTTACCCCTTATGTTTTTTTTCGGGGGGTGAAAAATTAAATTTCTCCAATCTTCTCAAAACTCTGGATTCTGATAGAGGGCCACGATACATGGACCTGGGTGCAAAGTTTGAGGCTCTAGACCCTTCCAGAGCTGAGATATTGAAACTCAAAATTTTGACCAGAAAAAAAAATGACAGTGTTACCCCTTATGTTTTTTTTCGGGGGGTGAAAAATTAAGTTTCTCCAATCGTCTCAAAACTCTGGATTCTGATAGAGGGCCACGAGACATGGACCTGGGTGCAAAAATTGAGGCTCTAGACCCTTCCAGAGCTGAGATATTGAAACTCAAAATTTTGACCAGAAAAAAAAAAATGACAGTGTTACCTCTTATGTTTTTTTTCGGGGGGTGAAAAATTAAGTTTCTCCAATCTTCTCAAAACTCTGGATTCTGATAGAGGGCCACGATACATGGACCTGGGTGCAAAGTTTGAGGCTCTAGACCCTTCCAGAGCTGAGATATTGAAACTCAAAATTTTGACCAGAAAAAAAAATGACAGTGTTACCCCTTATGTTTTTTTTTTTTTCGGGGGGTGAAAAATTAAGTTTCTCCAATCTTCTCAAAACTCTGGATTCTGATAGAGGGCCACGATACATGGACCTGGGTGCAAAAATTGAGGCTCTAGACCCTTCCAGAGCTGAGATATTGAAACTCAAAATTTTGACCAGAAAAAAAAATGACAGTGTTACCCCTTATGTTTTTTTTTTCGGGGGGTGAAAAATTAAGTTTCTCCAATCTTCTCTAAACTCTGGATTCTGATAGAGGGCCACGATACATGGACCTGGGTGCAAAATTTGAGGCTCTAGACCCTTCCAGAGCTGAGATATTGAAACTCAAAATTTTGACCAGAAAAAAAATGACAGTGTTACCCCTTATGTTTTTTTTTTCGGGGGGTGAAAAATTAAGTTTCTCCAATCGTCTCAAAACTCTGGATTCTGATAGAGGGCCACGAGACATGGACCTGGGTGCAAAAATTGAGGCTCTAGACCCTTCCAGAGCTGAGATATTGAAACTCAAAATTTTGACCAGAAAAAAAAATGACAGTGTTACCTCTTATGTTTTTTTTCGGGGGGTGAAAAATTAAGTTTCTCCAATCTTCTCAAAACTCTGGATTCTGATAGAGGGCCACGATACATGGACCTGGGTGCAAAGTTTGAGGCTCTAGACCCTTCCAGAGCTGAGATATTGAAACTCAAAATTTTGACCAGAAAAAAAAATGACAGTGTTACCCCTTATGTTTTTTTTTTTTTCGGGGGGTGAAAAATTAAGTTTCTCCAATCTTCTCAAAACTCTGGATTCTGATAGAGGGCCACGATACATGGACCTGGGTGCAAAAATTGAGGCTCTAGACCCTTCCAGAGCTGAGATATTGAAACTCAAAATTTTGACCAGAAAAAAAAATGACAGTGTTACCTCTTATGTTTTTTTTCGGGGGGTGAAAAATTAAGTTTCTCCAATCTTCTCAAAACTCTGGATTCTGATAGAGGGCCACGATACATGGACTTGGGTGCAAAGTTTGAGGCTCTAGACCCTTCCAGAGCTGAGATATTGAAACTCAAAATTTTGACCAGAAAAAAAAATGACAGTGTTACCCCTTATGTTTTTTTTTCGGGGGGTGAAAAATTAAGTTTCTCCAATCTTCTCAAAACTCTGGATTCTGATAGAGGGCCATGAGACATGGACCTGGGTGCAAAAATTGAGGCTCTAGACCCTTCCAGAGCTGAGATATTGAAACTCAAAATTTTGACCAGAAAAAAAAATGACAGTGTTACCCCTTATGTTTTTTTTCGGGGGGTGAAAAATTAAGTTTCTCCAATCTTCTCTAAACTCTGGATTCTGATAGAGGGCCACGATACATGGACCTGGGTGCAAAAATTGAGTCTCTAGACCCTTCCAGAGCTGAGATATTGAAACTCAAAATTTTGAACAGAAAAAAAAAATGACAGTGTTACCCCTTATGTTTTTTTTTTCGGGGGGTGAAAAATTAAGTTTCTCCAATCGTCTCAAAACTCTGGATTCTGATAGAGGGCCACGAGACATGGACCTGGGTGCAAAAATTGAGGCTCTAGACCCTTCCAGAGCTGAGATATTGAAACTCAAAATGTTGACCAGCAAAAAAAATGACAGTGTTACCCCTTATGTTTTTTTTTCGGGGGGTGAAAAATTAAGTTTCTCCAATCTTCTCAAAACTCTGGATTCTGATAGAGGGCCACGATACATGGACCTGGGTGCAAAAATTGAGGCTCTAGACCCTTCCAGAGCTGAGATATTGAAACTCAAAATTTTGACCAGAAAAAAAATGACAGTGTTACCCCTTATGTTTTTTTTTCGGGGGGTGAAAAATTAAGTTTCTCCAATCTTCTCAAAACTCTGGATTCTGATAGAGGGCCACGATACATGGACCTGGGTGCAAAAATTGAGGCTTTAGACCCTTCCAGAGCTGAGATATTGAAACTCAAAATTTTGACCAAAAAAAAAAAAATGACAGTGTTACCCCTTATGTTTTTTTTTCGGGGGGTGAAAAATTAAGTTTCTCCAATCTTCTCAAAACTCTGGATTCTGATAGAGGGCCACGATACATGGACCTGGGTGCAAAAATTGAGGCTCTAGACCCTTCCAGAGCTGAGATATTGAAACTCAAAATTTTGACCAGCAAAAAAAAAATGACAGTGTTACCCCTTATGTTTTTTTTCGGGGGGTGAAAAATTAAATTTCTCCAATCTTCTCAAAACTCTGGATTCTGATAGAGGGCCACGATACATGGACCTGGGTGCAAAAATTGAGGCTCTAGACCCTTCCAGAGCTGAGATATTGAAACTCAAAATTTTGACCAGAAAAAAAAAATGACAGTGTTACCCCTTATGTTTTTTTTTTTCGGGGGGTGAAAAATTAAGTTTCTCCAATCGTCTCAAAACTCTGGATTCTGATAGAGGGCCACGAGACATGGACCTGGGTGCAAAAATTGAGGCTCTAGACCCTTCCAGAGCTGAGATATTGAAACTCAAAATTTTGACCAGAAAAAAAAATATATGACAGTGTTACCCCTTATGTATTTTTTTCGGGGGGTGAAAAATTAAGTTTCTCCAATCGTCTTGAAACTCTGGATTCTGATAGAGGGCCACGAGACATGGACCTGGGTGCAAAAATTGAGGCTCTAGACCCTTCCAGAGCTGAGATATTGAAACTCAAAATTTTGACCAGAAAAAAAAAATGACAGTGTTACCCCTTATGTTTTTTTTTTCGGGGGGTGAAAAATTAAGTTTCTCCAATCGTCTCAAAACTCTGGATTCTGATAGAGGGCCACGAGACATGGACCTGGGTGCAAAAATTGAGGCTCTAGACCCTTCCAGAGCTGAGATATTGAAACTCAAAATTTTGACCAGAAAAAAATAAATGACAGTGTTACCCTTTATGTTTTTTTTTTCGGGGGGTGATAAATTAAGTTTCTCCAATCGTCTCAAAACTCTGGATTCTGATAGAGGGCCACGATACATGGACCTGGGTGCAAAAATTGAGGCTCTAGACCCTTCCAGAGCTGAGATATTGAAACTCAAAATTTTGACCAGTAAAAAAAAAATGACAGTGTTACCCCTTATGTTTTTTTTTCGGGGGGTGAAAAATTAAATTTCTCCAATCTTCTCAAAACTCTGGATTCTGATAGAGGGCCACGATACATGGACCTGGGTGCAAAAATTGAGGCTCTAGACCCTTCCAGAGCTGAGATATTGAAACTCAAAATTTTGACCAGAAAAAAAAATGACAGTGTTACCCCTTATGTTTTTTTCGGGGGGTGAAAAATTAAGTTTCTCCAATTGTCTCAAAACTCTGGATTCTGATAGAGGGCCACGAGACATGGACCTGGGTGCAAAAATTGAGGCTCTATACCCTTCCAGAGCTGAGATATTGAAACTCAAAATTTTGACCAGAAAAAAAAAAAATGACAGTGTTACCTCTTATGTTTTTTTTGGGGGGGTGAAAAATTAAGTTTCTCCAATCTTCTCAAAACTATGGATTCTGATAGAGGCCACGATACATGGACCTGGGTGCAAAATTTGAGGCTCTAGACCCTTCCAGAGCTGAGATATTGAAACTCAAAATTTTGACCAGAAAAAAAAAAATGACAGTGTTACCCCTTATGTTTTTTTTTCGGGGGGTGAAAAATTAAGTTTCTCCAATCTTCTCAAAACTCTGGATTCTGATAGAGGGCCACGATACATGGACCTGGGTGCAAAAATTGAGGCTCTAGACCCTTCCAGAGGTGAGATATTGAAACTCAAAATTTTGACCAGAAAAAAAAAAATGACAGTGTTACTCTTTATGTTTTTTTTTCGGGGGGGTGATAAATTAAGTTTCTCCAATCGTCTCAAAACTCTGGATTCTGATAGAGGGCCACGATACATGGACCTGGGTGCAAAAATTGAGGCTCTAGACCCTTCCAGAGCTGAGATATTGAAACTCAAAATTTTGACCAGTAAAAAAAAAATGACAGTGTTACCCCTTATGTTTTTTTTCGGGGGGTGAAAAATTAAATTTCTCCAATCTTCTCAAAACTCTGGATTCTGATAGAGGGCCACGATACGTGGACCTGGGTGCAAAAATTGAGGCTCTAGACCCTTCCAGAGCTGAAATATTGAAACTAAAAATTTTGACCAGAAAAAAAAAATGACAGTGTTACCCCTTATGTTTTTTTTTTCGGGGGGTGAAAAATTAAGTTTCTCCAATCGTCTCAAAACTCTGGATTCTGATAGAGGGCCACGAGACATGGACCTGGGTGCAAAAATTGAGGCTCTAGACCCTTCCAGAGCTGAGATATTGAAACTCAAAATTTTGACCAGAAAAAAAAAAAATGACAGTGTTACCCCTTATGTTTTTTTTTTTCGGGGGGTGAAAAATTAAGTTTCTCCAATCTTCTCAAAACTCTGGATTCTGATAGAGGGCCACGATACATGGACCTGGGTGCAAAAATTGAGGCTCTAGACCCTTCCAGAGCTGAGATATTGAAACTCAAAATTTTGACCAGAAAGAAAATGACAGTGTTACCCCCTATGTTTTTTTTCGGGGGGTGAAAAATTAAGTTTCTCCAATCTTCTCAAAACTCTGGATTCTGATAGAGGGCCACGATACATGGACCTGGGTGCAAAAATTGAGGCTCTAGACCCTTCCAGAGCTGAGATATTGAAACTCAAAATTTTGACCAGAAAAAAATAAATGACTGTGTTACCCTTTATGTTTTTTTTTTCGGGGGGTGATAAATTAAGTTTCTCCAATCGTCTCAAAACTCTGGATTCTGATAGAGGGCCACGATACATGGACCTGGGTGCAAAAATTGAGGCTCTAGACCCTTCCAGAGCTGATATATTGAAACTCAAAATTTTGACCAGAAAAAAAAAATGACAGTGTTACCCCTTATGTTTTTTTTTTCGGGGGGTGAAAAATTAAGTTTCTCCAATCGTCTCAAAACTCTGGATTCTGATAGAGGGCCACGAGACATGGACCTGGGTGCAAAAATTGAGGCTCTAGACCCTTCCAGAGCTGAGATATTGAAACTCAAAATTTTGACCAGAAAAAAAAAAATGACAGTGTTACCCCTTATGTTTTTTTTTTTTCGGGGGGTGAAAAATTAAGTTTCTCCAATCTTCTCAAAACTCTGGATTCTGATAGAGGGCCACGAGACATGGACCTGGGTGCAAAAATTGAGGCTCTAGACCCTTCCAGAGCTGAGATATTGAAACTCAAAATTTTGACCAGAAAAAAAAAATGACAGTGTTACCCCTTATGTTTTTTTTTTTTTTTTTTCGGGGGGTGAAAAATTAAGTTTCTCCAATCTTCTCAAAACTCTGGATTCTGATAGAGGGCCACGATACATGGACCTGGGTGCAAAAATTGAGGCTCTAGACCCTTCCAGAGCTGAGATATTGAAACTCAAAATTTTGACCAAAAAAAAAAATGACAGTGTTACCCCTTATGTTTTTTTTTCGGGGGGTGAAAAATTAAGTTTCTCCAATCTTCTCAAAACTCTGGATTCTGATAGAGGGCCACGAGTCATGGACCTGGGTGCAAAAATTGAGGCTCTAGACCCTTCCAGAGCTGAGATATTGAAACTCAAAATTTTGACCAGAAAAAAAAAAATGACAGTGTTACCCCTTATGTTTTTTTTTTCGGGGGGGTGAAAAATTAAGTTTCTCCAATCGTCTCAAAACTCTGGATTCTGATAGAGGGCCACGAGACATGGACCTGGGTGCAAAAATTGAGGCTCTAGACCCTTCCAGAGCTGAGATATTGAAACTCAAAATTTTGACCAGAAAAAAAAAATATGACAGTGTTACCCCTTATGTTTTTTTTTCGGGGGGTGAAAAATTAAATTTCTCCAATCGTCTCAAAACTCTGGATTCTGATAGAGGGCCACGAGACATGGACCTGGGTGCAAAAATTGAGGCTCTAGACCCTTCCAGAGCTGAGATATTGAAACTCAAAATTTTGACCAGAAAAAAAAAATGACAGTGTTACCCCTTATGTTTTTTTTTCGGGGGGTGAAAAATTAAGTTTCTCCAATCGTCTCAAAACTCTGGATTCTGATAGAGGGCCACGAGACATGGACCTGCATGGGTACAAAAATTGAGGCTCTAGACCCTTCCAGAGGTGAGATATTGAAACTCAAAATTTTGACCAGAAAAAAAATATGACAGTGTTACCCCTTATGTTTTTTTTTTCGGGGGGTGAAAAATTAAGTTTCTCCAATCGTCTCAAAACTCTGGATTCTGATAGAGGGCCACGAGACATGGACCTGGGTGCAAAAATTGAGGCTCTAGACCCTTCCAGAGCTGAGATATTGAAACTCAAAATTTTGACCAGAAAAAAAAAATGACAGTGTTACCCCTTATGTTTTTTTTTCGGGGGGTGAAAAATTAAGTTTCTCCAATCTTCTCAAAACTCTGAATTCTGATAGAGGGCCACGATACATGGACCTGGGTGCAAAAATTGAGGCTCTAGACCCTTCCAGAGCTGAGATATTGAAACTCAAAATTTTGACCAGAAAAAAAATGACAGTGTTACCCCTTATGTTTTTTTTTTTCGAGGGGTGAAAAATTAAGTTTCTCCAATCTTCTCAAAACTCTGGATTCTGATAGAGGGCCACGATACATGGACCTGGGTGCAAAAATTGAGGCTCTAGACCCTTCCAGAGCTGAGATATTGAAACTCAAAATTTTGACCAGAAAAAAAAAATGACAGTGTTACCCTTTATGTTTTTTTTTTCGGGGGGTGAAAAATTAAGTTTCTCCAATCTTCTCAAAACTCTGGATTCTGATAGAGGGCCACGATACATGGACCTGGGTGCAAAAATTGAGGCTCTAGACCCTTCCAGAGCTGAGATATTGAAACTCAAAATTTTGACCAGAAAAAAAAATGACAGTGTTACCCCTTATGTTTTTTTTTCGGGGGGTGAAAAATTAAGTTTCTCCAATCTTCTCAAAACTCTGGATTCTGATAGAGGGCCACGATACATGGACCTGGGTGCAAAAATTGAGGCTCTAGACCCTTCCAGAGCTGAGATATTGAAACTCAAAATTTTGACCAGAAAAAAAAAATGACAGTGTTACCCCTTATGTTTTTTTTCGGGGGGTGAAAAATTAAGTTTCTCCAATCGTCTCAAAACTCTGGATTCTGATAGAGGGCCACGATACATTGACCTGGGTGCAAAAATTGAGGCTCTAGACCCTTCCAGAGCTGAGATATTGAAACTCAAAATTTTGACCAGAAAAAAAAAAATGACAGTGTTACCCCTTATGTTTTTTTTTCGAGAGGTGAAAAATTAAGTTTCTCCAATCGTGTCAAAACTCTGGATTCTGATAGAGGGCCACGAGACATGGACCTGGGTGCAAAAATTGAGGCTCTAGACCCTTCCAGAGCTGAGATATTGAAACTCAAAATTTTGACCAGAAAAAAAAATGACAGTGTTACCCCTTATGTTTTTTTTCGGGGGGTGAAAAATTAAGTTTCTCCAATCTTCTCAAAACTCTGGATTCTGATAG